>OW028704.1:10245000-11471784 GCA_932294345.1 Pandemis cinnamomeana
AAGTTCCGCTGTTATTTTTAATCCTTCAACGTTTCCTCCAACAGCTTGTAGTAGTTGGTCAAGTGCATTAACTTTATTGTTAATAAATGTAGCCACAATCCAAGGCATGTCGATGAGTTCGAGATTGATAATATATAACAATTCCAATAATGAATCCCATAAAGAATCGCGTTCCCTATTTGTGACTTTCAAAGCAGTGTCCGACTCGATGATACTCATAAGACATTGAAGAGCTCTTAATTTCTTACATTTATTGTAATCAATTTCATCATCCAGTGCAATGCGAGACAGATAAATCGCTCCCATTTTTGGACAAGTTGCCTTTAATATGTATTTTGCGGTCGTCAAATCCTTATTGCTAAGGCCAATGGCCGTTTTATTTTTGCCATCCTCCCTTGATTTCTCAAGAATGTTTTCTAATATTTCGATTCGAATAGTGCTTATATTAATATCGTTTTTATCAGCTATTTCATTTGCAGCTCGGTTTATATCATGGCGAGAGATTTTTTCTACGAAATTCGGATGAAGATATAAAGCTCTTATTAGCTGAGTCGGTTCTGTTGCCAGTCGAACAAATTCTTCGCATGCCCAGTCGATTTTATGTAAAGCATGCCGAGTTGAAAGTGTCGAATGTAGGCGTTCCATCTGACGCACGGCTCGATTTCCGGGCTGCACAGCAGACCAACGTCTAGCAAATTGATAGCATAGTTGTGCCGCTGCCACTTGATCTGCTCCACGAGCACAACCTTGGAGAACATAAAAAAGACATGCTCCCGCCCATTCCATATTCGCTATGTGCTTTACACATCGGTGAGCCGCGCGAAGCAACGGCTCCTCGCGAGTAGTAAGTCGCCACGGCTCGCTTTCTTTCTGATCAACTTCTGCCCCATCAGTTTTCTTCCTTGCTGTCATAGTTTGTTTCAAGGCATTACTGCAAACCATATCCCTAGCCGTTTGTAAATCATTGTCGAGTGAAAGCAACGCAACGGCAGGTAGCCATTGTTCATAAGTCTCCAAGGTAATTTCTGATTTCAGATTGGCCCACATATCTTCACGCATAAAAAGGTGAAACGGTAATCTGTAATGACCAATTTCTGGGAACATGCCTTTGACTGAAAACAGTTCAAATTCATGCTGCTTGGGAGGACTTTTTCTATTATAATTTTTTAGATAGTTCAGCAGAAAGTATTCCTTCAAATAATGGGAATCGACTGAAGAGCCGAAGAGAATGTGATAAATGGATAAATAGACTTCATAATGGTAGGGATTAATTGATACTACTCGTCCAAGTAAAGTTACTTCACCGTTTTTCCAAAAATCGTTTAAAATGTCTGTTGCGAAATCCTTGTTGTTAATGCTTTCCCATACTTGTAAAGTCATCGACAGCAGTTCACTTTCGTCATTTTCAAAAATTGTTTGACTGCATCCAAGCTCATCATTACATATCTTGTATTTTAATTCCCATGTGGTTAATAAAGATATAAGTTGGAAGGATAGACCATCATTGACAGATACGTTTAAAGTACGACACAATTCTACTAAGCGGTCTGCTGTAGTATCAGGATACTGTTTCAAAAAATAGAAAAGGATAACTTTAGCATCCCAAGTATCTTCGTTTGTATTGGGTAAGGCTACATCGGCCAAGTTGAATTTGAACTTGGTCTTCAATATATATTGGGGAGAATATGGAACAGTATTCTGAGATAAACAGTAGGACGCAAATGTGCGCCTTATGATAGGGCTAGAAAGATAGGCGATAATGGCATGTGGCAACAATTCATTCTGACCTCGCAACATATCTATAATCCACATTTTGTTCTCTTCACCATTATTCAAGATATCCAATAAAATTGTCGATAAAAGTTCGTCAAATTCTTGGGATGCGGCAACTTTTGCAAGCAGCTGTTTAGCAATTTTGTTTCTGATATCTAGGAACTCGTCAGGTACAGCTTTTCCAGAAACAATCTGGGCTTCCGCAATATTTACGATCATTCTAATGGGTATAAAATCACCTCTGTTATTACACAGTGCAGGGCTTAGAGCAGGGTTGTCGTGTGGCGAAATATAAAAATCTATTAAATCATTCATACTAGAGATGGAAGACATGGGCAAAAATATGTAATGGAATTTCCACGCAACAGAAAGGTTTTTGACAACTATATTAGCATTTACTAACGCATTCAGAATTGCTAAGTATTTAGTGACATTATGAATGTGTTCTTCCGTACAATTTGAAACAAGTTCGGTCAATACGTTACAACAATCCAAAAGTACGGTTGAATTGTTACTATCTTTAAAGTAACATAGAATGGTGGCAATTTCGTCATTTGTTTCCATGTTCCTGTCTCCCGATGGAGCAGTTATGAGAGTTTCGATCATTTTGCGTACTTCGTGATTTGAAGAAGTGCGATGTAATAACGCCACTACGGTCGTTCTTTGCGTTTGATATGTATGTGTGAGTTGATCTGCACACCCTCCTATCGCTACACTAACTGTAGATTGATTGTGTGCAGCTACATCGGCTTTATCTACACTTCTTTCGCAATACATGTTGTTTATACTCGATTTAATATCGAAGGAATTTTTCAGGTAGTACATATTTTCAATAGTTTTTATTTCTATTTCACTTAACATTTTACTACCTTTTAGAAAGTCTATATAATTTCTTTCAGTGGTAGTTTCAACTAAAGTACCTGTAATGATTTGTTCGTATTTTATCATAATTGATTTCAGTAGTATCTTCTTTTCCTTATTTGACAGGAGATGAAAATATTCTAATGCAGCTCTTGTTTCACAGTCACGCAGACATCTATTCAAATATAATAGGCTGCCGTAGTTTGCATATTCGGTCATTACAGTGGTGATGACTTTCAAATCATCCAAATCAATGTTTGGCGCCGTCATCAATTTATGCAAAACCAATTTGTAATCAGTGCACTTTAAAGAAAATTTATATTTTTTTAATATCACTTTAACTTTCGCGTAATTTAATTCGCGCTGTACTTCTTCGGCGAGAATACGGTCGGTTGCAGTTGTTGTAAAGTCTTTGGTACCTGAAGATGCAGCCTCAACCGCAAGATCGAGTACGACAGGGTTCCAAGGCACATCCAGAACTCTTAAAACTTGAAGGAGACACTCAAGTTTATTTGTATGTAAACGAAACGAGCTCAATAATATTTTTAAACGTACGCCATCTACATCGCCGCCACTGGTAGCAGCCTCCACTTCTATGAAAGATCGTAAAGTATCGTCCAGTTCGAAAGAATGCCGAGCAGAATATGCGGGTAGATAGTGTTGTAGGAATGGTTCTAAATCTTCCGTGTAACAGCGCCGCAACATGATTAAAGCCACTTCGCTTGGGCTTTGAGAACTAAGCTCACCTAGCAGCATGTTGATTTTATGTTTTTCTTTTAGTTCCATGATGTTCTTCATGTGACTTTTTAACATATCAAGATCATCCATAGAAATTGGTCTCAACGGAATTGTTTTTAGAGAGGTTTCTAAAACAACACCAATATCTTCTATGAATTTTAAGCCAATTTTAGGCCAATAACCTGATTTTTCCAAGAGGAAAACTCTTTCAGTTACCCATCGTACAAATAGGTCCATGTAGAATGGATTTTGATCTAGTAAAGGTGGCAAAAAATTTCGCAGCCAATTAATGAGAGCACCCATTTTAATGCTATGAGGAATTGCATTCATTATTTCCAAAATATCATTAGGACCAATCAAATGCTTTAGGGCTGAATATTTCAACCAACATATAGATGCTAAATCGAAATCAGCTTTTGAAATAAACATAGTACAGAGTTCCACAAAGTTAAGAACAAATATGTTTGCATTTTCATAGGCATTTGTTTCTCTGAAATATATGTATTCCAGGATGTCAATTTTATTCATTATATCACACAATGATTGAATCAAGGCACCAGCACCAGACGCATATACTTTCTTTTGTAGCTGGTACACCAGTGGTTTGAATGCAAGATTTTGTTGACAGAGTATCAAAGCAGTACTCACAAGAAATGGTAAGTCTTCAATTGTTTCAAAATATGGTTGCAATTGGGGTAATACCTGGTCTGGTGCAGTGGATGGTAATATGTTGTCTACAATCGATTTAAGCTGTAACCTTAGGGTTTCCTGTGAGGAAATTTTGTGGATTGAAGAATTACTATCGCGTTGCTCTCCATTTAATGAGTCAAATTCAAATGACTCTCTCCAGGCACAGCAAATGTAAACCTGAAATATAAATGATTCAATGTCTACATAGCATTTTTAACAATTTGATCCTGGGGATAGTTCCAGAAGCCCTCAAGGGTAACTTTGTCCACAATGTTTGTAATGTAAAAAGAAAGGAGTCGTACAGTCAGTGTCATATAGTTTGAAGCATCCAAGTCGGCCAAATAGTTCAGTACACCATAGAAATAGTATGGTGTGTCGAACTTTTTGGTAACTTTGAATGTTTCTTACTATATGACGCTGACTGTACACAGAGTTAGATTGATCAAATTTTATTGAACATCAGTAAATTCTAATAACTTAACTTAAAATTTTCTCATGTTTTGCAACAATTTTAACTAGTTTGGCCTTAGGTTAAACCAAGCATAGATAGGCTAAAACTTGAATAAATAAATATCTTGGGACAAATTACACCAATTGACCCAGCCCCAAACTAAGCAAAGCTTGTGCTATGGGTACCAGGCAACAGATAAACATACTTATATAATGTAGATAAATACATACTTAAATACATACAACATCCATGACTCGGCACAAACATTTGTATTCATCATACAACTGTCTGCCCCTACCGGGATTCGAACCCAGGACCTCTAGCTTCATAGTCAGGGTCACTAACCACTAGGCTATCCGGTCGTCGTTGAGTTTTTATTACCTGATTTTGATCCCAAAGCAAATAGTAGAAGTCATTGTTATAGGCTCCAAGAGGATAATAAGTAGTTTCAGCATCTTCTTTAAATTCAAATACAATCTGGGAATCTTTTATATCCACAACCCACATCATAGCTCCATCAGAAATGATTGGTGAATCTCCCCAAGGTACCACATGGAGTATTTTCTTGTCCGAACATAAAACTTCATGCAACCCAGTAATGGGACACTTCAACACCAACGCTTCTCCTTCTGTGAATGCATACAAGCCATTTGTAAGTAGATGAGATTCAACAGCTGAATAAGTACAACAAGATTTTTCTACTGTTATTGTATGTTCTTGCTTTCCATCTAGAATAGCTTGTTCCAATTCTTTGCTTGAGTAGAACACAAGCAGACACTCTCCACTTTTACTTATCAGTACCACATTGTTCTTGTGACTCCTCAACTTCTGGATTTTATAGTTGGCCAACTTTTCACATGCTATCTTGATCTCAGATCCAGTTATTGTGTTGATGACAGATATTTCACCGGACTTCAAAAGAATCCACAAGAGCCGATCATGTAAGAGGGTATTGGATATTTTCGTATCAAAACTAAACAGCCAGTCGTTTTCTGTGTGTTCTTCATTACGTACAGTGACGTCCAATATTCGCACTTTATGAGCATCTTCAATTATTATCAACTTTGGATGAATAAAATGAGCATTCAGTAAGTCGAAACTAGAAAACTTTTTTATTCTTGAATATGTTATAGACATGGTGTTATATTTAATTTACCGCAGATTAGTTTAATCGCAAAAATTACTTCTGTTCTCAAAATTACATTATGTACAGTAATTTAATTTTGAAATAATCGTTTTCAACGATTTCGATTCAACGCCCAACGGTAAGTTCACGTCACGATCAGCAAATCGCTGTCAACTAGTGACTAAAGAAACCACAGGACGTGATAAGCTGACAAACGCGGAAAGTCACTAGTTGAGAACAAAAAGTTATTATTTACAACGAAAGGCGACCCCAAACATTTTAGACTTGACAAAACTAAAAATAGTCTGTGAATATATAAAAGACAACCGTAACTGACTGATTGATCAACGCATAGCTTAAACCATTGAACACGCAGATATTTACTTGGTATGACACTTAAATTATTCCGAATCGGTCGATTCAGCTTACAAAGTTACAGTACCACTTCAGCTCGCGTTGCGTACTCGTGCCGCGAACCCGGAACCCCCCCAAAAGTAACGCCCTATTTAATAGTATTTTATGCAACAGTTGTATAAAAGCGGTCAAAAAAGGCGAGAGGTGTGGGTTACGATGTGAGCGCAACGAACATCGTAAGAAAAGACGCCACGAGCTTTTTTCACTTAATTATACAACGTTGCATACAATACTTTTTCTACGACATCTTTAAAAATATCATCATCATTATCGTCATCATCAAGAGCTGAAAGGTGTTCACCATTGGACCAGGGCCTTTGTACGTAGGTACGTACTGTATATAAAACATAAATAATGCTAAATTCGGGCTCAGAGCCACCAAATTAGCTGAAAATTACACCCAATCATTATTATTGATATATTTTATCTTGTTTGCTTTTTAAATAAGTACCTACCACCGTATCTGGTCCTTAACGACTGAATGGTTTTTGACCACAGACTGTCTGAATGGACAATTTAAAAAAAAATATAGGCAATAAAAAATTTACCTACGTAACGATGGAGCACTTTTAGAGCCTTAAGGCTGGCCGCAGACGCACGGAATCCTGATTCGGTTTCCTGATCGGGAATTCAGATTCGTGAAAACCGAATGCAAACCTTTCATACAAAATGTTTCACACGTTTCTTAAAGTTTCCAAACGGAAAATTTAAGAAACGTGTGCGCTTTGTTAAACATTTTGTATGAAAGGTTTGCATTCGGTTTTCACGAATCTGAATTCCTGATTAGGAAACCGAATCAGGATTCCGTGCGTCTGCGGCCAGGCTAAACCAACATGTGTTTTTAGAGGGAATAGACAATATAGAGTTATTCAAAGTCTTATTATGAGTGTTCTTATAGTGGTGCTCGTGATTACATAGTACAGGATTAGAAAAATATATTAAACTAAGAATCTGATATTCATAAAATATTTAGTTCGTTCTACGATCAAATCATTCATTACGTGACTTTATTCGAGCACTAGTGAAATAAATGTGGTATCATTATTTCGTAAAATTACATTTGGATTTGTCATTTTGACTGCAGCGATCTATCTGCCAGACTATAGTGCCAAATTTCTGTCTCCACTCTACAAGCCTTAACTCTACAAACTTCATAAACTACACCTCAGTCAAAATTTGTGGCTTGATCGTTTCAATATTATAAAATTATTTTTCACGCCACTGCTCGGAAATGTGGCAAAAGATGGTCAGTAATGGGGCCCCAAAACAAAGCATAGTTGTAGGTTGAATGAACAGGCCAACTATGAATTCAAACAGGCCAACAATAACATTGTTGGACAGTTTCGAAGACCAAAGTCGTCCAATCACATCGGCATGCTGATCCCTGATTCCACCAATCAGAACATAATTTGTGATGCTATTACACAAAATCGACCAATCAGAACACGTCGTGTGCTGCATATTAAATTTTTTCAAGGTTTATCCCACCAGGGAGAGGCAAAGGAAACTAGGTCCATACAGCCACGTCTGACTTAAATTGTTTTGTCTTTATTGTTTAAGTCCTGTCTTAAGGTCAGAGTGGTCAGTCCGTCCTTGTCACGTCATATTAAAACTATAAGCGATTATGGGTGTGTTTAATAAGCACTTCGAAGCGCTTCGCTTAATAAAATAACATAACAAAAAAAGCCTTTGCGTGACTGGCCACTAGAGCGCTCTCGTTTTTTTTTTTAAAGTAAAATATGGCGGGAGAGTGTAACTTTACTGTTGTATTTACGCTCATGTTTTTTATTTTCTCGCAGTAGTCGTGAAAAGCACTATGTAATGTCTCGGCCAAAAGTGCAATAGATGGACTCGTCTCTCTTCGAGGGCCTCACCTGCGGCTCGGCCCTCGAACTCACTCGTCCATCTATTGCTCACTTTCCAGCCTCTACAACAATGTACTATTGTAAGCTATTTAGAGAACAATATAACTACTCCTGTACATCTTGTTATTTTTGTTGTGTGCAACACTATAAGTTGTCAAAGCACGCAAAGGCGGGACATCTATAAAAAAAATGTTCAACGTCAAAAACAAAGTTGACAGATTTGATTTCACCCAGTATTTAAAGAAAATAATATTGTCCTTATTGACATCATCTTTGATCTATTTTTTGTACAAAGTACTTTTTTAATTGTAATGTAACACAGAATGTGATCTACCGATTGTAATTAATAAAGCGAAGCTTACCATCTTTTTTAAGTTAATGATTATCTGCAAAGCTTTATTAAAATTAAATACTTAAAATGTGTTTTTGTTAGATTTTGTCACTGAAGCAATTAGAAGAATAGCTGAATTTTTATATATGACCACACCGAGTGTCCGCCATGATAAATATAATTTTAACATGGCGCCCGGTTGTGCGAAGTGTGTGTGTGTGAAAGTGCAGTGAAATTATGTTAAAATATCTAATGTTTTTAGTGATAAATTTAGTGTTTAAGTGAAAAGTGTGTGCATTCATGCAGCGGTTTCCCTATAATGGCTTTGGATTTACGCCTGCACTCTCCTGCAGGCGCAGAACCTGTTGTTTATACATGGCCCCTCACTTCGGGTCATGGTTCGGTAAGGAAATCGTGTATATTTTACTTTGGTATCTTGATGTGATACTGACTATATGTTTTGTTTGTTATCGCAGTTATCCCTTTGGAGTATACTGTCTGTTTACGCTCATGGTCATAGATAACCCTATAACTGAAGAACACTCATTTTCCGCCATAAAATGTGGTCTAAGTTTTCTTTTTAATTCATATTGATTATGATAGTATCTGTACTCATAAATCACAAACAACAACTTGTTTGTCTCACGAAGAATGTAACATGCTGTTCCTAATATCACATGGGTCTTGCAGTCTTGAGTGTATTGACCTCGTGTTTTGTCAAGGTGTCGGCTTTTTTTAGATGGTTTTTTATACACTGCCCGTTGTAGTTGTAGATCATCGTCATTTCCATTTTGAGCGTATATGAAGTATACTCTATAATCGATGATTGGCTGCACTATCTCTATTTATATCTCATGTAACATCTACACAGTTTATGTTATGATACATTTATTATCATTAGTAGTCTGTTTAGACTAGAGAAAGTAGAGGCATTTGGAGAAGAGTAACATAATAATTTAGATTGTTTATGGAATTATTAACAACAACAGGTTGATTTCATTCAATTCATTTTAATCTTATTGGATGGATGTCAACACATCCCTCCCACTCAGTGGTAACCATTTACTTTTAACTGAATTGGCAACTTAATTAAAGATCATCACTATCAGTAACAAAGTTGATTAATATAAATCCAGTTTGTTTGAGAATTTTGTTATTGTAGTGGAGTGATAAAAATGTTATTTGTTTACATTCCACATACTAGAAATGTAAATGACCTCATTGACACATCTTCATGCAACCTTTTAAAGTAAATTTAAAAAATGGTTGCTCTTTAGTGGTTTAGTTTACATTTCTCATTTATTTTGAACCAACTGTTGCCCTTGACTTTGGCAGGTTTATCACTATCGTGAGAATTGCACAATTTTTCTACATAAAAAAAGTAGCCTATGCACTATTCCAGACTATAATCTATTTCTGAGCGAAATTTCAACCAAATCTGTTCAGCCATTTTGGTATGAAAGAGTGACAAACATCCATACATCCTTACAAACTTTCGCATTTATAATATTAGTAGGAGCAGGAATGTATCTTAAGCAGTTTCATTAGGGAATATCAAAACATTTGCCATAATGAAAGCTTTCGTAATTTGTAAAGTGAAACTGGTTTAGGTATGATGAAGAATTATCAACAGGAAATTATTTATTCATGCCATAGTTCCAGTAATCGTTTTAACCTCAATGTGTTACTATGCCTAATTTAATGTACATTATTGTATTTTATTCCATGTTGGATGTTGTCCTCTCTATTTATTATTAGTTATTTTTACCAATAAGTCCAATAATTGATTGATTGGCCAGAAAGATAAACATTGATATTAGTGCTATATGTCATACCTATGACAATGTCCCATTTTCTCTGTATAAATATGCTATAGGAAACCACAGCTATTAATCGAGGAATAGCTACAAATTCAATGGGCTTTTTATTACTTCATCATCTCTAGCTTATTATACGTCCCACTGCTGGGCATAGTCTTCCTCTCAGAATGAGAGGGCTTGGGCTATAGTTCCCACATGGGCTCAGTAGGGATAGGGAACTTCACACACATTGAATTGCTTCACAGATGTGTGCAGGTTACCTCGCAATATTTTCCTTCACTGAAAAGCTCATGGTACATAAATTCCGAAAAACTCAGAGGTGGAAGCCCAAAATGCTAAAATTATGTTGATCTGTAGTTAATAATATAACCAGTATTTTTTGCCTAACAACAAATGAAGCTGACCAGGTGGAAGTAATTTACTATCCCACTAATGATACATAATAGACTCTATTAAATAGAGGGATAATAAAAGCAAACCAAGTTTGAAACACTCATCTCATCACATCTCATCATTTATCAACCTTGTCTCTGTGCAATACAATTGTCATCCTTGTCACTCAGGTATGGGTAATACTATTTTTTTAAAGGTGAAATATTTATTTAAAAAGTTAAGTTTATATGCAAGCTACACAAGTAGGTAATAAAATAAAAATAAAGTGATCATTATTCTAAAAAGTGCTCATCATCTCTAAAATACATCATGATGTGGTTGATTAACAGTTAACACTATGCCTGGAAAAGGGTTAACTGTGTCAACCAATACAAAAATATAGGTGAAATTTTTTTTTGTAACCCAATCCTATCCTATTTTTCCAAATTACCCTAATGTAAATATATTTTTCTATCCCGATGAGTTTCCCTAACTTTGACATTGGCTAATCATTGTATGGCCATAAAAAAAAAAAAAAACACCTGCGGCTCAAAGTCAAATTTCGGTTCTTGGGTTTCAAATCTAATGACACTAGATGAAAAATTCAATTTTTCTTTGACATTTATCCTTTATTTAGGACAGGGGGCAGCAGGAGGTTAAGCAAATGACCTGTTGTATGTAGTAGTCTACAGAACTGATATGGGACTTAAGTAATTTTTCTACTTTGGAATGTGAATTTGTCTATTCACACACATTACTTACACATAGATACAGGCAAAAGTGTGATAAAATCAATGTTTCAAAACATCTTCTAGCATGATGTGCCAGATATAACAAGCATACCAAACTGTCAGTTTTAAATGAAGTTTTAATTAGTCAAAAGAAAGTGATCATAAATAACAACACTGAGACAGAAATGAAGTGAGGAATCAATATTTCAAAACAAAATAATAATACACCATGTCATTTTTATGAATGTGTCAAGTAAATACCAAAAAAAGAACATTTTGAATTGTCAGAAATGTCTTAAGACTGTGCGATAAAAAAAGGATTTATTTAAAATATAACCAAAAATCAAGCTGGTGTAATAAGACCTTATTTCATACTTTGGCGGACATGAGAGGTGTTGTAGTGGCTTCGCATATTTGTCTCACGAATATAACTGATATAAACCAAACATCTGAATTGTACTCCGAGGTGTCCCATAAACGCATTTTATAGATAATCACTTTAATTTGAAACACTACAATGACTTTAACTGTGTGAATGGCATGTCACTTAGTTTTCAAGGATCGAAATAAATGTGATCACTTATGACACTGTTTAGTTACGAGGTTATACTGGATTGATTCCCATCAGAGACAGATTGTGATCACTTATGACACTGTTTAGTTACGAGGTTATACTGGATTGATTCCCATCAGAGACAGATGTGTAGATGGAAGGTGGTTGAATTCTGTTTCTGTTTATTGAAAAATCATTAAACCCTTATCAAAAATTTAAATGAGATACCTCTTGCTATGAACTTCAATCTCCTTGTAAACTAATTATTTTTTCTTTTACAGGACAAGCACGATGGGGCGCTAGAAATAGTAGAAACAATAAGGTAGGAATAACTATCTTTTTTTACTTGACTTGTATGTGTAAACAATTAGGTATTACATATTTGTATTACTGCACAAAATAAAACGAAAATGTGTGAAAAGTGGAGTTAATGTTGATGGTGTTATAATGGTAATTTCACATTTTAATTTATATAACTCTTGTAAGACTCTATTTTGTATATTAATTATTAGGGTTTCTTTTTTTAAAGAATTTCTTGTAATCTATTAAAATGAGTAAATTGAAATGAAGTTTATGATGCAACATTGTAAGTTGTATGTATGTTATTTTGTTAGAGCTAGCTCTAAATCTTAGGCTACAGTTACCATTAAAGATTTAGTTGTGTACATACATAATATTGTAGACCACAATCAATCCTAAAACATACATACATACAGATATCACGTCTTTATCCTTTACGGGGTAGACAGAGCCTAAGGTAATAAAACCATAAGGCCACGTTTAGCATGATTGTGGGTGTATAGGTGGAAAGAGGAAACAAAATAGTGGTGGATTGCCAACCGCATCGCCTTTAACATGATTCCTAAGATTTTCGCCCATTCCCTCGATCCTAAAAGAGGCCTGAAAATAGTGAATATTAACCACAGAAAGGTGTAGCTAGTGATTGATGGTGGGTGTGTCAAAAAAACTAAAGTTACTGTTTGGAATATACCTAGCCTAAGTAGGTACACCACGTTATCGTTATCGATTTTAGTCGTGCAGATTGTAGCAACCTATGTATTGGCTTGTTCTGATATGACGTGCGTGTGTAAAGCGTGAAGGACGTGGGGGCAATGACCGAGGCGGTTTCGCGCCGAATAATAGGTAGGTATAGGAATGTAATGCACGTATACGTTATGTACAAACAACTTGTACAGTGTCGCTGTCGCCCTACTGCCCGCACTCGACCTACAAAGTCTGACTTTGTAAGTCTAGTACCTATGGTGTGTATACATCCTTTCGGTCCTTATTTTATTATTATCAGTTTCACATTGGTATGGTATGATGACATGGCAAACTTCCTACTTCTACTGTCATCGTGTTTTGTACTAGATTCTCAGACCAGACTTACGCCATCGATTATGAAAAGTTACTACTTGGCATCACATGCTAAGGCCATAAATAAGGAGTGTTTCCTTTATGATACCCAAAACACGAAGACGCACGAAATCTAGCCCCTATGTATATCACCAATTCGACAATTGTCGGTGACATGTGACGATTCTAATTGCAACACGTGATCAATATGAAGCCAACCGACGTAACTTTTCGTCAAGTTTGTAATGTAAACAGAATCGTCACATGTCACCGACAATTGTCGCTTTGGTGAAGTAGGGGCTTGGTCACTTAGCTTTCTAAATATTAAGACATGATTTTTGAGATATTGTGCCTAGGTATTAATTAGCACCGTGTAATTTATGTTATCTATTTAAGAATGTACTATTAGGTATTTTCCTATATCAAATAGCTAGTTCGCAATCAGAGATTGGGATAAAATTACAGTCACGTCTGAAATATGTAATTGTAAACACCAATATGTATGTAGGTTTCACAAATATGTAATGTTTAGTCTGTAACCACCTACTTTCATTTTAAATACGATTCTAAATTGTCACACCGTTCCATTTAATTAAACATCGCTAAGTACACACATGTAGCCTACTAACCCGTAATTGTGACTAAAAACAAGAACACGCAGCTGCTATGTACGATAAAACGAATCGGGGTCAAACGTTTTTCGCGACCAAGCACCCTGATTTTGAAAGATCGACGTCTTCAGATGTATACATTCTCTTGTTTTGCTACTGTACCTCTACAGGGCTAGTAATTGACAGTGTATATATTATACACAAGAAGAAGCTTAATTTGATCTTCTACTTTGATTTAATAATACGCTTTTTATTTGAATATAGTCTGACAATCAAGATTACTTTACTCGTATAAATTCAATGAGAATGTCAGTTCCTTTCCAAAAAACTGTTTTTTTTTGTGATTTTTAGTTACTTTTCTTCCGTTTTCTACAGTATTAAGTCATCTGCTGCATATGCATGCATACGTACATGACATGTATTGTATACTTTACGCCCTCAGTTGTCTATGTATAAATATTTCGTAATAGCTAAATGTCAACGACGAACGGTTGATTCTCTGTAACCCAAAAATATGGTTAGGTTACTCAGTAGTGCGGCACCACCAAATGGTTACGTTTGAAGATTACTAATTTTCGAGGTCTACAATAACAGTACCTACTACGACTGTACGACTAAGACACCCCCTCACGACTACGACACCTACCGCAGGCTGGTAGCTGAAGACTATAATAATTATTAGTACTAGTATATTTTTATAAATTGCTAATCAGTATAGTTTAATCGTGCCTTCAGTCAGAGTACGAAATTCCGAGTGGGTATAAACTGCTTACAATATCTAAAGGTACTATATTTAGCTTAATGTGCCACTCAACCTTGAACTCCACCTTGTGTGACCTAGTAACATAGAGTTCTCTTCCGTATGTACTAGGTAGCTATTTTTCTGATTCTGTTTTTATAAGAGGTACATTCCGTAATTATGTGGTTAGTTATTTGAGGAGTCCTTAATAGGGTTGTTGCTCGATTTTCATTGAAGACTGATATTGATTCATCCATCAAGTCAAGATTATGTTCATTTCAAATTGTAATTTTTTTACTAAGCAAAAAGAGAGTCGTAGCAGCTTTGTCCGCTATTTGGTCCCCGTGTATAAAACTATGGATAGTTTCTGGACATTAAGTAGCATTACATCTCCGACTTCGGCCGTTCAACTATCTAGTTTTTCGATTCTGTGCTCTCTGTTAGGTGTGAAAGAAAACAAAAAAAAAAAGCACAATTTTGATATGATCGCAACAATCAGGTTAGCTGGAAGAGATCCCTTCTTAGGGATAAGTTCGCCTTTGTACTGTTTTCTCTGTATTTCTGTATTTTTAAAATTTTTATGTGCAATAAAGAGTTTTCATACATACATACAATGATATCAGCCAGCTCCTATTTATACTTTGAATGTATAGTCAATAGTCCATAATGACCAAAATAATCTTCGGAAATGCTCTTTTGAACCCCTTTTCTGTAATACTATAAATAACTGGCATTGGGATACGCATTTTGTTATTCTGATATGATGTCGAAAATTAGCAGGGAACCAGTTTGGGTCGACCGAACGTTAGGCGTTTAGGAGTGGATTCGTGGGCCGATGACGGCGTTGCGCTGAGGCTGTGACCTCTCCTCGACCGGACCGCACTGGTTCACCCTCCGTGACCTTGATATTGTCCTCGATCGGGATCGCTGGATTCATTTCTGTCTCGAATCGCCGAATTATACTTTTACTTTGTAAATGCGAAACTGATCATTTACTTTTAACGTTTATTAGATTAATATGTAGTTGCTGGAATATGATTGTATTATATTTTGTTGACTCAAGACAGAAAACATTGTATGACATGAGTAACATGAGATTACATAAAGGAAACAAGGTACAAATGCGAGCAGATACTTTTCCTTTTCCTTTGACCGCACCGAAATCGGTTGAAAAAGGATCGACGGACATTCTGTTTCTATTCGAATAAATAATAAGAAGAAGGCAGACAATAATTACGTGTTTTTGTATGTACGGTTTTTGACGCATTCAATAATCAAAGAATACTGAAGCGCCCGAATTCAGTCAGTATTTTATTTTAGTAAAAGTGTTTTGATATTCTTTATGAGGTATCTTGTTTCATGTAACAGGCTACATTTTTGCTACCTTAAAAGAAAGTCTCATGCGGTTGATAAATTTCCAACCTCCTTCAATAACTACCACGTCCTATTTGTCTAATAAATAAATTGTTGCCACCGTGTTTCGTTATATTGTTAAGAAATATAAAATATATTTGTTTAGGTGGGTGTGCGACGACTTGCCGGACATGAAGTCGGCCCTGGAGAACAACATCCTGAGCGACTACAACACCCACTCGTACGAGAGCATGCGGGCTCTCTGCGACCGCTTCAACCGAGCCATCGACTCCGTCGTCGCACTGGTAATTATTACTATTTTATTCATTTATTTCTTTAGTCACAATTGTTACAAAAGAAACAGGTACCAGGGGCGTTGAACCTGGATCATAACAAGTTAGCTGGTTCTAGATTTGACTGGTGTAATTTGGTGTTGTTGGTTATATAATCTGGTTGTGTGTGCCGTTGCGTCACCCGCGGCGTGACCTCCATGCAGGCAGAAGTTGCTCCAACGGCCGGACCCACCTCCGCTTGCCGCGAACCCACCCCACCCTCGCTCCCGACCTCATTCCACATTTCAATTCATATTTCAGGCGTTAGTTATATGAACAGCACCTACTCTCATCTCGAACTGGAACCGTGGCAGCTATCGAAAGTGAAAAGCTCCCGAATAGGGCGTGGGTTCACCCCGGGGCTGGCGCGGACTTGCTTGACCTACATACGTCGCAATTGTCCGCTTAATTTAGTCACAGCATCCTTTTACGCTCCGTCCGTGGTATTTATTTTTTTGAGTTTTACGTGTATAGAATGTTTTCCAAATGCATAGCAAAGAATAAACTTGGTAGTTAAATAGTTTTTTTATGATAAAAATTGGCGCATGTTAATGTTATTGAGAGATAGTCTTTCTATTATTAAAATAATTTTTAGCCAATAATTTCAGATCAAATAAAGTTTACCTCTATTTTATTATAGTCTTAGAGGATATAAAATTTACATGCATTTTATTTTATTTCGAAAATGAAGTAGGTATACAAATTACACCTGTGTTTAAGAAGCCCATTCGATGTAAGTTTTAAACGATATTTAGTTGAATTATGCATGTTCAGTGAAGAATCAGTCATTGATGTAATTCTGTTGACTCGTGACAGGGGTTACGCCCTCGCCGTGCGATCGATATCGTTTGTACTATTATAAGCTAAGGGCAGCAGACGGCTGGCGGTCGGCCGGTGCACCCGAGGGCTATTCCCCGTACGACCAATCAATTAATTTGAAGGTCTGTACTAACTTAGACATCAACCGTACTTGAGATCTGAAAAGCTTCAACTATCGTCTTATAAGTAATTATTATAATAAATGCTAGGACTTAATAATTTATAATGCTTCATTGTCAAATTATTCTGGAGGTAAACGTCTTTTCAAAATAATGTTTAGTCACAATGACTAATATCAGACGTATCTGGAGAGAGGTGACAGGAATGGAAAAGTATTTACCTGCCACGTGGACCCTTTTCACAGATGGTTGGATAACGAGTAGTTATGAATGGTTCAGGTAGAATTGTATTCAAAGACGCAGTGCTACGCAACGTGAAGGCCTTTGTCGAGGCGGACCGGATGTATTTGCGCTAATTTGTATAACGGCGTTACGTGATCAGCCCCCTAATTCCTTTGGCAACATTCTTAAAGTTGGAGCGCAATACGCAAATCAACTTACGTTAACGTTGTTTGTGTTTTTAAAAGCGTTTACTTCCACGCCTTTGCCACGAATCTTCCAGTTGCTGCAAAGAACACGTGCGTTCAAATAACTGCAAAAATTATGACAGCTGCATCGGTTACAACTTTCTGAAAAGGTGTATAAAAGTATGCGTAGTTGACAGTATGTGCGTCTAAGTTTACGAATGGTAGAGCTAGGTTTAGCCCGTGCAAAAGCCGCCGCTCGAAGCCGGGTGCGTTGATCAAGTAGTCAGGGCTCATTCGCCTGCGCCCGGCCGCTCGCCCGGCACCCCTTGTCAGTCTTGTCACGTGTTCGCTTATAAACAGGTCCATCGATTACGATGCCATTTACCGCTCTAGCTTTAATTAACCAATACTAGCGTAGTATCGTCTCTACCTCATATCTTGGCTGATGTAATTTGTGAACGGGCTTTAGTCAACTAACATGCGCGGTCCTTCATTAAGTTACAATGCATGCTCATGTTTAACGTGTAACTGCAACGTTAATGTGCGTAGCTAGTCCTCTTAGGGTGTTATCGTGAGTTATTATCGCTGTTATCGCGGAAGGTCGAGCCAGCTGATGTTCACCTTCAGCGCTATTATGTACCCAGTCATTTGTCCTACCGAGACTAGTCAATTATGTAGGCATTGGATGTAATATTGATGTTGCATCAACGTTTTAGCATGAGACCATACATATATTTCGTATTACTTCGTCTTGTTTAATAAGTTAGCGGCGTTATAATTATAATGATAAGTATCGCAAAAAATATGTATGTTCAGGGTAATATAATATTATGACGAAAATAATGTGTTATAACTGCCATAAGAACAGCGCGTCTGCAAAACCTTGACCTCTATTTGAGACGCTCTATATAATGCGATGTAGGTACAAAGCTAAAAACATAGTATGTTTGTTACATTAGAGGTTTGGTTTGAATCCTACACATACCGCTCTCAATCAATCAATCAATCAATCAATCAAATTCTTTATTTTACATAAAACATGGTGTACAAACAGGTCTTAAAATTAAATGCTTTCAAGTGTATTCCGCATTCGTTCAAAGTAAATAACTACTTATTGTCAAAAACTAAACGCTGTGATCTGTGCTAGGCTTCAGTAACGCACTGTGCGATGAAACCCCGATCTAGGTGGACAAAAAGGGTCACGCTATTTCATTATCTGTGGTGGCTATAGCAATAGCCAACATCCTAGAAGGAATGATTCCAGTAATAGTTTTGTCCTACTATCCTCATAAAATTAATAAATAATGTCGAAGCGAACCGAAACACTGTCATCGATAGTGAAATCGTGCGTTTTACTGCTCTTCGCTTATCAATATTTTATAATAATTATCAATCAGATCGTGCTACTTCTAGTCATGGATCGTGAAGTAAATGGTAAGGACTACATTTTAAGATATTAATTGTTAAAAACCGATATTCCTTTGCCAATAAAAATCAACTTTAACTTAAAAAATTCCAATTTTTTTGCATGAGTTTCGTGTTTCATAGACAAGGAAAAGGATGCCCTCCCTTGCCCCCGGGCTGGATTTTTTTTTAATGATAGAGTTTTTAATGTTCTTTCGTTTGATGCATGTTAGAAACTGCGATCTGATGCGAGTCTTTGACTTTTTTTTAGAAATCGAACTATCCGTACCTAGGAGGGAGTTTTATGAAGAATGGTTAAAACACGCTAAAAAGGATAAAAATAACCGTCTTTTCGATTATTTTTCAATTAAATTTGATTTCAGCAGAGTCACGCCAGATTCACTAAGAAATTTCAAGAGAAATATAGCTCGTATTTCTGGGAAATTATTAGAAAAGTGGGTTGCTTGCGGGAGAAAACAAGAAGTATTCGAAACACTACCATTAGGTGTTGGATGGCTAACTAGTGAAGAGCTTAAGTTTACAATTCAATATTATATACAACCTTCTACGTCTTCATTTGGATGTGATCCTCCCCAGACTTCTGGACCTGGTCGGCCAAGAATCGATTTTAATGATGCTTCATTTAAAACCAAAAAAAGACGCGTAGAACACTTAGTGCAATCTTGTAATCACAAAGAATTAGGAATTGCTGCCGAGGTATTGTGCTATTTATATGAGGAATCGACGAGACCCTTCGGATGTTCGAGGTCAAACGTGTTTTTTGAAATTGACTCAACCAGAAGAACAACCGGACCCCAGGAATATTGAGTTCTCAAAATTGGTTGCATTTGAATTAGATCGTATACCAATTGAAAAACGTACCATGACGTACTCCAAAATTTTGGACTTCATTAGAAAAGTACGAAATGAAGACGTTAATTTGCCTAGTTTTAGCGATTCAGAGTAAAGTACTTACCTAATAAACCGCATAAATTATTAGTGTTGTTTTATTTACTTCATAGTGCTGTGAAAAATAATATGAATATAAAATGTTTGTCATAAACTACATTTATACTGCCTAAAACAATGACCAATATAAATTGGCCTTCACGCGTGTAGTAATTCTTAGTACCAATAGGTCAGCTTATACTGGTTTTTAATTTTAATGTGATTTTGTAATTTCTTTCATTTCTTTTCTATTTTGACATCATAATATGACCTACTAGAGTCGGTTTTGAGGCTTAAATAATATTGTCCACCTAGATCGGGGTTTCATCGCACTGTGTAACGGTTCGAGTTTAGGTATCTAGGGCATGTTTTGTTTGTTGATCTGGAAAGCCGAATAGGTAATGTAATGTAATGTTTGTCTAATATTTTCAAGTCTGCAAAAGTTATATGTAGTACGTATACGATAGTAGTTACTAAAATTTATTAGGGTGAAACTTATTATGATCAAGTTTCCATTACAGTGATATGATAGTATTTTGTTGGTTATTTTTCGTCAATAAAAATAGAACTAGTTACTGAGTTAACTTACATTTAAATAAGTAGTAACGTCATCTATTGACGTAGAGTGATTTAAATAAGTGGCGAGTTTATCAACTAACTGGCTAGTCTGTCAGTCCTACTGTTGGTATGCCTAGTCGCGTGGCGGAAACATCTTCAATGTCACCTTCATCTATTTACAGGCTTCCCACATTTGTATTTCCACGTCTTACATTACGCATCGTTCGTTTTGTTTCTTTTCATTTGAATACACTAGTACTCGTAATTGTACTATTTACACGTATTGTGTATTAGGTTTGTTTTGTAGTTTGCATGTGAGCCTAGTTCTTGGCAAGGTATATGACCAATATGATCATTCATAGGACATGTTAAATTTTAACGGCAGCCATAGTCATTAGTAACATACCCATTGCCCACATAAAGGTGTCTGTTAGTATATCAAATCATGAGAGAAATCTTAAAGGATATTTTTTGTTTTAGAAATTATAGTCCCGTATAAGGAAGTGAGACCTTTATGTGATGGGTAAAAATAGTCAGCAGCATTAAATAGACAGCAACAAGAAACAACAAACACACCGCCGTGCGCCTATAGCCATGCGAAACGATGCGGTGAATGTGGGGCAGTGAGGGGCGTTCGTGGGGCGCGGTGCGCGGGGCACGGTAGACACGAGGGCCAAGATGGCGGCGGCGACGCAGCGATCGATGTCCGCTGCAGACGCCGCGCGAGGCTAACTCTATTTATACACGTTGCACATACCATTTCTCATCATGACATGGAAGTTCTACTTATAGTCCAAAACGCAGATACATAGTTAGGATTCGGACACCTAAAATGAAAATCATGGGGTTTCTGATTTTGAAACACCATAGAGTAATTTTATTCTTAGCAACATTACTAATAAGTAGAGACCGGATTATATGCAACATAAAAAGCTCGTTATATGCATGCAAATATGCATGAAAAATGCTTGAAATATGCACGAAAATTGGCAAAATATGCAAAATGAAATGATAAATTTTAGGAACCCAAAAAAAGAGAAAAGTAAGCTTTAATTTTTTTAATTTAAAATTAGCATACAATTAGTAAGTTATTTTTTATAGACGACAATAGGTAGATACCTACAGTAACATTACATGTCACTAAAATTATTTAAAATTTTTATAAACGTAAACAATCAAATATTTTTCCAAATTTTCAGTGGTAAGATTGTGTCGTCGATCATTCAGAATATTTTTGTAAGTGGAAAAAGTTCGCTCCACATCCACTGAGGTAACTGGGCAGAATTTGAACTTGGGTGGGTCTCAGCAGCCGCGCGCGTTTTTTGTTTTGACAGTTACAGAGCCACAGAGTCAGTAGTCTTCGTTCAGAAATGTAGTAAAAAGGATAATGTCGCGTATCCGGCCAAAGTCATAATTTTGTTATTACTCAATAGCCCTTATATGTTTTGTGACGATTAAATTTCGTCGAATTCGCGATATTATCACTTTTATCGCATTTTGAAACGCAGGGTGAGTGCTCGCACTAGGAAAAATATTGTAAATGTACCGATAATATGCATCATAACTAGATTTTGGGTAAAATATGCAATTACCGCTGAGAATGCCTTAAATATGCAAATGCATATGCAAATATGCAAATGCATATAATCCGGTCTCTACTAATAAGGAAGGAACACTCGTGATGACGATGTATTAAAATATCTATGAAGCAGTTTCATTGTATATTATTAGATATCTAAATTCATTGCCTACTATTAGATATTTAAGTGATTACAATACAAACATATTACTTTATTTGTAACATCATCTAGTTCTAATAAAACAAACATAAAACTCTTAGATCAAATCGGAGGTACATACCAACTGCCAACAGATTTTAATGTAGGAACAGAGTTTTCATAATTAATGGCTGCAGGAAATACCGAAGAGGTTGGTGTCTGACATAACTAGTTTCACAAAAGCGATGCACCTGTGGATTAAGCGATATCACTTTTACTTTCCAGTAACCGGTAATTCTCTTTATAACGAAGTTAGATAAAAACCCTAAAGATTATGATTTCGCGGTGCCAATTAAAGTTAACCTTAGGAATTCAGCAGCAGAAAATGGACCAAACCACGACCTAACAGTTAGAGTAAGAGCTTCATTATACAGATAAGTCTGTATAATGAAGCTCTTACTCTAATGTCCTCTCAGAAAATATAAACTAAGCTAACTGCTCTATTCGGACACAGTATTTTACCTGTTCAGTTGAATTTAACCGCGCAGAAACAGTTATTTTATTCAGAATATTCCTCAGTCGACGACTTAGCTGTCGATCTTCAAGTTTAGTGACCTTATTGCGCAGAAAGTTCGTACAGTAATCGTTTGAGAATCTTCGTCATGCTTAGGTACCTCTGATCAAACAAATGTATGAATATTCATGTTGAGTTACGCTTTGTATGTTTATGAAGACACGCTGTCCGGTGCTTGTTGGTGGGATAAACTAGTTATAAGTCGAATTAAAAGTAATGTAGCGATATTGATAGACTTGATTTCGTTGTGGGCCGCGTGTGGGGGCGATGACCGCAATATTGAGCGAACGCGAATGTCTCACGTAGTGTTAATGACCTTTTTTTTTGACTGCGCCATTGTAACTTTAGCTCAGCTAGAGATTTGCTTGTTGTAGAATTCTTGATGTTTGTTGGTCTTGCAGATATGATATACTGAAAATTAGGATTTTAATCATAGTTCGTACAGCAATAACACGTCCTAGTGATTATTAGATAAACATTAAATGCTTAAGCTTGTGCAGATATTGATTATGTTTTAAAGTCAAGTTTAACACTCGCAATAATTTACTCGTACATACTTACTTAAGTATTTTAATGTTGTTTCTTGTAGGAATCAGAATAATTACAAATTTGTACCTATATAATTATTCAATTTTATGTAAGACGGTTATGTTCCTTTTAGGGTTTCTAGGGGTAATAATAGTGTCTATAGTTTCGGAAAAAATCGCTGATAACCTTCCTGCACGAAAGGACGACGTAACCGCCATGATTTTTCATATTAAGTTACGAACTTTTTTGTAAGCGGCTAAGTTATGGTTACCCATTATCTCTTATGTATTATTTAGTCTACGAAACTCTTATTTATAAGTCGTTTGATACGCAATTAGCTTTTTTTTTTCAGTCGTCGCGCCAATTAACACGCCTTTCATCTGCTTTAATCTAGTTGACGCACTAACAAATCATTTGATTTTTATTCCGTGGGTATTGCTGGTATAATGTCATTCTAATGATAGTTTAGTGGACCGAACCTTGACACTTGTTTTAATGTCTGTAACTACCAAACACACTAAGGTCATGCAGACACCGCCTCCGTTGCGTCCTCGTGAATAGACTCTACATGCGATCCATACAAAATCAGCCATCCGACCCTAATGATAGCTTAGTCAATTCGCTGTCACCTTTGGGAGTATGTAAATGGGGACCCCTTCTAATTTTTACCTGATTTTACTGAATGTGTTGTTACAGCACCTACGCCGTAGTAAATAAATACATACAAAATCTGTGAAAATTCTATGTGTGTTCATGTTACAATTGAAAACATATTGAAAAGATACAACCAGTGACAGAAGGGCAGATGGACGGTTAGCAGACGCTTAGTAGTGGGGTCTCGTTGGCACTCTAAAAATGGAATTAATAATGAAATAAGGTAATTATCTTATCTTATCTTATCTTAATCTAGGGGTCCTTGCGGATACACTTCGACCCATTCGTGGATCTTTTGTGTAATTACCCCTCCTTCGCACTATTCCATCGCTTTTACCACCTCATTTAAATAAGGTCATTACTAATTAGTACACATGCAACACAAAAATATTTTGAAAGATCCCCGCTACGGTGTCAAAATAGCCTAAGCTCATAAAGTGGCAACAAATATCTAAATGTATCCCCCGCATAGTTTTTGTGGTATAACGTCAGACAGAACCAAAAATACAATCGAGCACTAGCAGATATAAATATACGTCTAGTTGGGTCATGCGTGTTGTAAAATCTGTTCATAACAGCTACTTGCTACCACATTTCCTGTTCGGTATATATTTCCCTGTACTCAAATGTTTATAACCTTACACTTGTGCACGCAGTGATGATTCGACTTGAGAGCCGCTTTCTAATTTTCATCGGTAAAGAGTGACGCAATTCTTAGCGCCAACCATATAGAATGAGCCATTTGGGCAACGGCCCTTCGTGTACCTACCTACAGTTCTGGTTGCGTCACTAACTAGCGACGCCTTACCGTCAAACTATTCTGGTATTAAACAAACTGCTAGTTAAACTTACATAACGTAGGTGGAAATACACTTCCTAATGTTACACCCGAGCGGTGCAAGTAACGCGTGCACAAGTGCAGTACGCAGTTTAATGTAGGATATGCACTGTTAATGAGGCATAAATGAACACTACTCTCAATGATATCTCATATAACGGTCCATGTTACGCAATCTTTTAGCGAAATAGTGGAACTTATTCTATGATTATATGCCGCTAGGGTGTGTGTATTATACGTAAAATATTTTATACGTTTGAGGTACAAATTATGCTTTTGATTATTAGTTAACGTCAAAGCAGTAGCGGTGTTAGTTTTTACCTTACATGGTTTCATATTGTAAATATTTGACAATGACACGAGTTTCCTCTTAGCTGATCCTCTAACCTAGTTTCGCAACCTTCCCATAAAAAGGAGTTAAAAAGGGGTTATTGCAGTTAACTATTTTTGATCGTAAGTCTAATGAAAAAAAACACTCCGCATGAAAACTGTTTCATTCTTTCATTCGTTATGTACTGACTGAATTTAAACTCGAGTTGAGACCATCAGAGAATACCTTTCCAAAGTGAGCTGTAATCACATGACATGGGAGTAATAAAAGGTATATGAGTGACAGGTTGCCCGAAATGCATGTTTTACTGTATTACAATCAAAAACGTATGTGGATCCAAATACGGAAACTAATGCCTGTTTAATTTATACCACAACGGAATTTGTCCTAATAGCATATTGAGCCATTCCATTAGATAAACGCTTTATTTCGGTAAAATATTGAAGTCCAATAACTACGGACGCTTCTGCTGGAATGTAACATACATATAACTCACGCCCTTGGGTCGATCAACAACTTCAACGTGTTTACAATCTTTTTGAACTGAGTAGATTTAAGTAACAGAAAACCTAGAAATATCCCAGATCTCAAGTTTCAGATGGTACAAATAAATGGAGTGTTATACAATATAGGTAAGAGCGCTCTGCTGCTGAATGAAAATGCCCGCGGAACGTAAACAAACAAAGAATATCGCAAGGCCGCGCGCCCACCGACCGCCGCCCGGGCGGTGGGAGGAAGGAACCTACCGCGACTATACGCCCGCAGCGCTTATGGAGGCCGTTATTGATTTTCCACAGCCCTGGCTAAATATAGTACATACCTATCTATTTTGTGACTTCACCGATTGACGCCTAATTATTTAACAGCCTTCCGAGGTTTTGTAAACAATGACTTGGTACCATGACCATGGAATAACGATGTCCAACGGCATTGAACAAGTATTAAACAACGGCGGCTATGTTATAAGATCATATGAAATAAGCCCAAAAGCTCTAAAAATGCACTTGTCTTGTCTAAGCCCACCGGCTCTTTACGAACCGTTGCTATTATACTGTGCCTATTGTGTTAAATAGGGTGAGTGAGCAATCTTAGCATTATATAGCGCTCAGTGCGACTAAATCAACTGTCCTACTGGCCCCGCCTGAACTGGGGTCACGATCGCTTATGTAGGTGTAGATATGAACCTTTTGCGCCCGTAGTTTTAGATATGTATAATGCAACATTTACTTCTACAGATGTAGTTGTTCAACGGCGAGTTGAATTTAAATTTTGTCAGGGTCATGTAATTTTAATACCTGAATAAATACCTTGCAAATCCTGGGCAATAAAACACGTGGTTAGTTTGCGTTAGTTTCGGCGTGTTTCTTCTTTCTGACAATGTTAATGACCTGTGTCTATACAATAAATCTGTACGTAAACGTTCGTATCACAATGATTAATAAGATACTGCATAACCTTGGAGCATTCAAGGCAATCTTCATTGCTCTTTAAAGAGTTATATATCATATTGGCCCAGACAGGTTTGTAACGTCACACACAATTATCAATGTCAAGGCGGTATTTATTTTTTCAAAAGAATTACGCATATAACAGCTCTTTAGTTTGCTTACTAGGTTCTATTATTCACCTATAATACTTATTATGACCATCTTAATAAATCGTAATTCGTGTCCAAGTTCTCCCTGTATCTCCATAATTTCACGGCTGTTTTGAAGAGCCTTGACGGAATTTCGTCATTCCAATAGTCTAGCTAGTGTACATAGGATCATTAGTGCACTTTTGTAATAATTCTTGTTTCTGTTACAGGAAAAAGGCACTTCATTACCAGTCCAGCGTCTGAACAAATATCCATCACGGGGCCTGCTGAAACACATTCTCCAACAGACGTATAACCAAGCCGTCGCCGACCCGGACAAGCTCAATCAATACGAACCCTTCTCACCTGAGGTCACTAATCTTTTAAAATACGACGTACAATGTAAATTGTAGATACACTTTTATCATTTTCGTGATACTTCTTTTGGTAGTTCCTTACAAGAACTAAGTCAATGTATTTATGTTTAGCGATCTTTCATAGATCTCTGTTACAATGGATTAAATGAAATTAGTTTTAATAGGTCAAAACTGTCATTTCGAGTCTTTTTTCATGTTTCAAGGGCGCAAGAAGTTGAATCAGTTGTTAATTTGCGGAGATCCGTATTAATGAACAAAAAACATATACCTTGCTACTCCGCTAATAAGAAGCGTAGGAGGTATCGGAGTAGCAAGGTTAATGTTTTTTGTTCATCAGCCATATGTTATATCTGAGTAATAATTTGCGCACTACTGCACTTGCTTATTAGCGTATGAATACTGCTGAGCAGAGGCCTCTTTCACTTTCACTGATCATTTAAAGCGGACTTAAATATGCAGTTTAGGGAACTACTTTTACAATAGTCAGAAAACGAAATAATATTTATTTGTTGTCTGAGTACGTTATTAACGAAAAGGTATGTACTCTGTCCTAATAATGTTGTTTATTTTCGACAGGTGTATGGCGAGACTTCATTTGAGCTGATCGCTCAAATGATCGATCAGATCGATATCACGTCTGAAGATGTGTTCGTGGACCTGGGCTCGGGAGTTGGCCAGGTTGTGCTACAGATGGCGGCTGCGACGCCCTGCCGCATCTGTTTCGGTGTGGAGAAAGCGGAAGTGCCTAGCAAATACGCTGAGGTGCGTACGTCCTAACACTTAAATCTAAAAGTGATATTGTGTTCTAACAAAGCAATAATCCGGACCTTTAATTGTTCTTCAAGTCATGCAACTTTAAAATAATTTGGAGTGAACTTGAACTTTTTGTTAAAAATCAAAGTTTTTCAAATCAAAGTTGCATCATCTGCCAATTTTTTTAAATTCTTTTTATTCGGGAACAATTCACACAAATTGACCTAGTCCCAAAGTAAGCGCTAGTAAGGCTTGTATTATGGGTGCTAGACAACGATATACATACTTATATAGAGAAATACATATTTAAATACATAGAAACATCCATGATTCAGAAACAAAATATTCGTGCTCATCACACACATATAGGCCACCAGGATTCGAACCACGCTTGCTTCGCAGGCAGGGTCACTACCAACTGAGCCAACCATGTCATCATATTAATCTATAATGTCAAATTTCAAGTCTATTATTCCAACCACTGGAAGTGGGGCGAAATTCGACTTATAGAAGATGAACGCAACAACATACATTGCAAATTAAATAAAAGTTTGTTTAAATAAGCTGAATTATTCGAAAGTATGTAATTCATCTTGGTGTTTGGTTTTGCTCAATTTGCCGGAATGATGAATGCATGCACTTAACTTTGTCTTTTCTAATTTCAGAGTATGGACTCAAATTTTAAGATGTGGATGAGGTGGTATGGCAAAAAGTTCGGAGAATATAAATTAATAAAAGGCGACTTTTTGATGGACGAACACAGAGAAAAGATTAACGCTGCGACGATAGTTTTCGTTAACAACTTCGCCTTCGGCCCGCACGTCGACCACCAGTTGAAAGAAAGATTCGCCGATTTGAAGGATGGAGCAAAGATAGTCTCGTCGAAGAGTTTCTGTCCGCTGAACTTTAGGATAACGGACAGGAATCTCAGCGACATCGGGACCATCATGCACGTCAGAGTGATGTCGCCGCTGAAGGGATCCGTCTCCTGGACGGGGAAACCCGTCTCTTACTATTTACACGTTATAGATAGGACCAAATTGGAGAGATATTTTCAAAGACTGAAAAATCCGAAACTCAAGGTCAGCAAAAGGGTCTGTTTCCAATCACATAATATTTCTATATAGTTTATTATTTTATTTTAGTCTTTATGTTTTGTTTATGTTTCTTTTAACTGGCCTTATTTACGTATTAGTTACGTATAGTGCATCATATTTACCATTATTACTATAAAGTTTATTAAATAAATTAAGTTTATTCATTTGGATTTACATTTTGTTATTACCTTGAACAAATACTTTCTGCTTATATGTACTTGCATTAATTGCTTTTACATTTGTAAACTTATTCATCATTACAACATAATTTAACACTGTATGTACGTATTTTTAAAGACTATACTATTTTATCACATCACTCTTTATGAGATAAGAAGTTAGTAAGTATAAAATGGACCTTGATTCATACTTAGTGATTTTTTAGTATTTTGATGAACTATTACAATCTGATGGTGGTTCGATTCCGCCACAATCATAATAGATTGTAATACCTACAGCGTTTAAAAACGCTGGAATAATGCGAATCCGCATAACCGATATTAATAGTCTGCTACTCACTAATATACTCTGTGTGAGAAAAATTTACGAAAAAAGTTTTTTGGGACGGTTAAATCGCAATACAAGTACAATTAGAGCTGAAAATATTAAATATGTACTTGTATATCGATGGTGATCAAGGAATATTCACTCAAGTGACATACCTATTTAGAATTTCACTGGAGGCTGTTTTATTTAAAACTAATTTGGAAAATGTATTTTTTGACTATTATTCTATGATCATATTATTAAAAAAATTAATAGCTCTAAAGCAAAACCAATTTCATGTGCCAATAAAGAATAACTTCGGGGATTATTATCGCTTAGCCAAACTTTCCCAAAATAACCAGTAAAATATTCCCGTTCTGCGAAAAATCAGGAAAGCCACATTATTTCCCTGATTTACCTAGTAGTAGTTATCTAAATGTCGTGCAAAGTATAAATATTTATGGCCGTGAATTTTTCGCCTTGTTGCTGTGAATCGGGTTGTTCAATGCATAAATAAACAGAAATTTTCATGAACAACCCTTTTTTACCAAAATGTTGCTTTAAGAATCTTCCTTCCCACCGTCTACTATATCTACAAGTATACTACAATATATATAAACAAGTATTGTTAAAAAAAACACCAGTTTTAAAAGAAGTCCCTTGCATCAAGTTCACAAAAGTAGTAGAGATGCTCAACATATTCTTTACGGTATGCACCAATAACCTCTAAGAGAACTAGAGGGTGCTTTTAACCCTTATTGTACTAAGTTTGTGCTGAGCAGATTATCATGTTCCAAATAGAATTTGGTTTTAAAGCATGTTAAATGGCCATGTTACCACAGTGGACTACCCTTTGTCTTGGGACCAAATTTTTACTGTAAAACAATAGCATGACTTCTGGGTCAAAACTTTGTGGACACTTTCGGACTTTAATTATTACCCATTATAACGGCTCGGCCACGACATCGGGCGGCGGCGGCAGCGGCAAGCGGCGCCCATAGGTGAGAACAAAAGGTCCGAGCATGTTATCTCGTTCTCTCCTATGTCGATGTCGTGGCCGAGCCGTAAGACTATTGTTGGGTACCAATTTCTTCAGTTTTGAGGCTGAATTATATTGAGAAGTTGTACCATCGGTTTGAGTTGTCTCGTCTTGCAGGGTGCCGGCAATTGCGACGAAGGCGAGACCTCTGGCAAAAGGAACTTGAGTGCGCCACCCACGCGCCAGCCGACTCCTGACTTGCTCAACGGAAACAGTAATCACAGCACCATATCTATGCCTGAGCGAAGGCGGAAAGTCACGCGACCGAGGGCCGTCCGGTGAGTTTCACCTATTTACCTAGTCGTAATCTGTTTAGTATGTCTTTGTTGTACCTGTGTAATTAAATATCATCGTAGCCTGATGCTCAGTGCTCCACCCATATTTAAGAGGAATCAGAATATCATTTATTTCTTAGTTAAGTATATTACATAATAATGTCCCTGGTCCATATGGATCTCGGGGGTAAATGCTTGCTTAAGTCTGCATGAGATCAGTGCAAGTGTGGTGTGTTCTGATTTATGCTAGTTACTTTATATAAAGATAGCTATCACGTATCATACTTTGTTGTGTCCTTACCAACTAATTAAAAACTAACTTACAATCTATGTGGCCTTGGGGCTGTTGTTCTTTTGTTAAGCAGTCGCTTGCGATCATTTTTATTTGCAATATATGGAATATCGCCTAGTCCACGGTCAGTGAGAAGGGGGTTAAATTGACCATAGCCGAGATACGCATCGCCAGGGGTGTCGAGGTCAGCTATATTCAGCTGCTTTAGTCTGCTCCACTCATATTTAAGAAGAGGCGGACAGTACAGACTGCTCCGGTTAAGTTTTACTCGGTTCTTGATATTCACCCAGCAATTGATATCGGATCTGCATCAACCGTAGTAGATACATAAGCAGGTGTGAGAAGTCACCGCGGTGAAGGTCGTCGGCATTGGAGTTACTAGAACTTCTCGGGCCTGTGGCAAATTCGTCAGACCAGCATCCCTTCTATGCTCTAGCCCCGTAGAGCTAGGGGTCAGTGGCATTTTGCCAGTCCTACCACCCTACCTCTATAGTTACGCCACTGATCATCGGTTTTACATAGATAACTTACACTTTAGACGGCTGCGGTAACTGGGTGCCGTGAGATCGATACTCTTTACTGCAATATTAGTATCGCATGATCTAACTCGTGGTTATTATTTCAGTGGTGAGAACGGTCGGACTAGAGCGCGTGCGGCGGCGGCGAAGCGTCGCGTGGCCGCGCGGCGCTCCAGCGACGACAGCGACGAGGACTCCAGCGGCACCGACGACGCGCCGCCCGGCCCCGAGCCCGCGCCGCGCGAGTGGGGCGCGCCGTGGGCCTCCAGCTCAGACTCCAGTAACCGACACATATTATTTACCTCATTTTATTAACCACTTTGTAAATTATTAAAACTTCCATGCTGGTCTGGGAGCAAGAATGTACCAGTTGTTTCTCTTCCCGCGTAGATGGTAAAAGGCCATCGAGGGAATGGGCGAAAATAAGAATCATGTTATAGGCGATGCGGCTAGTAACCCATCAGTACTTTGATTCCATTTTCCACCTATACACTCACAATCTTGCTAAACGTGGCCTGTAGGTCTTGTTACCTTAGGCTCTGTCGACCACGTAAGGGATAAAGACGTGATTTGTGTGTGTGTGTGTGTGTCAGTACTAAACGGCAGATAGAAATGCTTAAATAGATAAAAACTTAACAACATTAGGCATCAACAATTGGAGAACAAGTATTCATGATGAATACGAAATTTAAGTATCTGCTGATTCGGGGATCGAATCCGACGCTTCAAGCTTCACAGTCAGCGTGACTCCTGGCTAGGCTTATTCGGTCCTTTACTATTTTTGTTCGTTTAACATTCACCTAAATGTATAAATTAAGGATCCCACAATTCCTACGGTATAACACCAAAGTTCGCCGTGTTAAAATCTTGTAATTAATTATTGCTCCTAACGTCAGCCGTCGCGTCGATTCCGGGTCGGATAAAATTCGCGCCGATTCGGCAATGTTTATAGCAATATGTAACAGTATACGTGATCGTCCGGTGCAGATCGCAGTCGCCGCACAGGGAACAAGCGGAGCGCGAGCGCGGGCGGCGCGGGCGGCGCGCGGCGGCGCTCGGCGCGCAGCAACAAGCGCCGCCGCGCCGCGCCCGCCGCCATCGCCGGCCTCGACCTGCTGCACTCCACCACGCTCGCCTCCACGCTGCACAACGGCACGGTGAGCCACGCCACCTACACCTCTATACTGAGGCAACAAGCGGAGCGCGAGCGCGGGCGGCGCGGGCGGCGCGCGGCGGCGCTCGGCGCGCAGCAACAAGCGCCGCCGCGCCGCGCCCGCCGCCATCGCCGGCCTCGACCTGCTGCACTCCACCACGCTCGCCTCCACGCTGCACAACGGCACGGTGAGCCACGCCACCTACACCTCTATACTGAGGCAACAAGCGGAGCGCGAGCGCGGGCGGCGCGGGCGGCGCGCGGCGGCGCTCGGCGCGCAGCAACAAGCGCCGCCGCGCCGCGCCCGCCGCCATCGCCGGCCTCGACCTGCTGCACTCCACCACGCTCGCCTCCACGCTGCACAACGGCACGGTGAGCCACGCCACCTACACCTCTATACTGAGGCAACAAGCGGAGCGCGAGCGCGGGCGGCGCGGGCGGCGCGCGGCGGCGCTCGGCGCGCAGCAACAAGCGCCGCCGCGCCGCGCCCGCCGCCATCGCCGGCCTCGACCTGCTGCACTCCACCACGCTCGCCTCCACGCTGCACAACGGCACGGTGAGCCACGCCACCTACACCTCTATACTGAGGCAACAAGCGGAGCGCGAGCGCGGGCGGCGCGGGCGGCGCGCGGCGGCGCTCGGCGCGCAGCAACAAGCGCCGCCGCGCCGCGCCCGCCGCCATCGCCGGCCTCGACCTGCTGCACTCCACCACGCTCGCCTCCACGCTGCACAACGGCACGGTGAGCCACGCCACCTACACCTCTATACTGAGGCAACAAGCGGAGCGCGAGCGCGGGCGGCGCGGGCGGCGCGCGGCGGCGCTCGGCGCGCAGCAACAAGCGCCGCCGCGCCGCGCCCGCCGCCATCGCCGGCCTCGACCTGCTGCACTCCACCACGCTCGCCTCCACGCTGCACAACGGCACGGTGAGCCACGCCACCTACACCTCTATACTGAGGCAACAAGCGGAGCGCGAGCGCGGGCGGCGCGGGCGGCGCGCGGCGGCGCTCGGCGCGCAGCAACAAGCGCCGCCGCGCCGCGCCCGCCGCCATCGCCGGCCTCGACCTGCTGCACTCCACCACGCTCGCCTCCACGCTGCACAACGGCACGGTGAGCCACGCCACCTACACCTCTATACTGAGGCAACAAGCGGAGCGCGAGCGCGGGCGGCGCGGGCGGCGCGCGGCGGCGCTCGGCGCGCAGCAACAAGCGCCGCCGCGCCGCGCCCGCCGCCATCGCCGGCCTCGACCTGCTGCACTCCACCACGCTCGCCTCCACGCTGCACAACGGCACGGTGAGCCACGCCACCTACACCTCTATACTGAGGCAACAAGCGGAGCGCGAGCGCGGGCGGCGCGGGCGGCGCGCGGCGGCGCTCGGCGCGCAGCAACAAGCGCCGCCGCGCCGCGCCCGCCGCCATCGCCGGCCTCGACCTGCTGCACTCCACCACGCTCGCCTCCACGCTGCACAACGGCACGGTGAGCCACGCCACCTACACCTCTATACTGAGGCAACAAGCGGAGCGCGAGCGCGGGCGGCGCGGGCGGCGCGCGGCGGCGCTCGGCGCGCAGCAACAAGCGCCGCCGCGCCGCGCCCGCCGCCATCGCCGGCCTCGACCTGCTGCACTCCACCACGCTCGCCTCCACGCTGCACAACGGCACGGTGAGCCACGCCACCTACACCTCTATACTGAGGCAACAAGCGGAGCGCGAGCGCGGGCGGCGCGGGCGGCGCGCGGCGGCGCTCGGCGCGCAGCAACAAGCGCCGCCGCGCCGCGCCCGCCGCCATCGCCGGCCTCGACCTGCTGCACTCCACCACGCTCGCCTCCACGCTGCACAACGGCACGGTGAGCCACGCCACCTACACCTCTATACTGAGGCAACAAGCGGAGCGCGAGCGCGGGCGGCGCGGGCGGCGCGCGGCGGCGCTCGGCGCGCAGCAACAAGCGCCGCCGCGCCGCGCCCGCCGCCATCGCCGGCCTCGACCTGCTGCACTCCACCACGCTCGCCTCCACGCTGCACAACGGCACGGTGAGCCACGCCACCTACACCTCTATACTGAGGCAACAAGCGGAGCGCGAGCGCGGGCGGCGCGGGCGGCGCGCGGCGGCGCTCGGCGCGCAGCAACAAGCGCCGCCGCGCCGCGCCCGCCGCCATCGCCGGCCTCGACCTGCTGCACTCCACCACGCTCGCCTCCACGCTGCACAACGGCACGGTGAGCCACGCCACCTACACCTCTATACTGAGGCAACAAGCGGAGCGCGAGCGCGGGCGGCGCGGGCGGCGCGCGGCGGCGCTCGGCGCGCAGCAACAAGCGCCGCCGCGCCGCGCCCGCCGCCATCGCCGGCCTCGACCTGCTGCACTCCACCACGCTCGCCTCCACGCTGCACAACGGCACGGTGAGCCACGCCACCTACACCTCTATACTGAGGCAACAAGCGGAGCGCGAGCGCGGGCGGCGCGGGCGGCGCGCGGCGGCGCTCGGCGCGCAGCAACAAGCGCCGCCGCGCCGCGCCCGCCGCCATCGCCGGCCTCGACCTGCTGCACTCCACCACGCTCGCCTCCACGCTGCACAACGGCACGGTGAGCCACGCCACCTACACCTCTATACTGAGGCAACAAGCGGAGCGCGAGCGCGGGCGGCGCGGGCGGCGCGCGGCGGCGCTCGGCGCGCAGCAACAAGCGCCGCCGCGCCGCGCCCGCCGCCATCGCCGGCCTCGACCTGCTGCACTCCACCACGCTCGCCTCCACGCTGCACAACGGCACGGTGAGCCACGCCACCTACACCTCTATACTGAGGCAACAAGCGGAGCGCGAGCGCGGGCGGCGCGGGCGGCGCGCGGCGGCGCTCGGCGCGCAGCAACAAGCGCCGCCGCGCCGCGCCCGCCGCCATCGCCGGCCTCGACCTGCTGCACTCCACCACGCTCGCCTCCACGCTGCACAACGGCACGGTGAGCCACGCCACCTACACCTCTATACTGAGGCAACAAGCGGAGCGCGAGCGCGGGCGGCGCGGGCGGCGCGCGGCGGCGCTCGGCGCGCAGCAACAAGCGCCGCCGCGCCGCGCCCGCCGCCATCGCCGGCCTCGACCTGCTGCACTCCACCACGCTCGCCTCCACGCTGCACAACGGCACGGTGAGCCACGCCACCTACACCTCTATACTGAGGCAACAAGCGGAGCGCGAGCGCGGGCGGCGCGGGCGGCGCGCGGCGGCGCTCGGCGCGCAGCAACAAGCGCCGCCGCGCCGCGCCCGCCGCCATCGCCGGCCTCGACCTGCTGCACTCCACCACGCTCGCCTCCACGCTGCACAACGGCACGGTGAGCCACGCCACCTACACCTCTATACTGAGGCAACAAGCGGAGCGCGAGCGCGGGCGGCGCGGGCGGCGCGCGGCGGCGCTCGGCGCGCAGCAACAAGCGCCGCCGCGCCGCGCCCGCCGCCATCGCCGGCCTCGACCTGCTGCACTCCACCACGCTCGCCTCCACGCTGCACAACGGCACGGTGAGCCACGCCACCTACACCTCTATACTGAGGCAACAAGCGGAGCGCGAGCGCGGGCGGCGCGGGCGGCGCGCGGCGGCGCTCGGCGCGCAGCAACAAGCGCCGCCGCGCCGCGCCCGCCGCCATCGCCGGCCTCGACCTGCTGCACTCCACCACGCTCGCCTCCACGCTGCACAACGGCACGGTGAGCCACGCCACCTACACCTCTATACTGAGGCAACAAGCGGAGCGCGAGCGCGGGCGGCGCGGGCGGCGCGCGGCGGCGCTCGGCGCGCAGCAACAAGCGCCGCCGCGCCGCGCCCGCCGCCATCGCCGGCCTCGACCTGCTGCACTCCACCACGCTCGCCTCCACGCTGCACAACGGCACGGTGAGCCACGCCACCTACACCTCTATACTGAGGCAACAAGCGGAGCGCGAGCGCGGGCGGCGCGGGCGGCGCGCGGCGGCGCTCGGCGCGCAGCAACAAGCGCCGCCGCGCCGCGCCCGCCGCCATCGCCGGCCTCGACCTGCTGCACTCCACCACGCTCGCCTCCACGCTGCACAACGGCACGGTGAGCCACGCCACCTACACCTCTATACTGAGGCAACAAGCGGAGCGCGAGCGCGGGCGGCGCGGGCGGCGCGCGGCGGCGCTCGGCGCGCAGCAACAAGCGCCGCCGCGCCGCGCCCGCCGCCATCGCCGGCCTCGACCTGCTGCACTCCACCACGCTCGCCTCCACGCTGCACAACGGCACGGTGAGCCACGCCACCTACACCTCTATACTGAGGCAACAAGCGGAGCGCGAGCGCGGGCGGCGCGGGCGGCGCGCGGCGGCGCTCGGCGCGCAGCAACAAGCGCCGCCGCGCCGCGCCCGCCGCCATCGCCGGCCTCGACCTGCTGCACTCCACCACGCTCGCCTCCACGCTGCACAACGGCACGGTGAGCCACGCCACCTACACCTCTATACTGAGGCAACAAGCGGAGCGCGAGCGCGGGCGGCGCGGGCGGCGCGCGGCGGCGCTCGGCGCGCAGCAACAAGCGCCGCCGCGCCGCGCCCGCCGCCATCGCCGGCCTCGACCTGCTGCACTCCACCACGCTCGCCTCCACGCTGCACAACGGCACGGTGAGCCACGCCACCTACACCTCTATACTGAGGCAACAAGCGGAGCGCGAGCGCGGGCGGCGCGGGCGGCGCGCGGCGGCGCTCGGCGCGCAGCAACAAGCGCCGCCGCGCCGCGCCCGCCGCCATCGCCGGCCTCGACCTGCTGCACTCCACCACGCTCGCCTCCACGCTGCACAACGGCACGGTGAGCCACGCCACCTACACCTCTATACTGAGGCAACAAGCGGAGCGCGAGCGCGGGCGGCGCGGGCGGCGCGCGGCGGCGCTCGGCGCGCAGCAACAAGCGCCGCCGCGCCGCGCCCGCCGCCATCGCCGGCCTCGACCTGCTGCACTCCACCACGCTCGCCTCCACGCTGCACAACGGCACGGTGAGCCACGCCACCTACACCTCTATACTGAGGCAACAAGCGGAGCGCGAGCGCGGGCGGCGCGGGCGGCGCGCGGCGGCGCTCGGCGCGCAGCAACAAGCGCCGCCGCGCCGCGCCCGCCGCCATCGCCGGCCTCGACCTGCTGCACTCCACCACGCTCGCCTCCACGCTGCACAACGGCACGGTGAGCCACGCCACCTACACCTCTATACTGAGGCAACAAGCGGAGCGCGAGCGCGGGCGGCGCGGGCGGCGCGCGGCGGCGCTCGGCGCGCAGCAACAAGCGCCGCCGCGCCGCGCCCGCCGCCATCGCCGGCCTCGACCTGCTGCACTCCACCACGCTCGCCTCCACGCTGCACAACGGCACGGTGAGCCACGCCACCTACACCTCTATACTGAGGCAACAAGCGGAGCGCGAGCGCGGGCGGCGCGGGCGGCGCGCGGCGGCGCTCGGCGCGCAGCAACAAGCGCCGCCGCGCCGCGCCCGCCGCCATCGCCGGCCTCGACCTGCTGCACTCCACCACGCTCGCCTCCACGCTGCACAACGGCACGGTGAGCCACGCCACCTACACCTCTATACTGAGGCAACAAGCGGAGCGCGAGCGCGGGCGGCGCGGGCGGCGCGCGGCGGCGCTCGGCGCGCAGCAACAAGCGCCGCCGCGCCGCGCCCGCCGCCATCGCCGGCCTCGACCTGCTGCACTCCACCACGCTCGCCTCCACGCTGCACAACGGCACGGTGAGCCACGCCACCTACACCTCTATACTGAGGCAACAAGCGGAGCGCGAGCGCGGGCGGCGCGGGCGGCGCGCGGCGGCGCTCGGCGCGCAGCAACAAGCGCCGCCGCGCCGCGCCCGCCGCCATCGCCGGCCTCGACCTGCTGCACTCCACCACGCTCGCCTCCACGCTGCACAACGGCACGGTGAGCCACGCCACCTACACCTCTATACTGAGGCAACAAGCGGAGCGCGAGCGCGGGCGGCGCGGGCGGCGCGCGGCGGCGCTCGGCGCGCAGCAACAAGCGCCGCCGCGCCGCGCCCGCCGCCATCGCCGGCCTCGACCTGCTGCACTCCACCACGCTCGCCTCCACGCTGCACAACGGCACGGTGAGCCACGCCACCTACACCTCTATACTGAGGCAACAAGCGGAGCGCGAGCGCGGGCGGCGCGGGCGGCGCGCGGCGGCGCTCGGCGCGCAGCAACAAGCGCCGCCGCGCCGCGCCCGCCGCCATCGCCGGCCTCGACCTGCTGCACTCCACCACGCTCGCCTCCACGCTGCACAACGGCACGGTGAGCCACGCCACCTACACCTCTATACTGAGGCAACAAGCGGAGCGCGAGCGCGGGCGGCGCGGGCGGCGCGCGGCGGCGCTCGGCGCGCAGCAACAAGCGCCGCCGCGCCGCGCCCGCCGCCATCGCCGGCCTCGACCTGCTGCACTCCACCACGCTCGCCTCCACGCTGCACAACGGCACGGTGAGCCACGCCACCTACACCTCTATACTGAGGCAACAAGCGGAGCGCGAGCGCGGGCGGCGCGGGCGGCGCGCGGCGGCGCTCGGCGCGCAGCAACAAGCGCCGCCGCGCCGCGCCCGCCGCCATCGCCGGCCTCGACCTGCTGCACTCCACCACGCTCGCCTCCACGCTGCACAACGGCACGGTGAGCCACGCCACCTACACCTCTATACTGAGGCAACAAGCGGAGCGCGAGCGCGGGCGGCGCGGGCGGCGCGCGGCGGCGCTCGGCGCGCAGCAACAAGCGCCGCCGCGCCGCGCCCGCCGCCATCGCCGGCCTCGACCTGCTGCACTCCACCACGCTCGCCTCCACGCTGCACAACGGCACGGTGAGCCACGCCACCTACACCTCTATACTGAGGCAACAAGCGGAGCGCGAGCGCGGGCGGCGCGGGCGGCGCGCGGCGGCGCTCGGCGCGCAGCAACAAGCGCCGCCGCGCCGCGCCCGCCGCCATCGCCGGCCTCGACCTGCTGCACTCCACCACGCTCGCCTCCACGCTGCACAACGGCACGGTGAGCCACGCCACCTACACCTCTATACTGAGGCAACAAGCGGAGCGCGAGCGCGGGCGGCGCGGGCGGCGCGCGGCGGCGCTCGGCGCGCAGCAACAAGCGCCGCCGCGCCGCGCCCGCCGCCATCGCCGGCCTCGACCTGCTGCACTCCACCACGCTCGCCTCCACGCTGCACAACGGCACGGTGAGCCACGCCACCTACACCTCTATACTGAGGCAACAAGCGGAGCGCGAGCGCGGGCGGCGCGGGCGGCGCGCGGCGGCGCTCGGCGCGCAGCAACAAGCGCCGCCGCGCCGCGCCCGCCGCCATCGCCGGCCTCGACCTGCTGCACTCCACCACGCTCGCCTCCACGCTGCACAACGGCACGGTGAGCCACGCCACCTACACCTCTATACTGAGGCAACAAGCGGAGCGCGAGCGCGGGCGGCGCGGGCGGCGCGCGGCGGCGCTCGGCGCGCAGCAACAAGCGCCGCCGCGCCGCGCCCGCCGCCATCGCCGGCCTCGACCTGCTGCACTCCACCACGCTCGCCTCCACGCTGCACAACGGCACGGTGAGCCACGCCACCTACACCTCTATACTGAGGCAACAAGCGGAGCGCGAGCGCGGGCGGCGCGGGCGGCGCGCGGCGGCGCTCGGCGCGCAGCAACAAGCGCCGCCGCGCCGCGCCCGCCGCCATCGCCGGCCTCGACCTGCTGCACTCCACCACGCTCGCCTCCACGCTGCACAACGGCACGGTGAGCCACGCCACCTACACCTCTATACTGAGGCAACAAGCGGAGCGCGAGCGCGGGCGGCGCGGGCGGCGCGCGGCGGCGCTCGGCGCGCAGCAACAAGCGCCGCCGCGCCGCGCCCGCCGCCATCGCCGGCCTCGACCTGCTGCACTCCACCACGCTCGCCTCCACGCTGCACAACGGCACGGTGAGCCACGCCACCTACACCTCTATACTGAGGCAACAAGCGGAGCGCGAGCGCGGGCGGCGCGGGCGGCGCGCGGCGGCGCTCGGCGCGCAGCAACAAGCGCCGCCGCGCCGCGCCCGCCGCCATCGCCGGCCTCGACCTGCTGCACTCCACCACGCTCGCCTCCACGCTGCACAACGGCACGGTGAGCCACGCCACCTACACCTCTATACTGAGGCAACAAGCGGAGCGCGAGCGCGGGCGGCGCGGGCGGCGCGCGGCGGCGCTCGGCGCGCAGCAACAAGCGCCGCCGCGCCGCGCCCGCCGCCATCGCCGGCCTCGACCTGCTGCACTCCACCACGCTCGCCTCCACGCTGCACAACGGCACGGTGAGCCACGCCACCTACACCTCTATACTGAGGCAACAAGCGGAGCGCGAGCGCGGGCGAGGTTCTATATTGCTGCTCAGACGACTTGCCACTGGTCCGCTGTGTGTACTCCTGACTTGTAGAATACATTTTGTGCTACAGGCGGTGTGATAAATCGTCCAAACCATTAATTTAGAATATGACTACTGTCTGTAGAACTGTCTCGGTGATAGTCGTTTTTAGGATTCCGTACCTCAAAATGAAAAAACGGAACCTTTTGTAGAATCACTCCGTTGTCCGTCCGTCAATCTGTCAAGACCTTTTTTCTCAGGAAAACTTAATGTGTATACATAAAGTGAAAAGTGAAGATGTATAATACCAAACACCTACTTAGGTCCGCGGCCCCTCAGAGCTGGGAAAACAATCGAGGAAGGCATCAGTGGCGTAACGTAACTATAACGTCTGGGGCCCGTGACATATTCATCATATGAGGTCTCTTCTGTGGCTACGGCCAAGCCGGTGGCATACCGGGCGGCAGTGTAGCGTTGTGCTGGTGTGCAGGTGACGGCGCCGCCGCCGGGCTGCGTGGGGCAGCGGCTGTCGGCGCTGGGCGCGCTGCAGCCGGAGCGCCTGCACTCGGAGCTGGACATCCCGCGCGCGCCGCACGCGCCCTACAGCCTGCAGCTGCTGCTCGACATGTTCAAGGATCAGTACCTTGCCTTCATCCAGCGCATGAACTCGCCGGACTTCGCCAAGCAGATCCGGCAACAGATCGACAAGGAAAAGGTACTATCTACTGGACGTTGGCTCCGGGGTCGCCTGTAAAGGTCGGCTCGTGGTCACGCTGTAAATCTTAGAGGTTATACTTTGCGTTGTTTCGGTCTTTACCAGCCGCTTGCACGGTCTAGGGTTAAAATAAAAATAAAAAAAACTTATATGATACGACTCTTTCACCGTCTGTCCTTTGCCTGCACTTTTGACGGCCACGAGTCGCCATCACAGCTTGCCCTGTGTACGAATAAGGCGACGCTTATATATTCGCGCATTGTATGATCGAGCTGCGCTAAGCGCATCTCTTTCGCTCACTCTAATAATTGAGCGAATACGTCAATTGAAGTGCTAGCATAGATGAATGCAAACCAGTGTGGCGATGAGATACCCTAGTGGTTAGGTTAGCTAGGATTTGATCTCCGGTTGGGGCAGATATATAATGTATGAAAAATAAGAATACCTAATAATAGAATTGTTCTTGAGTCTTGGATGTTTAATAGCATTTAAGTGTTTATTTGTTATCCTAGTACCCAAACTTTAAATTTAGGTTAGTTTGAGACTATGTCAATTGGTGTCAATTGTCAAAGGATATTCTATTTATTGAATAACTTATCACACAGGAACGGAACCAGAAGCTGAAATCGCGCGCGTCGCAGCTCGACAAGCAGATCAACGTGCTGATCAGCGACAGCGTGGCGCTGCTTAAGGCGCGCATGACCGAGCTCGGCATCCACGCCAGCAACACCGTGGACCTGCTCGCGCGCGCCAAGGAGATCGTCGGCCGCCACAAGGAGCTGCAGAGCAAGGCCAGCAAGCTGCAAGCGCAGGTAACCTCGCTGATTAACACGCAATGTGGCTTAAAACGTACTAAAAAGCTGTACTTGAACCATTTTATCTCTAAACTCAGCAAAGTGATGAAACGTTTGACTGTCACCAAAGTGCTTATTTGATGTTGAAAATGACAACTCAATTTTTATTCGTATTTTTTGTATTTTGATACAACTAGAAATTATTATGACGATCCGTTTTCGAAATAAATTAATCTGAATTTACATTTAAATCAATTATTATGATTAAACAAGTTGACTGAAGTGTGCTCTAAAATTAATTCGTTGTTGCGTCATGCTTAGACAGATTATAAATTGTACTTCAGATTCACGACGTGAATAAATGGCTTATTTCCGACTATTTGTTACAGGTGAACAACATAGAATCCGAGCAGGCCATGCTGGTCAAACAGAGGACGTTCGAAATAACAGAGAAGTACCGTCAGCTCGGACACATACCGCCGGACGCAGAGATCACGCAAAACGTGGCGCACGACTGCATACTCAAGGAGATATCGGCCACGCTGGCGCACCGGAAACGGCTGCACGCCCAGGTCGGCCATCTCCAGAGCGAGATCATACAGATGGAGCGAGCGAGCGAGCACCAGAAGGCGGCGCCGTCCGTGCCCGTCGCCACGGTCAAACCCCACACGGTCAACCCGAAGCCGCGCAAGTCGCGCGAACACCGCTCGCGCTCGCAGGAGTGGCCCGACGTGCCCGACATGGGCAAGATAGAGGAGCAGAACCCCGAGCTGCTCGCGCAGAAGATACTGGAGACGGGGCGGCAGATCGAGGCCGGCAAGAACAAGCCCAACGTGATCGTGAACGGGCATCTGCGCGAGCCCGAGCGGCCGCGCGCGCCGCCGCTGCACCGCGCGCCGCCGCAGCCGCCCGCGCCCAAGCAGAAGCCGCTCAACGTCGTGCACAAGGTGCAGGAGTCGCCCAAGGTCATCAACTTCGAGGACCGCCTCAAGAGTATCATCACCTCCGTGCTCAACGAAGATCAGGTACGTTATAGCACAACTATTTGCACTTACTAAAAAAAAAGTTAATATCGTCCATGTACTGCTAACTCTTTACACTTCTAACATATCACTAATAGGGATCTCTTCCAGACTCCCAGTTAACCTTCGAATGACTAAAAGGACGTCAGTAACAAAAGAAAAGTAAAATAAATAAAATAAAATTTGCCTAAATACTTAATAATGTATTGGTCACATCTAGATAGACGTGACCAATCTTGTAACTTGTAACTAATGCCACGCAAACATGTGACATCCGTCACACAACGAGTTACACATACCTATAAGAATCGGTACACTGTAATACATGGCTAATAGATACCAAACTAATTAAATTGTAACACATTTTTAACCTTTTCCATAAGCTGAAAAGGCAAGCATATTTTTTCTATAAATCACATAGTATTCATTTAGGAATTGTATCTATATAGTATTCATTTAGGAATTTGAAGAGTTATTGTCAAGCTGATGCTTTCTCAAGCGATTCCGTTTGCCTGATGTTATCTAGTTAACGTATCGTTTTATACCAGGAGCAGCGTAAAGCTTCGCGACAACCAACACCTAACCACGCGTACAGCAACGGCTACGTGCGGCAGCCGGGGCAGGCGGGGCAGCCGCATCCGCACCAGCCGCACGGGCAGGCGCCGCCGCACGCGCAGCACGCGCCGCCGCCGCACGCGCAGCACTACGGCGCGCGTGCGGCTGGCGGGGCCGCGGCCTTCCCGCGCTCGCGCGACTACCGCCGCGAGCGCTACTCGCACGCGCAGTACGAGCGCCGCCCGCACCTCGACCGCCCCGACTTGCGGCACGCGCAGCCGGACTACACGCAGGTAAATACGCTATTACATCGCTTACGTAATACTCTGTCGTCCACCAGCGACCGAGTTCTGCTTTTATTTCGCTAGCCGTGACATTTTTGTTTTTTTTTTGTGTTCTTTTTTTGAGCCCCGTTACACACTATTGTTGAACTGTAAATATATGCACGCTGTGTTTCCCTGTTATTGGGTTATCACTCTGTCGTTATCGCAATAAACGTTAGTTTTCAAGTGTGTCGCTTTTTGGCGAGCCGCTGTTAGCTGGAACGACTACACCCACTGTTATTTATTTGCAACGTATCCTATCGAAAACAGAGCAGACAGTTCACGAATAGTGTGCTCGCAGGCTCGATTTAAAAACCCAAAAGGGCACGCAGGTATCGCCAGCGAAGCTAGCATTGCGACGTCACTTGTCGCAGGAGCGCCTGGCGTCGCCCGCGGCGGGGGGCGCGGCGGGCGGGGCCAGCACGCGCACCATCGGCGACCTCGTCAACGGCGAGATCGAGCGCACGCTGGAGATCTCCAACCAGAGCATCATCAACGCGGCCGTGCACATGAGCGCGCGCTACCAGGACCCGCCGCTCGCGCCGCTGCAGCAGCAGCACCAGCAGCACCCGCAGCACCAGCAGCATCAGCAGCACCAGCAGCACCAACAGCATCAGCAGCATCAGCCGCTCGAAGGTAAACCGGAACCTAACGCCCGACACATCCATCAGATCGTTATTAACAGACTCGAGAGGAAGTATTACATACATACATAAATCATGTCTTTATCCCTTACGGGGTACACACCCCAGAGCCCGAGTTAAGGGGCTACCGGGTAAATTTACGCTGTTTTCAAGCCAGATGAAGTATGCTTAAATATGGTAGCAGAACTATGAAACTAATATCGGTGAACGAATATAACTATGGAAGCAGTCTCTTCATACAACCTATCGTTCATTATTAGCCCAAAAACTCACACAGATAGGTTTGAGGTACACACACACAAGCAACGTAAATAAAAATTATCAATGCATTTAAGAAAATAGGTTAATGCTAATTAATCTAGGTCGGTATTAGAATGTGCTTCGCTAGTTGCGACTTTTTGAAAATAAGCACGTAAAAGCTCAACGATTTGAGAAGCGTCGGGTCACATGTCCGGCGATTGGTTCTCGGCGTGACAGATTTACGCTAATTGGTTCGCGGCTTCGATGCAATGTCAGCAGATTGTCAGTGTGTCTTTGAAGCACGGACGATGTTATGCAGAAGGGGACCAGTCAGATTCAAAGCAGCCCAATGCACAAAGGTATGAAATCAGTAAGCCAAATTTTCACTCGCTTTCGCCTACTTCGTCAGCGCGTTTGACTATCCTAGTCCGATAAGTGTATTATTGGTAGTTTACATATTTATTTATTTTTGTATTACAAGGAAGGCAAGCGAGCAAGTGGGTTACCTGATGGTAAGTAATCACCGCCGCTCATGGACATCCGCAACACAGAAGTATTGTAGATGCGTTGCCGGCTTAGAGTACTAAGATAGTATACCTATGTGCCAGTAATTCCACCGGCTGTTTTACTCTCCACTTCGAAACACAGTAGCGATTCGGACGGACCCTGCTCGTGGTTCTACCACCCGCAACGAATGATATTACGTAGATACGGTTTCTAAACGTATTATATAGGTGGGTGTAGATAAAAATAATAAAAGAAATATCAGTAGATAATTTATTATAATGACAATTTGGACGTTTTTGAGGACTTTCCTGTGAAGTTTCCGGAATATTTTCTTTGTTTTTAATTTTTATTAATACTGGTTTTTCACTCGAAAACACCATCTGAAAATACATGTCTATTAAACAATCATACAAAGTAGCACTACATTAACTAAAACGTGATCATTCAAACCAAATAAATACGCACAGTACAAATTGGTACTGCGCTTTTAGAAGGCACTATGTGTCCCTTCTTCGATACATAAAAATCTTCATCTTTAAAATAAATTGAACATATTTTTGAATTCTTGCTCGGTGTCCAGTCATTTTCCTGTCTCTCCAATTGAACAGATTTTTTCCATCGATTTCTACGACTCGGGTCTTGTGGGAATCTAAATTAAAATTAAAATTAAGCTAAATGAGAAACGACTTCGACTTGTTAATCCGATGAAAAACCGAAATTAAAACCCAAATCTGTATGCAACTTAATAATAAATATTATGTCCTTTAAAAATAGCTATATTAAAATGTACTAGGTACTACATTATGCATAATGACATCCCTCTAGTAAAAAGGCGATTTTGGATTTTTTGAGTAAACAGTGTACTTACACGTGAAAGGTGATTCCAGTACTCTTGGTACAATATTCCTGTTGACTCCTGCACCACCTCACCACACATGAAGGCATTTTTTAATGGATAAGTTGATTTTATATAATAAAAAACCCGTGTGACACGACTGACAGGCGTGCGCCCTGCGCACTGATCGCGTTGCCGCACTAGTTTTCAAGCCCCGCCCGCCGCGAACTAGTTTACGTTGGGTCATTTTGGAGCGTCAGAAATGCTTCCATAGTTATATTCGTTCACTGACTAATATATATTGTAGAATGGTATGTATTCTGCAATTTGATTCATTGGGGTGTAAAAATAATAATAACTTAAGAGAAAAAAGAATAATCCCAAACCCCTTTTCGCCAGTTAAACTCCGCTATAATTCCATTATTACACGACTTGAAGACACACTACTTTTTATATTAGTAGACAATAGCGAACACTACAGTTTGTACTACTGAAATTTTAATTATTATTTCATAATATTTAATTTTAATTATTATGGCATAATTTAGTGCTACGCACGAATCCTTGCTCGCGGTAGTCTGTGCGGGCGACGGGCGGCAGTCGCCGTTTGGCTTTCAGACGGGGAACCCGTGTCGCTCCGCTGCAACCCACTACGCTTGCGCAAACGTTGGTCCGTCCGATTTGACAACTGTCATTTTTATTTAGACACTTTCTTTATAGTCTAAGATCCGAATATAACGTCGATCTGCACCGAGCTGATAATAGAATGAAACACATTTTATAATAAATTCAGTATATTAGAATAGTACATTATGATACAAGTGTGCTATGTTGGTAATTACCAGTGGCGGATTAACGTATAAGCACTACAAGCACGTGCTTGGGGCCCCTGTTCTCCAGGGGCCTCCATCCTCTGCTGGCGTTTCATTTTATACCTACATTTTATCAAGATTCATCCACAATATGTCCGAAATCACAAGGCGCGAGCAGTCCGGGAGTGACTATTTTGTTGAACTATTTTGTTGAACTTTCATTGAGTCTATTTTGATGAACTTTCATTTTATACTTTCTACCTTCCATTCCATTCCTTCCATTTCCATTTAAGCAATAGAGGGCCTACACAGGCTCTGTGCTTAGGGCCTCGGATATTCTTAATCCGCCACTGGTAATTACACACGAGGCGTATTGTACGCGCGAGCGCTAGCGAGCGCGGGTAATAGAGCCGAGATGTGTAATTTTACCAAAGCACACGCGTCGCATACGACGTTTTTCAACACATTGGCGAGGAAAAATAAATAAAATTTAGTTAATAAAAGGACTTTAAGAACTTTAGTTTACCTTTGTTACCAGAAATTGCTTACCTGGAGCAGAGCTGCTTTAGAACTTTAATTTATCATTTGGTAATTAACACCTTGGATTTCTTACTGATATAACTGTCCGAACATTGTCCGAACATATTTTAGTATTTCTAGCGACGGACACTAAATTTCTTTATTACAATACAATACAAATACTCTTTATTGAACATCACAAATCAGTACAAAACAATACAGAAACAAAGAACAAAGTAGACAATAGGCGGTCTTATCGCTTAATAGCGATCTCTTCCAGACAACCAATACAAGAAATAAGTTGAAGACAGTTTAAGTAGGTGGCGGAAACAAATAGACAGGATAAACGCAGGGATAATAAAAACAACAATATCAACAAAAATATAATACATAGCTAAATAAATAAAATAAAATAATACATACATATACACATAACATAATACTTAGGATAATAAAAATTACATAAATGAAATTAATACAAATTAAACTATTAAATTAAAAACTAAACTAAAACTAATCTTAAAATAAAATAATTATAAAAGAAGGGGCCCCCGTGGCATAGTTCCACAGACACTGGCAGCATTCCCCCTTTGGACAGCGATACTAATACGCTGTCCAAGGAAGCTGCCAGCTCTGCGGTCACCCGTAGCGTCTATTAGCCTCTTCGAAATATCTTTGAAGAGGCTAATAGCGCTAGGACCCCACGGACCAAGGGTCTCAACACCGAAAGGGACAAAGTTGTATTCGGTGCTGAGACCTCTATATTTATTTATCTTGCCGATAAAATAAATGTGAGAAGCAATGAAAAATAAGAAGGCCATACAACAGAAAAGGACTTCATCAGAAGCAAAGAGAATATATGAGGTACTAAAAACAGGGAGTGGATTAAATTAGTGATAAATAGTGAGATTTGAGTTGGTTTTTAAAAATAGGTAGACTTGAAATAGATAGGTTGAACTCGTAATTTTTAAAGTAATAAAATAACAATGTCTGAATCAACAATATCAGTGAAAAATGGCGGCAGATATTATTTCTCCGCGTCAACCCGCACGCAGCACTCGCGCATGCGCGCTGTGCACTTAGCACGCGCGTGACGAAGACACTGACAACAGGCTGCTAAACAGCCTAATATAAAAATTATAATAAAAAAATAAAATAATTAATCAATGCTTGAAATATGCAAATTATGGTCACTTTTAGATAAAAATTAATAATTTGTCGAAATTAAATGATTATTTTATCGTCTTTTACCTAAAATACATAGTTTAATATTCACGAAAATATTCCTTGTTCCAATACATAACTGAACTTTTTGCTGAGATTTTAAAAAAAATACTATTATATATTACAATAACACTTATGCGTAATAAGCTGAATTATGAGCTTAAATGCGGTGCAATAAGACTCAATTTACGAGCAAGTGTGTTGAAAAATATAATGAAAATGGGTTGGCTAAAAAATCTTGGACAGACTATTTAAATATATTACGTATGTAAAAAGATGGGAATTATTCGAAGAATTTTATTATAAGTATTGTACCAAATCTATCAAAAAACATACTTGTCCTTTCCACCTACTATACGCCCTTAATCATGCTAAACGTGGCCTTAAGGTTTTGTTACCTTAGGCTCTGTCTACCCCTTACGGGCCGTAAGGGACAAAGACGTGATTTATGTGTGTGTATGTATGTACCAAATCTAAGGGGACCGATTAAATAAAAAGTTTTCGCAAAAATACGGATTTTCAATTTCCCTTCCATTTTATGAGTGGTTCGCACTAATTTTAAACCTAATAAAAATTTAAAATGTTTAATTGCAAATCGGACGGAATTTTGTCCCGGAACATAAAAGTATTTACGTTGTATTTGGGCTGCCAGCTGCTTGCCTATATAATTCAAATATGTTTCTTGTGACAGTAGGATGTCGTAGCTTGTCAACGTGTACATAAGCAAGGGTGCGGGGGGTTGTGGAGCCGAAACGCTCGAGGTCATTGGCGTAGGGTAGCCCCTTAACCTAAGGCCACGTTTAACATGATTGTGGGTTGCTAGCCTCATCGCCTATACCACGATTCCTAAGATTTTTGCGTATTCCCTCGATGGGCTAACTAAAGAATGGGAGGGGAAGTATTGGGATTTAGAAAGGAATGATTATTGTTTGGTAATATTGTGCAGTTGATATATCCGCTCCACTTAATTATAATTTACTAGCTTTTGCCCGCGACTTCGTCTGGGTGGAATTGTACATATAAACCTTCCTCTTGAATAACTATTTATTAAAAAAAACCGCATCGAAATCCGTTGCGTAGTTTTAAAGATCTAAGCAAGCATACATAGGGACAGACAGCGGAAAGCGACTATGTAATGACAAGCGATTACTTTTAATGACCTGATTTTACGTTAGTACCTCGACTTTTCTGATAAAAAATGGCATGTTCATCGGCAATGGGATGGCATCGGAAAGCATTTTATATTGCATGGTATCGGTTTAGCTATACTGGTCGTAGAATTCAATATGCCCTTTTAACAATTAGTAATTGTTAAAGTTTTATCGTTCAGGTTTAGCGGCATGCCTGCAAGCGCGCGTGCTCGCGTCGGAGTACTGGCGCGGGCGCAACGGCGGCGACGACGAGCGCGCCGACCCCCACTCCAACACCTCCACGCCGCTCGTCGACGAGCTGCCCGACGGCGCGCGACCGCCAGGTGCGTAGGCGCCGCCGGGACCAAGAACCTAAACAGCGAGCCGAAGCGTCCCGCTCTCGAAGCCCAAATCATAATGTCTGTTTCTGTTCAGAAGGCGATGCCGGCGAGGAGGTCGAGGAGAGCAAGTGGCAGGACCGGATAGCCTTTCGCTTCGATCAGATAATATCGATGGCTTCGACGGCGATCGACGACAAGCGGCGGCGGTCGGACGAGGCGTACAACACGTCGCCCGACTCGGGCATCGGGCACGGGTCGGAGGCGCTGCGCGGCGCGGGCGGCGGCGCGGGCGCGGGGGGCGCGGCGGGGGCGGGGGCGGGGCGCGCGCCGCCGGCCGCCGCGCGCTCGCCGTCCCCGCTGGCGGCGCACCACTTCAAGAAGCGCTTCTTCCGGCGCGAGCGCTGGGGCGCCTGGTCGGGCGCGCCGCCGCCCGCCGCCGTGGACTGGGAGCGGCCGGCGATGTGACGCCCGCGCACCTAGCGCTGCGACGTCTGTCAGTTCGTACACCAGTGCTGCTAGCGCGACCCCGACGCGCGACGGATGATCTCCATCGGACCGCTCTGCCAGTAGAGCGACTCGGTCGCCCGCGGTTTTGCGCGGCGATCGCGAGGGCCCCCTCCCTCCCTCGGATGTCGACCGCGTCGAGGTTTTTGTTATTTTTTTTTTCGAATATATTATGATGTAATTATGTATATTACTGAGTTTATCCTACGTTTAAGAATTGTAATTATTTAATTATAGGTTTACGTCGCCGTTCCATTCGGGCGCTCCGCGGGTCGATAGCACCGTGACGGATCGTATTTCATGTGTTCATTTAGGTCCTAGATTCTGAAATACATGAGTCGCTGATAATGCGGCGGTTCGTTCTGTCGCCGGTCGTTCGATGAATGTTTGTTGTTTATGAGTTTTATTTTTATTTTTGATGTTACGGAAGGCTCAGTCTGAATAATGTTAATCATTTCTTAGAGAATCTTAGATAATATTGCTGTAAATATTATGAGTATAGATAATGTAAGTGATGCATTTGAACGGACATTGTGTAGTCTTAGTTGGTACGTGAAATACAAAACTTGACTGGCGCCAAATACTGACTGAATTTGCTACCGATGCCTTAGCCGCGCTGCGTTTTGTTAGTAGTGCGGCGAAGATCTTAATTTTTGCGTACACACGCACTTGTCGACAAACAAGCAATATAATACGGGAAATAAGTTTCTGTCCTTCGATAACTTGACTAGGCCTTATTTATAATTATTTTTTACAACCTATGAATAAAACGTAATGCATTAAATCAGTCGCTACAACTTCAATTTGCCCCTTTGATCTTATTTGCTGATTAAAGTTATTGAGATAGAATATCAGACTAACAGATTTAACTACGTAACATGGTTTAATAACGTTTGTTTGAATTACTTGACTACAATTTAATGCATGACAGGAAAATAGTTACTAAATTTTCAGCAAAAGAAGCGTTATGCGGTGCTCTTTTTAATTTATGTTGTTTTTTATGATTACTATTAGAATTATGTACTTCTAAATTGTAAAGTGCCAAATAATCATGTCGTATTTTGGAAAATACAGTTTTTATTTTAAAACATTTTAGAAATTATGGTTAATTTTGCATGAGGACGCGCATAAATTTATTTTCTCAATATGTATTTTACTATGACATTTAAATTTTGATTATAAGTTATGATCATGGATTAACCATTTGGTTTGACTATTTAGACACTTTTATATATACATGTAAAATTGTTGCGTTTTTTCTGACTACATTTGGACTAGCACGGCCTCTCGTTAGCAGCAGTCACTTGTATTGAACAATCAAAAATTAAAAATCAGTGTACTGATGTATTTACGTGACCTGTTATAATTTAATTCTCCATTATTTGTTTACTTTTTTAAACAAAACAGTTGTAGGGATCTTATCACACAAAATCTAGTTTTAAACGCAGTAGCTGCTGCCATCAAATACGCCTGAAGACTAACCCCTTATTATTTTCGTGATGTTCAAAGTGATAGTTGTAAATAGTAATGTAATAAATAATTCAACTATAATGACATGAAAATAGTATTCTTTGTTAGAAGTGGGGATCCCGGAAGCAAGCCATGTGTTTGCAGTTGAATTAAAATTTATTTGATTATCTTAGGACAAACCATGAGAAAAATCAAATAAGTTATGGATAAAAGTAACTTCAAAGTGGTTATTGAAGTAGTTAGTTCTGCTAGTTATATCATCAATTAGAAAAAACTGTTTGTGATCGCTACGAAATACTGCCATTATATTGTTTTCCAAAAAATGTGTTATATCAAGATAAATGAGAAATGCTATAAAAATATAGCCTCATATGGCTGATTATAAGTACTCCCTAGAAAGGCCACATGATACGACTCAAAAATGCATCTAGAGTCACTGAGTCTTAATTCTGGGACAACCCAAGATTTAAAAAAATCGGCTAGCCGTTATTTTCGTGTAACCATACGGTTTAGATGTAAACAACTATTTTCATAAACAAATAAGCTAAATAAGCAATCTATTTGTATTCACAAGTTGCGGTTATAAAGAGGGCATTGTAGCAGTAGAATAGACTTGTACGATGGAGCTGTACTTAAACAATGCACACCTTATTTATTCAAGTAACAAGTTTAACGTTATGATTTTTGAATCTCCTCAATGATATTATAAAACCAAAAAAAAGCGCTAATTTTAGTGACCATCAGCGGGTTTTGTCATCACGTCAGTATAAGACGAGAGGCCAACGAATAATTCATTGTTTATGAACAGGTCCCATTTGCTTTTTACGCCGCAGAAGTTTGTCCACAGAACTACTTGTAAGTTTAATTTGGTCAATGGTAATTTTTATCTGATTTATTATACCTGGGTCACATTTGCACCTAATGCTATCGACTGGTTGTCAAATGACGTGTGTTTGTTGATATCTAATTGTCTTTAAGCGCAGATGTGATCGGGGTTTCTGAGAACCTAATATTAAGCGATCGAGTTAAACATACGGACAGACTCAGTTTAGTACTTTCGTCGACTTGGACTAATCCGCCTTCTAGTAATAAGTTTCATACTGCGAAATACGATGTTTACCAAGCGAGATATTTTTAAGAATTAAATATTTTGATAAAAATGGCTAAACTTGCGTAACGACGAGGAGGTTGTCCATATTGTTAAAATATCGATGCATGTATTTCTTAAAAAAAAAATCAATTTTCCTTGATATTAATACTGTTACGTGACAAACATATTTTCGAAATCAAAATGTTATTTTCAATCACTTAATTGGAACGTAAATTGTGCACTATTATTATATGTATTGTTATATGGATAAGAATTTTTCCAACATGGTAATGTTGTGATAGCGTTATGATTAATGAATTAACATGTACGCATCGGTAAAAATCAGACAAGCAGAACGATACTGGGCTTAGTGAATGAGATTTTTAGATTTAATGCTTGTAATACAAAAACGACTGGAACTGACTGAAAAGCATCAGGAAAGTAAGAATAAAACACCGTTTATTGATTGTCGTTTCTTGTATTCTGAGTATTGGAGTGCACCGGCTTGATTGTGCCTGAAAAAACTCATTAATGCCGCTACAAACCTCAAAATTTTGTTATTCATCAGTGATGAATACTAAGTTAACTTAAAATCGATTCAGAAGTGTGCTGTAAGGTCATGTCTTGACCACGTACTCTCGGGGAGTGATAACATTATTCAGTATTGACTAAGTTTTATTCTTTGATGGGGAAATGAGCTAATTGTGTGAGGTTATAGTGTCTAAAATAGTACAAATGAGAAGACTTATTGTGGTAAGGCTCGGACTATTCAACATTGCAAATGCTAAGTTTGAGATGTATCCCTGTGTACTAGTTTTATTTTGTACTAAAAGTTAAAATAAATTAATAATTATAATCGCTTCTTTTTTTTCCGTCATGTGCTCATGTGCTTTTTACCTACCTACAAGGACCTGTATAGGTCCCACTGCTTTGCTCGGGTGGGGCATAATGTCCATGCGGGATCAGTACGAATTGTGAAGTTCATGAGGTTTCCTCACGATGTTTTGTTTCAACAAAATACTCCTGGAATTCGAAATGTACATGTATTCCGAAATATCGGAGGTGGGCGCCCCACTTCGAATACACGACCTTCTGCTTAGGAACCATAGCGTCGCCATAGATACATAAAAGCACTTGACGAGGCTACCACGCCGCTCTTCTTTTTTTTGACGTCATGTAAAGTATATGTCAACCTTTAATTACATACATTACACAAATCACGTCTATCCCTTACGAGGTAGGTAGATCATATGGTGACAAGATTTAAAGGCCAGGATTAGCTTGATTGTGGGCGTATATGTGGAAAGGGGAATCAAAATAGTCATGGGTTGCTAGCCGCATCGTCTAAAACATGATTCCTAAGATTTTTACCATCTGCGCGGGAAGAGAAGCAACTGATACATTCCGTTTTTTCTTTGCTCTCAGACCAACATGGACGGGACTTTAAATCGAGGATCCGAAGTTGTTTTAAGTTCAAATTTTCAATGGTAATTTTTTTACTCATTTTAGCTGTCGCTCATTTTACTCGTCTGCGAAGAATTCGTTTATGGCTATCTCGCGGAAACTACGCAATTGGCATTGTTCATTTTTTTAGTATGCTCCAATTCGAAAACCATTCCGAGGAAAACCATCATTTATCCGATTTATCTTGTCCGATTTCAAAAATACTTTATGATTGCAGATATTTTTGTAAAAGTACTTTGAACCTTTGTTTGACCGAACGACCCGGTTTTTAGACAGAATCCAGCATCGAATGTTTGCCACAAAAATAAAAAAATAAAGTTTATTTAGCTAAGGCAACTGTCACGTGTCACTGTCAAGTCAACAAAACCATAGACAAAGCCGTTTTTTTTATAGCCAGCCGAACGAAGGCGATTGGGATTCTGTCTAAATTCACGAATTATCAAACAGCGAAAAAATATTTATTATTAATTAAAGCTACGTAAAAGCATAATATTCACTTGAAATAGTCCATTTTATCAAATAAAGGTGTTAAAAGCACAGCTTAAAAAAAATTAACAATGCCAATTTTCCGGGATAAGAACTATCCTATGCCCTTCCCTCGGCCTCATCTCATATTATTTCCAATAGATTTCCAATATCACCAAGCCAAATTTCATAAAAATGGGTTCACGTTGAACGGCAGTTTAACAGTAAGTAACAGACAAACAGCCCCTGTCGCGTGTGAAGACTTCATCTGTAAAGAATTCTTGTATACTACTGTATAGTCAGCGTCATATAGTATGAAACATCCAAGGTGATCAAAAATTTTAACACACCATACTATTTCTATAGAGCAGCGAGCAATTTGGCCGACTTGGATGGTTCAAACTATATGACGCTGACTGTACATACCAATAGAAAAGGAACGACGAACAATATTGTTCCAACAAAAATCTACTTCGGCCTAAGGCGGAATTTCGTTGGAACTATAATATAGTTTGGACATATTATTATTATACAGCAAGCAACTCATAATTTTTTTATGTGGCAACATTTTCGAGCCAAACGTCGTTATCAGAGCTGTCAAAAGTTGGATGTCAAAACGAACTAATGTTATCCTTTTGTAGAATTTAAGGATTGTATGCCTTTTAATTAGTAGTTTTCTAAAATGTATTCATTAATATAGCACTTTCAGTAAAATGAAGTGAAAGAAGACCTGGTTGCCCAATTTGAAAGTTCACGGTAATTTTAGCCCGTTCTTAGTCATGAAATGCAACGTCCGTGAACTCGCTCACTTGAGTGACCAGCCCTGCGTTATCGAGGGGAGATTAAACTATAAAAAGGTTTCTAATGGCGGATACCGTAATCAAGCAGGTATGGTCATCAGTAACAGACATGGAAAACCTCCAAAATGCTGAGAAATCTGTTATGTCCAACACATTACTCAGTGTGCACTTGTGTTGTTTACAAGGAAAATTTGATATTATTTTTAACAATACTTTACATAAAGAATGAAATTTTGTCAGTGCTAGACTTGCCTTCTACTGCTAACTTTCACTTTGTTTAATTAATGCAGTAATTAGTGAGACAAGTGATGTTTTGTGTGGTTCACTTTAATGCCTTGTAACAAGGCGAAATATTTTATACATCTTTATGTAGCTGACTGTGCCTTACTTTATCTTTCAACTAATTTGGCACCATTTCATTTAAATAAGGATTTTTTCCTTGTGTATGTAATTTATTGTAGATTGAAGAGTGGTCATTTTATTGGACTTCATACTTAGTTTTCTTTACAGTATTCAAGGAAAGATGGTTTCGGCTCATCAACAATTATTTGTTTTATTTCAAAATAAGCGAGATGGGCAAGTTTGACACAAAAAACCCAGCAGGTGTATTTGTTATGGAAAACTCGTCCATTCAGATGGAACATGGACCAAACATATCATTTTCATTTTCTATATCTTTTATGTAAGTGTTCAAACTTTATGTATAATTTTTTTGTGAATTATATTAAGAATGAATACTCCCCCTTTTGAACAAATTTAATGAAGAACAGGTAACATCAAAAATGCCTTTTAAACTTATCACTGGCTGTTGGCATGGATCTGGGAGTAGGCATACAAAGGTTAAACATACCATTGCATGTTTCATTTAACAATTTCTGTATTTATGATAGAGATGAGCCAGAGAAGCGTCACGTGTTTGCGGCGCGCGCAGAGGACAATGTGGTACACTGGGTCATCAAGCTGCGAGAGTGCTCTTATGAATACCTTCGGGAAAGGCTGCACACGCTGCAGTCCAGAATATACTCTATTACGGGCAAGGTAAAAAATGTTGATAGCTATTACATGTCATTTTAGGTTTGAGATGTCTTATAAAAGTCCTTGAACATGAGACAACCTTCGAACTCCTGGGACATTTTGGGACTGCAAGTCTTCTCAGGATAAAGTTGGGATCAAGTTCAAATTTAGTAATTATACTAGTCATTATTGATTTTTATTATTATTATTATTATTTTTTTTTTTTTTTTTAATTATCAAAGTCATTGGTTATAATTTTGGTTATAATTTAAAGGGTTTGTAATTAATAATAATAATAATATCTTGGGACAATTGACACCAATTGACCTAGCCCCAAACTAAGCAAAGCTTGTAATTACATGTATGTTTGTAATAAATTAACTTAAAAACTACTGGACCCATTAAAAAAAAAATAACATGCTAACATAGATAGTTTACATTATAATACGGCACGGCCGAAGTCGCAGGCAACAGCTAGTCTTAAAAAATAATTTACTTCATGTTGCATGTAGGAAGAGATTGTATAAAAACTCTAAAAAGTTCTTGGTATAGAAACTAAATTGTAATTATTTTATAATCTATTTTGGTTTTACAGGATCCTCTATTACTGGTGCCGCGGAATGAGGGCGCTTGCTTATGGGCGCCCGCCATCCCGTTCTCGACCACGCCGGCCTGCACGGTCAACACGAGCTCGTTCAGCTGCCACCTGCACGCCGCCAGCCCTTTCACGCTCGAGCGAAGCAAATCCGACGCCAACACACATAGACACTTGCATCATGCCCACAAAACTAAGTTCTATACTGATGAAACAAATGAAAGTGAAATAGTTAAAAGTGATGCCAAAATTTTCTCCTTAGAGAGAAGTAAGACGGCTGCAGCTTTCAAGAGTCATATTGAATCTATGGATGGTACGATATTCGATAACAGGCCGGTGTACTCTCGCGCCGCGCCTAGTCCGCCTGTGCGCACCAAACTGTCACCAAACAGCCGGAGAGCTGACGTTAATCCCGAAGTCAAAATGCTGGCAGAATACGGCAAGTTTCTAGGCACAACGGGAATATTGGGAGATGCCCCTGTGCCTCCTAGAAGAAAAATGTCACCGAAACCAATGGAACACGCTATTAATAATGAAAATAGAAACGGTAAGGAATCTGAAGAAGATCTTATACAATTTTAGCCTTTTACCATGGTGCTTTTTACAATTTATCCCACCTAGTTGATTAGCATGCAGGCTTCATTTTATCAATGTAGAAATTATAATCATATAACGAAGTTATCACATAAAATATATAGGAATTACATAATTTACATTAGCAAATTGTATGATTGCCAGATTTGTGATATTTGAAGTAGTGAAGTTTCACATTGACTTGCCTAATGAGAGGCATGCAATAAATACAATAATATATGAGAAAGTAGAGATTAATACTATTTTTATTTGTTGCTTTATTTTTATATCTCGACCTAGTTTTAAGTCCGTATAGTTGCCACGCTCGGTTAACCACGATATAAATTATCACAAATTAGCATGAATGCTGCTTTACTGGCTTCAGTTATACTTTATAATCGATCGCGGGAACTATACTTATACTAGTTTAGAACTATATTAGTTTCAACCGAACAAGCATCAACCATGCTATTGAAGGATATGTATGAGTTTTTTTTGTTAAGATAAGAAGGAAAAGATGTGCAGAATTTCTAGTCACCTTAACTGAAACAAATGATACGATTACGTGATTCTGATGTAATATAGTTCACCTGCCAATGTTGGGTATTTGTAAAACCAGAAAGAGATGGGCATCAACATACAGTTCGCATCTCTGAAGTTAGTTGATAATAGCGTCGCACTTTATGTTTTGAATTAACGGTCAGCAGCAGGCGATAACAACAGGGAAGGACTTATGATGCGAATTGTACGCCCGTAACGATAATATTCACATAACGTATTTTTAAACTACCTAATTACCTACTTATCCGATGTTGACTGTATACTGCCTGTTCCATATAAGTTGTGTATTAGGTTAATCAGTAAGCAATTTTATGTGAAAAAAGTATTTCATGCATTTATAAAGCTTCCATAGTGTTAGAAATTTGTCCCCTCCATTAAATGTAATGTTGTCGTAAAGCAAAGTTCAATAACTTTTTGTATCTAGTATCATTTCACTTCTAACTTTGAAAAAATCAGGGCCTTGCAGTCAGTTTGCATCGCTTCTGATGACGAATGATCGAACCATATCAGTTTCTACCTAAATAAGTTATACTCGTACGTAACTACATAAAAAAAACAGCTTCGAAATTATTGATCTTAATTATTATGGTTTTCTTGGTTGACTTTTCGCTATTAAATATACCTGTATCCCACTAAAGGGTAAAAATATATGGACGAAAAAGTATACATTCTTTTTATTGCAATTAAATTAAGTTTTAGTTTTAATTTGGCCTCGTAATACTCTTAAAATTCTATTTAAATTATGCAATTATCTTGTCGTAATATGCCCTGTTTTAAAGTGGTTGTAAGCGGAATGGAGACAATAATGTTTTTTTTCATATATTATGTAATTGCGGAAATGTAACCCTGTATTAGGTACCGGGTTTTTAGGGTTCTAATGATTATATAATTTTGATTTCTAAATTAATTTTATAGTCGGTGTGTGTGCTACATCACTTGTCTGCAAATTTTCGATATACTACCTACGGGCTTAGACTTAGACCGCAAAGATACGAAGTTATTTTGGAAAAGTAATGATTTACCAGATGGTCAAAAATTAAACATATTTTTAGTGTATATGTCGCAAGCGGATTGGAGTGAACAGCCGTATTACATTTCGGCTAGCTATTTTGAATGACAGGGCCGTTTTGCTATGCGGCGGTTCAACGATTAGCCGAATTGTTATTCTTCAATAAGGCGGCACTTTTAGCCGCATCGTACTACTGTCACCAAAAAAGAAGAGCATATGGCGCCAAATACATCCCGGCGGATTTTCATTCAGCCGCATTCAAACTGGCTAATCGTTGAACCGCCGCATTGCAAAACGACCAAAACGGCTAGGCATTTTGTAATATGGCGGATTACCACAATCCGCCTGCGACATATACATTAAACATTAATCTCATCCCTGACTGAAGTAAAATAGTACCTAAACCAGTCTCGATACCTTTGATTTAAGTATTTGGTTTCGGAACATACTTTTATAAACCTTTAATTCTCTATCAATATTTTAGCCGACGACAGTTTTTTGTTTTGTATGGTGATAACTTTTGTATCAAAAAGGAATGTTTTAAGTGTTTTTACCTTTGTAAAAAATATAAATATATTTATAAAGTAAAAATTTGTTATTTAATTAGACCTTGTGTTGAATGGACTTCCGACTGCATTGGTATTGCTGTAGAAAACCGTCCACTTCTGATTTGAATCATGTACAGTCAGCGTTATATAGTTTGAAGCTTCAAACAGTTCGGTACACCGCAGGTACAGTAGGTATGGCATGCCGAACTTTTTGGTCACTCCGGATGTTTCGTATTTTTTTTTTCAATAAATAGTATAACGGCACACATTGGCAGGAAATGGCATGTAATTCTGATATTATACAAAAGTTCGCGATTTAAAAGGCTATGTGTGGTAAGGAAAAAAACAGTGGAATTTGTAACATATATTTTTATTGTAAGTCATTACAAGCATGTCCTACCCTACGGCGTCTCGCGGAACAGATCGAGTCTTATTGTAATACTCAGCTAACGACACAGTTAACATAACTACGTCGTTTATCTACATTCGAGGCACGCGGTTATCCTACACGTACCTACAGTCGCCGACAATAATATCGGATAGAACAAAGCACTTAAAAACATTTGATACGGTCTAGAGAATATATGGAATAGACTTGCGTTAGATGTTTTGTTCGAACCGATATTATAGCTGCTAGCTGTACCTACGACATAATTAGCTGCACGTACTACAGTTAATGCACATAATATATCACTTACTAGATTGTAAAACATCATGCCAACACGACACTTAGTTAATAAATATGGTTAACAGCGAAAGGACGAGATAAAAGACGTGTATTAGGCTTCCTTTGTCAATTTTTTTTATAAAAAATAAGGGTTATTTTTCAACCTTCACGCTATTGTTCGAAATTTAACCTACGTGTTATGTAACCTACATAATTTATATGTGATGAAAATATATTTAGACAAATATGTAACAGAATTTCAATTTCTAACTTGGACTTATGTCTTTATACTGTACAAATTTGTGATAAGAGTTCTATGTATAAGGTAAATAAGATGATAACGTTCCGTACCTATCTATTCATATTTATAAAGGTTAATTGCGCTAACCAAGCGTTTTCCTTCTAAGGAAGGTAAATTAAATACAAATCTTATATAAATGAGAATTCTAAAAGGTCTTACAATTATTTTGTTAAGATTAGAACCGATAGCCTAAGGCACTTGAATGTTCATATTATGATTTCCACTTATTGTTTTAACCTTCGACCCGTTCGTATTTAATCCGTCGTCCCGCGTTCCTAGCGCGTTGCGGACAAACTTTACGCAAAACACCCTGTAAGTACCTGAGGCGATTATAATAATACAACGGTGTAAAATACTTGTGTGCAACTAGGAAATCGCACGTGATTTCCTCATGCGAACACGTCACTACGCTCGTGGCTGTGCTTTAGCATGGCGGTGGCTGTGGCGCCTCGTCAGTTGCAACGGCTAGCTGTCAGTGGTGCGGCTCTACGGTCACAGGGCTGGGGGGCTGTTGTTAGTTGCCGCCATAGTCGCGCAGCTCACGGTTGCCGAGCGGCAGCGTGGGCCGCGAGTTGTGCAACAGCTCCATCGACTCCTCCCCGCAAGAAGCCTCTCCGCACCGCAATTTACGCATCAGCGCCAGCTGAAATTAAAAACGTTAAAACGTCAACCACTTGACATTTGGAATGATAAGGCTTAACAATAACGCGCTTATCTTAATGACGTGTTTGAAAGTAAGGAGAATGTGGGCCGTGGGTGCATCAGCAAACAGGTAAATAAACATGTACGAGACACTCGAGAACCGGTAGGCAGGCGCCGCCGGTCCGCCTTTTAACTGCTTCGTTTATTTACTACGGGAACTGGTTTCCAATGTGCATTTTACCTAAACACAATCCGTGAGAGATGGCACCTTGACAAATTTGAAACTACTTAACAACTAAACAAAGAATGCAATTCTGGTAAGTTTCGTGACTTGATTACTGAATGAGTTTTGTTATAAATTGGAATTGCAAATGACCTGTTCTGCGGAGACTTCGACAGGTTCCTTAAATAGAATCCAAGTGACAGACTCGGTGCAGGGCGGCGTGGTGAGCGAGCCGGGGTAGGTCCAGTAGGCGGCGCGCGCGGGCAGCAGCTGCGCCGGGTCCAGCGGGTCCGACATCGTCACCTTGTCGCCCTTGTGTCTGATGAACGGCAGGAGACGTACCACTTTCTCCAGCTCAGTGTGTTTCTTCCCCACCTGCAAGTAATTAAGACCACTATTAACGTTAACAATCATGATAAACTTCCAGACCGCGCGTTGCAAAATGGGGTTACATTAATTAAGAGATTAAGACGAGGAAAATGTAAAACTGAGATGTAGGTATAAAGAGCCGGTTTTTTTTGTGATTTATGTCCTTAGCCAATGACAGTCACTTATCGTTTTTACGTGAATTCTATGTATGCGCTCATCTGTTCATTGCTATTTACGGGTAGGTATTCATTCATACACACACTTATGTATTGTGATGCAAATTTTATTCATGTAATTCCATTGTATTCAGATTTCGACCCAAAGACGCGCGAGTTTATTATTCTGTTTTATGCACAATAAGGTAAGAGTAATGACACTGCCACAATACCGACCTGGGACGCTATTCCAGGACAACAGGGACGTTTCATATATACCTACAGTAATTTACCCAGAATGTCCTAAATGATATCGTGATAATAACCTTTCTACTAGTTTTGCCTTTCTAACCATTCAAATTAAGATCGTGGTCATGTGATTCGAATCGCATTTAAGTCATAATTATGCATTAGAAGTAGAGTTACTTATTAGGTTCAAATTATACGTACAGCGTGTGCGGGAGCTGACAGACTAAACCACGCATTCCGAAACTACGATCTGTATTATTCCAAAAAAATCTTGTTGAAGGTGTTTATTACGCACTGTAGCCTTGATATTTCCATATTTTCTATGATATTATTGCGCTCAAGTTTTTTTGCCGTATTTAAATTTATGATTAGATGAGCAAATAGGCTGCGTTCGTATAAAAGGATTGAGCAGCCGACTCGGCGAGGCTTCAGTGTCGCACCTGTGTAACTGTTCTATTTATGTTTATCTGATCATTTGCACGACGCTAACGGCTTAGCTCTCAGGCTCAGGTAGAGTCGGAAGCCTCTCTATAACAAGATTAATGTTGCATAATGAAACGACATGCATGCCTGAGTGGGCATAGTATTATGTAGTGCCATTATGTGAAAGACCTAATGCAAAAACAACTTTTTCTTTTTAGGGTTCCGTACCGCATATGGAAAAAATGGAACGTTCATATAAAATGACTTCTTTGTTCAACTGTCTGTTAAACACCAGTTCTTAAGAACTGGGAACGGGTTTAGGGGTTAGGGTACTTATTATTGGTACTTTAAGTCTCTAAAACCTGTAAAAAATAACTCAGTTCTCGTATTATTTTCGTACAAAATTATGAAAACCGTACGTTCCGTTGACATAAAAAATTATAACATGGCAGGAAGTCACTCACATCAAAAATAAAGATCACGACTCTCCTTTCTAAATGTAATATAATTTTCTTTGTGCACAAAGTACTAAAAGTTTCATTTTTTTTTATTTGTACGGAACCTTTAATGTAAGTCCTACTTAACCGGTTTTCTTTTACCTACATAACTTGTCTTTGAACAAAATAAGGATAAAATTCAACTTTTGGACCACGTGCAAATACGAGGAGTGTAGGTGAAAGTTTGTGATCGGAACGGCGTGCCATTCTCTATTCTGTTGGTCTATTTTTACTGAACGGTATACATTCGTAAAGTGTGTTGTTTGATTGCATAGGTGTGTTCACAGAGACTAGAAATTATAGATAAGTACCTACGTCTACTTAACATTTCTGCAGCAGGTACATCTAGACATCACGGAAATTTCAATCAACGCAGCGTTCGGTTCGCGTACCTAATGCAGCCAATCAACGACCTATGTACTGGGTGTAGGTGGGAAAAATACACACTATTCCGGACCAGCGCGTCAGTGTAGACATATATGTAATCAATATGTTTATTTATGTTCAGTAGCCGGTAATTCAATATCCACGCGAGATCATTGTTATCAAATTGCTTGGCAAATAAAAACGCCGACGAAAAAACACCCGCGTCGATGTGTCCACATTGATAACAATTAGAGGAGTGTTTATTTACAAGAAAATAAACCGTCCATCAAATGTCGATGGGTACCTAAAGGTGGACAAAAATATTCTCAAATTTTACCGCTGCTCCTACATTCTTGAAAGCTACTAAACGTAGGTATATACTAGTGTCCGACCGAAGTTTCGGTTTCGGTTTCGGTTTCGGCCAATTTCGGCTAAAAAAGTGATTTCGGCCGAAGTTTCGGTTTCGGCCAGAACCCGGCCGAAACCTTCGGCCGGGCCGAAATTACTTCGCGGCTCTCGCATCGGGAGCATTCGGCTTAATTCGGGCGCGTAAAGTAAAAGTACAAATTGAAAGAAGGACTACAAAATAGTCCGAAACATGTCGAGCATCACTCGACTTTTTATACGTGAGTTATCCGTTTGTGTAATTATGATTAAAGTCTCACGGTAGTTTCATGTACCTATATCTATTTTCATTAAAAATAAACGTTTTTTATTTTGTTTAACAAAAAAAGAAACTTTCTCAAATAAGAAATCCTTGCAATAACCTTTTCCTTACGATTTGTACAGTAATTTTGAATATTTTGATACGTCTTCAAAAATTTCGGTTTCGGTTTCGGTTTCGGCCGAAATCAGAAAAAAACCGAATATTCGGTTTCGGTTTCGGTTTCGGCTAAAAATCGTGTTTCGGTCGGACACTAGTATATACGTAACTTTCACAACGTTCCTCTTAATAATATAACTTTGTCGCCGCTTACTTTACATTCGATAAGGGTTTACTTTTGGTTGTAAGTAGTGAAAAACTTAGATGCTTTACCATAAGCAGCACGCCGAGCACGGCGAGCCCGTCGTACTGCCCAGCGGCCTCAGTAAAGCTGTTGTATTTCGAGGTGTTCCAGTGCACCAGGTGCAGCTCTCCGGAGAAGGAGCGGCCATCCACGGTGTGCTCGGAGCCCTGCCCGTTCACGGCGCCCCAGTGACAATGCCACTGCTGCAGCTTGTACACGTCCGTGCCAAGCGGGCCTCCGCGCAACTCTGCAACAGGAAACGCTTGGTTATTCAGGATAAGATTGGCATAGGTGGGGTGATGAATGAATATTCAAGAGAGCAATTGACTTTACTCTGTCTATCAAAACAGGGAAACACGCCATTCACGCATTTCAAACCAACCTACGTACCTATTTGATTCCCTTGTACCTACGTCGAAACGAAAGGTTATTAAGAAGCGATTTGTGGTCTTAACAATCGACGAATTAAAACAACCGAGAATATGAAGTTACCTAGGGAACTGAACCCAGTGGGATGCAGATCCGTGGAACTCATTTGGTCGGAACGACTAGCCAGCGCCTAGGTGAGTCATCGTGTTTTCTGCGACTCCAAACGAGACAAACGCGATGAAACTGCAAATTGATAGCGTATAAAAAGCACCTGACATTTTCAAATCCAATAAACTGCGCAATTATCAATATCTTTAAACTCAAAATTAAGTACAGATTTTATTTGGACGTCAGTTTTGTAATATTTAAACTCGAAATACTTGTTTTATTAAACGAATCAAACGCTGTACCACTTTACTCACATAACACACCACTTCTGATAATGTAAACATTTATAAACATTTGAAAATACCACCGCTAATTGTTTATTGAGCGTTAGTTTAGATTATATTTGCAGTATATGTTAGAGGCGTGAAGATTCTAAGAGACGAGGATGTGCTAAGTGTTCATAAGTACATAAACGATAATCTGTAACAACAGTTAAATCACGAAGATATTTAAAGGTGCTTCAATACCGGAGACGTTGAGTGTGGAATAAGCTCTTCGTTGAATTTTATGAATTAAGGATTAATTATAGAGTAAGTATATATTTAGAGAGGTATGATATGTTTGAAAGGTCGACACCTGGTGAGTGACATTCTGTTCGTCTGACTAACCAAATATTTACCTGTACCTCTATACATATTCAAGGAGAAATTGAAGTACCTACCTGAGTCATATCCATTTTCGTCGACTCTCCAGCAGTACCCCGGATTGACAACCGAACGCGTGTGGTTGACGGAGTAGCGCCACTCCAGGGGCGGGGCACTGCCGCTGCTGCTAGCCGCTGTCGTGTCGATGTCCACGGGGCTCTGTCGCGCGCCCCGCGCTTCTGGGAACTTCTCGGTCCAGGTCTCAGGCCCTGCAGATACACCACTTGGTTTAATGAGGTGCCGTGAGAAACGGGACGCGATCCGATGTTTGAGATGTATGGTTTCACCAAAAATCACACCTTCATAGTTAGGAATCTAGTTAATTTGACGTTTAGAATTAAGCTAGTTGTTAAGTAAGCTAAACTACTGGTTCAGTTAACAAACCAGATGTACACGTAAAGTACTTATTTGAATGTTAAAAAACCGATATTCTATTAAGATTAGGTAAAAAGATCAATGTAGGTAAGTACATGCCAGGTTTTAATTTTAACCGATGTTCCGTCTGTAGAAGTATTTGTTAAGTGTTTTGGTTTTATTACATGAAAGCTGCCATGTGCAATGGTTAAGATTATTGAAATAAAACTGTTTACAATATAGGGCTCGTTTGACGATTTGAGCCATTTTTGGAGTACCTACCTACAATTAAGAGATGACTGATGCTGCAATGAAACGACTTGACTTCGCAAATTGATTGATTCAGATTTACGTTTGAACTGAGTCAAACCGGTTCAGGTCTACCTCAAACCGACTACAATTTCCTCGTTCGGAATGAATTCGCTCGCTCGGCGTTCCCTTCCCGCGGGCTTCGGCTCGGCCTCTTGTAGTTAAAAGTTGCAATTGCTGCAATTTGACCAAAGTTCCTTTAACCAGTCAACTTTAAGTAGGTAGATACTTAAATATCAAAATGAAAAAGCACCTATATTACGGGAGATTGCTAATTGAATTTAATTTATAAGAACTGTATAGTTTAATATGAAGGCCCATTTTGACGTAATTACGACCAAATTAATTGCTAAATGCATTAAAATGGTTGTACCTATTAATTAATAGCGTGGTGTAGAGCTGTTGACTTGTGATAGTTTGAAATATGCGACTACTTAAACGTTAGAGCACTTCTACGATGTACTGAACAGCCCATTTGGTGCTGACTGTACAAATACAGGTGCTCGTTAAAATTGGTCAAACAATGAGAATTCATAAGTTGTTATTGTAGAATGGAATTTCCAATACGGCAATTTATTAACATCATCAAAGAAATATGTTGTGGGTAAATTCGATTATTGCTACATTAAGATAAGTGTAGAGGTGTTGACTTTGAGTTGACTCGGAAGACGAGTAGCGGCGTGTGACGGCCTTTACCGCCAAACTGTGACCGTTTTCAGTCGAGTGGCTGACGGCGTGACACTGACATGGCTGATGGCATGCGCCCGCGCGCGTTATCTTATCGCCGCCGCCCGCGCGGGATGCAGAGATGAGACAGCTTGGAGAAACAATTTTTATAACGATAACTCTCTAAATTTATAACTTCCTGATTACGAAGAACAATTAAGGACACTACGTTTATTGACGTCAGTATCATTCCCACAATAAACAACTCTTTTAAAATATAAAAAAAGAGAATAAAATGAAAATAAAATCGTAAGAATTTAATGTTGATGCTTTATGTTCACAAAAATAATCGTAAAACAAGGCAACTCGTTTTATTATTATTGGTCTGGATTGTTCGCCAGATGGTTGCCAGTCGGTTCATCTCGAAAAATGCGAAGGTGTGAATTTACTAGCTAGAAATTTGAGTTCATGAATTGAGTGGTTTTCTATAAAAAAGCTATTCTTGAATTTAATGGCATCCCATCAAAAACTCAAAAGTCCGATGTTGTTCTTTCCGTTCTTTCAATGTGCATTTTGTTTGATTAAGTAGTTATGTATGTATGTAAACTCTTTATTGTGCAAAATAAACACGACAAAATACAATTATTATTAAGTGTATAAAAGACGAATCTAAATAGTCGAATAAATTTTGAACTTAACTGCACTAACAAACAAACCATTTAATGTAATTGTACCAGACGAAAGCGACGTAAGTAGCTTATTTTCTAGCTGAGTTCCAAGAGCTGAAGGTGAGGCTATGATTTTTCGATGAACCTGACTTGTAAACAAAATTATTTTAATTGGCTACCTAATTTGATTGTAACCCATTACCTAAGTCTAAACGACTACTTATGTTCGTTGAAATGACTCATGATAGAGCTACTTATCAAATCGCCCCAACTTGCCGGAAAGTGCACGGGTTGCACCAGCTATTTTAGCTAAGCATGCAATTCTACATTTTAGGGACGGGCGATACGGAAGGGTAACGTCTGACTCATAAGTCAGACGTCGTTTTTAAATCTTACAAATCGACTCTACCTACTTATCATTACGTCAAAACATTACAATTTTTGAACCACTTTAAAGGACTTGTCTGCCAGCAAAAAAAAGAGGACAATGGGCCAAATCGAATGTGCCATTTATTTTGTAGTTAGTGAAGTGAAGTCTTGTTCGTAAATAGGCTTGAATACAACGAACAATGAGACTAAAACAACAGATTTAGTAGGTATTAATAAATTGTTGCAGTTTTTGACTCAACTCGTCATAAGAAACGGGGCCTTTTTATAACAGCATATTTTCCTTAACTCGGCCTTGGGATAATTGTTATTTACTGTGAACCAAAGATATTATCCCATGAGAAGGAAAATAAACACGAGGAGAAACTGTTTGGATTGCAGCCGTTAAAATTTTGATAGGCAACAGTCCAGCCAGCAAATAAATGTCATTAGTAAATATAGCGCAAATACTTGAGAAAGCGTACTGATCGGTTCAATATAGCACTTCAATGAACAGTGGGCGTTGATGTAAATATACGCCAATTTATCAATTGGGGCCACTTCGGTACCGGATGTACGCAATGTAAATAGCAGAAGTTCAAAACAATATCGGTTATAGTACTATTGCCATGCTGGTCGGGAGTCAGCAATTCAGTCAATTGAGCGTTCAGTATACTGTCAACATGACTCTGATATACTGACGAGCCGAAATAATGGGTCACTTTACATAGAAAGGCGTGTGAAAATGTGTAACAAAAATGAAGAGACCCATTATTTTTGCTCGTAAGGGCCTTTCAGATAAACTATGTTTTTTTTAAACGTCTCGTCGTTTCCGTTTTGTGCCGCTGATGGTGCTACTAATTCGACCATAGTAAGAATTGAGACACTATTTGTTACACTATGACAATCACAACGAATTGGAGCAGTTCGCTTAAGATTTATTGTTTGAATATAAACACTGCACACGTGTTCAATTTGGTAATTGGTCTATTTAATTCTTGATCTTTTTGTTTATTTTGTGGGTAGAACTGTATTTATTTTAAGCGTGATTAATCATGGCCGTTGGATGCACCTGATGATAACTGTAATGAGTCATTATTATGAATTGTGAACATTCAACTTTACAGTGCTTGCTTACAAAGATAGTCATTATGACGAAAAACAGGTTCTTTTGCTCACATACTGTCGGTTTTTTTGTCAATATTATTGTTGAAGCGATACTTCAGATGAGAATAATGTTACTTTGGTAGGTAATCGTCATCTGAAGTGATCACTATTATAGCCGCGCAGCCGCCTGCGCCGCGACCTCGGCCGTGCTTATCTCAGCCAGATTTATTTATCCAGTTTTACAAGTCTGCTCGCGCCCTCGACGAGCCCGGCTCCTACGCAGTTCAGTCATTTACGCGGACCTTGTTTTTGCCTTCTCTACTTTCTTAAAAGTGGATTCATTTACATATTTAATTGCACTCAAAGTTTGATTAACAATCGTACTATGCCATTGTTAATTTTCTCGCTTTATTTATGACTTTTACTTATCGCTTTAGTATTACTCACCACCGCTTTATGATAAAGTCAATTTTTTTGTGAAAATTATTAATATTTTTATCTCGTTTATGTGAGTCATGCCCAGGCTTCCTTTTTTTTTTTTTTTTTAGTTAATGCAAATAATCAAATTAACCTTCGTTTCTGCATCGTAGCGACTAGCGACAACTGCGCTGGCGCGGGGGCGAGGTCGAGCGAGCGTCGCGAGTCGCGCGATGCCGCACGCGGCGCTACCCTTGCACGTTTTTTTATTATACATTTTATTAACACTAGTATTTAACAGAATCATTGATACCTAATGGTTTCCAATCTTGCAACAGCCTTCATATTTCCTACATTTTGTAATAGAGGTAGGTACCGGAAATATTTATAATGTTAATTAACTTCCTATATCAATCTGTACAGAGGTTATAACTGTATTTTTTCTCTCCATTGTTACACAAACCATGTCGGTCGGTGGTCCGAACACGAGTAATTCAAAAGTTAATAGTGTGTTTTTCATAGCAATTCAGCGAGTAAGGTCATCTCATTTAATTCGCACTCAGTTAGGAAACAATCGCAAAAGACACTCGTCACATTAGAGATGTCATTACAGTGGCCAATAGTCTCGACTCGGTATAATAACCCTTTATTATCTGCACGCAAACAATACGTAGGTAGCTAACCCTATTGACATCGAAGACGTTAACCATCTCTACATACCCAGTATGCAAGTTGTATAGAATTACTTACTTACTGGTGTTCTTGACGTCGACTCGTTTCAGCAATATTGTCGACAACACGCGATATTTCTGGGGCCTGATTTTTGGAAAGCACATGTATGAAAATACCACTCGAAAGTGGTATAAATCTGTTTATATCTTCAAAACTACAGCTCTAATCAAATTTTTGACTAGGTCACAAGATTAATGAGAGCCCTAAGTATTTTCTAAGCTACTCGTATCTCAAATTCAGCACAATTTTTCACCACTTTCGAGTGGTGTTTTCACACATGTGCTTTCCAAAAATCAGGCCCCTGATGAGATGTCTATGAAGTAAGATTTTTTATTTGCCAGTCTCAGTGTTAATATTAAATTAAAAAGTCAATTTACTAAATTTTAATAAATCCTAATAAAATGTTGATGTTTAATAACTTTTTCAATTAAAAAAAGAAGCAAATGATTCTAACATACAGCTCTATTTAGAAACACGAGGAAGGTTATATGAAAATGAGTGTCCTATGAGTACTACGCTACGAGCTACCGATTTCTCGACAATCTAATTATTTGGAAACGCTTTTGCGCCAATACAAAAACAAGAATTATAATTGCCTATACATTTTCATAACCGCAAAATTCTCATGGAAATATTATTTATATATTATTCAAATGAGCTGAACACAGATTATGACGAGGAAAGACACTTAGGTGAGGCGGTCCTGGCAGACTATAGATTGGGTGGCTTACTAATATGAATGTTTGATTAGATAAAATGGATTAGTAAGGGTATCGCTAGTGTGAAAGCAAATAGTCGTGCAGTTTGCCGACGTCTATCTATTGGTTTAGTGACTCCCGGGACAAAACCTACGGTTGGCCGATTTTTTGTACACCTACTTATGATGTATCTAATCTTAAAAATCATATTCTTATCGAGTAAGGGTTGATTTTAAAAAATGAATTTTTCATATTCTCACAAATTGCCAATCGAATAAACAGCGATTAATAACAGGTACAACTTAAATCAAGTAAATTCAAGTTTTTCTTTATTAGAACGTGTGGGTGTCCGCATCGGCAGTCAACGATCATCACAACAAATAACCATACCATAAGCTTCGATGATGTTCAATGTGTGTAAATAATCAGGTACCTATAAAAAAACCTATTTGAAAAGAATGATTAAACGTTGAGAAAAAACGGGCCAAGTAGAGTCGCGCATTGTTAAATTTATCATATTCCCTTACCGTCAGGTGTGATTGTGGTTAAACGCATGTCTATTACGAAATAGTTATTTGTTATGCAAGGCTGCAAAGTGTTTGTTTGGCGCGAGTGCCTGAATTGAAACCCGAGCAAGCGAAGGATTCTATGATTGAACCACGAGCGAAGCGAGTGGTTCAAAAGAAGAATCCTGAGCGTCGCGAGGGTTTCAAGGCACGAGATACTAAACAACTTTGCTGCCGAGCGAAACACACAATTTTTCACTTCACTACAGCGAGAAAAATGGTGGATGAAAGAAAAACAGTCTAATAGCAAATCAGTTTTTTTATTATTTTTCTTCTAAATAAGAAAGGTAAAAGGATCTAAGCCCATACAGCCTAGTCTAATAATCTAATAAGTAAAACAATTTTTTGATTGTTCTATCACATTAATTTCCTGTGTATTATACTGTTTTATCATAAACCAAACAACAATTTTGGTCAAATTTTCAGTTTCCTGACGAGCAATCTCTAAAAACTTTTTTTTTCTAATCATAGATATATTTTTAAAAAGAAATGAAAAAAATCGCACTACTAGACTGAATTAAAAAAAATGGGGCGCGTTCTGAATTTGCATCATAATATTTGTTTTTTCCTGCTTGGTTGCTATTTTTGTGGTTAACCACAAATTAAAATAATTAATAAAAACCAATATCGTTTTTTCTTTTAGCAACGAAAGTTAGCAAATCTTGAAAATAACTTAGGAAGTAACGGATTTTAAAATAAATAAATAATGGATACCGGATCGCGTTTCTGAACGTGACATTATGGTTTTTTTTATCGGATGAAAAAGTTAGGGGTCTGATAACTAGTTCGACATTTGAAGTTCGTATTATTCCGTCCTTCTCGTTCACCTAATTAAGTGATATTTGTATAAGCGAGACGACAACATACGAAGTTAAAAGTTCTAATTTCTGAGTATATGAGTAGGTGGGCAATGGTGGGCATCGTCACGTTCGAATTTCAAAAACCTTTTCCACGCAAGCGGGGAAAAAGCACTTTTCCACGCAGATTTTGAAGGAGAAAGATAGCCTTTTCGAGCAAGTGAGGTGAAAAAACTATTTTCCTTTTTGGCACGATTTGAACTAATGATTGTTTTACTTTACTATCTATATTCACGAGCAAAAGTAACGGATCACTTTCCATAGAAAGTCGTATTACGTGTTAAAAAAAAAGTATGTACCTACTCTAATCAAAATAGAATAGTGCATATTTCACAATAGCTGAAACCTTATTTACAGAATTAAGTGCTTGACGATTAAGTAAATACCCACTGGTTATTACGCCGTTTACTTCAAACTATAATCTTGTTGTCAGGAACAATGCCCGTCATGTCGATGGTGCATTTTATGTGATTATGACTTAATTAAAAAATATGGTCGTTAATGTGCGGAGATTGTCTTATGACATAATGATACGTTTTTAATTTAATTTCATGTACAGAAAGTTCGATTAAAACAGGTTTTTTTAAATGAACTGTATGCATAATGAAATGCATGTATTTTATGCATGCATGTAGGTACTCGTAATTGGGTGACTTGAGAATTTTAAAATATCTACGTAAGTAACTAAATGTCATTAAAAAGCCGCGTGAGAGACTGCGGGAGTATGCTCCAAATGGAAAGCATTCGTAATATCGAATAATTTGTTGCGATAGGTACTTCTGCGATGTCGGGTTACTGCAATAAACGATCAGTTATCGCTACTGCAATAATCCTCATCGACCTCTATCGTTCGAGATGAAACCATTGTTAGGGCAACGCCTTCGAGATAGGCAGTTACTCTATTATCTAAGCTATTAAGTACCCTACCCACCCAGTAAGCGGTAATGAAATTCCTGAAGAAAACGACGTAGCCGTGCGCATATTCGGCGAATCCATTTGTGCATATTTTGAGTCATGTGTGTCCCCTTAGCCAATTGCCTCATTAAATTAATTGTGACGCTTACAAAAATTTAAATCGTTGTTTTTCGTGTGCTCATTAAAATTACCGTGAACCACTACCTAATTGTCAGACGATTTCGAATGAATAGAGTTATTCAGTCGGTCAGTTTGGGTAGTTATTGCGTCTGGATATGTTAATATGGCTGAGTGTCGATTACCATAATTAGCCGCGCCTGATTTTACCTGATTTTGACTGACAAAGCCCGTAATTATCATTACATAGCTCTAATTTCAAGGCAGCTCTCGATGACGCGAATCGGTCCATTATTATCAGCAGACATCATTAGGCGTAAAGTGACTTATGCCAAGTGATATTGTTGTTATAATTGTTAGATGTTCATGCCACTTCAAGTTTACATTTTTCTTTAAGATGTCTGAACTTTGTCTGCATTCGTTTAAAACGTACATTTAATTAATTTATTAATTTATTATTACATTGTAATGTCATGTACATTATATTAAAAGATGAGTCCGTCCATGACGCTCTGCAAGGGCACACAATAACAATTTATCACTAAATCTAAGGATATCAATTTAAATGTCAATAGTTTATATATTAATGTAAATCATGCCATTGTATAGTGTTTATTACATTTAAATTCGTTAATTTTTACGTCAAGGAGATTCATAATTGATAAAAGATAATTCAATAAAAATAAAAACAAAATTAAAAAAGGTACAAACCGCATGTCAAACATTACCTATATTAAAAAACAACAATAATAAAAATAAGAACTAATTCAGAATAATAAATGTCAAAATGTATGTATAAAATTTAAATCTGAATTTAATTTATGTACCTATAGAATCTTGCAGTCTCATCATTCAACATTTTTTACTATTATATCTTAAGGATTTGTAGGTTCAACATCACTATGTAAATTACTATAAGATTATAGCAATCGAGCGTCGACCATGCATACCACCACGTGGAAAATTTCACAGATAGGATGATTAGAGATAATTATATAAATAGAGTGACTTTGGAACATGTTGTTTTTGCTACAAGATGAACCTAGTAGCTAGGTTTTATCGATAAGAAAAAAAGCCATTCTCTACAGGTAACCGTAGGAAAATAAGTGTAATGCGTGAATTTTGTGCCATACATCTATCGTTACTATCGTGAGGCATCTAAATTGGTTCCCATCTCATAGATGTTTTGTTGTAGAAAATTTACTTCTGCTTGCATTAGTAATGAAGGGTATTTTTTCTTCCCTATTGTTTGTTTTTGGTGTTAAAACTGTGATCAGCTCTTTAAAACCTATTTGCTAAAAATGGTCATTAAGAATCAGTTTCCTTCGCCCGACCACCGAGATAGTTATATTATTCGTGTGTATGTATAAACTATAGAAGTGGGTTTGTAATATTCTTTATTATCCCGTATTATCCAAAAACGGTCACAGATTTGAATAATTAAGGTATCGATAGACTCGTCTGGGCAACCTACGAGGTGTCCTAGAATAAATAGGTGACATCACAAAAAGAAACATAGAGCGGATTTGGGCGCCGGAACGTGTGCTTCGAAAAATATCTTCAAACTAATCCTGTAACTACTGTGGGGTATCAAAATAAAGAATTTTAATAATATGCACATTTAGTTCGAATACGGTTTGCAAGAGACATCAATGTTGTTGGTAGGTACACTTAGACTGCTCAACCGACATAGGTATAAATATGCCTTGGAAGTGGTAACGTATAACAAATATGTTGCATTGTTTTTGTTATCTTAAGTTGTTCCTAGTAGAGGTGATATCATTAAAAATTCTTTCACTCAGGTCAGGCTCACAAATGCTTCCATGAACATTATACCATATTATTATTATTTCTGTATATTTATTTTTATCTCAAGTTAGGTTTTTAACCTTAGTATATTATTGGTTGAATGTACCTACAGTTTAAATAATTATCATCAAGATCAAGGGGCTGCATTTGAAATCACATCGGTCAAAATATCAGACATAATGACGTATAAAGTGGTAAAAATCGTGTTGAATTCGTAATACTAGGAGTAGTAGAAATTTACAATAATTGTAATTCATTTTGTCAACATGTAAATAATAAATAATTGAGCGGTAGTTTTGTAGCTACACAGTCATTTCCACTTCTGACATTTTTAGATTTTATTTCGAAAATCATTTTTCTGAGTTTCAAAGGAATCACTCATTTATGTTTTTTGTAAGTATGACTTTTCAATTTCAAATGTAGGTTAAAATTTCTTGTTCTATTGAGGTCTCGCTGTTCGGCGTGTATGAAGACTTAGTAGGCGGCACAAAAACTGTTCGATGGAAGAAGTTTCGTTTGTAAGACCGGCTTACGGACTGATCTAGGCCAACGCTCGCCGCACGCAATCTCTACCAGTTAAATGTTTGGCACTACTTGGGCTTGCAATTAACCAACTAGGTAATTTTATAAATTGATGTTACTAATCAATCCTTCAGAGTGGGTGACACTTCCTTCTGGGAATAAGTAATCATAAATGCTTTATCAAATGTAAGATAATGACTCAGATTCAAGAGTTTCTTAAATATTAGAAACGCAGTGAGAATGTAGTGAATGACGATCTGTTTACTAGTAGGAAGGTAGTTGCGAGCGATCTGTTGCAAATAAATTAGTACCTAGGTACCAATATCAACACTGACTTCTTACAATAAGTCATAACAAACAATGTTATTATTAAGTTTTACAAAATTATGTCTAATAGTAAGTATCATATTCTGTGGTTTCCTTTGTATTTAAACATTTATTCATTTCAAAGAACTAAATAAAACCTTTTATGTTGACAACCTTGTGTTTTATGTAAATAAGCAGATGTACCGTGAAACTGAACAAAATTGTATAACCCATTCATGAACAAAACCGCGATGACTACGTCATTTCACTGTAGCTATTTAATTTAATATTATTCGTTAATGAACGAACACAGTGTAAACTGTAGAAAGTAAGTAAAGACTCCTATAAACTTTAATCCCTTCGAGATAGGAGCGTGTGTCGCGGTCGCTTTGTTTACAAGGGCCGTCACGTGCCTCGATGTAAACAAACCGGTTGCGGAGTCCGCAAAAACTGAGAAGGTCAAAAATTGTCGACTCACCATTTTCGCCGGTGTATCCCCAATCGTGGTCGGCCATTGTCACTGTTTCACTGCGTCGAGTACTGTTAGTTGTAGAGAGTCGCGTCGCACGTCGGGTCGGAGTGCAGGGAGAGCGCGGTCGGGCGAGTGCGTGCGGTCGGCGCGGGCCTCCGCTTTATACGAGGGGGCAGGTTGCAATGAGGCGCGGACGGCGGGCGCTCGGCTACAGGCTGAAGCGGCGCGGGCGCGGGCGGCGCGTCGCCGTGAGCCGTCGCCGCCGCGCGGGGCTCCACTGCGCGGTGCGCGCGCGACGCACTCGCCGCCGCGCGCCGCCCCTCTACGGATGACTCTACGGATGACTTTCTATACATTGTTAAACTTTTGAACATATGTATTTCCAGTTTCCTAAGGTTTTATAACGTCAGGTAAATATAATAAAATAATGGTTTTCATTTATACGATTTATTAAACAAACAATAGTTAGCTCTAATATATATAGAGAATAAAGTGAAGTACGATACATTTAAAACCTTTAGTTGTTTTGGGATTTGAGTGCAAATGATATGAATAAATATGTAGGTAGATAATAATATGTCAAAAAACATACGTTTGTCCATTTTCCACCTATATCTACGCCCACAATCTTGCTAAATGTGGCCTGTAGGTACCTGTTACCTTAGGCTCTGTCTATCCCGTAAGGGATTAAGACGTGATCTGTGTATGTATGTATGTATATATGTAATAATATGTAAATATGTATTGTAGGTACTTGTCATTTACTAGCTGAGTCGATGATTTTTTGACTAAAACTATTTTTCATTTTTGAAACTTCGGATTTCAAAGAATACAAATATGTATATTTAAAAAATATATATTAGTCCAGCCGCTCTCAAGATTTGCGCTCAGCACATACATTATGGTTATGTACACATAACAGGAATGCCTAGGAACTTGCGTATCTTTGACATTCTTCGATGTTCCTTACCTGGGCCAAAGTTGAATGATTTAAAAAAAAAACCTTATATTAGCTTCACTGAATATTAGGCTTCTGAGTAACAAACAACGATTTAATTAACTCTTACAACTCTATTTCACCTACATGTAATGGACTTCGATTGACTAGAAACTTGGTACCCAAGTAACTCCAGAGTTCTGATCCGTAGAATTCCAATGATAATGTAATAATCAACAGCGAGTATTTTTTTTACAAAATCTTATTTATTACTTCCTCGCATGGTAGGTTAGGTAGCATTGTTATAAAAATAAATAAAACATCTTCACTTTGAATATTTTTCTGTACACAGTTGGGTTAACAATAGACCGATCACTCGAATCGATAGTTTTTGCGATGACTTGTGGCCACGCAATCAAATTAACTTTGACCTTCGTTAATTTGTAAAAACAAGCAACTCACTACGTTATCTGAGTTACTCGCCCGTCCGTTGAATGTTACATTCATTAGTAACAAACTATTCTAAATCAAGAGATCAACAGTTAAAATGATAAATCGTTACGGCAGACTAAGTTTTCGCACGGACTTTAAACAGACCTCCATTACAAAAATACATTACTTGCAATTTGTCGTTACGTTTTTTACAATGGTTTTTGCAGCTATAAGTATGTAGCGTTTTGTTGAATTAAGTTGTACAAAAACCACATGCAAGTCTTAATCGCCTACGAATTATGTTATTCGCCGAATCCGGAACGGTCAGTGTTTACTTTATACTTACAGCTTTTGTATTAAATAGTTAAAGTTATCGATTATTTGTTATTTTATAATTATATGTTGCGACCTTTTTCTTATGGTTTTAAGTACAGTCTGCCGCTTAAAACTTAAATGTAGAGAATATCATTAAATTCAAATTTAAACTTTACACGGCGTTATAGAACTCATTAACAAGCATACCTACAGATTACTAGAACTATCAAAAACTCTGTATTTTGGTTGAAATCATCAGCAATTGGTATTTAATGGCTAAAATGGTTTCCAGATTTTGATACTTGTACTGCGCGTTGAATTCTTTTATACGTTCTTGAACTTGATTAGATATCAACGCACAGTACAAGCCTCCGGAAAAAGAATGACAGTATGATTTATTTGGGTACTTGAGTACCTAGCCCGTTCGCAATTTTAATACAATAGTATCAGTTTAGGTATTGTGTTTAATTTGTATGCAGGATACGGGGACTTTTTGTTTTAAAAACGTTCATGTGATACTTCGCATAGCGTCTCGTTCGCGTATTTTGAATTAGACGGCTACTTATATCATTTCTCAGATTTTAACTGCGTGATGAGGTAAGACTCGAGTATATTGGGATATTTATTACACGCTTTAAGGACAAAATATAGGGTTTCTGAACCTGGAAGTACAGAAATGGAACTTGGCTGCTTTCCAAAAGACAAGTCCATAAAGTACCGTTTAAATTAGTATTCGCTTTTTTGAACGAGAACAATGTTTTGTAAACATTGCTGGGGTTGCATTATCAGTTAGTAGTGACTTGTGCTCTGTTTTACATTAAGCTTATACTTAGACCTATTATGTAGATAAGTACATATACCTATGTATTGAGTGTGCTTATTTATGCGGCAGGCATTTGACCTGCGATATAGATAAGCGAGCAGTAGCCGGGGTACCGTATCAAAACGAGCCTTAGGTATTTAATTCTGGGCAGTAAGAAACAGCGCTTTGATGTCGTTAACGCCGTACATACTCGTAATCGTAACTAACAATAAAGAGCACGTTCACATTGCAGTGTCTTGATTTTCCAAACTGCAACAGAATTTTTCCGTTAGTATGTATGTATGTATGTATGTAAACTCTTTATTGTACACAAAAACACATTAATTAGTAATAATAATAAAAGCATCTACTTATAACAATTTGTTAACAGATGAGATTTTATGCCATTATAGAGCCCAAATTTGGGTTAGCGATTTTTGTACACGATATTACTTCATTTTAACACGGAAATCATAATGAATAACTTTTTGATTAAGAAAAAAAATTCAAAAGTTATAATGTAAGGTGTGCTTGGTGGCCATTCGAATTTACTTTGAACAGTGCACCGCTATCATTCTGTCCCGCGTGTCGACATTCCCGCAGAACATAGAACATATGAAAAAAACCCACAGATGTTTGTATTGATATAGGTAATTATTAATAACGAAACTATAATAAATATCGTATAGGGATGTAGACGTTATTTGTGTATGCGTGTATAAATAAATAACATTTAAGACATATTTGAAATTATCGAAAAAATATATGTTTATTTTGTATTTCGGAAGATTTCGGGACATTTAAATCTGTCTGCTCCGGCGTGCCGATTTGGAAACTGAGTGCGTTTTGGTTTCGGTGTTAGTGCGTTTTCAGGCCAAAGGGTAACGGCCGATCTGTAGTGCTTCACTCCAACTGTGTCGATGAATTCAGCAGCGCTGCGTAGGCGCTGCCTCGACAAACATCTGTGGATCTCGATGATAACTTTAAATGTAAAACAACAACTTAAAATACCCATTTAAGAATATTTGTCTCGCTTAATGTTCCGGAGTTTTAAATGTTTCAACACTCGATATATTTTTACATTATGATTTATTTACTTGAAATTAAAAACAGTTAAAATATGCATATGCACTAATACTGTATGTATACTAATTGCTTCGTTTTAGTTTGACTTCATTTTTGAGTTAGCTCATCCGCATTGAAGCGTACTTAAAATTAGACTCCATGTTTTTTAGAATCCCCTGTTTTGCGATACGTTTGGGGAATTTAAAATTAACTATCACTTTAACTCGTTAAGCAAGTGTAGAGCCACTGGGTCCGTCGGAGATTTTCGTATTTTTTCCTCAACCGATCAGTTATCGGAACTCCAAGACGGTTACGGCTGTCGTTGCCAAATTGCAAATTCACTAATTAATTGGTATCTTCTTACATCATGTTAACTAACATATATAAAACAAGTCTTTTGTTATGTTTTAATATGGTGAGTATCAATTTGCAATAGGTGGGGTTGCCTTCATGAAAGCCAAGTGGCCGAACAATCGACAAGCGTCCGGCGAACCGCCACATTTGGGCGTATGACTGCTATTGTTTAATATTATTTAGCTTAACTCTTATAAGGGGAAGTTAATCAGGAATTGTACCCAATTAAATGTCTATTAGGAACCTTACGTACCATGTAGCTTAGTAGATATGTCATGTTATGACCTTATGACGTCTGCTGCAGGTACACAATAACAATGAGGCTATCAGTCCTAATAGCTCGTATAGTTAACATCAAATGTGCCTTATATAAGAACAGTTTGTGTTCACCAATTTGAGTAACAGTATGGGACATGCCTTTAATTGTATAATTGTAAGCATCACTGTCAATATGATACAGTGAAAAATGATGATGGTTGCCTGGAAGAGATCGCTCTGTAGCGATAAGGCCGCCTATTGTTACCTTGTAATATTCTGTATACCTTTTTTCTGTTTTGGTTGTTATATGTGGTGTTCAATAAAGAGTTATTGTATTGTATTGTATTGTATTTAGACATACGGAAATCTGACCAGATATCTGAAGAAGATGATCAACTCACAGAAGATGTTATTGCTAATAGGTACATACACATAATATGGCTCACTAATTTAATGTAATTCGTACTTTTGAAACGATGCCATTTTCCGTAACGCGAGACTAATTTTTAATTTTCGTAAGCTAAAAACTTACGACCACTCTATTAAATTAAATTAAGACACGTTTATTATACATCCTGTAATGGTGATCAAAGACGGCCACTTGTTCTCTAATGAAGTTGGCTATCACATGTGCAGAATGATAAGTGGGACTTAAATTCTTGGTTGGAGAGATTTATGTTCTCTTTGTCAATGCGACAGTCGTCCGTGTAAGACGAATTGCACATGATTTAGTCTCTTGCGCAGACTAGGCAATTAAATACCTACTTAAAAGAAAACGCAAGACCATAAACACAAATTTATAATTGTAATACTTAGCAAAATTATGTTTCACTTTAACCTCCAAATATTGGGTTGATGTAATAAATATTTATACAAGCGCTCACCCCACACATGAACAATAGAAGCTTGCAATTTCAATTCTTTCATCTTGCATGTACCGGCATAGGTACCATTTTTATGTGAAAATCTACGTATACAAATACCATAATATACATATACACACACCCGTACCTACAGTAAAATAGTCAAACCCAGGTGCATGGTGCCAAAATTGTACCTACCTACATATTAGTGCTGAGGATTAAATAAATATAAGAATAAGAATAAGACAACTTCATTAGCTGATACAGAAACACAAACAGGATATTTTATTATACATTAATACTTATTCAATGGCCGCCACTCAGCTATGTAGGTATCACGATAAGATCCAGGATCATGTCGTAACGCTGATTTTCAGTGACGCCAGTTACAGAGTTACAGAGGTGGCTGTCACCAAGCCCACATCCCAGTACATAATGGTTTACGAAATCACCACTTCCTATCAGCATCTCCAGCCTATATACGTACCACTGCTGGGCACAGGCCTCCTCTTAGAATGAGAGGGCTTGGGCTATAGTGTCTAGTGTCTATAGTGGATGTCTGTACATAGGAGACTATAAAGAAAAAATAAATTGAGTGGTCTCTATAAGTTTAAACTTCTATAGCCAAAAATACAGTTTTTAGAATTTTTGTCTGTCGGTCTGTCTGTTTGTTACCGCTCTACACAAAACTACTGCACCAAACCGAATGCGGTTTTCTATATTGTGTTACTGAAGGTCTGACTTAAAATCTTATGTTTCGTTTTTTCTCGACATTCTACCCAGAAGTCGAGATATAAAGGAAAAGGTGGGGGCCCACTGAAAATATTTTTTAATACATTATTTAATGGGATACCAAGTGAAAGAGGGACAAGTCTTGAGTTAAAAAATGAGGTACATGTAATATGTTACAATAATACAATAATAATGAAATAGGGTCCAATAAAATTGTGATTTACGAACTTTTACAGATTTGCTGATATGCTCAGAAATATGTCATTGGCCCCTTTGAAAACAACAACATGCAGACTATTTACTTTTGTAGCGCCTTCAAGGAAGTAACGTATTTCATATATTAAGTAATACAATGATTGATGTTATCTCCTAGTAACTGATGTTACATAATTATCGCAATAAAATGTAGGATTTTCCGACTAAATCGTTTGATCAAATATGTACCGTTTGACGTAAAACATGTAAATGATACGACATATATACTTGTTTGTAAGGAGTGTTAACCAACATCTATCTATACTTTGCAGAATCAATTTTGGGTACACTAACATATTTATTATATATTTAAGTACTGCACGCTTTTTCAGTTTATTTCAAGGCTTCTCGTGCATCTTTATTAGACGGTTGTAAGAGTCACCTGTGAAAAGAGTAGAGTTGAAATTAAGTTAAGACTTGAAATACAGTAAAAACTGCCTTATTAACATTAGTCCTGAATTTACTACACACTTGATTACATTACATACAATATTTTTTAAAACTATATATAATAATAATTAAGAGTACCAGCCAGTTGTACCTATTTATCAAACACAGAATTGCGATGTATGTAAAAAAGCTACCTAAGTATAATAATCACGTCTATATGCCTGTTTTAATCAAAAAATTATCATTTTTAAAACATGTTTTCTCTTGATTGCAGGCTCATTGTGTATAATTCATTACACGATTAATTTGTTTTTTACATCTTTATCTGCTTTAAATGGAGGTGGCAACCTCCTTACATTAAGTAGGTACCTATTTTAATGAGTCTGTATGTAGTCTTTTACGTACGTTGTTAGTTGTATGGAGCATTAAGCTCAATACAAAAAGTATTTAGTGACAATAGTGTTAAAAACATGAAAATCGCTTTAATCAGAAATGGACAGTTTCCTTTTTACTTTAAATGTGTATTCTATCTGCTACGCTCTACGCAACTTGCCTCCAAATAAATTCTATAGGCAAGTAGGATAAAATGTACCTAAGACTTGAAGTTTTCTAAATTACAAAATATACCTATAGCTGTGCTTCATATAGTCTTCGCGAGTTCGATGTCTAAATTAACAAAACCATTTCCACATCCCAGTCTCGTAATCTGGTTTGGGTAATTTATAATGAACATAAAAGTCCTTCGACATTGATTAACATTTATAAGGAATCTTAGCATATTGTATGCGTTGCACGACTGTCGTCTCTGAGCGATTGACTTGCCATAGGTATAGGCACTGTCTCGTGCCTACACATTATTTATTTTCTATATCACCTACCTAATCAATATTCGCAGTGAGTTCAAATAAAGGTACATAATGATGTTTAATTTATAAAGAGAGGTGTGGGTACTTACGTGGTTACCCGTCCATGTTTAGGCGCAAAAAATAAAACAAAAGAGTTCTTGGTAACCGATTTATTTAAACTTAATCCTTCATGGTGTTTTATTGGTAACAAAGAATCTTATCACATAATATTCTGGTACATTGGCTTGACGACAGATTTTTGTGTGGATAAATAGTACATATATTATTCTTCACAAATTTATAGGACAGGTCTTCCCGGTTCATAGAAAAGATCGGAAACAACTAGCCCCGTACCGTACTTAAAACGATTAGCGGTGTAACAAATCTATTTAGTTTTTTGATTTTATAAAAGGTTTGTATGAAAGAGACTAGATTACGAGTGAAAATCATTAAGATTACAACCTAAATTTAACCTTACATTATTAATACTGAAAATCTTATGAACTAATAAATGCAACCACATCCCATTTCGAAACTCTTAAAATTGCGACCTCAATTTAACTAAATAAAACTATACTTGTACTTACACAAACCAAAATTAACTTATTCTTACTTACATACATCGGCAAGATATCGGGTTTTATCTCAGTGCAAAATACATAGTACATACGCCAATTAGTTATTATCGCGTAACAGTCAAGCGTAACGGCTTATGTCATGACTTCAGAGTGTCATTCTTTGTCTGCAGATCCACATAATCGATGACTTCCCAGTTGCTTTCTGGTTCGTCTGGAATCTGCGGCGGGAAGGCTGAACGCGTGAGTGGAACGCCGTCCTCGCTAAGTGAGAGGTAGCTCTCAAGACCTGCGTCTTCTGGTGAAACGCGTGCCCTCGCGTTGAAAGGACCATCTATATCTTCGCTTGGAAGTTCCCAAATATGGAATTGCGTAGTCATCTTGAAATTCTGTTGGAATTAAGGATCCAATCAATTTGACATCTTTGTAGAAATTTAGAACCGGACAAGTTCCCGAAATCTATTAGAAAAAAAGTAAAATACTGCCGCAGAATCAGAAGCCCAGTTAACAAAAAGTAACTTCACAAAATAGAAACGAAAATTATCATAAAGCTAAAGTTTATTTTGTCTAGCTAGTCACGTAATTTTAATGCAGATAGATTAACGGCGACGCTTATGCTCTTACGTTGTTTTTGACTAACACTGTTTAAGTCCAGTGTTTGATTAAGTGATATTATTAAACTCAGACTCCTGCATTAGTGATGAGGGAAAAGATAGTATGCATGTGACAAGAATGCTTGGAAAAGTTAAACTGAACTTGTTAAGCGTAATTTTATGTGATGGGAAGTGCTTATTTATGCAAGTAATTATTTTATATTACTAATAACCACCAGCTCGAAGCTACACGAGCCTTGATCAAACCACAGTAAACTTGATCCTTAGATGCCCTTGTCTATTTCCGTTTTTGTATAAACGCTGTATGTTATAGGTGTATGCTAAAAGTAGCACACATGCAGAATGAATAAATCACGCAATGGCTTTATAGTGAGTTATCTATCCGATATGACTTCATTAGCGTAGGAAGACATACCTACCCGATTAAAGTACATCTCGTATGATTAACAAGGTGTTGTGATTGTTAAATTGGACATTGTTTGTGTTTATTGGGCGCATTATCAAAAGTAAACAGCGACGTCACACGTCAGGATAACGCCAAGCGCATGACGGAGTTACGGCATATTTTGAAGCGCTTAGATAAATCATGACAAATTAGCTTTGTAAATTAGTGGACAATTTACCATGATCACGGCAAATATCATAAAGGATGACGCACGGATAGCAGCGGCTGACAGACAAACAACCGGAGACTGATGTGCTCGATGTCGGTTCGTTTGTTAGGCCTGTGATAAGCTGCTGCTTCCATTAATCACAATATTTTGATCACACTAGTTTTCCTGAATTCTGTAAGGGTAAAACTGTTCGCTTAGCAACAAGAGATAGGTACGGATAGTTCAGACATACATGTATGCCATCCACTATTACAACAAATGCAAGTGTGTTAGTTCGATTGTCTTATTTGTAAGTAGTTCCTACTACCTCTTGGTCTCCTGACCAAGGGATTGATCAAATTCTTAGCATAATAGTAGTTTATAAGCCCGGGTATAACATAGTAATCTTTTATCAAGGACACTGTAACCTCTTTGGGATTAATATTGTAAATAATGTCCCATGCAAAAGCTTGTCACCTTGCGCACCCGTGTGAGGTAGCACAATCGTCCATCGTGAGAGAGCACCACATAGTCATTTAACGAATAATTTTAAAGAAAAAAGGTGTCAGTGATGAAATCTGCCTCAGCAAAAAGACGCATAGACGCACATGGTAGGATCTAAGTAAACTGCTGATAATATTCATGCTTCTCACCTAGTAGAGTAGTTAGCGCTACTTTATCTAAGACATAATACGTACTTGTATTCTTTGGCTTAGGTTGATACTGATTGAAGTGAGCACGTGAGATGACGCGGTATTATTGTCGTACGCGGTGTACGTCGTGTAGTGGTATTAGTCACAACCAATATCATACTTTGTAGCGAATACTGCAGGCAGTTTTAACTAAGTATAAATAAAAGATGGCCGAAATGGAAACTATTTAGGCCGTCATGCTGGAAAAAGAAGAATTACAATTTAATGCTAAATTCGATTTCGTGACTAGTGTCAAAATATATGGAACTGTCAAGCTTTAAACCAGATTTAGTTGCTAAATTAACATTTAATTTTTCTTAAAAGATATCCTTAGTCATTAATCCTTTATTTCATTAACGCCTATTAAGTTTATGTGTGTCAACCTAACATTCGTTTGTTATCTTTATCCGGCTCGAAGGACCAATTAAATGTGGAACAAACGATTGCATTTTGAAATAAAGCCATACGAATAAATAAAATAAATTTTACACTTTGACATTAGCTTTTTTAACTGATGAAACATAATTTTCATCTTTGTAAATCGAAAAGTGAGGGAAACATAGATTTGGAATGTATACTACCGTAAATAACGATGACAAGCTAGTGAGAACGATATTATACGCGTGGTAAGGGGGAGATATAGAGACTTCATGTCATCCCACGGTTGGTATTGTTTGCAATTTTTTTCTATTAATTTACTAATTCCCCGCCAAAAATGACCCCCTAATCGTAATTCATTTATTTAGGTTACTGGCCTGAGCCGGTGTTTGGGTCACAGAAATGCAAACTGGTATTGTGCACCTTGACATCGATCCAGTTGATTCAGGAACTCTCAGTGCACAAGTCGGACTAGCACTTCCCCGTTACCTACCTCTGTCCAACTATCATATAAAATGCTAAGCCCTGCAAATTCTCGCCGTGTTCATTTTATAAATGTTTAATAAGCCTCAAACGACGGAGGAGGAAACTTTCGTGTGTTTCTTGGGTTGGTTTTGCAAATGATGGGCCTGAAAGGATGAGTAGAATTTTTTTTAATGGAAGGAAGTCTCGGTGGTAGCTTCCACCGCTTTGTGAGTAGCATGACTGACCTCTGGCAAGCGGTGAAGCAGCAGGCTCTACTCACATGAACCATCGTAGTAACACTACGTGCGGTGGGCGTGAAACTGCAGACTGTATGCTGAGTGCAAGTTTCCGGTCACAACATACGTCTCGAACGCGTTTGCGTTAAGATTTCAAATACAAAGAAAACAGCTTGTTGCTGTTAAGATCCTCAAGTGGCGCTGCCAATTTTTCCATAGTAATTAAGGCCATCACATGTCGTGGATGCGTTTGAGACATTTTTTTGTGTGAAAGAAAACTTACACTATAAGTTTAGATTTCTGGCAGGCAGCAGCAGCCCTGTGAACTGTGGTTATGTTCCCACGTGGGACGTATAGGAAACTGCAGACTGACCTCTGGCAGGCAGTGGTGCTGCAGGCAGTAGTAGTCCTGCGAGCCGTCGTGGTGGCACCACGTGCCGTCGGGGAAGTACGGGTCGAGGCCGGCGTCGTTGAGCTCGACGCGCGGCGCGTAGAAGCCGCCGCCCGCCGCGCGCCGGCAGAACACCGCGCAGCCCATCCACATGCGAGCTGAGGACATCCGACTGTTTAAAAGCTAAATAGTACATTATTACGTTCCGAGGGTGATGAAATAAAAAATGTCACAGAACTTGTCGCACGAACCAAAGGCGAGGGCGATAAACATGTGACCTGAGGCATTATTTATCACCACCCGAGGTGTACACAACCTTTCGCTCGCGTAGCGGGCGGTAAATTGCTACTTACGGCCCGGGCGACGTAAACATTTTTTCATCACACTTGCTCGCAAAAGGTGTTATTACACGCAGGCGTATAGAGCCGTAGTATCTGAATTACCTCCCGCGGGAATTTTTGTATGGATTTTCAGAATTCCCTAAGGAGGAAATGTTTAGTTTTCAAATTAAGAACTCATTATACGTCATTTCTAGACTAAAAGGTTTTATATCAGCCAGGTTTACTTTGATTATATCTTCAAAAAATGGATACGAACCAATTTTATACAATTTTCAGTAAAACATTTAATGTTTAGTGTCCAAGATGGCGTACATTTTTTGACACTATCTATTGACACAAAAAATAAGGATGGGTGTCGTTTTCGAGTAGGTAATTTGATTGTTCTTAGCTCGATTTCGGCATATTTTTTTGGATCCAAGATGGCGGATGAGCTTTTGACACTATTGGCACTAACAATGTTGACGAGAGTCGTTTTCGAGTAAATTGGTGGTTCTGAACCCGAATTTGGCATATTTTTTTGGATCCAAGACGCCAGATGACATTTTGACACTATATTGTCATAAAAATGTTGATGATGATGGGTGTCGTTTTCGGGTAATTTTGTGGTTCTGAACATTTTTTGGCAATTTTTTTTTATTTTCTCGCAAATGTTATGAAAAACATTGTGTGTATCATTGGCACACGCGCTTCCTTTGCGCGAGCACTATGATGGGGGCATGAGGGTATCTTACTGGGGTCGTGCGGCGCCTGCAGGCCGCCGCCGCGCGCGTCCAGCGCGGGCAGCCGCGCCGCGTACTCCGCGCAGCGCCGCCCCGCCAGCTCGCCCGCAACCACGCGCTTCTTCTTGCCGCACACCTGCACAATAACCACATAGGTACGTGACCAGGCGGCTCATCGCCAGGTTATGAGCACCATGTCGAATGTCGTTTGGCGTAAACGGAATTTAAAATGAAACGAATAAAACTTTAAACCAAACATTAAACACGTTAGACCAATCATTATATTCGATCATACAAAGGGCTCCCGTTGTCATCTCACTCGAAGGATTCCTCAGCAAAGATATTGGCCAACGAGAAGAAGGGGCATTTGTATTTTTAATTAACAGCAGAGATGGAATTAAGTAGGGGTTCTTATCTACTGTGTGACTGACACACCGGGCACTATAGGCGGCACAGGGGTGCGCGGCAGGCGCACTACCCACCCGCACCTCTCTGGGTCCCCTTTGTCGTCCCACCCCAAGCCGGCACCGCGCGTGTGAGGACTCATTTAAACGGTCAGTCTATAACTGGTGATTCATTAAAAAACTATAATTTATTCGGTGTCTATAGAATACTCGCTTAAAAGTAAGGAAAACCAGACCAGGTTTTTCACATGATTCATCCCTGTATTGCTCAGTGGGTTATTATTTAAAGTTGTTTAAAATGAACTTATTCTGGAAAATCACATCACACACATAAATCACGTCTTTATCCCTTACGGGGTAGACAGAGCCTAAGGTCACGTTTATCATGATTGTGGGCTTATAACTAGGTGGAAAAGGCAAAAAATCACATCATACTTCCAATTTTAATATTCCATTAATCTTTACCGAATATAGCAAGCCTAACTCAAATATTGTAAACAGAACAAGGTCCAAGTGAATGGCTCGTCATTTTGCTGGGTCGAGTAGGTACTCGTCGCAAAGTAGGTAGGTAGGTACACACGAACCGAGCACGCGGCCGAGCACTCTCTCGCCACTGTACAGTGAAAGAAACTGCATCGCATACCACTGTGGAAGTTTTCACTGAAAATTTCACAATGACCTGCCAATCTTACTATAACACCTGCCAAAGAAATTACTTTATAAATGCGAAATCATGTGAGAATATGATATAGGTTCCACAGAGGTACGTGTTTCAGTTTTTTCAACCGTACGATCAAGGCTACTAGAAAATGAACCAAGTTTGTACAGGTTGAGTTACCTTGGTGTCGTCGCAGAGCGCGACGTCGTAGGAGGCGCCGGCGCAGGAGCCAGCGGCGCAGGCGCGGCGGCGCTCGCGGAAGCCGCGCGCGCGCAGCGTGCAGCCCGAGCGGCAGCTGCCCGCGCGCCACGAGCCCCAGCCGTCACCAGCCCTAAAGGGAACACACAACATGATTATTCTTGGAATGGCTTGGATTAACGGTCAATATTATCGTGATACTAGTACGTCAATATAGGATCGTGGATTTCAAAACAACCGGATTCGCCGCCACGCGCATCTTTATTTCGCGATATGGGTCGCGATATGTGTGAATCACTCGATAATATTGACCGTCTACCGTCTGAGCGTCTTATCCATGCCAATTCAATTTCACATCAATTTTCCAGTACCTATTCCGCTCAGTTTTATTTAATTGCAACATTTCTTACAAACTTTGTATGTAACTTTGTATAGCATTTTTATAATTAACAAACAAGTAGTTACTAGGTGATATGCCTAAAAACGTAAACAAGAATTACCTAATACGTGCTTAGGTTTTGTCCTGGGTGCTGGACTCGTTTTTCTCTACCTATTTATTATGGTGCATCGCTTCTATTCTAAAACTACCCGCGGAACAATTAGAGAATACCTAAAAGTAGCAGCATGAGGATGGATAATCATATATTATTGATGTATACCAAGTTTCTCTGCACGTTTAGTTATTAGGAGTATAAATATGCCCGAATAACTAAATCAAAGCTCCGACTCTATACTAACAAGCAATTTTGCTTACAGACAGAACCGTACATACAAGATAAAACCGAAATTATTCTTTGGATCGGAGCAACCAAGTGAAATTTTGTGGTGAAGTGATGCGAAATCTTGCTCGCTAATCCAGCTGCGTTCCTGCGTTGAGAGTAAGACAGTCGCTACTGGTACACGAGGTATTTTATTTTAGCTCTCTGAGCTGGTAATGCATCTGTAACACTCCAGTGTGGCGGACAACCATGGGCAGTGGTAACTTACCTAACCATCAGCTAACCTACTTGCGCGTTTATCTTCTTTGTTGTTTAAAAAAAATATATCCTTGTACCCATTATTCCCGTTGTCGCTAGTGGGCGTGGCTGCGCCCGCGCTGCTGCCGTTGCCTGGGGCCGGCGCCGGCGTCGCGCCGCCCGATGACACGCACTCGCCGCCTTGACACCACTGGAAGTAGGTAGGTATGCAAACCACTTGTTACATTATGGTTTATGAATTTATGGAAGAATTACACTGTGGATTTTGTCACCCCTACAGAAAAACCTAATAAAGAGAAAGACAAAGACTTCAATAGTATACTGACGTGACGACCAAAAATATTGCTCATCAGTGTATACCTACAAACTTAACACTTGTCTTCTTCCGTATGAGGTACGAAAATAATTGCTTTTTTTGTTTTGTTTTAATTGCCACTTTTGTAAGTCGTAGTAGAGTAGATTATAGCTTCTACTAGTGTAGTCACAAATAAAGGCGATTTTTAAACGACTTCAAAAAAAAGAGGAGATTCTCAACTCGGTCGTTTTTTTATGTTTGTTACCTCAGATCTCCGTCAGTGTGGACCGATTTGGAAAATTATGTTTTTGTTGGAAAGGGAATACTTCCAGTATGGTTCCATTAACACCAAATCAAGATCGGATGACGTGATCTTGGAGAAACTAAAGGAACTCTTTTAGGTTTATTTTAATGTAACTTTATGTATTTGCCTTCGCAAAGCACTATTTGATTATACGTGTGAAGTCGGTGCCTCAGCTCAAATAGTATCAAGCCGAATAGGTACTAGATAGACTAAGTCCACTTCTGCCACGCATGCCACGCATAAACATTACGATGTTTTGATGGGGGCGTGGGTGGTGGCGCGAGCTGAGGCATCGACTTCAAACGTATAAGTAAATAGGCAGATAACGGATCGGATCCGAGGCGTAGCCACCGAAGGGCTAGTCGGGGCTATGCCCTGACTGAGACCCGCAAAACCTGACTAGCAAACCATTGAACTACTTAAACTATCAAAAAATCTCTTACTTCAGAATCTAAATAAAATAGGTTGCAACACTAACTAAACAGTTTAGGACCCGAGTTTTTTTTTGCCTCAGGGCCCTTGGTCACCCAACTACGCTGATCGGATAATGTGTAAATGTAAACGCTGTAAGGTTGTGGCTGACCATGGCGGGTCCGCAGGGCGTGCCGGGCAGCGCGGGCCCCGCGTAGTAGAAGCCGGCGCGGTGCGGGCTGCGGCACGCCAGCTGCGAGCAGTGCGCCGCCGCCGGCGCCGCGGGCGACGCCGCCGCGTCCACGTCGCGCAGCAGGATCTTGAAACAATTTGTTTTTAATTAATGGCTTCTATATAATTTTTTTTTATTTTATATTCTTCAAATTGAACTTGAATAAAGGCGATTTGTGAGGTGTAAGGGATAATTAAGTTTGTGGGATTTATATGTGTTTTATTGGCAGTAGTGGAGGGAGGGATTGCATGAAAAACATATATATTTCACACAGGCTTGGTTATCTTGCACGTGAGTAGCGGAGTAACAAGGTAACATTTTTTGTTCGTTGAAATGGACCTCCGCAAAGTAACGCCTGATTCAATAAAATACTCAAAGTTAATTTGAGCAATATGCAGATCATTAGGTTCTAATGATACTTGCCTTTGTTTCGAGTGACGTACTTTAAAAAATCGAGCTAATGGTATGAAATTCGCTGCAACTCGCCCTGTTTCTTTGAGCCACACAGTCTCGGCCGGGCGAGCCGGGCACTGTGTCCATCGTGTCCGACACACGAACCAGACCGTCGAACACCATTGGCCACCTGCAAAAAACATTAATCCCGTCTCACCTCGCACTGTTTCTTGGCGCCCCACACTCTGCCGGGCGCGCCGCCGTAGCGTTCGTGGCGCAGCGCGTCCGGCGTGTCCAGCGCGTCCGGCTCGCCGTCCAGCAGACACGTCGCCCACCTGCAAGGGTCACGCACTTGGTCCACATTAATTCAACATAGCCTTGCACTGAAATAAAGCTAGGCTGCAACAAATAAGTCTAAGGCACCCGAAAGGAACAGAAACAAAAATATAGGAAAATTTCCAGACAATTTTTTTCTCATTATCCACTTAGGTACCTATATCGTTATCAATCGTTCAAAACTAACCAGCTTCCCGTCATTAAAACGAACATCCTGTATCTAAAGTGCCTAATCTCTTATATCTTACAAGATGTGTGGATAACACTAGATTAACGTAACATGAGCAGGCGTTAGGAACATTTAAAAGAGGAAAGAACTGCTTTTGCTAATATTTTTTTAAGGAGTCTGACTAATATTGCTTAAATTAAAGTGATATGTTAATAACGCTTTTTAATATGATAGGAAAATAAATGAACATAGTCATTGTCATAATGTTGTATGGGACTGTTTAACAAAAGACTTAATGAATACAATTACAATGTACCTAGAGCGAAGACTAGCGGAGACTTCACGGCCGTAAGAATCCAAGCAAATAAATATATGCGTCTATGAAATTCGATTTTCGAAGTTCGTCTGGTGGCCTTCTGCTCCTACTAATAGTTATTAACTTGAGAGTGAGTATGGTAGGACACGATAGTTCGAATCTCGGAAAATCGTATTTCGGGGTAGCCCCCCAAATCTTACTGTAGGTCGGCGACGACGCGCGCGCTGCACGGCGACCAGGCCGCCTCGCCGCTGGTGCCGCGCGACGGCGACATGATAAAGCCGTCGCGCGCGCACGAGTTGCCTGTGCCGTCGTGGTGCATGCCCAGGCTGAAAAACAACATGATTATGAATAGATACTTGCAAATCAGATTACCACGAAGTTCACGTGGACTTTGCTAATGACAAGCGCTAATGTTGAGTGCATTAGTGGCGATTTTCTGTCGACGGAAGTAGACCGCGATAAATATGGTTTCAGGAAGCATGTCTCTAGGTACCTTGCCTGACGGCCTTGAAGGGTCCGCAATATTTTGAAAGTATGATATTGGAATTGAATTGATATTAATTAGTGGAAGCGTGTTGGGCCCATAACCTGTGGAATGAAGAACACGGTATTTGGAGTAACGTATTATTTATTCTGGAGCTCGGCCGAGCTCCATCCGACACGTTTCCTTACGTTACACAAGAGTGACAACTTCTAAACCATAAACATAGATTGTACTCATTACAAACCTCAAGGAGGTTTTTCCCACAATATTGAGAACAAAGATATCATACTTAGTTGAATCGAAGCGTCAACTATCAAAAGGACTATACTAGTCATTGAAGCTTCGATAAGGATCTCTGTAAGCAAATTGGAGAAGAAATAGTACGAGTAAACGGTGTCTTACAGTGAGTGCGACCTAAATGCAATCGTAGTATAGCATGAGCTGTGTGGAGCGCCACTCACTACCTGCTACGAACACTACTTCGGAACCATACTTCAGTACGATCTTTTGTGCAAGTATGTATACGGAGGTGAAGGCGACGGAAGGGTAGAGCTGGCCCAGTGTGTCTAGCGTGCCGCACTCAGCCGCCTAGTACGCGTGAGCTTACTTGTGTCCGATCTCGTGCGCGAGTATGTAGACGGAGGTGAACCCTGCGGAGGGGTAGGGCCGGCCCAGCAGGTCCTGCGCGCCGAACTCCGCGACCACGCAGGCGTGCGCCGGCAGACACACGCCGCCCACCGGCGCCAGCCCCATCGTCACGCCGTTGCGCCGACCTCCCTCCTCCGAATAGAAGTCCAGCCTGGAACATAGTGCATGCACGTTGTAATGCACCTAATAACTAACAATGAATATAGATGAAGTTTTGGCGCAGCGAAGTCCGGAAATAACTGTCTAAGAAGTTACATACACAACTAGTTTTGAACCTCATTCACAGAACTGTGTTGGTATAAACTCAATAATACTCTTGCGCTTATACTTAGCAGATAACGAATAATTTGCAGCTTCGAAATGTAAAATTGGTGTAGGTATGTAGGTACCTACTGTATCACGTTGAGAGATGAGTTGCCGATAAGCTACCAGAAGTTACGAAACATGTTTATGCATGTGGTTTTTCATCACATTAGTAGTACCTAGTCTACTACGCGCGCAGCTAGCAGGTGGCCAGCCGTACCAGGGATTGAAGGGTATCTGGATATGGGAACCCAAGACCCAGCGCTGGTACGGTACGTACCCTGACAGTAGGAGAGCCATGTCCCAATGTTCAGGATCGCTATCGTCTTCCACGTTGAGCGAGCGCTGATACGCGCAAAAAGAGTCGAGTAGTCTTCCTCGCTCGGCGTGCGCAGGCAGCGCCTGCGGCTGTGCGCGTAGCATGGTCAGCCGCACCAGGGATAGCTGGATATGAGTGCCAAGGGTCCAGTGCTGGTACAGAGCTTGTACCTGGAAAGTGATATGGAATGTGCCGAAGATGAAATATTTCGAATTTGAATATTTTTTAAACAGTGATTAGAGAGCACTAACATCTGTTTGTTCGAAGGACCATTTATTTTAAGGTGTCCGGTTCATAATGACGTAGAAAGGCATAAGTAATTTTTTTTAAGCTAAACCGTAAGCAAAACCAACGATGTCCACGTCGAGATTAAGTAGATCAAACTTCGAACTCGACAAATCGACTAAGAAAGGTGGAGCTGCTTATCTGAGGAAGAAGATACTGCTACAACCAACTTACTCCATTAATATAAGCCAGCAGCATATCTCTTAGGTCAGTCTCTTTGTAATTAAAATATGGGTAAAAGATCTTGTAGGCCGCTTCGTCTAGGAAGAGTGCTATTTCTATGGTGTAGCTCGGCAGGCCGGGCTTGAGGTGTGTGTGGTGCGCGCGCGGCGTGCGCGTGCGGCGCGGGCGCGGGCGCAGCGGGCGCGCGTCGTCGCGCGGCGCGGGCGGCGGCGGCGCGCGCCGGATCACGTGCGCCGTGCGCCCGCCCCCCTCCGCGCGCCCCACGCCCGCCGACAGAGGACGGACCTCGTACGTAGAGTTGTCCACTACTATGAGCCCGTGCTGAAATCGCATATGAAGACACATATCAGCACAAAACTGAACGCCGCATTCAAACTTAATGTATTTACCTTGGAAACAGTCCTTGAGCAGTTTTTGTACCTAAATGGATCAAATGTGTTCCTGCCTTGCTGTTTTTATAAACATACGTAGGCGAGAGCTGGTATTAAATCGAGGGTAAAGTGGGATTTACGAACGAGAGCGAAATTGCTCTCTAGGTCTTAAAATTTTGTACGAAATTTCTTTAAAGGCCTCTCGTCTAGCCGCACCCGAAACGTGATACTTCGTTAGCTTTTTTATAAAGCACCTTATATCTATATTTAATTGCAGGCCTAGGAATAAATACATTATAAAATTTTATTTCACTGTAGGTACATATTATATAAATAATAAATATTAAATAAATATTAGGGAACAATTCACACAAATTGACCTAGTCCCAAAGTAAGCGCTAGTAAGGCTTGTGTTATGGGTACTAGACAACGATAACCATACTTATATAGATAGACACATCCATGACTCAGAAACAAATATTCGTGCTCATCACACAAATATATGCACTTACCAGGATTCGAACCCGGGACGCTTGCTTCGCAGGCAGGGTCACTACCAACTAGGCCAACCGCGTCGTTATACATTATACTTATAGACTCGTATGTACGTGTGTATATGGCTTAACTTACGAGCGCATGGTCCTTGCAAGCAGAGAAGGCTGCGACGGCGTCCGGGCCGGCGTGCTGGAAGTGGCAAGTGGCGTCGACGGCAGACAGCGGTGCGTCAAGGCCACTCTCTGACCACACGCCGAACCCTCGCGCCACCAGCCGCCGGTTCGGCACCAGCTGCAGCTCAAAGCTCCTGCAATTTGTGCACTGTTAATCCATCCTTTAGATGCATTTGCTAGCTTAATAAAGACCAATGCCTGGGTGACAGAATTCTAAGACAGTTGTTATGCGAAATAGGCTTTCGTTTGCCACCTACTTCCCCACAATTCAAATTCAAATACGTCTTGATTTGACGCACCTGGAAGCACCATGCACTGTTTTACCGTGTTCCAGAAATTCAATTTACCTAAAGCTTAATAGGTGCTCACTACAATTATGCGACTTATAAATAAGTAATGGTTTAGACGCCATTGTTTCAAAATAAATAGGCATAAGTCATAGCAGTATTAAATGATACTAACAGCGCGTAGTATTTTAAGAGACAAAATTGTTCTTTATTGTTTTTATGGAAAACGAGCCAGTGGGGCATCTAATGGTAGGTGAGCACCACTAACTTTGGACATCAGCAATACCAAAGGATTGCAGATGCATTGTCACGCCGGAACACAACAAGGTAAGAGGATTAGCGAGTAAGATGGTGGTAGGATATCTGAAAAGACCCTACCACCCACCCAGTAGTACGTTAAAAGTAATTAATAGCAAAAACCGATAAGTAACGTCGCCTATAAATTAAAAGAATGCATCGGTAGTTACGGTAAGATAATCCCATCACAAAAATGCCAGAAGGTTACCTACTTAACAAAATGACTAAGAGTTATTAATGAAAATGTACTCCGTATAGTAAGCAGCCGTAGTAACCATTAAGTAGAAAGCATTAGCATTAGGCAATTACGTGAGACTCAGTTCATTAGTTAAGTAACTAATTCATCAAGTCCGTAAACAAGCGCTTCTTTTCGCAGAGCAGAGCTTCACGGTAACGTGGGTAACGTGGGTTACCGTAAAACGTGAGCACTATAGATACAATTGCAGGCTGCAGCACAAGCTTTGTAGTACTTTTTAATTAACACAAGTGTTCAAAACTTTTAGTACTTAAATTAAAGTTTTGATAAAATGTATTCTTACCAAAGAAATAGGATAACTGACGCGATGGCGTCGAATCCTTTGTTTAAGACTCGTACCTACTATAACCACCAAATTCTCGGGACTTAAATCGCGTAACTATATTACATGTTTAATTTACCTAGTGTATCTTAACCACGGCCGCTACGTTGTAACGAAACGCCGTCGATATCGACGTATCTTAAGAAATAAAATATTACAAATGACCGAATTTTTACCAACAAAATTCGTAATCAACTCTTTATTTACTCATTGTGCAGGCAGACTTCATAACTTAATAAACTTAATCAATAATAAGTACCTACTTATTATTGATTTAGGTAAATGTATGAACATTTTTTTAATTTTACTTAACTAAGGCAAATTTATGACCATTTGTTAAATTTTAGATAAAACAAAACACACATAGCCTGAAAAACTGATTCGTATTGCAGAGTTGTTCTGGATTAGAGGCCATGGCAATGTAAAAGACTAGTCGGTAGACCAAAAATGAGATGGAAAGACGACATTAAAAGAGTAGCGGGCAGTAACTGGACACACTGCCCAAAATAGATCGGAATGGAATCGGCTGAAGGAGGCCTACACAGGCTAAAGGCTAAAAGGCTAAGAAGTAGAAGAAGAGATAAAACAAAAGTAATGATTTACACTCTTTTTTCCGCTAGCGCTGCCGGCTTTTTACTGCATTACTACCGGCCAGTATCATAAACATTAAAAAAGCTTAAATATATAATTATAGGTTTGACGTTTTTCTAATAAAGAATGATTACGACACCAAAATTTTATATCAAGCAAGTATGTAAGTAGGTACGGTACGGTCAGCAGCACGGTAGCAGCGAGAGTTTCCAAATAATTATATTGGAACAAGACTTTATATCAAGACCTTGATAATAAGGTAATAAGAGCGTCTCAGTGTCTAGGTGGTCCAACACAGATTTTGATGGATAAAACTGATTCTTATAATCGGGCTTTACCTCATTCAAGAGTAAATCGTGTAATACAGGATCGATAAACGATGGATATAAATATACCGTAGAGATAGGTATAATGAATTGATAATTATCATTTTAGTTATAAGCATGATTTCCTTGTGAAAAAAAGATTAATTATAATTTTCTTCCGTATAACAATTCAATATCGAACAATATCGAACTTTGAACTTGTAAACCTAATTTAAGAATAAACTATATCAAATATTCAGATTGTTTTTGTTTTCTAAATTGTTGTTTGCGGACATAATAATCTGTAAGCTATGGTTAGGTATGCGTTTCTGCGTAAACATTTGTGGTTTCCCTCCGATTTCGCTGGTTAGCGCATTGGATCCAAACAAATACAGACCAACTTTTAACTGGGACAAAAAATCCGCATCATTGCATGCCCCCACAATCACGTCGTGACTCGAGTGTGACACATTAGTTTAATTGTCTATCTGATCTACACATAGATATGTAGGTAGGTGCATGCCTTTTAATTTCACTTGCATGAAAATTTATGATGATCGGCATATAGATATTGCTCAAGTGGTAATTAACATAATAAATTTAAATTTCTAAATGTCTGTGAAAATTAGAACACATAGAAAAATCCGAAAAGTAAAGCTATGGCCGGGAATCGAACCCGGATCCTCGTCATTCCGTGACGCGTGCTATACCCCTACACCACCCATAGCAGGTAAAAGTAAAGCTATGGCCGGGAATCGAACCCGGATCCTCGTCATTCCGTGACGCGTGCTATACCCCTAAATACACCACCCATAGCAGGTGGGTAGTCTCCGAATTTTTCTACCTGTTACCAACCGTCACGTGACCTTTGTTACTATGCGAATTTTTTGTCGCTAAGCGTCATCTGTTTGAATGATGTGTCTGTACGACACAATTACAAACTCCCGTGGAACATCTACTGCTCACCAGGGACGAGAGAAGGCGCTGTTTTTCAAATGATAGGTACTATCAAATGAATCAAGAAATTTTTATTTCTTGATTTTTATGTTTACTTTTACGGTTTTACCGTTAGAAATTAAATTTCTAAATGTCTGTGAAAATTAGAACACATAGAAAAATCCGAAAAGTAAAGCTATGGCCGGGAATCGAACCCGGATCCTCGTCATTCCGTGACGCGTGCTATACCCCTACACCACCCATAGCAGGTAAAAGTAAAGCTATGGCCGGGAATCGAACCCGGATCCTCGTCATTCCGTGACGCGTGCTATACCCCTACACCACCCATAGCAGGTGGGTAGTCTCCGAATTTTTCTACCTGTTACCAACCGTCACGTGACCTTTGTTACTATGCGAATTTTTTGTCGCTAAGCGTCATCTGTTTGAATGATGTGTCTGTACGACACAATTACAAACTCCCGTGGAACATCTACTGCTCACCAGGGACGAGAGAAGGCGCTGTTTTTCAAATGATAGGTACTATCAAATGAATCAAGAAATTTTTATTTCTTGATTTTTATGTTTACTTTTACGGTTTTACCGTTAGAAATTAAATTTCTAAATGTCTGTGAAAATTAGAACACATAGAAAAATCCGAAAAGTAAAGCTATGGCCGGGAATCGAACCCGGATCCTCGTCATTCCGTGACGCGTGCTATACCCCTACACCACCCATAGCAGGTGGGTAGTCTCCGAATTTTTCTACCTGTTACCAACCGTCACGTGACCTTTGTTACTATGCGAATTTTTTGTCGCTAAGCGTCATCTGTTTGAATGATGTGTCTGTACGACACAATTATAAACTCCCGTGCAGGTAAACCTGCTATGGGTGGTGTAGGGGTATAGCACGCGTCACGGAATGACGAGGATCCGGGTTCGATTCCCGGCCATAGCTTTACTTTTCGGATTTTTCTATGTGTTCTAATTTTCACAGACATTTAGAAATTTAATTTCTAACGGTAAAACCGTAAAAGTAAACATAAAAATCAAGAAATAAAAATTTCTTGATTCATTTGATAGTACCTATCATTTGAAAAACAGCGCCTTCTCTCGTCCCTGGTGAGCAGTAGATGTTCCACGGGAGTTTGTAATTGTGTCGTACAGACACATCATTCAAACAGATGACGCTTAGCGACAAAAAATTCGCATAGTAACAAAGGTCACGTGACGGTTGGTAACAGGTAGAAAAATTCGGAGACTACCCACCTGCTATGGGTGGTGTAGGGGTATAGCACGCGTCTCGGAATGACGAGGATCCGGGTTCGATTCCCGGCCATAGCTTTACTTTTACCTGCTATGGGTGGTGTAGGGGTATAGCACGCGTCACGGAATGACGAGGATCCGGGTTCGATTCCCGGCCATAGCTTTACTTTTCGGATTTTTCTATGTGTTCTAATTTTCACAGACATTTAGAAATTTAATTTCTAACGGTAAAACCGTAAAAGTAAACATAAAAATCAAGAAATAAAAATTTCTTGATTCATTTGATAGTATAATAAATTTATTTAATCACAAAATCAATTTTCTCTGAAATTTGTCTAAAATCAAGCTAACGCTGTTTGGCAAAGATGTCGAATCACGTCAGCATAAAGCGTTTTCATGAATGCGTCAACGCACGTATAGGCATTAATCTTCCCTTTCGTCTTTTATCGCACAAGGATTCGCCTCGTTTCCAAAAGAGGCCGAAACTGTTTCTGCAAAAAAGACTTGTACGATAGTGTTAGGTGATCGAGGCTTGCGTTTTACGGAAGTCGCAAACATGCCCTTCAATCTTTCACCTTTCGTTATCAATTTAATAAATTAATTTTAAAAAGGAAATATATCGGTCAGCTCGTTAGCGCCTCCCGCGGCAGTAGGGCCTGTAACTGTACCAAACGTCTATGTAACGTCACACCAGTCAAGATCAATCTGGATCTCACTCCAGCATCCAAGGAGGTAACCTCTCGTGTTTACCACCTGTGACTCCTGGCTATGTGAACAGGCCTTACACTCTGAAATACGATTTTCGAAGTTTGTTTCGTGCCATTTCACTCAAACACACTAGTGATTCCCGGCCATAGCTTTACTTTTCGGATTTTCTATGTATTCAAATTTTCAGTGTCGCTTAGAAATTAATTTGAGTGTGAGAGGAACGGTATGATACAAACATCGAAAATTGAATTTCGTAGTAACCCCAGATATGGTCGTCTTACCAACCGACGTTTGTAAAGCTGTTTGAGCCGCCAGCGTAAAGGTACGTATTCCACAATCAACTCAGCGGGTTTTGCCAACGCCTAGTGCGACAGGTGATACTCTTCGTCTCGCACCACTTATGGTGACTTCTGGCTATGTGTACAGCAGAGCAGACTCACCGACCGAAGGCATCGAAACTGTAGGGCAGCGGCACGTCGTCGGGCCGATCGGCGGCCAGCTGCGCTTCGCGGGGTAGCAGCGCCGGCAGGTACACCACTTGCACGTCCGCGCCGTCGCCGCGCGCGCCTTCGCTCCACCAGTTCGGCAGGGGCGGCAACTCCTGGAAAAATATTGTAACATAAAGCGGCGATTTTTAGGGTTCCGTACCTCAAAAGGAAAAAACGGAACCCTTATAGGATCACTTTGTTGTCCGTCTGTCCGTCCGTCCGTCCGTCTGTCAAGACCCTTTTTCTCAGTAACGCGTGGAGGTATGAAGCTGAAATTTATATCAATTACTCAGGTCTACTGTCCCTTGAAGCTGTGAAAAAATCAAACTTCTAAGCCAACGCAATCAAAAGATACAGCCGTTTATGCCGCAAATTTCCGCAAATTTTCAACTCTCAAGGGAATCAAAACCTACAAGGTAGTTCCCGTGAACGCAGAATCTTGAAATTTGGTATGAAGGTAGGTCTTATAGCACAGATTAAAGAATAATTGCGAAAACCGTAAATGTGTATGTATGTCTGTATATAGCAGTGACCAATATAAAGTAACCCCACACTGCGTACATTTTGCTTTGGAACAGGGCTCTGCTTACACTGGTTTTAGATATTTATAGATAATGATACGGAACCCTCGGTGCGCGAGTCCGACTCGCACTTGACCGGTTTTTTAAGAATAATACAAGTAACTTGAAAGTTTGCTTCGAACACCTACTGGTGACTACAGGAGTGACATTTACGAGTACGCTTGCAGTACTTAATTATTACAAACTCATACAATTTCATTCCATTCCCTTAGCATTATCGGTAATCGAAAGTGAATTTGTTCTTTTTTATACGACAAGGAAGTCAAACGAGCGAGTGGGACACCTGGTGATAAGCGAGCCCCACCACCCATGGACATGCGCAACACTAGAGGATTTCAGATGCGTTGCCAACCTAGCTTGATAAAACCACGATTGGAGATCAAAGCTCGCAACGAAATCGCTCCTTTGGAAAAATAAGAAGGATCATTTGCAACCGAATTCATCCATATTGCGGCGGTCTTCTTCAATGCTACTTATGCCCTATACAGCAATATGGCTGTAGGAACCACGGAAGCCCGGGCAGTTTTTTGAGAAACCAGAATGCCGCCGAACTATTTCGCCATGTTAAGAATAAAATGACGTACGCTGAGCTGACTGCCAATCTTCACTAATCAGAGACAAAGAGAATACCATAACAAGAAGAAGATCTGATGTAACTTGTTTTCGTCAGTTACACGAACGATGTGCTAACTTAGCACAAACAAGACTTTACCTAAGTACGAAGTTAACATTCATTCATTGTGACTGACTAGTTAAATATATACTGATCCGATGTCATCTCATACGTTATGTCATGAGTTCAAAACATTCACGTGCCCGACTAGGTCCGGTCAGGTGTAAAAATAAGTATCGATAAGGACTTCTCAAAAATATGTCCCGCGGCCTTATTACGCCGGTGTAAAGGGCATATGGTACTAATTTTTGAAACTTTGACTAGATAGGTACATAATTATTACACTGACAGTTAAGGTCATCAGTATAGTAGGTATGTATTGTATATAGGAAAGTGACAAAAATATTTATACATAGGTGCATATTTTCTTTTACTGTGGCCATAAGGTTAGTTGGTAATTATACAATACAATACAATACAATAACTCTTTATTGAACACCACATATAACAACCAAAACAGAAAAAAGGTATACAGAATATTACAAGGTAACAATAGGCGGCCTTATCGCTACAGAGCGATCTCTTCCAGGCAACCATAATGGACTGGAGAACAGAACAGATCTGAGCAGGTGGTGCAATTTAGAATATATATTAATATACTAAGTATTGAAATACATAATATATTATACATTAAACACACATTTATAATAAATGGAGATATAAATAGACACATACACACATACCTAAAAAAAGCCAGCTACATTTATTATCTTCCAGCTTATCTTAGTTGGTTGGTTGTAAGGTTGGTGGTTGGGTTGGTTTGTTGGTTTGCATCTTTGCGCGAATCCATATTTTTGACCTTCACTGTACCTTTACTATTGTACCTACCTATATCGTATCGGCCCGCCCAACCCACGTCAATTCAAATTTTCTAGGAAACAGTGGGACGAACTTATGTTACTAACGTAAAATTTGCTGACGGTGTGCTAGTAAGTATAGTAACGAGATGTTTTTCAAAGTTTCAAATTATTTAATTTGACCGCATTGAGAATGGTCTGAAGAATTTACTCCGTACCTTAGACCGTGGCTAACCAAGTCCATTGGTGGGCATGTACCTATATGGCTTAGCTTATCGTGTATACGAAGCTGGTAGCAGTATCGCTATAAAGGGCCGTAAATTAATAATATTGTAATACTAACAAATTAATCCGTCGTGATACCTAATTGACCTAATCGACTGGCATTTTTGGGTACAAAATTATTTACTTACAAGAGTTGTAAAATTGCGAGAAGCCTACAAAATAGGTAATAATAAAAGTTATCTCAATTTATTTTAATGAAACGCAAAGTGGAAAATCTCGTCTAAATCACTCGCAGCCAAAATTAATTAATACAATCAATCAAGGCTTGATAATATTATAAACTTGCGTGTCTTATCGGATTTGTGGTTTGTAAGCAGGATCAAGTATGTCTACGCATTACGCGTGTACACAATGTAGGTATATATCTATTTCGATGTTCCGCCGTTGTGCGTATGTATATATATGTATTTATGAACAGGCACACATGTGCTGTGCGACGCGACGAGCATCGTTGTTAACTAGCGTCTGTATTATTTCTGTGAAGAGAGCGCCAACGTTCTCGCAAACTCTATAAGCGTTACGTGCTTCGAATAGTTGATATTATTGGATATAATGGCCGAGGTATTGCTGGAGAGATATTTTTTAATCTCGGCGGGTTCCACTAGGACATAATGTTGATATGTATTGTGTAGTGAATACTCAGATTAAGCGATGATCTGACTCACTCGCTTTCAAACGTTAATTTCATTTGCTGAGTCTAATATTCCGAGAATTTGCTGAACAATACAATCAATGTGGGCATCAAGAACGCGTCAAAGTAGAGTCAACAAGGCATTGATAAATGCGGCGATAATCGGGGTCGGGCCGTGTCGGGCGCCGCGCGCCGTGGGCGCCCCCGCCCCCGGCGCCGGCTCCCGCTGCTCCCTGTTCCCACGCTTCTTGACACCACTTAAATAATAAATGATCCTTCGCTAAACGTCTTAATCAAAATATCAATTAGCGACGTTAGTCTTCAATTTGCTCTGGGACGTGTTTACCAAACAAAATGTTTAATGTCTTCTGAACACGAAACGTGACTTTCTTCTCCTGACATCCGCATCCGAGTATAAAAACCAAAGGTGTATGATTGATGAGCCCCAACTGTACGCGCCTGACAACTTCAATGTTAATTTTGAGTTGTTCATTGGGTTTATTTGTGTAGCACCGAGTAAAGTAGTTTCGGCAAGTCAGTCAAACTGATGGAGGTTAGTGAAACCGAAATCGACACCACGTGAGTCAGCTAAGTGTAGGTTCGACATTAGCGGATGTGAGCGAAGTAAAGGGGAAAGTAAAACTATTTGTTTTTCCTTTTCTTTAAAGCTAGACAATGGAATGCCAGTGAATTATCGGCCTCCACAACGACGACGCAATGACAGCTAAAAGTTATTACTTCAATTTCGAAACTCGATTGAGTTACGTTTGAATGTGATGGATAATGAAAGTGATTCGCATCAGCATCGATCTCGAGCGCCGGCCGGGACCGCGCGCCGCGCTGCGCCCGCGCCGCAAAGCTCGCCGTGAATCATCGCCCAATGAAAAACTACGTGACGCGCTGCGTACGGTACGTGATGCCGCGCCGAATTGGCTGAACTCAATTAAGTTATGTAACTTGCTTTTGAACCAATTCTGCGAAAGTGTTTTGCAACATAGTTACCCCCTTTCACCCTGCACGTCTTTCTGTTGCATAATGTTATTGAAAGAATCTTATTAGATGCGAACGTGCTTCGGGGTTTTGCCATGTTTCACACAGATTAAACACACTTGGCCTGCGAGTAGATCATTAAGTTTTTCGTAATATATCCATAAAATTTATTTAAACAAAGCTCCCCAGCTAGCTAGATTCTACCTAAATAGAAATCCCAAACAAGGAGCAAACAAATAAATAATTCTCAACAAAGTAAGTTTAAGTGGTCTTGAAAAAGTTCAGTCGTATCTCGGTCTATTCTATTTAACTCCATAAGAAGGATTGTGAGGCTTTGCATAACCTCAAGGTCAACCTAGGAAATTTCAACAATGGAAGATCGAACTGTTTTGATTCTCAACGAAATAATGCAAAGTAGGTAGAGTCGTAAACAGTAGGTAAACATCGTGTTTAGAACTGTGTTATGGCATGTTTTGCATAAGCATCTAGTATCGTAGATCGTCAATAGCAATCAAAAGTAGAGACCATAGAGCCGCAATTAAATATAGCTCTACTTCTGCGATCCGCGGCGACGGTGGTTAAAGTTGTCCAACAAAATATAAAAACGTATGGTATTGTGCAACGCTTGATGACTAAAAGTTTTCCTTTAATAGAGTGAACCTTTCGAACTCTAAGACCATTTCCAATTCAAGAAGCCATATCAACTTTTTGTGAAAAAGGAAAATAGGATAAAAAAATGAGTAACCTCCTATGAAACGTAAATATTTTCAAAATTGCTTCCATGACATTGGCGTTAGGTATATCTATACACATAGAATGCTTTGTCCTTAAAGACTGACTGACGGATCAATGCACATGCTAAACCGCAGATCGTAGAGACCTGAAACTCGGAGGGTTGTTCTTTGTATGACGTAGGCATCCGATAAGAAAGAATTTTCCGAAATTCTATCCCTAAAGGGGTGAAAATTTGTATGTAACCACATGATTCCTTGGTCCTACCTATTATCTATCTATGTCTAGTCGTCTTGATGGAAAACGTGTTACATAAATTAATTCCCTAACCGGGTTAAAAAGGGGTAGAAAGTTATTTTGGGGATGATTTGCTTCGAAGTTGATATCAATATAGGTACCTACTCCTTAGCGCTTTTGATTTAAAATAAATCTTACACGTATTTTGACACTCTCTAAGTGAAAACTCAGTCCGATTTTATTCATAGAAGGTTGAACTCGCATAAAAGGTCTATACCTACCTATAAAGAGTAACTTGACTGACCGACTGACTGACAGACAACGCACAGCTTTAAACCACTAAAACTACAGACTTGAAATTTAGCAGACATGTTCCTTGAGTAACATAGATTTGCACTAAGGGATTTTTCGAAATTTCCGTGGGTTAGGGAGTAAAAGGGATATATAATGTTACTTTGAAATGGTTCTATCTCCGTAACTATTTACTACTAGAGTCATTAAATTTGGCAAACCGGTAGGTAATTATGATATCTTAAACTGACTTCAGAATTGCAAAATTCCCGTGGGATAAGAAATAAAAAGGATACTACCCCGCGGAAACTATCCGATTTTCCGAGACAAAACCTTCCTACGTTCTTCCCCGGGACTGATACTATGACCGGAACAGACAGACAGTGTTTTTGCATCCATAATATTAGTACGGATAAGATCTTTGGTTTTCTTTCATTTGTCCAGCACAAATTGGTTTATAAAAACAAAAAAAATACTTTTATAATATTAACTCGGTAGGTACATAATAAATACAGTTGCCACCCCTTCTTACAAATACTGTGTAATACAGGTTGTGGCCCACGACTTAGTCCGCGCAGAATTAAATATAGCCTACGACACTCATAAATAATGTGGCTCGACTAATACTTAAATTACCTACTTTTTAATAAAAAAGAACATAATCAAAAATTTTCGGTATGTTAGTTTATTTTCCATCAGAAACGAATTTAGGAGTCTATCCAATAAAAAACAATCATTAAAATCGGAGCTGTCTGCGATCAACTCAAAATAGCTAAGCAAATCCTAGTTAAAAAAAATATGTCACCCACAATTTACTCAAACTTTAATGTTATTAAACTCTGGCAAATCAAAACAGAATAGTAACGTAAATCCGCCCGCCCCCGCGCCCTCGAGGAAACTTACAGGGAAATGCGCCGGCGCGGCCGCGCGCAGGACGGCGAGCAGCGCCACGGTCACTATATCAACTCTCGTCGCCATGGCTGCGCACTGTCATTGCACTCCGACTCTTTCGCGAACTGATCTTGGCGGCCCTTGCACTACTTTATAAACTGGCACTCCGAAGCGTCATGCAGGTGCTTTGAATATCTGAGGAGCGCGATGCACCGACGGGCCGCGGACCGAACCGTTGTTATGCCGCGATTAGAGCGCGTACACTTATGCGGCACCAGCTACCGAATAAGCATCGCGAGCCCCCAGTGAACACCGTTCGCACCTCTGAGAGAAAGTCGAAGGAAAGTGCACATTTTGGCTGTCAAGACACCGCCCACGCTCGTCCCGGGGGAGCACGGCGCCACTCGTCCGTCACTCCTACTGGACGATGGCTTTCAATTTCGCATCAGGGGATCATAAGGCGTTTAAGGGAAGTACCTATCCCTCTCAATCAACCATTCTTCCATGTTAAAATGATTGTGTTACCAGCCGCCTAGTCATTAATACCTAACTAATATTGATGAAAGCATCCATGACATCGTGTTATTTGGCGGTGCAATAACGTTTCTGTAGAAACGAAAAAAAATCTTAATGATCTGCAAGTGTTAACCATCGTTTATGATTGTTAGCATGAGCCGACACATCGTCAGTATTATTGACAGCCGGCGATAACACGTAAAGTCAACTTGACCTCTTTTTACAAACAAAGGTGGCACAAGCGTCAGTACAAGTACTCAATACGCGGAAAATTTAAAATTTTTTGGTCTGTCGGACTTGGTAAAATAATGAGTACCTACAGATTTTATGCATTATATACAGTAGGTACAGGAGTACCCATTATTAAGGTTAATTTCCTGGTAAAAACCATAGAAAGGTCATCATTATTTTAGTTTCTAAACATCAATTACACGCAATTCCAACTACAAACACAAAATCGCGTGTGGTCCACTTGTGGTAAGTGTGTGGAAAGTACCTAATCAAACAAAGCGACTAACGAACTGCTGAATGACCAAATTAAATTTCGCAAGTAGCGGTTCGGCCAAATAAATGCTTTTAAGAAAACTATTTCATGTTTGAACAATTTTCGTTCAGTAACCGTGTGGTCTTTCAGCGTTGTTAGTGACTGACTATATTATACACGCTGAAGATAGGTACATAATTTAGTAACCACACACACACACACACACTAAATATCTACCTTCTTTTCATGATGACTTTATGCAATTAAAATATAAGTTTTTCAAAAAAGAGCCGATTTATTGCTAAGCATTTTAAATGTTTAGCGATTTACCGACGAGATGAATGAGCTAAAAAGGAACAAAGTAGTCTTAGCCTTTGCCTACCCTTATTGGAGAGGCGTGACGGTATGCATACATAGTATTAATGGCCAAGCGCCACGAACGTAAATCTTCACTGCCGAAATTTTACAACATTGTTATAATATTCAAATTATGAGTATGTTAATTGCTTTTACTTATCAATTTCAATACAAGCACCTAGGTATATTAAGTTTTTTTCAGTTAGTTGGAAAGCAACTATACCTACCAAATATAGAGTAATTTTAGTGCAGTGTAATTTCTTACAGCGCCCGTTGAAATACGTATTGTCTATTGAAGCTATTATTATTTATTCAAAATACGTACATGACTAAGATCATGCATGACTCATGCCGGGGAATGCCAAAACCTCGCTCCTTTCATCTTTTCTATGTTCCTAACGAGTACTTTTCCCGAAAACAATGCTTTGCTTATTATAATTAATTCTAAATTCCAAAAAAATATACCATTGCAAGCAAAGTCACTTTATCTATTATTTATCGACATTCCAGAGTTGACAAAAAATTCTGTCACAGAACACTAAATCAGTAATTTATCATAACGAAAGACATCAATAATACTAAAACATACCAATAAGCAATTTTAATTTGAGTTTTGACTCTATCGTTTTATAGCTCAAGTCATTTAAAAAGCCAGGTACAAAAAAAAATGCGCTTAAATTTCATCTACACTCGTCATGTAACCAACGGTATTTCTCTCACCTTCAACTTTTCTTAAATGACCTAACTAATACATAATATTATGTATATCATTAGATTACCATTTCTGGCGCCTAAAGTAATTTTGAGAAAACGTAAATTTTGCAAGATCATCATTATCGTATGTTAATATTATATGTAGTAGGTACTTAATTCCGCACTAGCATACTATTTCAAGACATTTTGCTTTAAAGCTCAATCTGTTTCGTGATAGGTTCTTTACCCGTACCGTACTTCTAGAAATTAAATATTATCATACATATTATAACATGCTTACCTACTCGTACGTCGAGATCCTACTGCACTACATTCTCTACATACATTCGTTGCTACATATTCTGATTTTATGAATATCAAGTTGCGTTTATATTGTAACCTTGAGACAAATAAGGTACTGAAGGTTACAAAGTACCTTTCGGTGCTTTGGGACTGAAATACTTTACGGAAGCGGTCATAAACTGGTTGTCGATAATCCGCTCTCGAAGCTTAGCGTAAACGTTCCCGAACTCTCATAACTCTTGACGTGCCCACGCTACTGATACTAAACTAATATTTATTTATCGGTTCACGGTTCTTTATATGAAAGCAGATAACATCCAAACTGCCCGCATGCTTTTTATCAATGTGCAACCAGGGGCCCGGTGAGTCATTACGAGAATGCAAAAGCATAAATGCGAAAGAATAAGGACGTTCGTCTGCATTAGCCCGCTATTCAAAATATTTTTGGGTCAAAGATTACTTTTTATTGTAAGGAAAAGCCAGTAAGGTTTGTTAGCACACTAATTACAATGCGTCTTCGAGCGGTGAATTGAAGTAACGGTGCCAAGACCCTTTGTCATAACTTTTGAGGTTTCAGTTTCGATGAGTAATAAAAATTCGGTTACCCGAATAATTTTACACCACGCTGTGCCAAAAAAAAATGTTAGTTACCTACCTTATGTGTGAGGTATGAAAACGTTGCGTATTAAATGAAAAACAAAACAAATAGCCAGGGCCACACCACCACCACCAACCATGGCGTGTAACTATGTGGAGTGGTTAGATACTTAGTACCTACCGATACATACATAGTAATTAAAATTAATTAGGTACTTAAGCATAAGTCTAGTAAGTGCACTTACTGGTCAGGGGGCAGCGGGCACCGCGTCGGCAGTGGATTGCGAACATTGAATAGTAATGAGCAGAAACAGCTACACAGTCCTTCCTTCATTATATTAGCTATAGGGCATCTGCGTTATTCGCACATTCACGGCTGAGCGTGCCGGGCGTTAAGTACGCCATCCACCAAGAATACTTTACTAAATAACTTAATGCGTTCGATAAAATTCAAAAGAGAAATTCAGAAAATAAAACTTATTCCGAGTCGCCGGAGAGCGCTCTCTCGCGTACACATGTGCGGTGATTCACTCCTAAAAAAACATACCGAGGGACGGCGCAGAACGTGAGTGACGCAGTGTCTGAGAGTCATTGATCCCGAAACGCTCCCGGAGTGTCGACGCGGCGCCATGTCCACGGAGCCCGAGCGCGCGCTCGCGCTGGCGGCCGGCCTCGCGTGCGTCGCCGGCGCCGCTGCCCTCGCCGACTGCGCCCTCGTCTCCGCATTACTCGGCCAGCCGATAAACGGTACATTTTTATATCCCTTAAAACACGATAACTGGTTATTTATTACCTTTTACGTTTTTGCATTCAAAATAACTCTTACTGTTTTTAGGTCTGTACGCAATTATAATACAGTTAGCAGTTGCCGATTTGCTTCTCCTGGTGACCACAATAGGACCAGAAATGTGGTCCTACAATAACAGGTCGTGGATTTTTGGGAACAGCGCCTGTGTAGCGCATCAAGGACTGAACGTGTTTGCAACGACACTATCTTTATATTTGGTTACTACCATAGCGTTACATGCTATTGCTACAGTTAATCTAGAAGAAAAAGCAGCAAATCGAAAAATAAAGAAAACTGATTCGGATGAAGACGAAGAAATAAGGTCATCGCGCCACAGTCTGGTCGCCACCAGCAGCGACTCGTCTACGCCTCCTCGTACTATGAACGTGGACTACCGCCGGCTCTCTGATAGTCAAATATTAGTCGCCCGACCAACTTTATTCGTTTGGGTACTGTCAGCATCCCTAAGCATACCTGAATTCACCTTGGCTGCGACGGTTCATTTGGAACGTGACATATTTATATGCACTTTAGTCGATTCAAATCACAAATTTTACATGCATTCGTTGATTGCATTATTCAATTTATTTTTGCCTTTGTTCATAATGTCCATGGCGTTTGCATTAATAATCGTAAAACTTAAAGTTCGTAAAAGACTTTGTGAAATTAGTGATGAACTAGTGTCCTCGTTAAAATTGTCTCTAGGTTTAATTATTGTGTGTGTAGTGTTGTGTATTCCTCGTTCAATTGTGGATGCTTACTTAGTGTATTCAGCGTCCAACGCCTATGATGCGGACTCTCTCGTAGAGTCCGTTCTCCGCAGCCGGCCTACTGATACGATTGCGGCTGTAAACCTAGCGTTAAGTGGCGCTTACTTAGCAGCGACATTAATACGACCTCTTTTGTGCATAACGCTATTGCCAAACTTGAGAAACAAATTCACTTTCAATTTTCGAAACAAAATTGAAAATGTTTGAAACAAAATGAAATGTTTGAGTACTAAGAATTTGTGATTGTTTACAAGCTCAAACCAAATAAACAAACAAACAACCTCTCACCCCAAATGCATTTATATACCTTCTCCGTTCCGTCGTGGGTAAAGAATATTACTATATGTTTAAACCAATACTCCGACTTATTTTTTATTTTGTTTCGAGTTACATATTATACTTAGATTTCTGTAATGAAATTATTTACATATTCTAACATACAACAACAATATTGGTAAACTTGTAAAATCGTACTATCAAATAAATCAAGAATTTTTACTTCTTGATTTTTTATGTTTACTTTTACCATTTTACCGTTAGAAATTAAATTTCTAAATGTCACTGAAAATTAGATCCTCGTCATTCCGTGACGCGTGCTATACCCCTACACCACCCATAGCAGGTGGGTAAGCCTTCAAATTTTTCTATCTGTTACTAGCTGTCACGTGTCGTGCAATTGTGTCGGCGAATTTTTGTCGCTAAGCGTCATCTGTTTGAAGGTGCTGTTTTTCAAATGATAGGTACCTACTATGAAATGAATCAAGAATTTTTACTTCTTGATTTTATGTTTACTTTTACGGTTCTAACGGTAAACCCGTTCGGGATCCGGGTTCAATTCCCGGCCATAGCTTTACTTTTCGGATTTTTCTGTGTTCTAATTTTCAGTGACATTTAGAAATATTTTTTTTTGTAAAATCGTCATAGGTATAGCTACCTAACAAAGGATTTTTGAATATTCCATAGGAACAAAATTAAGTAGATAAGCTAATTAGCTATTAGTTAAATACTTAGGTACCTACTATAAAATAATTAGTTGCTGTATTTTTATCTTTAAAGCGCTGACTGTAATTTAAGTACCTAAATGGATAAGTTTAAATAAAGACTGATGTGATGATAAAATAGAAATAATTTTAATTCCGAAAATTTCCTTTAGTATTGTCTGAATCAGAAGCTGGTATTGTTTCTTTAACATTTACTTAAGTTATATGTGTTTGTATATATATAGCCACGACAAGTTTAGTGATCATTATGATGTATACGTACTACCTACCTATTTAGCCTTAGGCCTAGGCACTACCGATAACCATTTGTAGAAAAAGTTATGCCCTAAAACATGTAGACAAAGCTGCGACCCGTTTCTCGAAGCTACAAGTTACAACCTTACAAATCTAAACTAGCAACATTGGCCCAATCAACCAATCAGTTGTTGGGATTTGACCAATATAATGTTGCTAGTTACTTAAGACTACTTATTAGGTAATAAAGCCGGCCACACACGCTAGGTTATAACCGATGGTTGCCTGCGCAAGGAGCCATGTCATACACACGTTCAGTTATACCTGCACAGAGATGAACTGTGCAGGTATAACCATCGGTTATAACAGTAGCGTAGCGTGGGTCTCGGCCGCCCGGGGCGGATGAAAATTTTGCCGCCCCATTGCTTATGTATTTCAAATATTTATACGATATTATTGTTATTTATTCTGAAATTTTGACGCCCCCTAAAAGTGCCGCCCGGGGCGGGCCGCCCCCCTCGCCCCCACTACGCTACGCCACTGGGTTATAACCTAGCGTGTGTGGCAGGCTTTACGTACGATGCGGGAAGTCTGGTAAACACAAGGGCCTGCGTGTTGTGCGGCTCGCCTTGATAATTCCTACGCATTCCTTATCCAAAGCTTGATCTAAAGTCCCCAGCCATATAGTTATTCTGACACTAGGTATATAAACATAGGTAGGTAGGTTTTTCATGTTTTGTTTTTGGCTATTGGCGATTTGGAAGGAATGTTTGGGCAAAGTCGTGCAATGTTACTTACATAGTGCAAGCTATTGGTCTTTTCGTCATTGCTAATGCGGAACCAAATATCTATTCTATGTAAACGGTACCCGTTAAACGGTATCACAAAAGCTCCTCCCCGCTCCCTCCCGCTTTTGAAGTCGGTTAAAAATTAATTCAACTTGAAAATCATTTAAAACCGATCCGTCCCTTGTGATTCGTTGTATTTAAACGATCAAGATTTTTTTTTTTTTTATTTTTTTTTTATTTCTTGATTTTTATGTTTTACTTTTACGGTTTTACCGTTAGAAATTTAATTTCTAAATGTCTATGAAAATTAGAACACATAGAAAAATCCGAAAAGTAAAGCTATGGCCGGGAATCGAACCCAGCCATAGCTTTACTTTTCGGATTTTTCTATGTGTTCTAATTTTCATAGACATTTAGAAATTTGATAATAAATGCCATCAAAAACATAACTTGTAAAAAAAACTACGTCTCGCAACTCAGTTCTTCTATCGTAATATGTTGTGAGATCCATGTCGAATAATTTATTCAGTCCCTCACTTAAAGGACCTTCTGTCTAACCTTTTTTTTTTTTTTATGGTGTGGAAAATGCGCCTTATGCATCCGCCCAGTACGGGTTTACCGGGGGTATGTGGGGCTCTCCCGCGGTGGCAGGCATACCCACTAAAAACCACACGGATTCCCTATTCAGTCGTATGTGAGGCGTTACGGGAGCACTTGGTGTCACCGCGACGCCCCACGACCACCCCGGGATGGGGTTCCCTCTTTGCGGCACCTGTGCAATGCAGGTTTGGGAAGACCCGCCCTCCCCCGCTGGTGCCGCTTGGATTTTTATAGAGGTTGTCTCCTCGTGGCCCCTGTCTTTAAAAAGACAGCGGCCCACGTTCCCGGCGCCTACGGGCCGGGGTTACGTGTCGACCGACAGTGGCCGCAGCCACGCCGCTCCGCGATCCCGTCCATTGCGGGGCGCCCCGCTCCGACGGCAGGCTTATGCCCGCCGACCCTCACGTCAGCTCTCACACCCTCATGTACTACTCTGAAAGCAGAGCGGTACCGAAGGCGTGATCGCGTCCGTCCTCAAAAGCACCCGAGGGTACGACCCTCTGGATTTTTTATAGAGGTTTACTCCTCGCGGCCCCCTGTCTTGAAAAAGACAAGCGGCCCACGTTCCGACCCCACGGGCCGGGTTACGTGTTGACCGGCAGTGACCGAAGTCACTCCGCTCCGCGATCGCAACCCGTAGGTTGCACCGCTCCGACGGTGAACTTTCGCCCCCGTCCATAAGGCTTGCCCTCACCTTTCCCTGCAGGTACTGGGCTCAGGTTTGCCTCCATCAAAAAGGCGCCCAGAGGCGCCGCCCTCACTGCAGGTCCATTTCTGGACCCGCTGGCTCAGATCCCCCGCAACGAATTGCGGGTTCACCTTACCACCCCTCCCCCCCAGTCGGATATTAGCCAACAGTTAACTAACTTACAGAATAAATTAATTAACCGTTGTTGCCCGGGGTGCACCGGCCTAAGCGTTACCCTTCCCCCCATGGGGCCAAAGCCCCTGATAGAAGGGAACTGTAACGCTAGAGCACTCGAGGAGGTTTCCGACATCGCACCCCACCTTCTGTCTAACCTAAGCTAAGCTAACCAAATAACATCTTATACCTAGTGACCATATCAATATTAAAAAACTGAACCGAAATTGCAAAATATTTTAGGTTTTCCTTGATTTATACATTAAACACTAATTGTATTCTTAATTTGAAGCTTCTATGTCTGCTAGAAGTGCCTTAAAGATTTGATGATCGGTCAGTCAGTGAGTAACAAAATTAAGAAACGTTAACTAGTTGTAATTCTTAAACTACTGGTTTAAATTGAATGAAATTTGAAATATACCGCGTTTATACAATGCCTGCTTTGATTACTGAAAATTCAGGCTTCTAGTTTTATCCAGAACGAAGATATTGGGGGGGGGGGGGGGGGTCGAAAATGGCCTGAACTGCTCGAGAAAAGGATGCCGTGCCCCCAGATAAAACTTGAAGCAGAAAAAAACTGTTTACATTTCTCATAGTTTGAAAGTAACTAGGTCATTGATTACCTGGATAGCGGGTTGAAACTGTTGAAAGTGACTCATCGCGATCCTTGGGTTGAAAGTAATTTGAGAAAAAAAATCTCAACCTTTGATATAGCTAATCCAAATGAGGTACATAGCAATGGAAATACGTATACATCCATGTAATCTATGTTTTATACAGGGTGTCCCAGAAAGTACAGTCAAGCGAAAGTCCTGACGTAGAGCAACTCAAGGGGCATCCGAATCACCCCCATGTATGTTCCGCGATTTTTCGTAGTTTAGGAGTTATGGCCTTTTTTCACATTTTCTATTAATCTACGACCACGGAGACAGTTTTGCTCACTCTGACTGCAATAATTGAGATAATTGGCTGCTTGTTTTTTTAACGAGTAGCTGAATAGTACGTGCATGTATTTCATTTAAAAACAAAACAACATCGTTGACCGTTTGGGCAAAAAAAAATATCGAATCCCAAAAAGTGACTAAATTTTGACTGTAGTTCAGACTTTGAAGGCCGATTACAAAAAAAACTAGCATAACTTTTTTTTTTCAAACCATCTTTAAAAACTGCCTTCTTTTATTGACTTTTTACCCTATTAATTTTATCGATCTAGCATTAAGGGATCATGCCAAAAAAAAATGTCAAAACGTACTTCATCCGTAATTTTCCCTTTTTCTAGTAAGGTCAAGTACAAATCTGAAATTAGGTTTGTGCTCCGGATTTAGCATGAAAAACTTCTTGGTGCAAAACAATAATACTGGCCACTGATTTTCTGAGGCTATTAAATGAAAATTAAAAAAGATTTCAGATTTGTACTTGGCCTTACTAGAAAAAGTGAAAATTACGGATGAAGTACGTTTTGGTATTTTTTTTTGGCATGATCCCTTAATGATAGATCAATAAAATTAATAGGGTAGAAAGTCAATAAAATAAGGCAGTTTTTAAACATGGTTTGAAGTTGAAAAGTTATGCTAGTTTTTTTTGTAATCGGCCTTCAAAGTCTGAACTACAGTCGAAATTTAGTCACTTTTTGGAATTCGAAATATTTTTTTGCCCAAACGGTCAACGATGTTGTTTTGATTTTAAATGAAATACATGCACGTACTATTCAGCTACTCGTTAAAAAAACAAACAGCCAATTATCTCAATTATTGCATTCAGAGTGACCAAAACTGTCTCGTGGTCGTAGATTAATAGAAAATGTGAAAAAAGGCCATAACTCCTAAACTACGAAAAATCGCGGAACATACATGGGGGTGATTCGGATGCCCCTTGAGTTGCTCTACGTCAGGACTTTCGCTTGACTGTACTTTCTGGGACACCCTGTATAATCATCTATACAAATAGTTCCTTTTTAATTGTAAATCTGTTTTGAAAATAACATTCACGCTTTATAAGCTTATGCAAGCTACTAATTAATAGCGACCTCCGTTTAAAAAAAATATATCTGGCAGCCATTGGTGCGCAGAAGAGATGCGCAATGCGCGCAAATCGCGCAATAAGAAAGACAAACGTAACAAATATTAATATTTACTTTCCTCATATTCGAAATGAAAAGTAGAGTACCCCCCAACTATTAAATATAGAAACATCTCAGGTGAAATTTCAGCCCTTGATTATCAATCTACTATTCCACATTTCGGTCTGCATGAGCATATACCGATATACCGATCTACCGGTCATGGAATACATCCACGTCATTCATTCGCCTGGAAAAAAATGTTAACTCTTCTCTTCGTAGGTAGGTACCGTGGATTTGTATGAACTCTATTAAAGAGAATCGAACATAGTAAATAAAAGAAAACACATCGATCCAAATAACTGATAATGATAAATGAGTTCTTAATCCTACTTATACTCTTGGTAGGTACCTAGCCGTCCGACCGAGCCTACGCCGGAACAACGTAACGGTGCAATACATATTTGTAAGTAGGTAGGTACATCAGCGCCTTTTTAATATTTTAATTAATGATATAGGTACCCTGTTAGCAGTATGCAACGACTTCTATTTGAATGGATCAATAGCGGTGATAGTACTTAAAAAGAATCGCCTTCATGAACTTCCGCTCAGCGTCCCGTCAGATTGCTTAATCGGTAGGTATTGGGGGTTAAATTTGAACTTTGAATTTCGGACTCGAAGTATAAGGCCTGCTTTAAATTCTTGCACAACAACGAATCTGTATGCTCTTCTTATGGGACCCAAACACACCGAGCTCATTATATATAAGTATACACAAAATAGGTGGGTACGTAGCTACCTATCTATTTTGTTACTTATTATACGGCCATGTTTAGGACTACGTACATGAAGGATACAAATGTTACCTTAAAATAGGCTGAGGCCTTCTGTCTCTTCTGATTGGATCGCGACTAGATCTTCAAACCTCTAGGAATTAATAACTCAATATAAAGAGTAAGGTACAGTAACAATTAACTTTTTATTTACGTTTTTTTGTGGCTCTCTATCGGATGGAGTAGGTAACAAAATGTTATACAGTGAAAATTCAATGTGAAGAAAGTTCATATTCTGAAGTATAACCAAATATAATATAAATTGGCAATCTGCCTAATTTGAGGTGGCGCAGAACCCTCAGTGCGCAATCCCATAATGCTAACGGAAGAGTACCTACCTACTAACTAACCGTACTATTTTATTTTCCTTCTCCAGGTGGTGCACGGTTTATACAACTGGCGCTAGATGGCGTAGCACGGGGGTTGCCACAAGCATAGAGTCCAGTGTTTTGGCCACAAGCCACAAGCTCGAAAGCGATTGGGGATTTTGATTATTTTAAACGGAAAACGATTTCAAAAAGAAAAAGGTGTTTTTTCTCAACTCGACAATAGAATAGACTCGCATAAAAGAGTAGGAAACGAAGAAAAGGGATATTAAATATTTCCTTATAAAATTTTAGCTAAAATTCTTATTTGGGTAACAATGCACAGATTTTCGCTTTCGTTATTTAAATAAACAGGTTTTCTTGCAGAAATAAAACAAAATATAACTTTGCAGTGTTGCCATCAGCAAGAGATCCAAGTCGCTAAGCGCAATGTCAGAAGTCACTAGTTGTAGTCGCCACCTCTAATTTCAGAAAAGGGTTTGTAGAGTTTGTGGATTTAAAGGCACCAAAATTTTTGCTTTGTATTTTAAGTTTTTCTGTCATAAAAAATGATAATTTTTATTACAATTATGGTATAGCCATCTACTTTACAGTTATCATCACTATCACTACATAGTATAAAATAGTCGCTTTCTCTGTCCCTATGTATGCTTATATCTTCAAAAGTACACAACGGATTTTGATGCGGTTTTTTTTAATAGATAGTGATTCAAGGGGAAGGTTTTTATGTATAACTCTACGCAGACGAAGTCGCGGGTAGAAGCTAGTAATATATATAAAAATGCAAAAGTAGGTGATCCCAAAAGAAGCTAGGCCCCAAGTATAGTCGCCATTTCTAGCGACAAAGTTTCTAAATTGGCAACACTGTTCCTTTGTAGCTAATGCACTTGCTATCAGGGGCCTTACCATGACGTCTTAAAGCGATTCAATTCAGATTCAGTTTAGGTTCGCTCGTTGTCAGATCCATACTAAAAATTACAGTTAAAACCTTAGCTGCGTCAGATTTGAACCGCATTAAGACGGTCATGGTAAGGCCCCAGAGCTATCACTTTTCACCGCCATTTTAGGCAAAATGGCCAGACTAGGAAGTGTGCTACTTGCTGCTACTGCATAATACGTATACGATATAACATCTAACATGTCGCTTACATAAATTCAAACCAAAAAAATTTCAAGCTTATTTATATTAGAATTCTAACAGCAGTGGAATTACTGGCATCCGAGGTACCCATTTAATCGTAGTCCTTAAACCAGGGAAGAACGCACCTCTGAAGCTACTGCGTTGCTCCATAAGCTGTGGTGATTATTTATCATCACGTAACTCGGTAAAACCATCCTCGTATTATTTTTTTCATGATTGAATTATTTCAAGCAGTACCTACCGGCGTTAGGGTGGATCGCGATGTTGCGACGGCCTTGGGCGTTAAATTTCAGGGGGCGATCGAATATTATTGCCCAGGGTCTCAGCAGTCGTAACGCCCCCTTCAGACCCACCATACCCCTGGGGGTAGGGTGGGACAACCATACCACCATAGTAGTACTGCAACTTGACAAATTGAAAAAAAAATCGATGGTGGGGCCCCTATTCCTGGTTTGCCCTTCGGGCATAAGAAGCTACCTTACTAACCTCCTAATACCCGTAGCTTACAGCACTACGGTGATATGGTTCAGGGTACCCTACCCCCAGGGGTAGTGCCAGGGGTATGGTGGGTCTTAACCCTTAACGCCGGCACTTTCAAGATCTTTCTAGCGAAATTAACTTTTCCGGTAATTATTACTTACCCCGCCCAGGCGCTGTGACAGAACTTGCAGAAGCCCTTCTTAATGGATTTGGCTTACACGCATCTTCTCCACTTTGCACTATCCTATTCAATATCAAAATTAACTTTGAGAGCGTTTTGAACGCATGCGCTTAGGAGCCAATTACAAGGATTTAATCGATTACCCTGCCTCACCAACTACTACAAACGCCCACCGCGTTACTGCTTATAGTCCAAGATCCCAGAGCGATCAGACATAACTTATTTTCAGACGAATGAAACCTTAAGTTTTCAGTAGCGTCTCGTGTGCCTTGAATACCTACGCGCTTGTGAAAACTTGCCGAGTGACACCTGGGCAGGTACCAGGTGAGAAAGGTAACCAAAAATAAGAGTTATTTAACTTAAATTCAGATGGCTGATTTTTATATATATCATATAGAATATTATTTTAAAGTAATATCATAAGTGTCAGACACTTTTGATGGACCAGAGCTTTTGTCAGACGCTTTTAAGCTAGGTACCCAAAAAATAAATAAACTTTACTTATTTTTACATGTCTGATTTTTGAATATGTTATTTAAGTATTTATTTAAAAGTTATATTTAATCAGTCAGACAAACTAGAGTGACCAAACATCCCCTAAGACAAAAATTCTGTGAAATTTATAGTATTCCTGTTAAAGTTAATTTTGTTGAAACAAAGAAGCAAAAATCTCAGATCGAAAACAGTAAGTATTCTTAACACATTTAAATTTTTTACTTTGAGGCGCATGCGCAATAGTGCTCTCGCCCTCATACTTCTGGCTGAACAATATTTGTCTTAGGGGATGTTTGGTCACTCTAGTTTGTCTGACTGATTGAATATAACTTTTAAATAAATACTTCAATAACATATTCAAAAATCAGACATGTAAAAGTAAGTAAAGTTCATTAATTTTTTGGGTACCTAGCTTAAAAGCGTCTGACAAAAGCTCTGGTCCATCAAAAGTGTCTGACACTTATGATATTACTTTAAAATAATATTCTACATGATATATATAAAAATCAGCCATCTGAATTTAAGTTAAATAACTCCTATTTTTGGTTACCTTTCTCACCTGGTACCTGCCCAGGTGTCACTCGGCAAGTTTTCACAAGCGCGTAGGTATTCAAGGCACACGAGACGCTACTGAAAACTTAAGGTTTCATTCGTCTGAAAATAAGTTATGTCTGATCGCTCTGGGATCTTACTCTATTAGTGATGAAAAGACTGGGGTTCAGGAATCCAAATTTTACATTTTAAGCATAGCATGTGGAAATGTCCAATCTTTTTCGATATGCAACTTATCACGGACTGCTGCAGGACTTCTAAATTTGTAGATCACATTAAATTGAAATTGCAACTTTACTTAAAGAAGTCCTACGCAACACTCCCACTGCAAACTCAAAGATTGAAACATTCAGACAAACATCTTTGGGGTTATAGGTGGCGGTTTATTTTTCATTATTGGTTCTAAAACTAAAAAGTGTATTTAATACAAAAGTTTATTGGTGAAAACATGAAAAATATAATAGATCAATGGCTGATAAAATGCAGCAGAAATGTTACAATTAAATGTCCATCACAAGACTATTTTGCTAATAAATGCCTGAAAAATCAGAATGCTATTAATCAGTGATGGGCACAACAAAATGGTTAATGTCAACAACAATTAGTTTTTTAGGTAATAATTAAAACTTTAGGACATCACAAAACCACATAAGACACTAACAAGTTTTTTGTGCCCTTACTTTAATACAGCCATTACAGTTTGTGGGTTGATTATCAAATCTAACTTTATAGGGTCACTTTAACAAACTTGAAAATAACATTCACCATCATAAACTCCATTTCACTGCGGACATGCGGCGAAAGGAATGTTTCATTGGGGGCCGACCAAGCTGTTAAGTTTTAATAATATGAAAGGAAAACACTTTTAACTTAAGAAACCGTAATTTTAATAACTTAAGTTATAAATATTTATATTCATCAGGTCAGCTCGATATCTGTAATCCAGTGTAAATACAGAAATACAAAACCGTCAAAGATGACACATAACATTTAGACGGAACGTGAAGGTCCGCTGCGAACGACATTTAACATTTTTTTACAAGCGACGGCTCGCTGCGGCGGCGGGTGGTCCGCCCCGCGCGGCGTTCTCGAATGTTACTCGTTTTCTTATAAACACCGATGAGAACATTTTGGATGCTGGGGAGGGCGCGCTGCGCGGGATTAGTTGTCGCCGCCCTCGGCCGGCTCGTCGCCGTCGCCCTGCGTGTCCGACGTCCACAGCGTCAGGTTGTCTCGCAGCAGCTGCATGATCAGCGTCGAGTCCTTGTACGAGTCTTCATTCAATGTGTCAAGTTCTGCGATCGCGTCGTCGAACGCCTGTAACACGACAACCATGTTAGATTCACTATACCTACTAACCTCCAGCATTTGTCACTTCAAACTTTAATTATTAACTGTCTTAATTAAATAAAAACACTGATACTGGCTGGATCGAGGATTATAAGGTTAATTGCTTTTAACACCGCCATGCTATAATGATATTCATTAGTCTTTCACACAAACTTGTAAGAGTTGATTTTTGAAAGTCCATGCAGATAAAAAGTGAAGTTGTTTTTTTTTCGCTTAGTAGCTCTAGTTAGTAGAGTTATGAAACCGACGTGATCACACTGGAAATTAACGTGTTCAGTTAAAAAAACCTGTTTAGCTAAGTGGCACGCTCGCGCAGGGGAGTTGATAATCTCGTAATAAAAGACTGAAAAGTTGAGTGCGAGACCGAGCCTGATGGGGTGTGTCGGTTGCATTTTGGCTTTGGCAATGTCGAACGCCTCCTGGTAGGCCTTCTGCGAGTCCTCCACGACGGCTGCGGACAAGCGAGCACGATTACGCCGAGTCTACCTCGTGCCAGCCAGCACAGCGCCTATGCATAACTGACACTAATAATGACCTGTTTGGCGAGCTGACACGCTTTGTCTGGTGAATTTAATATCTCATAATAGAAGACGGAGAAATTTAACGCCAGACCCAGCCTGATTGGGTGTGTGGGCTGCATTTTCGCCTTGCTGATCTCGAAAGCATCCTGGTAAGCTTTCTGTGAATCCTCTACAACAGCTGTAATATAAATGCAAATTTACAAGAGGCCTTATTTTAAAGGAGATTACTTTTAGGGAACCTCAGTATAGTATTATGTAGTTTTTCTTTATCTAAGAAGCAACATTTTATGTTATTCAGGAATAAACTGTGAAAGCTTTTAAATGGTATCCAATTTGTTCTGTAAAATGGTAACTTACTGTTTCTGGTTTCGCCTGTGGCCACTTCTGCGAGGTACCTGTAGTAATCACCCTTCATTTTAAGGTAAAATACTTTACTTTCTGGATTACTAGCTTTAGGGATTAGATGTTTGTCAAGTAAGCCCTGTAACAAAGAAAAATATTTATGAATTAATGCATTCAAAGTAATAAATACTTCAAGACTAAGAAATAAACTCCGTAAACATCGATTTGTACATTAAGATTTTTTTTCCATTGTTAAAATTATGTTAAAGTGGCTTAATTGTTAATAATGCGATCGTAAAATAAAATACGAATGCGTATAGTATTGGGACAGGGGCAACGAACGAGAACGGGATAGGAGCGCGCGCAGTGACGCGGCGCAATACGTCACCGCGCCGCGCGCCCCTCGCCGCCGCCCCGCCCCGCGCCCGTAACGCCCATCATCCACGAGCACCGGCCGCGAAGGAAATGACCACGACAACTTGTCGCTTGCATCACCCCTCGAATTGGCGACGCGCAAATGACGTCACCCGCGTAGGCGATGGCTCGACCTAATCCTACTCAATTTCGGAACAAATTCCGTAACAGCCGCTAATTGGCAGACTGGATGAACAAGATTCTCCGAATTTTAATCTTAAAACTGACGAAATGTTGATGAAATCTGAAAATAAATTAGCCAGAAGTAAATTCTTACCAATACGTCGTAGCATATTTCTCTCAGCTCCTTTTCTACTTTAACCCTATATTCCTTAGCCATCTGTTGTTTTCTTTCCGATCCCTCGGTTTTTTGTTCAATTGAGGAGATGACCCGCCACGAGGAGCGGCGGGCGCCGACCACGTTCTTGTAGGCGACGGAAAGCAGGTTCCGCTCCTCGTTGCTAAGTTCGACGCCGGTCTCCGTCACCTCCTTCATCGCGGCCGCCATGTCGTCATATCGCTCTGCCTGCTCCGCCAGCTTGGCGCGCTGCACCAGTTCCTCCTTGTCGACGGACATCGTGGACGATCAAAGAGGATGATTTACTGATGCCCCTGCAATCAAGTACGATTCTAGTCAACCACCTCAAATTACGATTCGATCCGCGGAAAAAGATTGATCGTTCAGAAAGACTAATCGTTAGGCGTCACTTTCACCGAAGCGAATCGCAGTTAGGGTAATTGTCATCATAGAATGAAGAAGCACCTTTAATAGAGGCCCCGAGCGCACTGGCGCAATGTGAAAACTCAATAGCTCAAAGAGCGGCCCCTCACGCCAAACGCGACATCGACGCGGCGTCCGCACGGTTCGACAGCATCTCACAGACTCGAGGTGAACAAGGCACGCGCCGCCGCTCGGCCACCGCCACTGCGCCACCGGTATTGATCCGCCGACGCGGGATAAACACTCCAGACGAAATACGACTAGCGCGACGACTGCACACACCCCTCGCCCTCCCCGCGCGCCCTCCCAAAGCCTGCACCGCGCCCGTCGCCCCGGCGCCTACCTACCCAACATACCTCCTCTGCCTCTATGTACCATCCTACTCATGTACCTACTTTATATTTCACCCCATACCTTGATACCAGGTTATACTGCACCAACATCAATTTTAATGTTATTTGACTAGAAACATTTGCAGGCCCGGAAAATAAGTTCTAGTATCTAGTAACTTTATCTCAAGAAATTTTGTTTTTCAGTAATTCACAAATGACCCAAACTTGAAAGAAGAAAATTAACCACTGAAAACTATTACAATGAAAGGCAAATTGAAAGTTGTTTAAAAACATGAAATCTTTATCATCTGCCTTCTAATGACATGTAGTAAACAGGTTTACCAATCTAATTGAGAAGGTGATAAGTGATAACATTTCATATTAATGTCATTCCACTAACAGTTAATATGTAGCTAATTATATGATTTACTCGCCTATCAACAAAGTTTGAATAAACCTCACAAGTCCAGACTAGAGGATTTTTTAAAGTAAATGCCTAAAGATTGAGTTACAGAAAGTGTCCATCTCAGTCAAAAAATAAAACAAGTACAACACAATAAATTTTACATTGCTTTCATAAATTCAATTTTATAGCCTCTATTTGAAAATAAGAAACAAGTGTGGTTCTATAGACATATGTTCCCAGTTTTTCTTCTCAATTATATACCTAATTTATAGATTCTAATTTCAACTTTTTATTAGAGCAAATTTAATGTACCCATGGAAGCCAATTTCACATCCTATGAGTCGCTGTTATGAAATGAAAGGACACACTGTATTAAAATGCATAAAGTGAACAATGGAGGCATATCCAAAGCCATGAAAACTTAATAAAATTGAATGAAAAAATTGAGCAGTGAAGTGAATCAATGTAACTTCTAGACTAGGGTACAATAAAATTGTAATGAGTTTGGGAGTTTCTCTAATACCTTTAAAGAAAATATCACAATCCGACATAAAAACGACATTTTATAACTGAGATCATAGATGTAGTGGAAACTAGTACTGCGTCGTAAGTTGCTCTGAATATTCATGGTGGTGTATTTGATGAGCAATGGCATTATGCGTGCTGCGTCCCTGCAACAACGCTTCAATGTCACGCACGTGTCCATTTCGACACAAGAAAAGGGCCGCAGCCCACAACGCTCCACCGCAGGTAGGTACCAAGCTCAGCCTGACAACCTTTACTAGTTACACAACGGAAACTCGGTCGCAATGAATCATTCAGGACAGGAAAAGGCCACATTGGTAATTAAAAGTGTTGACCGATTAGCTCCCCAGTGTACACTCATAGCAACGGGTGACTTTAATTCGTTATCGAATCGACATTGATAACGGCACGACTACGCACGGTGAAATTACGACGCACTAGTATGAGCACTGGTTAAGGTTACGTCTGTGGAAAGTTCAATACTCCAACTAACAAAAACGATATTTAAACGGATATTCTTCAATCTTAAGTAAATGTGAATCTTCTATACGAAAGTTCTACTTCACGCTTTACTTGAAGACTCCAAAAATATAATTAGACTTTAGAAGCATGTACAAGGACCAATTTGCAACTTACGGGTAATTTCAACTCACTTACAAGTTTAACTCCGCACACAGCAATTTCAGATTCAATTTTAAAGTAAAACTAATGGAATCTCATAATTTTGAGTATAAAATTTGGAATGATAGCTAACCGCGCCGCGGAATCGTGTCGCCGGTTCTGGCAAAATGGCTGCAAGGGGCACTCCTTCTATGCGTCACAGTCACATTTATGGAGATGTAAATTCCCAACATGGACACTTTCCGTACTAATTTAACACGTAAAAATGTTAAGCACTCGATAGAAATTTAATGCACTTACTTGTTGGAAGGGAAAAAAGTAATAAAAACAGCAAATTGCTGGACAATATCAGTTTTTCTCTTGCGGCGAACGATACACTAAACTGACGGCGGCGGGGCCAGAGGGGAAACAAAAAACGGAACAGGGTTCTCACAGCACGACGGCCATTTTGAAATAGCTAGAAAGGAAGTTGTTAGCGTGAGCGGGAATTTTAAAAAGTTAATTTAATACACTGTTATTTTATTTAAAACTTTTCATATTATTCGTAATTAAAGTAAATTGTTTATTTAAAAAGAGTACAAAGAATAAAAAATTACATCAGCAAATATTTCATCCAAAAATAATACGCAAAAAGTTATTTTAATTTATTGATGTTGTTGCGGATGTTGTTTCGTAAGACGTCACAAGCTATATTTTTAAATCAAAATATTTTTAAATGTCAAACAAAATAATAACTTCGTTAATACAAATAAATAAATATTTTTTTGCTGTTAATTAATTTTATTCTCTTCTAGTCACTATTAAAAACGCCCAAATTCAATCAATTCTGTATTGATTGACTTGGTTTACGAATTTCCTTAAAGTGAGAAAAACCGTTTGTCTGCAAAGTCGGTTTACGAACTATAGTTTTACGTAATAACGTCATAAAGACATAAAGAAACATATTTGAACATTTTGAACTGCTAGCTCTGACGTCACGCCAGATGATCGTGCCTCTCTATCGCTTGTTAAGCGCTCTCGCTTACACACTGATGTCACGCGGACTTTTTCGTGAGTGCAGCCGGCGTTCATTGATTTATAAGACGTTATCACGTCAAAAAGTAGGTTAAACACTGTACAACAAAACCCTCATAAATAAAGAAGATTCTATGTACTGTACTGAAGTCTCACTTGACTGTGGTACTTATTCTTTTCCATGACAAAACCTTCGTGAATATTTAAAATGACCTGTCATTTCTTAAAAGTATGAGAAACATTGTGTGGCATTGGCATAGATCATTATTGAGATAAAAATATTTAAATCCATTTTAAAAGTCTACTTTATATTTTGTTACTTTCTAAGAAGTATAATTTGAATATTATTATTTTCTGTATTATTTCTTAATTTAAGTTTAACAATTCAATTTTGAAGGAGACAAATTAAAGACGTCAAGAATTTAAAGAAAATAAACCGTCGATTCATGAGCAAAAATACACCTTACAGTTGTCACTTTCATTGACAATCAGCATTCATTGTCAAATTTGACAGGTATTTTTGTTTACCACGTGCGTTCTTTTTGGTTGGTTCGTGGGTTCGTCGTTAAAAGTTGGAAAACGTGGTAGTTGTCCTAGGTGTATTAAATAAAATTGTTTAAAATATAAAACTATAAAGGACTAGTACTGCAAAATGCCTAAATCGAAAAGAGATAAAAAAGGTAGGGGTTGTTTGTTGCAAGTCATTACAAATTATTCTATAACGCACTAATTACATGTAATGTGAAGTTAAACTAAACTTAACAGTGGGACCTCGAGAACTAAACCATTTTTATTACGACAATTTTGAAAAAAAACTTTATTTTTCATTTTCCAGTATCACTGACGAAAACAAACAAGAAAGGACTTCAACTGAAACAGAAAACCATAGAAGAAATCAGAAGTTGCTTGAGTAAATATGAACACATATTTCTATTTACAGTGGATAATATGAGAAATGCAAAACTGAAAGATTTACGCCATGAATGGAAGGACTCTAGATTCTTTTTTGGCAAAAATAAAGTAATGGCGATTGCGCTAGGAAGGACTAAAAGCGACGAAATAGAAGATCAGCTTAATTTGGTAAGATTTATTTACGCTTATACCTACTTCATTTTGGAATAATGAATGGTGATTATACTGTGATTTTAATTGTAATTAAAACAGAACTGCTCAAGATTTTCAATATTTTCTCACAGATTTCTATGTTCAGTTCCGGACAAAAATTTAATGCCTTCCTATAAAAAAAATTAAACTGTTTTTATTTATTTTACAGCTTTCAAAAAAAATTAAAGGTCAGTGTGGACTGCTGATGACAAACAGAGATGTTGTGGATGTCCTGCAGTGGTTCAGTGACTTCAGCGAATCAGAGTTTGCCCGTTCAGGCAACATCGCCACCCGGGATGTAATATTGCCACAAGGACCCTTAGAAGACTTCTCGCACACTATAGAGCCACATCTCAGAAAATTAGGACTGCCCACAGCCCTTGAGAGAGGTGTTGTTACACTAATCAAGGAATATCAGGTATACCATAACACTATATGCTATATGAAATGAAAGCTAGTAAAGTTCCTTCAAACAACTAGTTCTTTAAAATTACACAGTCACTACTGGCACATCCCTAATTCATTACAGTACTGACACTTGCTGCATTGTGCCTCTTTTACTCTCTGTGGCCTAGGCATTGTCACCAAGTCAAGTAAAAAAATTTTATTTTATTCAAATGACTCAAACTGACAATGACAAGGACCTGGGGTGACATGTTGGGAATAGATAGATGCTGTGACCCTTGATAGAGAGGCAGTTTTGACACCCTTTAATAGACAGTTTTAATTTGAACCTCTCATATGTGTATGATAAGGATCGATATCAAATTTAAGGTTATATTTTTATTGTAATCAGTAAGATGGTATTATTTGAGACAAACAAGGCTTAGCTAGATTTTTTTTTTTCATTTTCACATTCAAAGGGTTTTACATATTATAATTTCAGGTTTGCAAGAAAGGTGCAGCACTAACACCAGCACAAGCCAGTGTATTGAAACTACTAGGTATACAACTGGCAACATTTAAAGTTGCCATCAAATGCCACTGGTCCAAAGGCAAGGGATTCCACAAAGATATTGATGGCCCCAGCGACAATGAAGATGAAGAAGATGACGAGGATGAGAAAGAAGAAAGTAATGAGGATGAAGACATGGAGGCTGATGAAACATAAGTGTTTCAAAGTGTCCTACAAATGCACAAGCAACCATAGCAAGATTTGTAAAAAAATTTAATCCAAAGGATTATACTGTGTATAAAATTGTATGAATGGTTATGTGACTATCTGTAGGATGTTTTATGAAATTATATTTAGTTGTAATCTTTGTCTTTTTTTAGTATGCACCCACATTTATCGTTTGATAGTATTTTCCCTCAAGAGTAAAAATGTCTGGTAGAGTTTTACTTATTCACACTTTATCTTGGCAGAAAAAATCATGAATGTATATTATTTTGTTTTAATAAATCTAAATATCCATCATTATACATGTTACATGCAACTTTCTTTGCATTATAAACAATGATATTTTGGACATGTTGTACAGTACCAATCAGTTCTATGTTATTCTAAATAGTGGAGTAAGTAGCACTTAAGAAATAATATCTCAGTCTGTGTTTGTGTACCTAATTAACGTCTAATTTGCAATATTGATCGTAACGACAATGATGACGTCTCAATCAATACTCATTAGCATCATTAGCATGGTCCTGATTGCAGTAGGTATTCTTATAGTCTAGTCTCTTTTCCGTTACATTTACATCAGATCTATTATTCCAATTAGGGTAGGGTAGGATAGGAAAGATGATTAATTAATCATCATTAGGCACAAGTACTCTTTACTTAGTTTCAAGGTAGGTAATTATCACAAGTATGACCCTAGTCCGTGCGTCATTTAATTAAAATTTCAGCAACGCAGTAGTTGCTATCATCGCATGTCGTCGGTCGCATGAATAAATTGCGACCAAGGCGACATTACCTAGGCATGAATATAGCTTCACATCATGTCTCCGTAACTAAGTATGTCAAAAAAGCATTCGAGTAGATTGTATATAATACCACGTGTATAACGGGGCCCTTGCTCAGGGCCTATGGCCTGCAGGGGCCCCAAGTCTCATAAATCAAAAGTACCCAGATGCTCTGTATTTTTTTTTGTACGTTTTCTAAAAATCAAACCTTGCCAGATCGATTTATCGTCCCTAAAACCCCCTGCAGACCAAATACCATGAAAATCGTTACCGAGATTCAGATTATGAATATTATAATATATAATGCCATACAATAATTACTCGTAAAGGTATTAATTTCTTTTTTTTTTACTCTCGAAAAGAGCCCCAGATAACTATGCCCCAGGGTCCTGGCTAATAAAAAGTAGTTAACTTGATTTTGATTTGGTTGGTAACGCATCGACGCACTCCCCAGTGTTGCTTGTGTCTATTCTATGAGCAACGGCGGTGAAAACTTGCCATCAGGCGAACAGTGGGCCGTTTCTCGAAGCTACAAACAAGTCATGTTTTATGCAAATCTGAACTAGCAAAATTGATTAAAAGCTCAACCAAGACTTGAAAATTGTAACTTTTAGTTTCGAGAAACTGAGGGAGGCCAAAAACTCAGTTAAGTTTAAAGACCAACTAATATCGGAAAATGCATCTTGCCAGTATCTGCATTTAACAAGGAAAAATGGATCAGCAAATACTACATACACATACACAAATCACGTCTTTATCCCTTACGGGGTAGACAGAGCCTAAGATAACAAGACCTACGGGCCACGTTTAGCAAGATTGTGGGCGTATAGGTGGAAAAAGGAATCAAAATAGTGATGGGTTGCTAGCCGCATCGCCTATAACATAATTCCGTTACATTTACATCAGATCTATTATTCCAATTAGGGTAGGGTAGGATAGGAAAGATGATTAATTAATCATCATTAGGCACAAGTACTCTTTACTTAGTTTCAAGGTAGGTAATTATCACAAGTATGACCCTAGTCCGTGCGTCATTTAATTAAAATTTCAGCAACGCAGTAGTTGCTATCATCGCATGTCGTCGGTCGCATGAATAAATTGCGACCAAGGCGACATTACCTAGGCATGAATATAGCTTCACATCATGTCTCCGTAACTAAGTATGTCAAAAAAGCATTCGAGTAGATTGTATATAATACCACGTGTATAACGGGGCCCTTGCTCAGGGCCTATGGCCTGCAGGGGCCCCAAGTCTCATAAATCAAATACTAAATAGTATTAAAATAAAATATGAAAATAATAGTTTATTAAAATAATCACAGAGACAACAATAAATTATCTAATCAATTTAAAAGAAAATACCAAACTCTAATCAGACAAAACATTATAAACCATTTGTATGGACTTACATTAGTACAAAAAAATAGTGATTCTAATCAGTATTCTCTGTAAAACATGTCAAATAAAAGTCATGAAGAGGCTTTGCCCCTATTATTTTGCTATGGATGTTTCTAAACAAGAAAACTTAATGATACATACAAATAAGTAATCACAGTACAAAAATAAAGCATAGCTTCATCAGTCGACATCACAGCATACGCCATCAGCGAACCAAAACTCATGACCTAGACTTACAATCTACAAATTCATGATACGTTATAATCATCAAGCGTGGAACTATACCAGTCTTTGTAAATTATAATATTTTAAACTAAAATTACGTTTCTATAAGCACTCATGTCTACTGAATACGAGGAAAGCAAATCATTTGAATATTTTTCCAACGTATTTATTCAAGAAGGACTACTGCTTGGATACCTATAAAATGTTGGTGGATGCATTGTGTAGTTAGAAGCTTTTTGAGTGTTGAAGTACTAACGTACAGTGCTGCAGCAATGAGCATGTTGCCACTTATTGCACAGAGAAGATAATCTAGCAGAAATAAGCTACACAGGTGATCGCAACATTCGCCATATACTGATGCCGCGAGCCCGAGATCACTTAGTATCACAGCATTTATGAGATGCAGTAGTCAAATATAATTAACTATACTTGCTTCAAATTTTTCTTTCTTATGGAACTATATCGTGGGGTATTTGTAAACTTAGCGAGAGCGATAAGTAAGACTTGAAAGTGGTTAGTATCTAGCTCAGTCGGGTTGGTCGACAATAAAAATAATCTTTAGGATAATTACTAAACGACATTAAAATGTACTAATAGGTGTATACGTCGCTACGATCGTTGTGTTCGGGAGATATTCATTGAATGGTATTTAGCAATCAATGTAGACATTTTCAAACTACAGAACAATAAATTAAATAATGTTAAAATATTTGCATTTTAGGTATAAATAAAATGTAAATTCTAATCTCCGTGGCTTTTGTACTAATGGCATTTAAAAATGACAACATTATTGCGGTCTTAGTGCTCGCACAAGGTTTCAAGCGTCAAAAAGTCAACCCCACGTACCTCACCATCCACACGGGGCGCCATCTTATTACGAAAAAATTGAAACGCAACCTGACACGTCTATAATGATAATGACAGCTTTCTACGGACTGACTTGAGATTGACATTGTATTAACCTTTCGTATGCCTCTAGCCCACGCCTAGTACCGGATCCGTCACAAGATTGAAAGCTTTGTATTTTTTTCCTCATCTCTCATTGGTATTATTTGAAACAAATGAGACTAGAAAGCAAGTTTTTAAAAATTTCGCCATACGAAAGGATAAACACGCGTTTAACGATTGTCCAAGTTTTCGTGGTAGGTAAAACGTTTAAAAGTTTTTTTTTCGATTCCCATTGCGCATATTACTGTAGCACATCAACTTCCATCATGATGACTGACAAAGTAAGGAAAAAGAATGCCGGACGCTTAGACTTTTTGAGTGTCGCTTTAAGGCTTCAGTTAAAGTTAGCAATAGTTTTGGTACTACGAAAGCAAGCCTCACTCACCCTACGAATAACGTCATGGTAATCATGGTTTTCGCACGCTATAAAAACGATCATTAAACTAAGTAGGTATTACTAGTTACTTAAATATTAGACGGCGATCGTTTAAAAATGGCGTGTACAGACAAGTAGCTTGGTGCAATAACCTTACAGTTCAAGTGGATTATGAGAAGAGTGTCCCAACACATTTAACTATGAATCATTCATGTACTTAAGACATTCATTAAGTACAGTACCCGGCCATAAAGATTGCACTTCGGTCTTTGGAAAGAGACAGTTGGCGTCAAGTAATTTAGAGCGAGACAACGCTCTACGAAGCCGAAATTAGCTGAGAAGACCGATGTGCAATCTTTATTGCCGGTTATAAGGAACTAGAGCGTATAATTTGTGAGATTCTCGGGTCGGAAACTGCTCAGTTTCCATACATTCACGAAGCATTAGTGAGACTTTCGGCGTAATAGTCACGCATTACGTTTTCAGCCATGAGAAGATTATAGTATTTATCAGTTCGTTACAGACAGCTTACGCTAAGGCCATAGTAATGACATCAAACTGTTTTTTTTCTTTAACTAGAAGAACTGGCATGAATGCATCCCGAGAATATCCAAAAGCTGCATACTCCTTAGGCGTTCATATGGTGCTATCACGTTGAGACGCCCACCAACGAGAAGGACGCAGTATGTCACCATCACTTTAAATTAATTGTATCCCTTGTAGCACAACTACAGTAGTACCAAAATCTACATGCCCGTGAGGCCATAAAATAATAATACCTATATATCATTTGATCGTTAGCGACGTGTGAGTGTGAGGCACTTATTGTGACAAGACGCTCTTTATACGACGTTTTGCTCTTACTTTTTATGGCCTCGCGAACGGCGAAATCTTGATACTGTTATGTATAATGTAGGTATAAGTTTAATGTGTTTTCTGGGCGGGACGCGGCGCCGAGGTCACTGGTAGCGGCACTTCTAGCGCCGGGAGCGGGTCGCGCCAGAACACCGTTTGGGAGAACTCGTCGCTTGGCTCGCAGAGCGCCGGCGGGAAAACTTGATCGACTAGCACCGTCATGTGAGAGTACCTAGGAACAGACAATACAGACTTTTATACTACAAGCAGAGGATAATTTTAGATGGGATCGGAACGCTATTAGATTATAAAATATTTTTATTACTTCAGTACTACATCATAGTAAAGGTAGGTACTGACAATATAATAACGTTACGTATTGGTCATAATAGGATTCAATCTAATGTAGGTGTCGTTCGTTTTCGTTCAGACTCGCTTGGGACGCCCAATTAATTCACAAAAAAAGTTGACATTGAATTTTATCATAACCAATGAAACTTATAAAATACTTTAAACAGACCTAGTTTCCCATGAGCTGGTATTTTTTTACTACATTTACTACTCAAAACTGACAACACAATGTTCCCGGTGACGTATGAAAAATTGATTACACTGAAAACACACATCATGGGCTCATGGATGTACCAACAGGAAATTAGGGAATAATCTCTTATGCCAAATTCAATACACTGCTTAGTCAGTGTATATCCGTAAAGTGCTACATCATGACTGCAGTATTAAGTACAGTAGAAAATTGTTCTATATTAATGTAAAGAAAAGCCATCGGTGCTAGAAATAAAGAAGCCAAATTCTTGTTACTGTAACGAGAGTTAAATCTCAAGATTCCGAAACACAACCTTATTCTTGCAATCTTTCGTCACGAAACAATAACAGTGTCAACTGTCAAGAAGAATTCAAAATAAGACCTCACTCTGCAAGGAGACGATTTGTGAGCACCGAGCCGTGCGTCGCTCTTGGTGTTATTGTTCAAAGATAACGATCGAAAATGAAAAGAAAATTAGTCTAAGTAGCTTATTTATATTAACTTCTGTAGCACAGATGGCATTTCGTTTCTCGTAGTCTTGAAGTCGCACTTAAAATAGATATTTAACTGACAAACAACTTAGTGCGATGCGAAGTGACGAAGTTGATCATTGCAAGAAATTTTGGAAGATTATATTGTTCACATATTTATCAATCACATTCTGCAATGTGCTTTTGACAAGTCTGTCCATGTTCTGTCAATCTGATAGGACAGCCGAGACACACACCGCCATGCACGGGCTTTTAGAAGACCAGATGAATATATAATAGAAAGGAAGCTTTATTAGGTTTTTTTACCTTTTAACTCTTTTAATGTTCGGGGAAACATAAATTCGATAGTTTTTGTATTCTATTGGGGTAACAGGTATTGAAATTATTTAGTCTTGTATTTTATTCTAGGCAGGAAGGAATTCGTATTTATTTTTTTCCAAGTTTTAAATTTATTTGTTTAGTGATTTAAATGAACCCGACAAAAGATTTGAATTCCATCACCAAAGTTTACATAGACAGAGGCAAGATAAAAGTAGTGCATGATTCTATGGTTACTGTACACAATACCCGTTTGAATAAAAATGCCAGTAATGAAGTATCGAAATAATTAAGTCTCACATGTGCCGAAATAGTCAATACATTATTATTTAGGGTTCCATCGTCGCTAGAAACCATTGTATTTTATACATCGTGTCAAGCTGAGTAAAGCTCCTGAATTAGCAATTTTTTGACCATATTTTTTATTATTTTGCGGCAGGATATTAAAAGCTTTTTGTTATTTTACTGTTAGTTTTTTTTTACTTATTATTATTTATAATTTAGTTAATAAGCGAAAATTAGTAATTGGAGCATCCGCAAAGGTGTTCACACGTGAGTAATAATTATTTGGATTTGGCTCTGAAGACAGAAAAAAACGATACAAATGACTCACGATGACAACTGTCTGTTATTGATCAATTTAGCTGTGATGAAGTTATCGGCTGGTGTGATATCGAGAAGTATCGACTGATGGGAATGAAGTGCGCCCGCGAGCGACCAAGCCTTTGTCATGCCATACGGCTTACCGGCAATGCGTTGTGTGATTATCCCCGCCATTTTAAATAATTTACTAATACGCTAATATTTGAGCTAGCTTATAACAACTTTATCGCATTTTTGTGGCGGGAAGAAATCATCGACCATGTCACTTTGCACGTTGTAACTGAAATAAAAATATACTTCTTAATCACAATGCGGAAGTACGGGGTGTTAGCGGACGCGAGGCAGTGAGGCTGCGCAACGGGCGGCGAGGGCGGATACTCACGTCGATTGGAATGTCTGCGTCAGTTCGTGCTTCAGTTCACCCTTGTAGTTGATGGTGAATATCCTCACGATCGGAATGCCGACGGCTTGGTACGCGCACACGTCCTACAAATAAACAACATGCTCATTAGAAAACTCTTTTTAAATATCATGTGACAAACGTATAGTTAGTCAAGAGGGTTTACTTAGTTCAACTGATACTTCAATGTAGCAGTGTTTTGATCAGATTAGCAATTGTCTCGATGTAACTAAAGTAGCAAATGATACTGCATCTATCTATGTTGCTATTTCACAAAAAAAAAGCATAATTTACATTGACTCTGTTTCCGTATCCAGCGTAGAAGGGGTTAGAGCCGGGAGGGAAGAGCGCCTTGATGTCGGCGAGGCACTGAATCTTGAACTCCTCAGGTTTCTTCTCAATGACTTCGCGGTGGAATGCGCGGAGCAGCGACGTCGGGTTCAGCAGCAGCGGCCCGTCCGGGAGACACACCTCGCCCTGCCGGATGGAGCGGAGGTACTCGCGAGTCACCTGTTAAAATTAACGTAATTAGATGCTGTCCAAGTACTATCTAAACAGCGAAGGGATTAAGGGGATCTAGGCTTTGCTTATTTTTGATGTTGAGGGCAGAGGGTCTGGATAGCTATTTATTTATATATTAAGCGTTTAAGGGCTGCTTTACGACAGATATGTCTGAGGTCGCTAAACAGTGAGTAGGGTCAAAGCAATCAGTTTTTACTAGTGCTAAAGTAAGCTATGAAAATATTAACTCGTTTATCATTTATAGCCTTCCGTCCGCAGCTTCGCCCGCGATAAATTAATTTTCCCGTAGGAAAAGGTATTTTCCCGCGGTAAAAAGTAGCTCACTCAGTGATAATGTAGCTTTCTAACGGCAAAAGAATTTTTGAAATCGGCGTAGTAGTTTCGGAGCCTATTCAATGCAAACAAACAAACAAATAATCAAATCTTTCCTCTTTATAATATTAGTATAGATTAAAAAATCGAGGCAGACTTCCGTTCATTCGATTTTTATGTAATTTATTTAATTCATAGAAAATGTAGTAAAAGAACTTCCGTTTCGCGTTTCACTACCCGACTAATAAACATCAAGATTGGTCTTTAAAACGCGAACACACAACGAAACCACTTCCTTAGAACGAGTTAATGTGATAGGAAATAATAAAAAACATGTCGTTAAACTCACTCTAGCCTGTCCGATGGCTCTGGCGGACAGGTACAGCAGTTGGTAGCCGTTGTTCTTGATCTTGGTGAAGAGCTGCGCCACGCCGGACTGCGCCCAGTCCTTGCCCACCAGTGGGAAGATGTGGCCCAGCACGTCGGACCTGTGCGACAAATTAACAAATAAAACATAGGTATATTTTGCCAACATATATCATTCCAGATATTTTAGAAAAGCTCGTTTTTTTAAAAAAAAAATACTATGTTAACTTTATCTTAATGTCACTCGGCATCTTCGTTGTTGCTGACGTCAGAACAGAAGAAACCATAAGTTTTTTGCCGAAAGACATTAAGAAACAAGAAGCACTATATTGATTTGATAGGCTTGATCTTTTTCAAACCTGTGTACTTGGAACGCGCTGGTGTGAAAGAAACAAAGTAGTCTCTGCCTACCCCTGCGGGAAAGAGGCGTGACGGTATGTATGTATGTATGCACTGACTTGGTGATGGTGCCGTCGATGTCGGAGATGACGATCTTGTCGTCGTGCCGCCAGCGGAACACGTTGCACTTGCAGCGCGTCGTGCCCTGGTACGCCGTCGTCACGCTGAACACCATCTCGTTCATGCCCTCGCGCAGGTTCAAGTTTTTCTGGCAAAAAAAAAAACATTTTGTTAGTTATCGACTTTTGCAAGCAACTGGCTGAATAAGTAACAAACAGCGTCGTCAAATCTCGCAACTCGCTAGTAATAGTGCAATAGATTTGAAATTTTGCAGAAAATTGGTGTATCAAAAAGCCTACATGTTTGTATACTTAAATGTGTTGCTCAACGCAAAATTCTTTTTTTTTTTTCAATATTCTAAGTCCAACGAAAGTTCTTATGCTGCATATTTTATTATTATTTCTCCAACACGGCCAGAGAAGTTACATACAAATAAATATCATTCGGTATGACTACATTCACATTGTAATATGATTGAAAGAATTAGTAGAAATAAGACCTGAAATTGGCATAAGTCGAACACTCTTGAAATAGACAAACGCAAATCAAATTGATTCACTCGGTCGTGCATGCCAACTGCACATCACCTTAGCAACGCGTGCGACCTTAGTACAAAACGTAAATCTTGTTAAAAGTTAGAATACTAACGATCTGTTCGGAGGATAGTCGCAGCGTTTTCCGGAAGGTAGAGTGTCGGCGCGAAGGCCGCGGCTGGCCTTCCTGCTCCGAGTCCGAGGAACTCGGCTCTTGCTGCTCTGCTAGGAAATACATCGGAAATTAAAAAAAGGTTTTACTTTTTTAAACTGCGGGCGCGGCGTGGCGCTCGATTAACCTTCGTCAGTTACGCAGGATCGGACTTCGCCGCAAAGCCTCCCACATGTCTGGTTTTTTTTAAACATCCACGTAAGCAAACGAGCATTTTATAGGTGCGCTGCCAGCCCAGATGGCTAAAATAAAATACTCTTCACACCGGAAACAATCAAAGCTGCTTACCACCACCTAAGTACCACCACCGCCCCTAAACCATGGGAGGATGGTAATTGGGTAGCCTAACCCTGGCTGGCGGCCTATCCTAACCCGTCGTCCGGGTTACGGGTCCTAACCCGGCTAGCAAACGACACCTCGACTGTACGAAAAGCCCGACATAGAAATTTGGAATTTTTCGAACTTGTTCGTCAATCGCGATTATTGAAAATCAACACCTATCCACGTAGGTATGTCACGTTTGTACATGATTTAATGTTACTTTCCGTGTTACTAACCAATTATATGTATAGGTAGGTATAAAAATATACACATTTAAGTTTCAATATAACTATTCCAGATTAACTACAAGTGGAAAGCATTATTCTTAATCAATGCCTCTGATTGCATTGTTTTATTATTTACACATTGAAATTGGATGATTTATACAGGCATAATACGACATGACTGACGTAAATAACCCATTTTCAACGCATTATACTTTGCAATCAGATATATATAAGTAGTGTTTAAAACTAAAGAACTTTTATTTTTTCAACAAACATAGCGTTACCTAAAGTCGAATAAGGACAGACGACAAAGTATTCCCTTCACGTTTCCGTATTACATTATCAAACGCAGACGGAACGATAAAAATCACAAAATAAAATAGTGTTCATAGCGTGTCCATTATCCCCAGATATACATAATAAGCGACGAAGCAATGAAAGTGTGAAAGACACGGCGACCGCCACGCTCGCTGCACGTGCTCGCTATAAAAAACCCGCGCTGGACTTTATACCGCTCGGGTGTTGACTTCTCACAAACCGTTTTTTGCGCAAAAAATTATGAGTCATCCTCATAAGGGAATGGAATCGCTCGAGTTAGTGGATCTCAAAGCCGGTTATTTATTAGTAGAGACCGGATTATATGCCTTTGCATATTTGCATATGCATTTGCATATTTAAGGCATTCTCAGCGGTAATTGCATATTTTACCCAAAATCTAGTTATGATGCATATTATCGATACATTTACAATATTTTTCCGAGTGCGAGCACTCACCCTGCGTTTCAAAATGCGATAAAAGTGATAATATCGCGAATTCGACCAAATTTAATTCAAATTCTGCCCAGTTACCTCAGTGGATGTGGAGCGAACTTTTTCCACATACAAAAATATTCTGAATGATCGACGACACAATGTTACCACTGAAAATTTGGAAAAATATTTGATTGTTTACGTTTATAAAAATTTTAAATAATTTTAGTGACATGTAATGTTACTGTAGGTATCTACCTATTGTCGTCTATAAAAAATAACTTACTAATTGTACGCTAATTTTAAATTAAAAAAAAATAAAGCTTAATTTTCTCTTTTTTTTGGGTTCCTAAAATTTATCATTTCATTTTGCATATTTTGCATATTTTGCCAATTTTCGTGCATATTTCAAGCATTTTTCATGCATATTTGCATGCATATAACGAGCTTTTTATGTTGCATATAATCCGGTCTCTATTTATTAGAGATAAATTTACATTACAACAATTACTTGCATGATCGTCGTATGAACAAAATGTGCAACGAAAACAAACAAGATCCATGTGTTGGTCAGCCCGTACAATTTTGATAATACATCGATCTTATTTTTCTAATAACTAGTATATAGAAGTAATAAATCGTGTCAGTCGACTTGCAATAGATAATGTCTCACCTTGTTGACGATGTTTGGTGTTCTCCATCGGCACCGCATCTTCTTCTTTGGGTTCGGCAGGTTCACCCAGGTCCGTAGTTTCTGCGCTTTCCTGTATCTCTTCAATTCCTACTTCATCCTTCACAACCTCTGGGAGCGCCTCCTTAGCAAGCCCATCAATCTCTTCCATCTTCAATTCCATACTCTGTGATCTTTCAGGCAAACTGGTACTCTTGAATTCTTCATTTGTAGACTGCGTGCTAAAAATAAAAATAATACATACATACATACGTAAATCACGTCTTTATCCCTCACGGGGAAAAATAATAATATTTATAATACTCGTGGGGAATTACGTATGTGTTTATATGATTACCGCATACTTTATACGTATGTAATTGCATCACATTGTCAATGATAACAATTATGCTACTATGTACGTATTATTAATTATAGAAGTATAAAAACAAGTCAAAAATAAATTAGTTTGCTATTTTTTTTATTTGAAAGTCTTTTTCTAAGGCAAACGCAATAGCTTATAATAATGCATCACTCAACAATTATTTCTCTGTATATGTAGTGCAAATACAGATATCAGGTGAAACTACGAGTAAAAACGATGTCCGCATTGTCCGTTAGGTGTTACGATTTCTTTTTAGGTAAAAAAATTGCTTCTAAAATTTATTTATTTACAAATTACACAGCGGGCGCGACGTGGCGAGAACGAAGATGAGGCACATCGCGGTGTGCCGATTTGTTGAACGATCACTTGAACAATTTCATTTACTGATGCTGATGGATGATGACGCTGATGAACCCAGAACAGCCGGCACACGTGCCGTTTTCGTCCCTTTGTGGCTCTTTCTAACTGCATCCGTCAGAAAAGGATGCACAGAGCAATTAATCATAAACGTTACCCGTTCGTTACCCTCATAGATCCTGCACAACTAGGCGCTACAAACCAAGAGAGAAATTCTATGCGTTGGATTTCAATTTTTCTCCGTCGTCTAGCCTGTTGAGGCGTAATCTATGGGCACTTATCGACGGTCCATTTTGTTGCCAACGCTACGTCTCCCATCCTGTCATGTATCACCACCTAATACCGTGGTAGGGGCACTAACCGTGTGGCCTCTGCGTTGGAGCGGCGCCAGCTCCACCACGAGTAGCCGCGCGGCTTGGCGATGTCAGCGGCGGCTGGCAGCTCGGAACCCTCCTTCTCCATACTCTTTTCTAGAGATTCCAGCACGCGCTAATGGGAAAATAAAGCGTTATTACAACAGCTAGGTTGAAACGCCGCTCCTGTTTGCTTCACACACAATGTACCTAATCCACCTGCAAAAGCGCGTACCGTCCGTACGCTGATACTGCTGCGTGAATGCTTTGCGGTGCATTGATTGTGGAACCAATAGGCTCCAATTCAAATAAAAACCGCTCAAGTGCGAGTCGGACTACCGCACTGAGGATTCCACACTTTCCGTAAATTGATTGGTTCGGTTGTTTCGAAGCCAATAGGCTAACAGACAGACACACCACTGATCGTATAAGGGTCCGGATAGCTAAACGAGTCGGACTCGCGCACCGAGGGTTCCGTATCATTATCTATAAATATCTAAAACCAGTGTAAGCAGAGCCCTGTTCCAAAGCAAAATGTACGCAGTGTGGGGTTACTTTATATTGGTCACTGCTATATACAGACATACATACACATTTACGGTTTTCGCAATTATTCTTTAATCTGTGCTATAAGACCTACCTTCATACCAAATTTCAAGATTCTGCGTTCACGGGAACTACCTTGTAGGTTTTGATTCCCTTGAGAGTTGAAAATTTGCGGAAATTTGCGGCATAAACGGCTGTATCTTTTGATTGCGTTGGCTTGGAAGTTTGATTTTTTCACAGCTTCAAGGGACAGTAGACCTGAGTAATTGATTTAAATTTCAGCTTCATACCTCCACGCGTTCCTGAGAAAAAGGGTCTTGACAGACGGACGGACGGACGGACGGACAGACGGACAACAAAGTGATCCTATAAGGGTTCCGTTTTTTCCTTTTGAGGTACGGAACCCTAATAAGGGATACAAAAGCAAGTTTACAAACGAAACTGCTCATGAACAGCTTGTGTAGTGATTGGCCACTAGACATTGGCAGCCAGTGGTTACTCACGCTGGGCAGCGGGCGACGGTAGGCCAGTAGCGAGAGCAGCAGCGGGCCGGCGCTGCGCCACGAGAGCCAGCGGTCCCCGAGCCGCACGACGAGCCGGCCCTGCGCGGCCAGGTTGCCGCCCTGCGCACAGAACTCCTCGAACGGCAGCGCGCGCGACACTTGATCCTCCCGGACGTACACGCCCACTTGACCTCTGACAGGACAAAAATGTTGACCATTAGTCATTGGATTAGGACTGTCTGAACAGACCACCCACATTCCCGTAATCTGTTAATGTCCACTACAGTCAAGTGCAGAAATATGAAGCGTTTTTAAAATATTCGATTAATTTAAGCTACCTATTTCTTATTTTCTAAACTCATTTCGTTGCAGAATTCGACGTCTACGTCAGGATACACGTACAACCTACAAAATCAATGTGTCACTAAAAGTTCCAAGTCATCAAGGTTGGGAAACAAACCAGTGCGTTAAAAGACCAGTAAACTTATTTATTGTCTATCTCGCTCGCAATCGCCATAGTGCTAATTTTGACATTTCTTGTATGAATGTGACAGCTAGCTGATTCCGATGTCAATTGTCAGCCCATACATGAACTGTGAAAATGAACACGATGGCGATTGCGAGCGAGTTAGATAATAAGCCTACTTACTGGTCGCAGACATAATGACTTTTAATTAGTAGGTACAGTACACAGTGTAATAACGCCACCATGTAAGTCAATTCACGACATAAAGGATATTAAATATCATAATCATCTGACGGTGTGATCATTAAATATTATATGTAATACATAATAAGTAGAAGGAAAGGTAAAATATTTATATTAGAAGCGTGTTTATCGCGAAGTTCGAAAAATGTTTCATCACTACTGATGAAATTGCAATGATTCATTTATTTGATAAATCTTGTTTCCGAAACCACACAGCTTAGTAGTTAGTGACACTGACTACAGCGGATGAAATTCCGAGATCGAGTCCCGGCAAGGACAAACGCCTGTTTGATAAATACAAATGTTAGTGAGTTATGTATTTTATCATATATGATTTAACATATAGTTTTTTTAAGTATGTACAGGTGTAGTGAATAACTGTAATGACATGTCGCTAAAGTTGAAAACCGCATGGGATTCTTGTCTAGTGCCTAGTATCAGTAGTACGAACTTTATATCGTTCGGGACTAGATCAGTTGGTGTATATTGTGCCATGATTGTATTTATTTATTCCTTGGAAACATAGAGCCGCCAATACATTCGTCAGACACGGTTTTTTAACACAAAAACCACATTGCGGTCAGCTGTTGAATAAACCCTGTTTTCCTTGTACATAAGACTTGAGCATCCATCAATATTTTGACCCACTTTTGACGATAGTTATTAAAACGTTACCTCAGTAATTAAATGAAATCATGTCAACTACTTATGTAGTGGCATAGGAACATTTAAGTTGGAGGTTTTTTGTTGAAATATGTAAATTTAGTGAAGAAGACCCAACTTTATGTCTTTCATCTACACATTAGTCTTATTGAAGTAGCAAAATGAGATTTAGGTGCCAGCGTAACTTAGAAGTGTGAGGGGTAGGAAACGCACCCAATCGCATGAACACAAGCGCTCGATTTGTACACTACATAAATATGCATTTATGTAGTGTACAGTACTTTCGCTAGCTCCCAAATGGTTCGTTTTTGGGCAAAGATTGACGTGAACCCTATTTCACAATACAAGTGGCTGCTACTAATGCTACTTAGGTACTTACTTGGCGAGTAGCTTTTCGTCGTCATCGGAGTCGAGTGGCGGCGGATCGAGCGACACCGGCGACTGCGGCAGCGACGGCCCGTTGCCAGACTCGTACTCCTCCTCCGTCGGCCCGGCCGCCGCGTATGTGTTCGTCGTCACACCTGCACACGACAACTGTATTCATACCTGGCTTGGCTAAAGCATCAACTGATCTAAAAAGCTAATAAGGATTTAAGACTTTCCTGACTACGGTCACGAGATGAACGAGACGCTTGAAGTGTCCGGCCACTACAGAAGTGGAAAACCAAGTCCACGGAAAATTATCCGGAGTCCTAAGTAATGACGTTCAATGATGAGTTCAGTGACTTTGCCAGGGACTTGAATGAGCGAAATGAAAAGAAATTAAATAATTTATTTTGCTTTGCGCTCGTTAGACTCATGCCACAAGAATAGAGGAAATGCCGGGCGCTGAAATACTTTGCATTCCTTAAATTTGTAGACATTAAATGCGTCACGTCACGAGACACACATTTTTATAGAGCGACGTGTGACTTTTAAAAACTGTTAGGTTTAGTTTAGTTCACTTCACTAAATTGAGACTACGGTAAAACCTTAAACTCAAAGTGCTGCTTGTTATTTTTACATATAAATACCATGTACACGTGTTTACAATGAGTAAGGTAAAAGTAAGAAGGCTTACCGCTGCGGTTCCTCACGACGTGGTGTTTGGGGAAATATAGGTCCGGGTCTACTTGTCCACGGTCCAAATCGTCGAGGTACACGCCACCAGGCGCATCGGTCGCTTGACTCGACATGAAACGGAACATGCCACTGAAGACGCTGCGGTTGGCACGCTCTTCGTCCGAGCTTAGAGGCTCCGCCGGCGAGCCCGGCGTGCCAGGAGTGGCGGGGGAGCCGGGCGGCTGCGGAGAGTCCAGTTCCGCCGGGGAGGCGGGCCCCTCGCTCCGCACGGGCGGCTCGGGCAGCTCGCCCCAGCGCCAAGACTGCGACGATTTGTCCCCCTTGGCCGTCCGCGCCAATTCAACCTCCGTGTCTGATTGCACCGGCGTCCCGCTGCGCGATCCCCTAAAGGCAACCAACTATTAGTCATCTCATCGGTATGACCAGGGGCTCGTATAAAATTGCTACAAGTCTGATACTACTAGTGTTTTCTCGTACAAAATCACTAGTAATATTAGACTAGTATCTTGTTAGGAACGGGCCCCAGGTCTAATGACAGAGTTCCATTCGATGCGCATTTGGTTACTCGGCGTCCGAATGCTGGTGTTACGAAGGTCTTTAGAAAGCGCGACGATATTAATTACGCATTATCAACGCTCATTCAAAAAACATTTTTCTGTTCGTTTACGTAATTAGACAGAATATATCGTAACGTAGAGGTTAGCCGAAAATGCCGATAAGCTCTCGATTAGATTATCATAATTAATCATTAAGGTTGTTCGGAAACTAGGTACTTATATAAAATGGGAATACGTGAAGGAAGGACAAAAATGAGGAAATGATTGTGGGGGGTATGGGTGGCATTAAGAGTAGCGTTATCCTACGATGTGATTACACGATATCATTATTTGCCGTACTAAAAGCATGATATGCGCCTAGTGATACTGAAGCTTCTACACTAAAGCGCCGCAATTATGACCGCTGAAATATTTTCGAGAGCTATTTATACGCTTACCCATCGACATCGATATCTTAAAAGGGTATTTAACGGTGACAAGGTAAGTAGAGTAGTGCAAGCGAGATGCAGTGATCGAGTAGTATATTGTTAATGTTTACGCGTTTCTGGAGGCGGCGTGCACCTCGAACGCGGTGTCGGACAGCGCCAGCGGGATGCGGTTGTCACCGTTCAGCTTCAGGTTGGACATCTCTTCGCTGCAACCAGGCCACGCGCTCAATCACAAACAATACCACTCAATATGGAGCGCATCGGTAATGGCCTTACCCGCTTAGTAAAAACGGTTAAAAACATTAATTATACGCCTAACCGAGATCTGACCTCTGTCTTCAGAGGCAGTAAATGATAATGATATTTTTAGGAATATAATTATGCTAGCTGAATGGAAATCGAAGTCAAACACGCAATCCTCGGAATTGTGTAAAGATAAGTTTGCTCACCTAAGGGCTGCTGCATTGACTTCGCTGTCACTGTAGAAGTTGATGTCCGTGGCGTTAGGAATGGCGGTGGGCTGCGAGGGCCGTTCCGAGCCCGCGCGGTCTGACTGGCTAGAGACAGAGCTCGTGGAGGACTTGCGTTGATGTTTCTTCTTGGAACTAACTTTCCTAGTTTTCTTTTTCTTCTTCCCGTTGCCGTTAGTTTTGGCCTCCTCCAGGTTGGCGGGCGCGGCGTCGATGGGACGGAAGTCATTGTGCGCGCTGATCATCTGTACCGCCTGGTTGGCCTCGCTCCCGGCCTCCAATTGCGTCGCCGAAAACGTTCTGGGAGTGCGGGAATCGCTCCAATTCGCCGGCTCGTCGAGGCCGTCTAGCCCGTCCATTTCGAACAGTGCCTCATTATCATTATCGCTAGTCGGCTTGACATCTTTTTTGGCATTTTGCTTAATTTTACTAAAGTCAGGTTTCTGCATCGACTGGCCGTCAGCGGTGTACCTGCAAAAGCGTGTGGAAATCTCAAGCGAGGATCAACCTGAACTAATTGCGAGTCATTCGAAAAGAACGACTCGGTGCAATTTTCATTAACATAATTAACGTGGATATAAACAACGCTTCGCTTTCGAATTGCACGCAAATGCAAATGGAATAAGTAACTGTTACAATCTAAACAAACCCCCTCACTTTCTGTGAGGAACGAGGAACACAACAAGTTTTGTTTCAAGAACACGTTGCATATGAATGAATGAACGGGGTTACGTAAAAGCGCCGTACGTTTTCTATGGCCGAGTGGGTGTTCTGTTCAGTTTACCTGCGTTTGGTGTAGTCGGAGGCCTGTCCGTGGTCGGGCTCAACGGCGGAGAGCGAGTTGCGGCGCCGCGGCTCGTAGAGCTGCTCGAAGCGCGTGGCCGGGATGGGCGAGGTGGCGAGGTGCGCGGACCAACCCGCGTCGTCCTCGCCCACTTCCTCCACGAAGAATGCCTCGCCAGACTCCCCTAGTTTCATGTGAATGTTCAGCGACTCGCCATTCAGTTCCAAGTCCACCTGAACAAACATAAGTCATATGATGTATTTCATTATTTTCATCCTATCGAACGATCAACCAGACAAAACCACATCACTAAAAATACCAGTAAAGGTGATACAAATCTTTGCAACACATTTTTTTTAATTTATAGAATTCATTAGAGCTACTCTGCTGGTACCTCTTTTAAATTAAGCACAATTCTTCACAGGTATCGAATGATAGATTCGATTCGAGTGATGTGCTTGCAAAATTCACGTTGAGATTTTTCAATTCTTCGCCGGTAAACACCTTGATTTAAATAATGTTTTTTATTTTATTGTAATTTTCTCAGTTTCGTTGCAATTTAACATCAATAATATCGATTTCGCTGCGGTACCTACTCTTATTGGATTTTCCCCGCGAAAGCGAATTTATGACTTTTTCATAAAGTATACAGTCATATTACATACCCCACCACTTCGTCATATTCTGTACTAGACACATCCAAACGAGATCAAACGAGCAGAGGTTATCTCACAATGCACTGAAAGTAAACCTAATAAGTCCGATATCGATTGCAAATACTCGTAGTAACAATAATCTTTCTTGAACTTTCTTACTCTACGTATGAATTGTATACTTTTAAAATTCCGGCAAAACGACAGGTGCCCGGATCAGGAATAATATTTGTGCCAATATTTTTTACATTCTTGGTGAAATAATATCCCAGTGTTGGCTTTACTCCAATATTCAGAGTGATTCAGCCACATAAGATTACCCATCTCGTTTTGGCAACTATTTAATGCTCTATACCATCTAAGAGCTTCCTGTCGCTACCGACTCACGTTAAACGTACCTAACATTTAATATTACGTAACGGAAATCTAAAGTACGGTATACATACATGCTTTCATTATTTAAGTTATATTCATTCGGTAACCACAACGTTGATGCAAGCCAAATTCTAATTTAATAATAAAACATTCTGGTAAAGCTCTGTGAATGTGCGAGGGTCGACCTCTGCGAACGTCGCATACCTATATAAAATTCCTAGTGAGCAGCACATTGAATGCCCCATGCAGAATTACAGACTCTACGCAATCTAGTGCAATTTTAACTCACGACAACCTCAATGGTTTTTTTCGCTATAGATAAGCATTATCCGTAATTAATTGTGCATAGAAACTCGGTTATAGTTCTCCCTTGCTGCTTTAATTATCTTTGTAACCTTTTGTAAGGAATTTCCTCGCATCGCACAGTACCTACTTTTTACAGTATAAGGCACTATTACTTTGTTTGTACAAGGTGATAAATAATACAAAGTAGTAAAATAATTTTAAGTGGCTACAACGGATCATCCCCCATATAAATCTAGACAAAACAAAATGTATTGAATTATATACACCGCCGGGAAAACCTATGTTTATATCAAAATAAAATTTGGCGATATTGAAATAGAACGTTTAAATTTGAACTCAACCCGTTTTCTAGGTATTTAAAACCATTGACAGTCACAATGATTGTAAGGAAGATATACAGACAACGCGCGACGCGCGAAGGAAACCCAACGCCTAATTTTAATTATTCAAGAGCATTCACAACAGTTTTTGCTTTGTTAGGGTCAATGTCGTAGTTTTTTGGCTTTGCTATTTTGCTTCATGTCGAATGTTGTGATTGATATAAGTCTTTAATAAGACTCAATCGTAACAGGAGCAAATAGGTTTGGTATGTCCTACTACGCCCGAATGACACGTCAGTTCCCAAAGAGTTTCAGTTATTATTCAATGATTCCGTCCACGCTGTGCCAACTTCGCGTGACAGACTTTGGACCAGAATATTGTGTGGGAACTGTGTTTATTCATCCGGCTGTAGGGACCATGTGATTGTCACATGTAGACTTCCACTTATCCATCAGAAATAGAAAGAAATCTAAACCATTTTGATTTTGACTTACTCATACCATAACATCAAAGTGAGCGTTGATAGGTAGAGACAACAGGCTATTTAGGGTATTTTCAATAAAAGTGACGGCTATAAATAAAAGAACCCGCTGAACAATTTAACCGGAAGACCATTCTCTGGATTAGTTAGTCATAATATTCCAGATAGGTGGGGGGTTTCTTAATATAACATTCGATTTGCTCAAACGAATACATCCTGGTTAAGGCCCCAGAAAATACAATAGTATTATAGTCGTAGTCAGTACCTACAATAAGAGAAGGTACGTAACGCAAGAGAAATCATGGGTTTGTGACCGCATTAGCGAGTTCTTTTCTAAAGCTATTAACAAACCCCATCGTTATTTTCAATCATTATGTTGTTATTCACAACATTTCCTTATTTAGATACCGTCGTGCGATTTGCGCGACATAGCAGTAACAAGACCAGTAAGTCTTTGACGTCTTACACTCACGTATAGATAACTAATGTTATAGATACGCATTCAAATTAAGACTAAGACTATAATAAGTCGTATTTTAGCCCTTAGCCGGTTACGCAACCCATCCCAGATGACCGGGAACTCATGCGGCCAAATACATCACGAAATCACCTGTGTCCCTTGTATCGCCACAAATCAGAGTAGTAAGGAGATTTATGAACGAAACGATGTATAGCTATGTAGTTGTAGCTTGTAGCTACATGGTTAAACAATTTCAGGTGAACTATACACAAATATATATATCGGAAAATTGCATAGTTCCCGCGGAGCAGTTGCCTGCGACTTCGTCTGCAAAAAAATCGTTTTCGGACTAAAAAGTAGCCTATGTTTTAATCTAGGATCTAGGGTTCTAGCTATCTTCGTTCCAAATTTGATCTAAATCCGTCCAGTCGTTTCAGCGTGAAGAAGGAACAAACATACACACAAACAAACACACATCCTCACATGCTCACAAACGTTCGTATTTATAATATTAGTCGGATTTGCCAGTGATGGATAAACTTTTCTAAAGGTTCTTAGAGCTACCTCAAACTGAAGCGCACTTACCACTTTGAATCGCGACCGCAGAACTCCAAGCTTGCCGAACCGCACGTGGAAGGGCGAGCACGTGAAGCTACCATCAGGCTGTTCCACAACCACCACATCGATGGCCCCCGTCAGCGTGGCACCATTAATCTCATTGTAAAACTCGCGGAAGTTCGCAATAAACTTTCCAATATAGTTCATAGAATACATGTTGCTATTTTGTTGCTAACACTCCCTGATAACAATGTCTCGTGCTATATTTAGACACACTAACACTAACGTTTCAAATAGTCAATCAGTCCAATAACCCGCGCGTTCGCTACCCCATTGTGTCACTTGAGGTCTTCGAACTACTGTTTCAGTTCCTGAAACAAAAGATATTCATTATTAATCTTAAGCATGGCACAGTTATTATACGAGTATTATGGTAACGTAACACGTTTAACCTTTGTGTTTTTATTTATCCTTTCATTTTGTTTTAGAAATGAAAACAAAAAGCGATAATGGGCAAGTAGGCAAACAAAACTGTACACTTACGTTTTTAAATACGATAAGGCACGTGGCATGACATCATTTAAAGGATAAAGTGAAGTTAGATAAGTAATCGACAATCGTTAATTAGTTGGTTGTCTACAATTCATTGAGTTCGTTGCAAAATTAATTTAAAGTTTTACGCGTTAATTTTTTTTACTAGCGACGATCTATTTTTATGGTTCGTGGAGCATGCTGACGCAAAGTAAATATCACTTGAAATACTAGGTCGATGCACCGCCAGGCACCAGGCACAGGATATTACTCAATGTTGCATAGTCGAGATTATATTAAAATACTTTGTGTAAACGCGAATATGTTGGAATCAAAATTACCTACCAAACGGCATGAATAATAATCAACTACTTGTCGCATTTGTGCCTTTTCTAAAATTATAGCTACGCGCTTAAACATTTATTTCATTTTCGTGGGAACCTTTCAAATTGTACTGACAAGAGGCTAATTATAGCTTTAAAAAGACTCTCCCGACCAATCGCAAGGACTGGTGACATTGGAGCGCGACTCGTGAAAAGCATGCGGCCTCGACGTGCGTGACGACTGTAAAATCGGGGACTCTGCCCCCGCCCACATACCTACATATAAAACAACCACTTAATCCGCTTAGTAAAAACTGTGACAAGCTGATCCAATCGCCAACTTAAAAATATGGTAAGTATATCTAGTCGGCTAAAAAATCGATTGGATACATGTAACTTTTGTATGTGTGTGAGCAAACCTTGTGACATAATGTTTAAGAGGTTACCCATCTTTCGAAATAGCTGCTTGAGCAATAGACAAGCTAAACATTATTAACTACATACTGTCGTCTATCGCAGTTCAGCGTATCTATCGATGGTACGATACATTTCGCAAGACGGCTGTTCGGCAAGTGTTATAACCTAGGATCTTAAAAACAACTCAGGTCGAAGCATTTGTTTAATCAAAACAAATGGCTTACTTTCATTTAAAAAAATCAGCAATTTTAACAAAAAACTTATAGGAGCCCGGTTGTATACCTAGTAATTGACAAGAAAATTCTTTACCAACTTAAAGTTTACGGTTTAAACATCAAATCCTATTTTCACTCACAAGTCAATGTGGCAATCAGCTTTATTGCGTTTTTTCTGATGGAGGAACTGACATGAAAATGACAAAGCACTTTCTTGGTCGACTATACGATTTTGTACGTAATTTATTATTGGATGTTATTAGACCTACGGGGTACAGTGGCAGGTGTCCAGTGTTCACGGACGGGTACGTCAAACTTGAATGGCAGCAGCTGCCAGAAGACAGACCTAATTTTAGCCCCAAGGGCACCAAGTTCAATGTGTACGAAGACATGACGGAAAATTAGCAAAATTTGTCGTGAGTATCAACTAGCCACATGAAGACAAACAACGTAGGCTCTAACAGCTAAACAAACATGAAATACTGACATGAGTGTGTATTGTATACTAACGTATTGTTATAACGTATAAGTCTACAATATAGGATTTCTAGAAGGATGATCCCGAAATGCCGAATTAAGCTTTATAATCATAAACGAAACTAGAAGTCGTTAAAACATTACTTTCAGCCATTTTTACGACAAGTACTGGCCTAAATTCATTGGGTAGAGGCCAAGTCTGACGAGCAAACTAGTATGCTGCTTTCAATATATTCAGTACATGTGATAAAAACTGACGTACTTGTTTTTGTTTACCCGACGAAACTGCCAAACCTATTGACACAAACAGCCGGCTGAAATTCCGAAACAAACAAAAGAAATGCAGTAAATTGAAAGACCGGTTTATGTGGTTCCCATAACTCCCAACCCCAACTTGTTTATGGTCCGGAGTTACGACATGGGTGAATACTGTAATACCTAACTGGACAACTTAAGTATTAGTAAAGTACTTGTATGGCAAGTAGAGGTGATTGACCTGCTAATGAACAGATTACCATTGAATATACTTTTTTATTTTTTTTGCAGTATGTCAGAACAAAAACACTCCACTATCGTACCTACTATACCTATCTCTTTGTTGTGCTAACTACTACTCAATCTGGTGAGAATAGTTCAGGGGTGGCCAACGGGTCGATCGCGATCGACCGGTCGATCGCGCCTGTTAGTCCAGTCGATCGCGGCAAGGTAAAAAATATAAATATGTGGACCAGACTGCGCAACGTAATCAGCATGCTGATTTAAGGTTTCATGAAGTATGTAATTGGTAGATCGCAGAAGGTTTCGTTAGTAAACAGGAGATCTTGGGTCTAATCAAGTTGGCCACCCCTGGAATAGTTGGTCCTGTCAAGGTTGCATTTTCGATGCATTGATCTTCGTCGCCCAAATCCTCCTTAAAGTCGGCCCTATAGATGTTTCTCCTGTACCTATTTCATTATTTTGCCCGTTTTGTCTGTATTTTTGATGCGCCTTTTACGTATCCTACTGTTTCTCTCAATTTCTGGTAGGTACAAAGGTACATATTGCATCGGTTCCCTAGGTAGGTGCCTACACCTACATTCACAACTACAGTGTATATGCTTCAAATGCAACGATACTGCCTACTGAAACCTTATATCGACACGTTCGTCTCAGCCGCAAGAGTACCGATCTTCACGTGGTGATAACATATGCGGAACACACGTGACAATCGATCTAGTGCTGACCTTTGAGATACTTATCCAAGACCTAAGGATTACACCTTCCATGGCACAGAACAGACTAAACAAACACAGGGCATGCAGGTGATAGATGGAATATTGCAATATGAGTCACGGTGGTATTTCCTTATGTTTAGATTTTAACGATAAATACTCCTTAAAAAATATTTTTTCAGTCAGTCAGTCCAATTACAGACGTCATAAATCAAAGAACGTTGGTAATCAAAACAAATGCCACTTACTTTATAGTGACTCTGACTTACCTATATGGTAATAGTATAGTCGAATTACCGAAAAGTATGGAAGTAATTCGTGTAGTCGTGTTTTTTTGTGGAATCGTTAGAGGGCACGACTAGATGGTTTCCCTCGGTTTGCACCGTTTCTATCATGTACGGAACACTTTAAAATATTAGGTATAAACTTCAAATGCCGTTATTTTGGAGTATGATAAAAGGTATTAAGCGCAAGTTTAGCCACGTTTAGCACCCCCGTGCAAAGTATGGAACATGTTTTTTTTCACTCTTTTGTAGATTGTACTTCGGGGGAAATTAAGATAGTCGTGAAAATTTATAAATAACACATATTTAAAAGATACTACATTCGCACTCAATAAAAAAAAGAAAATTTTAACTGGAAGTTTGGTAAACATAGTTCTATCTAAACGCAAGGAATAGCAGCGAACGCTAGGTAGCGGGTAGTATTACAGAACCGCATGTTCCGTGTAGAAATGTCAATTTTTTATGGGGTGCGAATGTAAATCAAACCAAGTTAAGACGATTGTGACGATTTTTATTAATTTCAAAATTTCCCCCGAAGTACAAAGACAGTAAAACATAGAAAACTACTTTCCGGGTGTCGCACCCTGGTGCAAATTTGGTATTGTGTTTTGATATATATTCTCATCATTTCCTCAATTTGCACCGCGTTCTGTATTTTTCCCGGGGCCGCTATGCCAAAAAGTATATTTTTAGTTATATGATTTTTTTTTGTATGTTCCGTAGCTTGAATTGAGCTAAATAACGGGTGCAAATATAGATTTAGATGTAATAAAACGTATGGCAAATTGCACAGACTACACCTATTTTTTCTTCTTAGTTATTACTATTACACCATTTTCAACCAATTCCACCCCTTTCCGGGGGGGGGGGGGGGGGGGGTGAATATATCAAGTGATGTATTAATTTCCATTTCTAACCCATACAAATCAAAAACAATTGTTTTTATCAGTTCTTAGAATTATTTCCTGACTTAAGGGAAATTTCACGTAATTTGCCTCCACTATAATTGAAACGGAAAAAAACAACAAAAGCATTAATGTCTTCTGAGAATCAACATTGCAATTTTGCCATATACGTAGTACATTATTATACGTAGTATACCTAGTTATGGCATTGTTTATTGCTGACATTGGAAATGCTAGATGAATTGGAGTTATCTATAGGTAATCCCATTATATTTACACCTGCATATATATACGAAAATACAATGCACCTGCATTATCTACACGCGAGGTGAACTCTAAATTCCTAATAAACTTTTACCCGCGGCTTCGGTCGAGTTGATCTTTGTTTTATTTCAGGTTAAAGCGTAACCAATTTAGGTATAATGAAAATTTATAAAACATAGTTATAGAAATATATACGAATTTGCATTTAAGAGAATATGTATTTTAAAATATAGGTAATAAATCTATATGCATATAAAATGATATCCTTTGTGTTATGGTAAAGTAATTAATTGAAATTGACACGCAAAGTGGACATTGCTCTCTAAACTGATGTAAAGGGTGTAGTTAAAGTGTGTTCGGTCAACATTATCTCGGACAAAGGAGGACAATGAAAATGTAGGTAGGTAGGTACACGCAATTAATCATGTGGTTGATATCGTGTAGTTCCAGGGTTTACGGTTAACTCGGCACCGGAGTTGTCTTTCCTTTCGGTCATTTGCAAACTTCCGTCCCAGACACCTACTTAAATGGCTAGTTTGCAAATGAATCGAAAGTTGAATAGGTATTCTAAAAAAATACCAACTTGTTCATGAGGATAAATGAGAACACACTATGAAAACCACATACGAAAGCGCGTCATTTGTTTTAATATTGTTCATATATCTATTATCAATCAGTTATTATCATGTTTATACAGTTAACTTTAAAATTCCATTGTTAAATCAATGAGTGTTATTACTATTTTTATAAAAGTAGGTGAATAGAGAATGAAACAATTATGTCAATAAATTATCAAAAGTACCTATACAAGTCACCACATATGCAAACAGGTGCTGGCCACACAAGTGATCTTTGAAATTACCTTAGAAAAACTTAGCGCTTCGTCTTTATAAACAATGTCACCGTAAACTTCTTAAGTCACAAACAGTCCTATTGTTTGCCGCTTGCAATCGACGTACTTCGTCGTTGTGTCAGCTGTGAGTTCGCGTACTGTACCGATCGGAGGTAGGACTTCGACACGTGGTGTGCGCGCCGACTCTACCAACACACTGTGTTGCGAAACGCTTCGCCTGAGCAAAGCAACCGACCGCGAAACATCAACCGAACCACGAGCTCGCTGTGACGTCGACCGACGGATGTAGATATCACGTTCACATACACACTTACACGTAAATCTACTACATACGGCCCTCTAAGTGTGAGGGTTGCTTCAAGATTAGGTGCCCACTCACCTTTATTTAAATCGATTAATAATAGGTAATTTCGCGAGGAGACTACAATTGTATGCCTTTCTTCGTTAGAGCACAGAAGTACAGAAGCCCAACAGGTCTGGTGTTGTTAGGCACTATAACACTACTCAAACTAAGCATAAGCACCGGCCTACCAAAAGGACATTTCTTTTAATTAATAGTTAACCAAATGAAAAGAAAGATAGGATGACCGCGAATGTAAACATTAACGCCGAGGCGACGCATATAATATTTATATGAAGATAAACTAACTTTTTCATTATTATAAGAAAATAGAACAAAGGACAGGGTAATGTAAAAACGAAAGCGCACGTGTCTTGAAGGAAAGATGGCATGCGTGTGGAGAGAGTTGCGCTAAACTAAAGGTACTACGTAGGTACCTAACCTATCTATAAAAAGTAATCATGATTCATGGACATCAGTTTAAGACCAGGGTAAGTGTGCGCAAATTACCCGGTTTTTTAGATGTGTCTAGATATGTACGAGTGTATGGCAGGGTTTTGAGGATTTACTTGCTAATATGTTAATGCTAACTTGCAAAATCATTGCGAAATAGAGGTGTGATTATGTTTCTTCTATTTATTTAACATACGACCTTACCAATAAACTTTAATAACCTAATCGGCTGTATCAGTTTGCGTTCTTTGTCAGACAAGTTGGAAATTCAAGGCGATCGTATTAATCGCGATTGGCCAAGCGAATGGTTCGACACGCGAGCCCGCGCCCCGCCTGCGCCGGCGTTGTGGTCAGGGAAGCCTCGCATCGTACGAGCGTCGCGCGATGTGGCGTGACGCCCGTGGATCTCATAACGTCATTGCGAAAGTATGTTTTCTCCCAAATATGCAGACGGAATGATACTAACATATTATGCTGTTACTTTTAGAGCTGATTTGGGCCCTGCACATTATTGAAATACGTCAAGCGTGAGCACCGGAAAACTGAATTTCTAAAACGTAATACGCGTAGGTGAGACTTTTATTAAAATAGGCAAATCAGTAAGTGGGTCAGTGTCTCCTTATTTTACTACATATTTCCTAGAGGGTGGCGTCACTCTCCAGCACATCGTCGTTTCACAACTGTAGACAAAATATCAATAGCTTTTGCTTGGTGTGTTGCAGCTGACGAACTACCTACTTAGTTAAGCATAATGTTTTTCATATTATTTTAAGATAAGATGCCTCAAAATAATAATTACTAATAAAATATAAGCCATCTAGCTGATAACATATATCCCGAATGTGTTTAACTTAATACGAAATAAAAAGACTATATAGGTAATTAGTCATAAATGATGATTCATGCAATTGTTGTAATCATAATTGTAAAATTAGGACATGAGTTAAGTATTAAAAACAGCATTATAAATTACCGGATTGTACCTACATAAAATTATCTTCTCTACATGAACATTTTCAAGGGACTATTTAAAATATTACTCATGTGTTGTTGTATAAAAACAACTTACTGATGTTGTTTACAGTGTTTACAAAACAATGTCAACATATAGTATCAGACTACAGGCACCTTATTTGTCTAGCAAATGGGTGTGTCGTGACGTAGCCCACGATTAGCGGACTGCGATGGCGCCGCGTGAGCCTGTTGCGTATTATTTTAGCGAACAACAAGGCCACAATGACTCCCGCCGTCGTCCAAATAAATTTAACCAACGACCTACTTACAACCGTATCGCAACTCCCATAGAAACCAAAACTGCGTTTTAAGCTGGGTACGCAACGAAAGCCGCGCTCGCGCATAAACAAATGTTATCGTTGTAGTGACCTTCTACAAATGCGCATTCTCAAGAAATCACTCGTGTCACGCCACCACACGCGGATAATCAAAACATGTTTTTGAAACATAGATATTAGTTACCTAATGATATTATCAAAGATTTAAGGGTGTGACACCTCTAACTATATAAACCATAATTATAAGTATTTAATTTACTTGTTCAATCCAATCACCTGTGCCTGGGCCTGGCTTGACGCTGACGTTTGAGACACCCTGTATTTCCATGTTATTATAATTATGTCATCAGTAATTTTGTGTAATAAATAATTTTTTTTTTTTGGATGTTTGACTTCATGACCAACTTCCGAAAATTGATCAGTACCTAAGGGTATTGTTTCTCTATTTAAGTACCGATTTAAAAAAGGTTTTAAATTCTTAGAACACCTAGATCATGTTACCTATATGCCTTGCAGGTATTATTTCATTATCCTTGAGCTGTTAATTTTTTATAAGTTTAAGCTTAACTTAAAGGAATAATATATACAATATGGTAAGTTAAGACTAATCTTCTTGGATTCGAACACTGGTTATGGCTATATAGTGATCTGTAGACCACTGGTGATCTATGAAGGCAATTAAATTTGTTTGCAAGTGTTTGTTATTTTGTTTTATCTTATGAGAAAACCTCATCAGATATTCAGTATGGTTCATAATCTACAGTACCATCAAGAGCTACTTGAAAAAAAAAAAAAAAAGTGAATTGGTACTTTATTTCAAAAAACATTCAGTGCTAAAAGTATATTATAAGAATATTGTTTGAATGTTTTTTGTGACAACTCCTTATCTGTATCAATAATCAACATCATGAAAATAATGTGGCCCGAATAACTATTTATCTTGTTATATAACTTTTTCCTAAACAATTGTGTTTAGGGTATTGCCAACACTAACGTCACAAGATTTGATAAGCAAGCTACTATCATAAATAAAATATTTTTGAATGTATAAATTAAAAGTAGTGTTTTGTAACTAAATTGTTATTATACAGGTGGTAGCTCCGCGTCAAGCCGAAAGGAGGTTAAATGTGCCCTTATAACAAGCCCATTTTCAATATTTAAGAACTATAGTATTGCTGTATAACTTACCTCAAAAAAACAAACTTACAAACCCTATTTCAGTAAAATCAAAGAGTAAACTACGCAGAACGTAGGTACCTACGTCTACCTAATACGCGGAACGATAAAGAGATATAATAATAATAACAAAATGTACCTAGAATTTGATTAGATAGATATTACAAGTAGTTTTAGAATGATTTTAAAAGATCTAACTTATTAAACAACCTAATCATAACATAACGAAACTAAAGCAACATAATGATCCGAGTTAGAAATCGTTGTTACTTTGGAAAAAAGATGGAAAAAACATGAAACAATAAAATTGTAGAATATTGATTAAAAGATTTGAAATTGGCAACGTATTTTTTTCCGCCTGGAAGTTTTTTGAAGCAATGAAAAAAAATATTTTAAAATTTTTATTGTAAATATTTTTTTCTATACTTTGTTATATATGATTGTTTTTGTAATTTTTAGAAGTTTGAGAAAAAAATATAGCAAAGTTAAAAATTTGCTTGTAACAAATTGATAACAAATGGAATTGTTGATAAAAAAAAATATTTTTTGTTACTTTATAGAGGACAGTTAATTATGATTTTTAATAAAAAATAATTTCTTAATTCATATTTTAACAATAGAAATATAAAAAAACGATTATAAGCTATTAAAAATTAAGATTTTTTTTTTTAAGTTCTTAATATTGGTAATTTAATAAAGCTGTGAAAAAAAAATTGAATTTTTTTTTAAATAATCGATTAGTTTATAAAAAAATTATAAACAAATGGCGGTTTTTTTTTCAAATCAATTAAGATATTGTATTAATTAAAAAACGATAATATGATGATTAAGAAAAAAAATGTTTTTAACAATATTACTTGGAAATTTCACTTTGTTTAAGTACAAAAGTGATTATAAACAAAGTATGAATATTTTTTTAACTTTTATGAAGTGATCATGTTGAGTATGTTTATAAAAAAGGCTCCACAAAACGAAACATTTTTACGACAGTTATTTAAACATTATTTTTCCATTTACACTGAAGACGGAAGTTCGAGAAAATTTTGTTAGTTAACAATCATTTAACTTGTTGAAAAATTAACTTTAAGTAAAATTTCCAACGGTATCCCCGTTGGAAATTTTTGAAAGTTCTTTGAAGTGCTCAAAATTTTTAAAACAATATTCAATAACTTAAAAAAAATTAATCAATGTGTCGTACTAGCTTTTGACACCAGGCGCGCAACCTAAAAATGAAGCGCGAAGACCCATTTTCAGCTTTAAATTAAAATTATAAATAATGGAGATAGAGTTCCGGGAACTAGGAGTTTTTTATTGGAAATTTCCTCCTCTTTAATATTAATAGTCTATGAAATATTGGCGAAAAACGAAATGCCTTTTTTTTCATCTTTAATTGTTTATAACTTTTGCAATTTTTTATGTGCTAATAATACACTCTTTTGGCACATTTTTCTAGGCGTCATTCCGGATCCAATGAGCTATTGCACATAATTTTAAGAGCAGTATCTCTATTTTAGACCATTTTGAACTTTTCGGCTAGACTAATGACTTGAATTAGGTATGAGTAGCTCGATTTGCCGCCCCGACGTGCCGCCCGTGTGCGGTGCACGCTTTGCACGCCCGCTTACGGCGGCCCTGGTTAGGCCTCGCTATTAAAATAATCCTGGTTCCCCGACATGACAGTGTACTAGGGTTGACAATATTTTTGGCTTTGATATTTAAATATAGTATTTTCTATGGGGTATTTTGTAACACACTGTATAGTAGCATCTAATCATAATAATATGTAACTATGCCAATAAGTTTCATAATCAAATTATAATAAAAAAGTGGAGCAAATGATATATGAATTTTAAACATTTTTACTATTAAAGAACTCAGTATTTCCATGGCTTTCAGCCATTATAAAAAAGTGTGTGCCAGACCATGCATAACATAATGTATGGTGGCATAGTCATTACTAACACTAGCTAGTGAAAGTTAAGGCACTAGAATACCTATTAGGATTTGAACCAGGTCATGCAAAGCAGGTATCCCAATTCAAAGTGTGTTAATTATAACTCACAATAATAGTAATTACTTCCTCTATCTATAGCTAGTTACACCATAGCCATTACCTTATTACATGTACATGATGCATTTTTTTTGCCAGGAGTGAGAGCTTTAGACTTGTAATTTTGCATATTAAAATGAACCGTCTTTAATCCCAGTATGTTTTAAATAGCACTACCTTGAATATCAAAAAAAGAAGGACAATGGAAACGAAAACGTAGAAAAACAGATTGTTGCCAATAGGTATTCGTTTTTGATCAATGTGATCATTAGATTGTATTATAATAATAAAAAGCAACTTTAGAAAAATACAAACATTCACCACAAATTTTCTGTAATAATGGCCTAGTAACTCTTGCAGCATTCTGTGAGCTGTAAGTGGTTGAGAAATATGTAGATAAAACAAGCGATTTTATTATAAATTAAATTGTTCAGAAGGCAGTGTTTTCTTGGAGGATCAAAGTCAGAGATTGAACGAATTTTCAAATCTATTTCTACCATGTTGTAACAAGGATCTATTCGTAGTAAATTTTAGAAATGTAGCATTTAGTTTGTAAGATTACTATAGAAATGAAGAACAAAGCTCATGACAAATATGGAATTGAAAACAATAGTACTCACCATATCACATTTTAGGTCAGTAAAGAGCCGAAGGGACACTATTTGACACAATAAAGAGATGATGACCAAAATTCTTTTAAGGTCAGTTTTATTAATTTTTATTTACTAGAATGCAGTGAGTGAGTGATCGATGACAATTTGACTTTTAGGAACTGAGGAACTGAACTGACACAACACAAGTGACACATGAAAGTCAACGTTGCCATACTAAAATAATAAATTTTTCGTGCTGTAAAGCACAAAAAGTGCTTTGCTTGTGACCAATGATTCTTGACCCCGACTTCTTTTTCATCACATTTGCACGTTAACAATATAGCAGCAGCCCCAAACCGCGATGAGTACCCCCCCCCCCCCCCCTGCCGCGTCTCCAGCACGCGGTTTTTCTGCCCTATGATTTTATTTATTCACTCGTAAATGTGATGAGAAATTAGCGTGTGTTAACCTAGGGCACCAGCTATAGCTATCCCCGTACCAAATTTTATCCAAATCCCAGTATAGTTTCAGCTATAGCTTCAGTTATAGCTTCAGCGTAAAGAAGGATCAAACACACGCTCACGTCGTCACATCCATCCATCCGTTCTCGCAAACCTTCGCATCTGTATGATATTAGTAGGATTTGACTAAAAAGAAATTAAACACTCAAAATAGAAAACGTAATTATATTTTTATTATTTACATCTTTTATGATTATAGAGGTACGTAACGTAACTTAACTTTTATTTAATTTTAATAATCATCTTTAAACAAAAATAGATGCGTGTAAGTGTGATATAGTTGATGATATAATATGGGTTTGCGCTATCCATAACCATGACTTACCACCATACTGTAGGGAAGTCAATTAGCTCAATAGACACTTTTTCATTTTTATTTTTGTTATATAAAAATCTTCACTTATGAACGATTTAATATATACTAACATCTCTGAGAGTGACTGTTAAAGTCTTAAACAAAACGTAACACGTTCGTGACTATATTTCCGGGTGAGGTGTTTAGCAACTGGCCGTCATCATAGCTAACGGGACACTCGAAGTTGCTTTGGCTAGTTAAAGCTATAGATGAATGTTATGGACTCTGGGGGGGGTCAGGGGTTTCAGTGGAGTCGCTGGCGCCGTTGGGCAGGGGTTCGGGCGTGGCCGACGGCGCGCGCGCTGCTGACGCCGCGTTCTGACACTTGTTGCGCAGCTCAAACACTTGTGTTATCGCGTCTCGGAAGCACAGGAAATTGTAGTCTATTACACCTGGGAAATGTTATAAGATTATAATACATAAATCACGTCTTTATCCCTAACGGGGTAGATAGAGCCTAAGGTAACAAGATCTAAAGGCCACGTTTAGCATGATTGTGGGTGTATAGGGGCAAATTAAAATAAGGATGGGTTGCTAGCTGCATCGCCTATAACATGATTCCTAAGATTTTCACCCCTTTCCTCGATGAACTTTTACCATCGGCGCGGGAAGAGAAGCCAAAAGTACATTCTATTTTTTTTTTCTTTACTCCCAGACCACCATGGAACAAGCTAATATCATAAGCAGCGGGAAAATAAAGTTTGATTAAATGGGATACTTTATTTGACTTGCAAGATTTGACCCCTAAAGGCATCAATAAAATTATTTACTTTAGTAACTTTGAATTATTCTGTAACTGAACACCCTTATAAATGTTTTTCAGAATAATTTAATCCAGGGTAAAAATGTTTTTGTACATTTTGTCGATTTTCAGTCTGACTTCTTTTTTCTGAAAAAAAGGACTGAATACCTTAACCAGTGTTCAATTAAACTAATCCTACCATCAGCTGAAGTATTCCAGAATAATTTTAAGACACCTACCTTGTAAAGTTTTATCATAGCAGAATGACAGTTTTTTCTTACACATAATCAATCATTTAGCTATTACGTTATTTAAAAAAAATACCTTGTTTCTGGAAGTTCTCTTCGCGTAGGATACAAACTAGGGCAAGAAATTTGTTGACTTCTCGTAAATATAAAACAGTGCCATTATTCAGTTTGATTAGACTCGAGCTTTGACTGTTGAATGTGTTCACTTCCGTTTCATCTACCATCCTGAAATAGAACAAGAGTAAAATGAAAAAAAAAAAGAATTATTCAATGAAAAGTTAGAAACTAGAATATTTTTCTAACAGCAGGCCAGACTGCATTTTTTAATGTATACAATGGCAGACATGTTTTTAAACCATAATTTATTCAGCATCGGCGAAATTGTCCGCCTGATGAACAAAAGGCATGTATTAGTATAATAATTCCTTCATGAAATAAACTCATAATATGAAGCAGTTAATTTACGCAACCACATCATGCTTCTTGCAAAATGTTTCTACCATGTGTAAAAAGGGCTTCAATTTAGTGTACGTTTAAAAGTGAATTAGAAATGTAATAAAAAAAATATTTAGAATAAAACTTGCCCATAAATACAAGAGATGTCAATGACAACATCTATCATGTCACAGCACAGTTCGTAACTCTGCATGTCTACAGGAGAGCTGTCAGTTGCTATGTAGATCTTGGAGACCACATCGAATAGGAATGCTTTCTCAATTCCGGAGTTCTGTAACAGAGATGAACAGAATTTAATTAAAGCATCTTGTCATTTGTGATACATCTAAGCGATCCAGTTTATCAGGTTTAATTTACAAGAAACAGACTAAAGCAGAAAACTGTTTTTGCACTGTTTATGCGTACATGCATTTGTGCACTAGTTAAGCTAAATGCTAACTGCAATTATCCATTAAGTTAGTACAGTCAAAGCCTCCAATATCTATGCCGACTGTACAATGTGTATTTTTAAGAACAAAACTTTTTCAACATGAAACCACCGAAGGACTGCCGCCAGGACGAGCGATCCAAGAGGAAAGACTATGAATTAGTCCGAAACATGTCGAGCGTTACTCGACTTTTATAATTTATATATGTGAGTTATCCGTTAGTGTAACTACCAAAACTTTTACTAATTTTACAAATAATTTTATACATTATGCTAATGCCCACGGTTCCTTAGGCATCATTTTAACTTATGGTGTTTGCATATAATACCTAAAGCCATCGTTCCATGCTGGTCTGGGAGTAAAGAAAAAACGTAGAATTTACCAGTTGCTTCTCTTCCCGCGCTGGTGGTAAAAGCCCATCGAGGGAGGGCGAAAGTCTTAGGAATTATGTTATAGGCGATGCGGCTAGCAACCCATCACTGTTTTGATTTCCCTTTCCACCTATACACCCTTATTCATGCTAAATGTGGCCTCAAGATTTGATACCTTAGGCTCTGTCTACCCCAGAAGGGACAAAGACGTGATATATATATGTATGTATGTGTATGTACTTAGCCACTATGGCAATGCTATGTCAAAACAAAGGAATACTTACAGATATGAGTATGTTGAGTAAATTTTCTAATGTAGGTAGCTGTGGTATTAACTTCTGAACAACTTTGCTGAATGCTTCAAAGATGGAATGATCATATATGGAGGTGAGATGAAATGACAAGTGCACATGCTCGAGGCCCGCCTCTGCCAAGTCATCTGTGGCCCGCTGGTGGATGTCTCTCTGAGATTCCATCTTGTAGTCATCATTCAAACCATCAACCTGGAATTTAATAAATTCTTATGGTGTTACATTGCTCAATTTTGTAAATTTTACTAATATTTGTGTTCCCTTAAATCTAAAGATCTCTAAATATCACCAGTTACGGTGTATGTCTTATTTGGGGTATACCAGGCAAATTAATGGCAAATATAGAATTAAAATTATGTTTTTATACCCACAAAACAATATCCACAATAGTATTATATTTATACTAGCTTCTGCTCGCGACTTCGTCCGCATAGAATAAGACTTACATTAGGCAGCTACAGCCTCTCACATGTTTATCGCTATCCCATGGGAACTATGCAATTTTGCAGGATAAAAAATAACCTATGTGTTAATCTAGGGTACCATCTACTTATATATCTCCGTTCCAAATGTTATCCAAATCCGTCTAGTTGTTTCAGCGTGAACATTGTCACATCCATCCTCACAAACTCCCATTTTCAATATTAGTATGATAAAAGAAAAGTATTTTTCCATGAAAGTGGTTTTTGGTCACATTATGTGTTACATGTAAATTATCCTAAAGTGTTGGGCTGTAATGGCGGAAACTGTGGCATATGAGCCATTTTGGGTCAAATATCAGGTCATCTTCGCTTTAAATATGCAAGCCATTTATTTCAATATGTTGAATGCATAAACAAACTGATAAACATTAATCATACATCCTGGCCAAATGTCACAAGTAATCTACTGCTAAATACATTATATCTGGGTTGTGTACTTACTTTATGAATAAACACTTCAAACTTAATGTTACTATTAACTCTATATGCTTTAGTGACGGTCAGCTGCAACTTGTTCAAAGCATCTCCGTAATCATCCTAGAAAACATAAAAAACAAATTATACCTACACATTTAATTTTGTAGTTTCATTTACTGTCAAAATCATTAATTGATGCAAAAATGAACATTGTGCAATTTTAAATAAAATTATTTTATATTACAGTGACTAAATGAACAAAATAAACGCTAAAATACTAAAAACTAATCTTAAAATTTAATAAAATGAAATCTTAAATGTCCACATAGTGATAAACATCATATACAAAGTTGTTTAAGAATGTTCACCTTCTACCATCTCAATTAGATCAAATTATCATATTTTAGTATGTCACAGGGTTAAGATTATGAGAGTAAAGGTCACACCTTGTTGTCTGCTCTATAAATGAGTAGGTAATTTTTATGGAGAGTCCTAATAAAGAATAAATTATAAAACATGCAGTGATGCAACAAAAAATTATTGATTAATTTCAGAACTATTAGTATCCACCCACCTGCGCATCAATAACAAACACTAATGCCCCACATCCACCGAATATAGTATCAGAATCAAAAGTGGGATCAAAAAAATCTATTTGCCCAGGAAAGTCCCATATTTGAAACTGCACAAAACTGCTGTTGTTTATATCGTCTTTGACTATTTTATTTGTAGATTCCAAAAACAATGTTTCATTAGGAGACATTTTATGAAAGACAACTTTCTGAATTGATGATTTTCCTGATCTGAAACCAACAAGCGCACAAAATTGTAATAGAAAATTTAACAAACGAAATAATTGATGTTTTCAAAATAAGAAATACCTTCTGAGTCCCATTAGTAGAATTCGTGGCTTGTGATCTTCTTGTAATGACGTGTTGTCTCCTTCCCCGTTCTGCTCGAATGGTCCATAGCTAAAGTCCTTGGGGAATGATCCCACATCGTAACCACTGGGTTCATCTTGATAACTCTACGTAAAAAATAGGGCACAAACTGATTGCAGGAAAGTAGGAGTATAGTGCAAGATAAACGAAAGTAACTAGGATTTTGCTCACCATTTTCACAGATATTGATAAACATATGTATCTTTATACAAATATAATAGCGTTCCTTAATTCATGTTCAAGAATTTGAAGCAAATAACGCAAATATTCAACCAAATAATGGAAAAGAAAAACAAAATTAATAAACTGCGATTCGACCAAATTCATCAAATCCCTCCAGTGAGACAATGACATGACATGACACTCATGACAGTGAGTTCGTATACAGCAGAATTTGACAGATGTCAGTTGCGCTGGGATTTTTATACTAACAAGGTAAAGACCAAAAACCCTTAAATACAGATCATCTCAACATAAAATATAGTATTGACTAGTAAAATGTAGAAGTAACTAGAAAATGTATTACCATTTTTTCGCGCCAACGTGTGCTCTGGTCTTCCGTGGACCTCTGGGGGTCCTCCTGGGCACCACTTTAGGAACCTTCGGTTTAATGGGGACTATTGTATCTTTGCTCACCAGTTAGCGCCACTTGTTGACTAAGATCTAGAGGTATAGCTGACTTTATAAAATAGACTCTTAGACTACAAGCCCATGGAAAAAAAACATGTGAAATGAACCAGCGTGAATAACGCTTAGAAGGCTGTTACTATATCATAAAATAACTCTGAGCGCTATGCGGTCATTTCTGAGCGGTACAAGTTTTTACTCGAACATAAAAAAAATTGCACTAACTTCCGTTTCCGTAAGTTCTGCTTTGATCGAAAAAAAAACAGCTTTCAAAGCGTTCACAGTCACAGCCAAATAATCCATAATTATATTTGCGATAATTTCACGAAGATCACTTTTCAACAGGTGAGTAAATGAATACATACATATTAACAAAAATACCATCATCATAAATGAAAGAAATTTTACTACGAAGTTATGTCAAATTATGTCCGCCAAAATCAGTGAAAACTTGAAAAGTGAATGTTATTGGACCTCACGCGACACTTAGCGCCTCTACCTCTAGTGACAAATTCACACGCGATTGAACACTCCTTTTTTTTAGGATTGTTTGATTGAATAGGGCTAACAAGTAGTTGGTTGTCATGTATACATTGCATTGGTTGGTGTAGTGTAATGTAGGGTGCCAAAAGGGCGACATGGGGGCGACTGAATTTTTAATCAAAAATTAAGTACGATGTAGGTACCTTTACAGTTACAGCAGTGTTCAATCGGACTCGGATTATAGAATATGTAACTATAATCTTCCCACCTATTGATATGAACTGAGGGAAAATTAATCCCAGCCCAGATTGAGATCAACAAATAAAAACAAGTAGATAAGTAAGTAATATTATGTGATATTAGATGAGAAAAACATTGTTATCATTAAATTACAAATGTATTAATACATTATTAAATATGAAATATAAAACTAACTAGAAATACGATTATTATAGTAAACATTATTTAAGGTTGGTTTTCTAATTGTATATTTACACGTCGATCCGGAGATGCAGGGTTTTGAGTTTGTCATTAGCGGGGGGCGCAACGGCCGGGACGCGGCAGCTGTGAGCCGGTCCATGCTGCAGAGCGAGCCAGTCGGCTTGTGAAGTCGTTGCTCGTGTCGCACGCGCAGGTGCTCCGTCCGCTGAGCCTGGGCCACGGCGTGCTGCAGCACTGCTAGACTGTCAGTACGCGCTGGAAACCTTTCCATGGAGTTAGAAACGTCCCCGACATCCGATGTATCAGTGTCCACTATTTCTTTATGATCTAGTACCATACCCATATTAACTTTCATATTACTTAATCCATCTCTAAATATTAAATACACTGAAGCTTGATCCAAAATTTTAAGTGAAAAATTCTCGTTTATTTTTAATGCTTTCATCTTAATCTGGTAAGGTTGAAAATTCTGACTAATTTTCTTGCTTTTTTCTTTAATGAAATTGTTAAATTCTATCGCTAGCATATCCTCGTCATTTTTAACAGGTCGTATTTTATTCGATTCTCCCGCGCCAGGCTGAATGTTGTAAATGCGGGGATCTTTGCGTGCCACTTGCGTGTCGACCATGACCTGCTGCAGCACAGGCGGGTCGTTCAGGTCGTGCCACTTCCAGTGCGACACTGGCCCAATACTGCGATCCAGTAGAACTCCTTCGGTTTGATTATACTTCAACCTTCAAAAAGAAAGAAAAATGTATGCTTCAAATTAGATAGTCTTCCATCAGAGCACAATGTGACATCACATTGTAGGTATTTTGTTTGAGTTCAAATCAAAATCAAATTCAAATTTGAAATCCACTATCTCATATTGACATACCGTATCACGATAATAATGACCGTCTAATCGTGGAGTGGTCCATGCCATTGCCACATGGCGCGTAAAGCAGGCATACTAATCGCTCTCTAGCTCTAGCGTAGAAGCCTAGGGTTTTACGCCTTCCAACGGCCATACCAACCTTTGAAAGTAATCACTTAGCTTACCCACAGAGCATACCTTATTTTTCCACTGTGGTCAAATACAACTCCATTCCCTGAGTAATCAAAAGTAGCCAGAACAGTCCTGGGCCGCGAGCGTCCCCTTTCGTCAGGCTCCCCGTTGCTGTACACAACAAACCGTTGCCGTGCATTGCTTTCTACGAATAACAAAATAATGAAGTAGGTATTTTTTTTTTCAAATTACCTGTAGGTACCATACATGTAGAGTATATACACGAGTTTGACAGTTTGTTTTGTATAGTTAGTTGCCAATAGTCTTTATTTGTTAATCATTCGTGTCATGCAATCTACAATATGATTGCAATAAGGTTCAAGATCGGTCGGATTATCTTAAGTAGGTATAATCATTTTCAAAGAAAAAAGAGCAAGTAAGTAAACCTTCAGCATTGTAGTAATCAAGTGCCAGCTTGCCGCTCCTGTAAAACCAGCGACCGCGTCCGTCGTCGCTGAATTCAGCTAATTTTTCCCCTGAATCATATTGCATTTCCCTTCTATTCTTGTTATGCTCAAACCAATCGAATTCCGGATGGGCCGGGCGCATACGATATACATTTAACTGAAAATACATTATAATTAAATAGTAGCTTTACTAAGTGAGAATATTTAAATTGAATCAGGCGTTACTTTGCGGAGGTCCATTTCAATTAACAAAAAATATTTACTTTGCTACTGCGCTACTCACGTGCATGATAACCAAGCCTGTGCGAAATATATATGATTTTCATGCAATCCCTCCCTCCACTACTGCCACATAAAACACATAAATCCCACAAACTTAATTATCCCTTACACCACACAAACGCTGAAGGCGTTTCGATACCTCTACGGCAGGGGTGGCCAACATGATTAGACCCAAGATCTCCTGTTTACTAACGAAACCTTGTGCGATCTACTAATTACGTACTTCATGAAACCTTAAATCAGCAGTTGGTGATTAGGTTGCGCAGTCTGGTCCACATATTTATATTTTTTGCCTTGCCGCGATCGACTGGACTAACAGGCGCGATCGACCGGTCGATCGCGATCGACCCGTTGGCCACCCGTGCTCTACGGGATCATTATCAAAGTTTAGTGAGCACAACTGTTACACGTGCAAACCAACGTCGTACTGATTTGAAAACATATAAATAAACATAATGTAACTACCCACATTCATATATTTTCCCAAACCACCCTTTTATTTATGATTTTTATTGTACATCAACAACTACCTTCAAAAAAATTCCGACTACAGCAAAAACAAAAGGGGTTATGTATTTTTCTATTCAATAAAATGGACACGCAATAAAGGTGACTAAAACAAAGTTCACCTGTTGGTTAATTATTGAACCACTATTATTGTACATAATTATTTCCAACTGCTTCAAAACATCTAACCGTAATCCCTTCTCACAAAAGTGTAAAATATCGAATGAAGCTGAATCTGAATAGTCCTATCTAATAAGGGATAATAATTAATAAGTTTGTGGGATTTATGTGTGTTTTATGTGGCAGTAGTGGAGGGAGGGATTGCAAGCAAAACATATAATTCGCACAGGCTTGGTTATCTTGCACGTGAGTAGCGGAGTAGCAAGGTAAATATTTTTTGTTCATTAGTGAAAATAAGTTTCTGTCAAAAAACACATTTTTAATACAAGCATTTTTGCTGACTATACTTGCATTGTCACCCGTCTTACATATGTGTATAGTACATAGTGCACCAAAGCCGGTAAGAATGGGACCGCTAACGAGAGTCTGCTAGAAGAGTTTGTAATCCTCTTACTACTACTTAAATAGGGCTGATAGGTACCTACTCGTAAATAATTTACTGTACTTTCGGTGCAAATGGAAAATCGACCACTTGAATTGACCACTTTGAATTTTGACCAAAATGAATATCATCCAAAGAATTTTGTCAAAATGTAATTGCGCTGAAAAATATTTTACTACCAAATTTGTTTTCGTTGTAAATTAATTAAGCCAGAATGTAATATTGTCCATTTTAAATTATAGGAACAAAATGAAATAAGTAAAAAGTGAATTTAGTCCAAAATGAATTAAGGCTAAATTAAAAATTTTCCTCGGACCTGTTTGTTTCATTGAATCAGGCGCTCTACTTTGAAATCAGTAATTCGATTTTTGTCCATTGCTATCCCTTTTGCACTTGATGCGTAACTAATTTGCAAAAAAGTGACAGGGCGATCCGGAGTTCGAATTATGGATTTCAAAGTAGAGCCGCTGTATATCAGGACTATAGGTGCCAATCAACGCCGGGGTATTACTTAACCTATTGGACACATTTATATTTGGACGATCCTACCTACTATGTACATATTTCAGATGGGACATATTTACAATAGTTCATATTTCTGAGTGTACGTAAATACAAGTGCCTGGTCGTTTTTTTTCGGGATATATTAAATTTGACAATTTTACAATGAAACAAGATTCTATTTTCGACGATATTCAGTATGAACACTTTTCCTTTTTGATTTATTCCAAATTATCATTTTTCTTTTTTAGACGTATAATTTCCAGTTGTCAATTTTCCATTTGTAGGTACCGAATGACAGTAAATTGTAAATAAAAACAATAAAAAAAGTAAACGGTTACTTTTCGAACGACTTTTTCAGTTGGAAGCTTAGTCCAACCCTTATCAATAAAAGTGCGATCCGACAAGGCGTACCGTATAACACCCTGTCTGTTTTCTCCAGCCTGCGGAAAAAAAATATAGTAGTTTATGTGATTGTATCATTAGGGGCATTTAAATAAGAGCGTGTTTGAGTCTTTTTCAAAACACATATTTATTTATTTATTTCATTAAATTTCACAGTATGACAGTAAAACCAAGGCACGTGAAACTAAATCTTACAAAATATAAAAATACATACAAAAATAAGAAAAACTTAAACTAGAATTTTACAGAAGAAGGCCGTTCATCCGTCATCTCGCAGAACTTCAAACACTCAACACACACATCCAACCATCTGCTTGCGAACACATCACAGTTTGGTGCCGACTCGAGGAGCGAATTTATGCGGTGCAAAGCTCGAACCAGAGGAGAGTTCCGGCGGGACACAGTTCGCGCAGTTGGCGCAGCCAATAAGTGACGACTACGTGGCCGAAATAAAAATTTAGATGGAGAGGAAACGTACAGACGCAACAACTGAGCAACCAGTTCAGGACAGTCAGAGTCACCACGCAAAATACTACCTACTGGCCACGCTAATCAGTCTATAATCTCGCCTCACCTCTAATGAGTTAAACCCCAAGGACGCCCAACAAAAAATTTGTTGGGTATAAAAATGGGTAATACCCGTACATTTTTTTGTACAGAAAACGCATATGTACATAGTTAAGGCCCGCGCCTTAATTAAAAAAAAAGTTAATTAATTCCTTGGTGTTACGACTTTTTCACCCTTATGCAAATGGAATAAAGGTGAAACGGTCGTAACACAAAGGAATCAATTATTTTTTATTGTGATTAAGCCTTTAACTGTGTACATTTTTTTTAAAGCGACTTATGAAACGAGCCGAAGGTACATACATTGCTTTGAGCAACCATAGCAGCGCTCCGCGAAACCGTACTACGCTTGACAAAGGTTTAAACAATAATTACAGGACTGTAGTAAGTATATTATAAACGCACATCCTTTATTTGTAGTGTGATCTGTGTAACACACACTCCCAATATATGTAGTAGGTACCTATATAAGCATAAGCATTTAGTATAGTACATAGTATTAACTCAAAACTCGTCTACATTGTTGCCTCCCAACGCACATCCTCACATATTGCATTCCACATTGTAGCTACATAGGTAATTTATGTTACCTACTTGATATTTAAGCTTCAAGTAAGTATTCTAATACCCTTTAAACGAGCAATTCTCGTGTATGTACCTATATATAATCTGAATCTTGAAAACGGTTTTCATGAAATTTGAGGTTTCGGAGGCGATAAATCGATCTAGCTAGGTTTCATTTTCAGAAAACGTACCAAAAAAAAAATATCGAGCAAAGCTCGAGCATCCTGGTACCTTACTGTAATATAATGAGTCAATGGTGTAAAAATAAACTTACCATTTCCTTTTGTGGTTTTTTTGATGGTAGCTTAGGTGGATTATCAGTATTAAGCTGTTCAGTGACATCTTCTTCTTGAAAAGCAGATTTAAAGAAAAGAGGCGGTTTTTCACGTTGCTCCGGGGCCGTAACATGGGACGTAGCATTTTTGAATATTTTTTCACCAACAATAATATGACCAGCATCATCCGATTTTTTTTCTTGTAAGGCAACACCGCTTTCTACTTCAAGTTGCAATTTAGACTGGTCTGGATTTTTCAACTTTATTTTTAAAGATTGAACTATTACAGTTACTGGTTTTACAGCAAGTTCTTTTAGTTTTTGTTCTGCTAATAATTTAGCTTTTTGGCTAGCAAGTTCTTGTTCTTTTCTATTTCTCTCGTTTTCGGCTTTTGCTTTATCACCACTGGAAAGCAACTGTTTTAAAAGGTCATCTGCCTCATTTTTTTTCTTAGCAGGTTCCTTTTCAGGTTTCGTTTCCTTTTCTTGTCGGGGTTTTGATTTCTCGACGTCTTTGCTTTCCTTTTCTTTTTGGGGTTTTAGTTTCTCGGCATCTTTCGTTTCCTTTTCCTTTTGTGGTTTTAGTTTCTCAACATTTTTGGTCTCTTTGTCTATTTGTGACTTTGCTATCACAACTTCTTTGGTTTCTTTCTCTTTTTGTGGTTTTGGTTTCTCAGCAACTTTCGTTACTTTTTCATTTTGTGGTCTTGGTTTTTCGACATCTTTGATTTCTTTAACTTCTTTTTCTGGTTTTGGGGTACTGTCTCTGGACGACAGATTGTTTTCTTTTTCCGTTTCGGGTTTTTCATGTTCAATTTTTTTGCTGCTTTTCTTTCGTATATTTCTTTCTCGTAGATCTTGTATAAGTTCTGATGAACTAATTTGACGAGTTAGTTCTGCCTCTTTCTTTTTCGGAAAAACGAAACTAAACGGCATTTCAACGAGACTAAACGGTTTTTCCAAGTTTTCTTTTTGACATGGCTGACCTTGGCAAAGATCTTCATCAGAATAATACTTTCTTGACGTCAAAATAGATTGCTGTTTAAGCTTAGATTCGCTTTTCCATGGTTTTGTCGAGGCATCTACTGCTAAAGCTAAATCTAGTTCCTTTTCTGAAGTTAAAAAGCGAGTGATTAAATTTTTGCATTTACATTGTGCGCGGATAACTGCACTATGTGCTGTCGTACTATGTCTTTGCTGAAGTTTTGCACAATGATCACATATTCCTTTTGTTTCTTTTTTACCGAGAGATGAAATATTTCTGAATAATATCTGCGCACGCTTATAAATATAAAAACAGCGCGGGCACGATATTTTTTCCGGATCTGAAAATCAAAGTCGATGTACCTATTATTAATTTTTTTTACGTGCATCGACGGCATGTCCATAATGGCTTAGGTAGGTTTATGAGGGGGTGGGTTGTGTATACTATACAATTACTACTGCTCATTTGTCTGTCCTAGTTTGACGGTTTCCACTCTTAACTGAACATTCGTGAACCTTTTTACATCGTGATAATAAAGAGCACGAGTGGCCAATTAATAATAATATAGTCACCACACCATACATACTTAATTAAAATTGCAAAATTACCTACGCGTAGCTATAAATTTTATGAAAAACGGTTAATTAAAAGATTAACTTACCTAGTGCCTTTTGAATATCGTGTGACGACATTTCAACGTCTTTGTTATTACGTATGATAAATACTGTTCTATCTGCATTAGGGGTCTCCTAGACAAAGGAAATATATATCACCAATGGGTTTATTATTCTACCTAGTCGCCAACAGATACCACCAACAGGTATTCATAATTATTGTCAGAAAGTAACAAAATGACACAATAAACATAATAGAAAATAATATATATCAAGCCAGTTTAAACGATAGAGTTTGGAGTTTGCTGAAACCTTTTTCTAGCATCCTCCCTTTTTGGCAAAATCTCACCTTATAACGTAAACCCAATCATACCACAAATAAAAAAAACAGGCTTAGTGAGAATATATCAGCACATTGGTATTCAGTATAGGAACATATTTAAGAAATAATTCTTTGTGACCCCTCTTGATCGAGTTACCTCAAATGTAAGATGCCAATGAAGGCGTTATACCTAAACATGAGATTTGTCTAAAAACCTGTTAGCTCTAAATGAGAGATGCATGAAGCAGCATGCCTGAAATGTGAAATTGACTAAAGTCATATTGCCTAAAGTCGATCACTACAAAGCAAAATGCCTAAATGGTTAAATGCCTACAAATCAAATAACACCAAATCTATCCCCGTCCTCCCGCCACGCTATTTGGATTTACTTACTCCGTTTTTGCCTACCATTCAGACCTACTAAAAGGATTAAACTGACGAAATAATCCATCTAGTCCTACTAAGTACTTCTCCATACTACCTACGTACTTACCTCCCCAACGAAATATATCTACCCGTTTTTTGCATGCACTTCCCTTATTTTTTGTCCCATCCATTTATTCTGAGGGAAATTCGAAAAACCCGTGATCTTCATAAACGTATATACCTTCATAAACGTAGGTACCTTCTCCGTTCCGTCACATACATATATAAATCACGTCCTTTTCCCTTTCGGGGTAGACAGAGCCTAAGGTAACAAGACCTAAAGGCCACGTTTAGCATGATTGTGGGCGCATATAGGTCGTTTCGTCGAGGGTAATAAATATAATCACTAGCGGCGTGGTAAGTAAGGCGCGTAAATTATGTACTACCTACTTACGTAAAGTACCTACACATAGGTATTTTGAGTATTTTATCAGTGGTACCTAGTTACTCTTTATTTTTGTTCTGTGGTGGTACTCATGGTAAAGTATTCGTTACTAAAATTCTGACAGTGTAAAGATATATAAAGGAAAAATACGCACATCTAACTGAGAACCATGGTAATAAACGTTGATCCCCGCATCCGCAGTTTCCAACATTTGCAGAAAATTTGAAGCACCTCTGCATGTCTTGCCACATGCACACCATTGTTGCCTAGAAAAGTAATATTATCAATACAATTCATAAAATCGCCCACCTACGCTAGTGCCTCTTTGATATTTTACTTTACTAAAATTTCCTGTTTAGCGCTTTTATAGCAAACCTACTAAGTAAAGTGGCTTTATTTTGCACGGAACACAGAATATTTTATGATAAAATTGCCCTCTGAATTTTGAAATTCGAAATCAAAAATTATTCGTTTGTTGCTAGGTAAATGTAAAATGCTCACTCTATCATAGACTGCATTTTAAATTATCTCTAGCAAATTACATTTATTTCAAAATAATGTAGTATATAACATAATAATTATAGTATAATAATTAAAAAATCCTTAGATAGCGTCACACATAGGCACACAACTACTGTAATGCTGACATGCGTAAAAAAGTCAGAGGATTACCATAGAGGCAGAAAAATCATGAAAATAAGAGGTAAGATGGGGACGGGGGAGGTATGACGTTTTCCAGAAGTTGTCGTGGGGCCCAATTTTTGAAATTATATCACTCGAAATCACATGCAAATGGAAAAATCTGTGTATTGCTACAAAATATGTTCGTCCATTTGAATTTTTTATCTAAGCAATTATCGAACCGCTGTAAAAATGATCATTAGGTACATTAGCTGTGGCCTCTAGGTCTTGTTACCTTAGGCTCTGTCTACCTCGTAAGGGATAGATTGATGTATGTACGTATTATGTATGTAGATATATGATTTAAACGAGGCCTGAGAATTGCGGGACCATAACCTGACACATTCCGAATACATGCCTAATATTTCGAAACGCGTTTTCGTTAGTCATTTCATGTAACTGCTCTGGCAGTACGGTATGGTATGATACGAACTTCAAAAATCGAATTATCGGGCTTCAATGGTCTATCCCGAAACGACTTAACCGTATGTAACTGTTGCACGTTACAGTAACCAAAAATCCTAGTGTGTATGTGGCTCGAAAGCCTGCGGCGAGCGGGACCACGCGAGCCACGCCACACAACCGTTTTTGGTTAATGTAATAGTTACGGTTACAGCTCGCAGATGAGTGCCCGGCTTTAGATAGCTGTCACACGATATGAAAGTAGCATAAAGTGGGTAACAAAAAAGACCAAGAGAGAGATGAACTAGTAAAAAGATTTTTATCAGTGTAGGCACCCGGAACCACTGCACAGGGGAAGACGTAAAATTGTGTACGTAAAATTGTGTAGGTACACATCTCGGCCGGTGATAAAGAAAGCCGCGTCGCATGGTTCGTGCGACAAGTCCCTACGTCTGAGACATTCTTTATTTGACCACCTCCGGAATAATATGTACTATGACATATTTTTCATCACACTTTCACTTAAACGGTATCAAATCATATCTACAGGTTAACTTTTTTTTTTTTTTTTTTATAAAAGAGGGGGCAAACGAGCAGACGGGTCACCTGATGGAAAGCAATCACCGTCGCCCAGGGACACCTGCAAGACCCGGGGGATCACAAGTGCGTTGCCAGCCCTTTGAGGAACAGGAAGGCTCGCTTTTTAAAGATCCCTAAATTGTACCGCTCAGGGAATGCTGCAGCAGGAAGTTGGTTCCAGATAACTTGGCCATAATGCCCCATATAAAACCCTCGGGTTCTTTTTTTGTCATTATACTAGGGAGGTATATAGGTATAGCCATTTTCCCAGGGGCCATGCTTTTGTTTTTGGAGTTCAAAAGCTGTAAGGCACATAAACTACTCTGTATTCCATACCAAGTAAAATACTGATAAAATTTAAAATTTAAGTATATTAACTAGACACCTCGGTTACATAACGAATTAATCATGTACCTAACTAGTTAAGTAGATAGATAGAAAGATATAAATATAAATAAGTGTTACAAAAGCCCACCTTCCATTTGTATACAGTTTGATATGAAGACAAAATACGGGAAGTGTAAGTATTTATTATAGTCGTGTATCATAGTACAAGTTGGAAGAAGGTTTTCTTAATTTACATGGGCACTTCGAGTCCACCGTTGTTCCGGAAACGGTCGTGAAAGGGGGTCTTAGCGGGCGCGACGTGGCGGCCGTTAGCTGGTCGACGCTGGCGCAGGGCTTCGCCGGCTTGTGAAGGCGGCGCTCGTGCCGCACGCGCAGGCGCTCCTCGTGCTGCGCCTGCGCCACGGCTTGCTGCAGCACCGCTAAACTGTCAGTGCGCGCCGGTAGCCTCTCCATACTATTCGAAACATCACCGACATCCGCAGTATCAGTATCCACTATTTCCTTATGATCCAATATCATACCCATATTTATTTTCAAATTAGTCGTTCCATCTCTATACAGCAGGTACACTGTCGCCTGGTCTAACACTCTAAGCGAGAAATATTCATTTATTTTCAACGCCTTCATTCTGATTTGAAAAGGCTTGAACTTTTGCGTCAGCTTCCGGCTCTTCTCCTTGATGAAATTGTCAAACTCTATTGCGAGCATCTCCTCGTTGTCTTGACGCTGTTTTTTTGCTGAGCCTGGGCCACCTAGCTTCAGGATAGTCGGATCTTTGTATGGCATTTGTGTGTCTATCATGACCTGTTGCAGCACTGGTGGGTCGTTGAGTGTGTGCCACTTCCACTGTGACACGGGGCCTATGCTGCGGTCTAACACCACTCCCTCTGTTTGATTATATTTCAACCTTGAAAGATATTTTATAAATAAGTCGCAGCATCAGAATGATAAAACATTAAAAGAGATCTAAGTACACTTTTTTTGTCAGTGCAATCTAAAATGTTGGTTTACCGTATTTTGCCGGCATGATCAAATACTATTCCATTTCCTAGATAGTCGAACGTGGCCAGGATGGTCCTCGGGCGAGTACGTCCCCGCTCGTCCAGTTCTCCGCTGCTGTATACAACAAAACGTTGCTGTGCATTTATTTCTGAAAATACCACAATCGATCAGAAAATATTAACGTACTATTCAAATTAGTTACATTAAAAATTATTATGAACTTTTCAATATCGTGAGCATCCTAAACACCACTGAACCAACTCAATAGCGTGTCTAAAGCTTCCAATCATGACCGAGACCGCATTGGTTGTTATGAGAGGAGGTATTGTGCCGAGCAGACGCAGTTATACTTATCTCGGGTAGAGCTACGTTCAAAAGATTAATGGGTACCTAGTAGATTACTTAGTAAATATTACTTCCTATGCGCATAGCGTTATGAGAAACCAAAACTTGCAACCTTCAGCATCGTAATAGTCAAGCGCCAGTTTCCCGCTTCTGTAAAACCAACGGCCACGGCCATTGTCGTCCAACTCTGCCAGCTTCTCTCCTGTATCGTACTGCATCAACCGTTTGTTCTTGTTGTGTTCAAACCAGTCGAATTCGGGGTGAGCTGGCCTCATTCGGTAAACGTTCATCTAGAATAAATGGACGTTAGGTAAATAGGAAAACCTAACGTGGTTTAGGTACATCGAACAGCTTAAACCCCGATTCTTCACATTAAAAAAGGAAGGCTGCCTGAACCCGTGTGTCGAACAGACAAGATGAGCGGCGGCCAAAGAAGCTCTAGAACGCTCATCATCTTATATCTGCAAAAGCACACCAACTTACTTTTCGCACAACTTTTTCTGTGGGCAACATTGTCCATCCTTTATCAATAAACGCACGATCCGATAGTGCGTACCGGATGACGCCTTTACTTGCATCAGGGTCAAACTGAAAATACTCGATTATGTTACAAATAGTCCAGCTTACTATTTTTATTTCTTTACCTACATAAACATTTAAAAAATCCGCCAAGTGCGTGTCAAAGCACGCACAATCAATGTATAGATCCGTATTAACATGCGGCAAATATTCGACACCAAGTTTGGGTAGTCAATTTTTTAACTCATTAACTAGTAGGTAAATACTACCTATACTAGACAATAGGAACATAGTTGTCTAAGTTTTCTTTTTAATTGAAGGGGCAGGGGGCGTTGACTTTAAGGCTTAATATTTCTCAAACGAGTTCCTGGATCGGAAAATGGTTTCGGGGAACTTTCAACAACAGATGTTTTACCCGACTGCGACGAAGCCCAAAAGGACGTTTATATGTTTGACGATTATGTATGTCAATTCGTAGCTTCTCAGTGCCTTAACCGATTTTTATAAATGATACGTAAGTATTAGATTAATAAATACATAATACTTAAAAATGGCGAAATTTACGAAAGTATAGGTACCCTTGAGCGGGGTTACAATTAAATATGTATTTGAAAACCATTTGTTGGTTTCGTAAGTCATATTTTATTTTTAATGACCATTTAAGATTGATAACGATTTAAAGTAGGTTAGCAAACCATTGTCATATTGTGTTGTGCCAGTTCAAACAGTTAAAATGAAATTATTTGAAAACAAAAAATACTATATACGTCCCACTGCTAGGCACAAGCCTCCTCTCAGAACGAGAGGCCTTGGGCTATAGTTCCCATGCGGGCCCAGTGCGGGTTAGGAACTTCACACACACCATTGAATTGCTTCGCAGATGTGTTCAGGTTTCCTCGTGATGTTTTCCTTCACCGAAACGCTCATGATAAAATTCAAATATAATTTCGCACAATAAATTCCGCAAAACTCAGAGATGCGAGGCCGGGGTTAGAACCCAGACCCTCTGCTTGAGAGGTCTCAGGTCACACCGCTAGGCTACCTCGGCTTTACCTACACGGGTACCTAATTGTAATTTAGGTTAATCCCCACCCCATCTGTTGTTGAAAGATCTATCCAATGAATCCCACATAACATTTAATACTTTTTTAATAGTTTTTTTTTAAATCTAATCTACCACTTTTAGACCTGATTATATTAAGTTAGAGCCGAAAACGATTTACAATTAGATTATTGCCATGCCATAAAGCTTTAATTAAAGCCTCAAAATTATTATACTCACCTGCTCTGTCTTTTTAACACCTTTTGACATTATATTTCGTTCTTTCGATGACTAATTATGTAAAAGTATTCTAACGCACGTAAGAATATAAAAAAATAAAAACTAAATTTACAAAAACCACATTAGTGAGTAATCAACAAAATCGTTCAAAAATATACAAAAATACTATCCGTCACATCTGAAAATTTCAAAAACGTCAACGCTGAAAACTAATAAAATAGCTACCAGTGACATTTACCTAGCTACCTACAATTAAGTCTGACAAAACAAAAAAGTTTCAACGATTCAGTTGGCAGAAACCTCCGAGGAATAAGACGCAGAGATCGACTGATGACAATTAAGGTATCTACTTAAGTAGTTCTCAGCCAAAAGAATCGATTTTGTGTAAAGTATGGAACACCGTTACACCGCAGACTAGGAAAATAGACTTTATTACATGCCGTCACGCTACCAGTGGCGGCTTGGTAGTTAGGGTACCAATGTCGGCTTGAATGTAACTAAGTATTTGGCGATGTGCGTGCTTTGGTACATTTGTGCACGATGGATGTCCCGAACAATTTGACCGCTTTAGTTGAGTCACTGGTAGTGACCATTTGGGGTGTTTCCAAGTAAATGATGATCTTGACTGCTACTTGTATCTCAATGTTTGTCAATTGTATTTGTCTTGTTTATTTTGCACAATAAAGAGTTTACATACACACATACTTACTATATGACGCTGACTGTACCTATTTTTAACCAAACATTTCCTTCTTGAGTATAATATTGAATACAGTGAAGTTCTTTCACAAAATACATCTCGACTGCCGCGTTTGCGTTAAAATCTCAAATACTATCTTCCATGCTGGCCCGAGAGTAAAAAAAAACATAGAATGTACCAGTTGCTTCTCTTCCCGCGCAGATGGTAAAAGCCCATCGAGGGAATGGCGAAAGTCTTAGGAATCATGTTATAGGCGATGCGGCTAGCAACCCATCATTGTTTTGATTCCCCTGTCCACGTACTCGTATACGCCCACAATCATGCTAAACGTGGCTTTTAGGTCTTGTTCCCTCGGGCTTTGCCTGCCCCGTAAGGGATAAAGATTAAAGATGTGATTTATGTATACATGTATGTTTGTATGTCAAATACTATGTATGAATTGTACCAAGTTCCTTTAATAATAACTTTAACCATAACCGATGATTTTGACATAATATTTCATAGGTTTTGTATCATAGTTTTTCCATTGTAAGTACCTAATTGATTTTGATTTTGATTTTAAAAGCTTACAGATCCCCCTTATAGGCCCATTTGGAATAGTTAGGTAGGTACTTACACGGTGAGTAACTTAATTTTTAACTCTCTTATTCACAAACCTTATTTATTATTGGAAAGGAAAGGTATGAATGTTAATGTAAGCAAGACGAAAATTATGATGTTTGAGAAAGACGATTGTATGACAGAATGTGAGATTATGATTGCGGGTGAGAAGGTAAAACGAGTAAAAGAGTTTGTATATCTGGGCTCGGCGTTTACGAAAGATGGGAAAATGATAGTGATATTGAAAGAAGATTGAATACAGGAAACATGGTCAATGGAGCGCTGCGCGCCTTTGTGAGCAATGAGGTGTCAAAAAAAGCGCGTCTGGCCGTCCACAGAGGGTGTTGTGTATCTGTAGAATACTAAGATTACACTATCTGTGGTATTGATATATGTAGATATAGACATAGAGAGATAAAAATTAAATTCAGTTTAGTACTGTTCAATTATGTCTTATTTAATAAAACATGGCGCAGTCGCAGTTTAATAAACAAGTGTTAAAACGGATTTACGTGCCAAAGTAAGAGAAAACATTAATTACTTAAAGATGGAGTATACAATTAAGCTGCCACCCAACTTTGACTTGCGAGCAGCAAATGCGGCGACAGAATGGCGGTTGTGGCGCCTGTGCTTCGAGGACTATTTAGTAGGCTCGGGGCAGGATAATGCCTCCGACAAAGTGAAACTATCACTTTTAAGAAACATGTTGGGGATGGACGCAGCGCGAATTGTTAGAACTTCGTTGCAACTTACAGAAAGCGAGTCTACGAAATATGACTCTGTGATGGAAGCTATTAACAATTATGTTAGCCCTCGTGTCAACGAGGTTTTTGAAAGATTCAAGTTTAATGAGAAGAAGCAAAAAGAAGGGGAAACTTTTGACAACTTTTTCACAGATTGTAAACAGTTGTTAATGACATGCAATTACAAACAAACAAAAGAGTCGCTAGAGGATCAGTTACTAAGAGATAAAATTGTACAAGGTGTATACGACAAATCACTACAAGAAAATTTACTTAAGTTTGACAACTTGACTTTAGAAAAGGCAGCCAACTACTGTCGCACATCTGAACAGAGCAGAAGACAGGTTCAAGAAATGAATCCTACTATAGAAATAGATTATGTAAAGAAGCCACAGTTACATCAATCTCGGAAGAAAACATTTAAATGTAGAAGATGCCAAACTGAGCATGGTCTACGGGAGTGCCCTGCATATGGGAAGAAATGCACAAAGTGTAGTAAACTCAATCACTATGCGGTTAGCTGCAGGGTTAAGAATATAGCCCAGGCACAACAGGACTCTGAGGACTCTGACGATGGTCTATTTTGTGGAGGAATAACAACGGAAAAAAAAAATGAATGGATGGAGTTTATCGAAATAGAAGGGAAGCAAATCAGGTGCAAAATAGATACAGGAGCCGATGTGAGTGTAATGCCCAAAAAAGTATTCAAAAAACTTAAATCGCAGTTAGAGTTGAGGCCAACAAAGAAAAATCTGGAAGCATTTCATGGTTCAAAAGTAAAACCGATTGGCAAGGTCCTTCTACAGTGCAAATATAAAAACAGAGAGTGTTTTGAAGACTTTATGGTGGTGGACTGCAATGCAATGCTGTTAGGACTTCCGGCCTGTTTAGCCTTGAATCTGGTCAAGCGAATTCATAATGTCAAAAATTTAAAGACTGAAGATCAGACACTGAAAGAGGACTTTATAAAAAATAATATAGATATCTTCCAAGGTTATGGTAAGTTTCCTAAAGAGTGCACAATACCTACGGTCCAACATGACCAAATATGTCATCCAGCACCTCGAATTCCGTATAGCTTGCAAGTACCCTTTAAAAAAGAGTTAGATAGATTAGTAGAGAGAGGAGCAATAACCAAAGTAGATGAGATTGATAACAAGGCTTGCATCAATAGAGTAGTCATTGTAGAGAAAGTAAATAAGAAAATAAGGTTATGTCTAGATCCATCTGATCTTAATAAAAGTATTGTGAGGAAACCAAAAACTTTATTGACTGTTGAAGAAATAGCCACGAAATTACAAGGAATGAAAATGTTCTCTGTATTTGATTTGTCAGAAGCATTTCATTGCATACCTTTAACAGAAGAGTCTTCATGGAAATGTTGTTTTTCAACACCATTTGGAATTTATAGATACTTGGTTCTTCCGTATGGTTTATCTAATTCTCCTGATCTGTTCCAGGACCAAATTGAAGGCTATTTTGGAGATATCCCAAATGTAATTACATGGTTTGATGACATATTAATAATGGGTGAGACTGAGGAGATTCATGATCAAACTGTAAGTAAAGTTGTAGCAAGAGCACGAGAAATTAAAGCAGTTTTTAATAAAGAGAAGTTGCAATATAGACAATCTGAAGTTAAGTATGTTGGCCAAATATATAATGGATCAGGCATGTATATGGATAAAGAAAGAGTGGAGTCACTTATAAAATTAAATGAACCTGCAAATAGAGATCAATTGCAACAAATGATTGGCTCTTTCAATTATGTAAGGCGTTATGTTCCAGAAATGGCTGAATTAATGGCACCATTATGTAAATTACTTAGGAAAGATATTGAATTTCAGTGGTTACCACTCCATGCTAAAGTTTTCAAAGAACTTAAAAATAAAATTTCTCATGCTCCTGCTTTATGCCCATTTAACCCACAAAAACAAATAATACTCCAATGTGATGCTTCTAAAAATGGTATAGGGGGTTGTTTGTTTCAAAAAGGCATTGATAATGTTTTAAATCTGGTTGCTTGTATTTCAAGAACTATGAATGATTGTGAGTTAAACTACAGTCAGACAGAAAAAGAATTGCTTTCTATATACTTCTCAACCCAAAAGTTTCACAAATATGTATATGGATCACATATTGTAGTTCAAACTGATCACAAACCCTTGCTTGCAATATTGTCCAAACCAATTAGTAAAGTAGGATCACCACGTTTGAGAAGACTTTGTTTGAAACTGTTGAATTATAGTTTGGAACTGAAATATGTGCCAGGGAAAGAAGTTCATTTCGCAGATATGTTGTCAAGGAACAGTTTAAAATTGACAGATCATGATCCTCAGATGCTGGAAATGGTACACTCTGTGTCGGTTCATTTACCTATGAGTGCTGAAAGGAAAGCCCAATTTAAACTAGAAACAAGTAGAGACTCTATACTTAAAGAAGTGTGCAAGTATTACTATGAGGGCTGGCCAGAAAAAAAAAAAATTGCAAAAAATTGCCATCCATATTTTAAACTTAGAGACAGAATATATGTGGAATCGGGCCTAGTCTTTCTAGATAATAAAATTATTGTACCAGATAGTTTAAAACAGTATGTACTGAAATGTATACATGAGGGACACAGTGGTATTAGTAAATCCACTCAAAAAGCCAGACAGCTATTCTATTGGCCAAATCTAGCATGGGACATCAAAGAATTCATTGCAAAGTGTCGCACTTGTGAGAAATTTAGTCCTAATAATTCACATGAACCTTTAATGCCCCATAAAATTCCCAAAAGTAGATATTTTAAAGTTGGCACAGATATTTTAGAGTTTGCAGGCAAATCTTACTTGGTTATTGTTGATTATTTCTCTCATTGGTTGGAGGTCAGGCCTCTTATGAATAAAACCTCCAAATCTGTCATAGATGCTATGCAGGAAGTGTTCACTAGATTCGGTTATCCAGTAGAAATTATTGCAGATAATAACCCATTCAAATCACAAGAGTGCACTAACTATTACATGTCAAAAGATATCACAATAATAACCAGTAGCCCACATTATCCTAGAAGTAATGGTATGGCAGAAAAAGCTGTTAATATTGCGAAAAACTTATTAAAAAAAGCTTCTGAGGATAGAGTGGACTACCGGGACTTTATTATGAGTTATAATAATACTCCTTTATCAGGACTGCAATACTCTCCCTCACAAATTTTAAACAGTAGATGTGTCCGAACAAATGTACCTACTAACGGACAGGCCTTGGAACCAACAGTAGTTAAAAATATTTATAAGTTGTTAAAGTTAAGGCAATCTACTACAAAAAGTGTTCATGATAAACATATCAAGAGGAAAGAAACTTTATTTAAAAAGGGAGACAATATTGTATATAAAACGGATAATGATAACTACTGGATGAAAGGGACTATACTGAGTAAGTGTAAGGAACCAAGATCATATTGGATTACTAGAGATGGTTCATCTAGGCCCTTCAGACGTAGTACTCATCATCTTAAGAGGTCTTTTACCAATGTTACATCCCAAGGTACATCATTCTTTATTGATGAAAGTCCTGAGAATAGTGAGAAGAATGGAAATGATAATGTGAATGTTCATAAAGACAATGAATGTAATCCAGAGAAAAATAATAAGAATAATGATGTGGATGTTAGTAATAGTGAACCTATACAATATTACCGGACTAGAAGTGGTCGTGAGGTTCGACCTAGGCAACTTCTAGACTGGTAGGGAAGGTGTTGTGTATCTGTAGAATACTAAGATTACACTATCTGTGGTATTGATATATGTAGATATAGACATAGAGAGATAAAAATTAAATTCAGTTTAGTACTGTTCAATTATGTCTTATTTAATAAAACAGAGGGGTGCTCGTCAGTGGCGGATTTACAAATTTTCAAGGTACGAACGTAATAACGAATAGGTAGTGTGATAAGGGAACATGCTGGTGTGAAAGAAGATATAGTGTCTAGGATAGAAAGAAGTACCGAGTATGCTTAGTTGGTTTAGTCACGTAGAGAGGATGGATGAATGTAGACTAACTAAACAGATCTACAGGGTGTTAGGTAATGAGTGGATAATCCTTGAACCATGGATAGAGGGCACTTAGGACGTTATAATAAAGCTAAAATAGGTTTAGTAAAAGTGGCACGGTTTCAGAGATATTCGGACTTTTAGGTTTTTTTCGAAAATGAACACCCTTGTTCAATGTTTTGATCATAGCACCATTTTAAGCTAGCTTTTTAAATTTTTTATTTTTGCTTAATATTCTTGAGTACTTGTATTTTCAGATAGGCATTACTATTTTTGTGAGACTACATGGGATTAAAAAAATAAAAATCACAAACTTAATTTTTGCCTTTTCAATCGTACATTGATCGAATTTTCAGCTCTCACGGCGAAAAAAAAATACACTACCGCCTAGTTGCCAATAAGCTTAAAAACATGCCGGTTTATTGACAATTTCAAAATGGTACTTACCTTTTGAATTTAAATTCAAAATGACAAAATAATTAAAAAAAATACACGCTCACCCACATTTTTCCCGATTTACTTTTTGTATCACGGGCGTAGAACTCAAATTTTTTTGTTGCAAAAATAACATTATTGGCCACTTATTTAAATGCAAATGGCATTTAAATAATTCCAAATTTAAAAAACATGCCAACTGCCTTTTGTTTTTTTTTCGACTTCGATTTTGAATTTCGCTATTATTGCATAATGAATGGTGAAATTGTGCCTTGGCACTCACCATAAATGTAATGCATTTGGGCATATTCTATCAGTGTGTATTATGTTCGAAGCAGTATTAAAGTAAAAAACTTCAACACAACGATCTAAATGGAAAATTAACCATTCATTACGCAATAATAAATAGCGAAATTCAAAATCGAATTCGAAAAAAAACCAAAAGGCAGTTGGCATGTTTTTTAAATTTAGAATTATTTAAATGCCATTTGCATTTAAATAAGTGGCCAATAATGTTATTTTTGCAACAAAAAAAATTGAGTTCTACGCCCGTGATACAAAAAGTAACTCGGGAAAAATGTGGGTGAGCGTGTATTTTTTTAAATTATTTTGTCATTTTGAATTTAAATTCAAAAGGTAATTACCATTTTTAAATTGTCAATAAACCGGCATGTTTTTAAGCTTATTGGCAACTAGACGGTAGTGTATTTTTTTTTCACCGTGAAAGCTGAAAATTCGACCAATGTACGATTGAAAAGGCAAAAACTAAGTTTGCGATTTTTTTTTTTTAAATCCCATGTAGTCTCACAAAAAAAGTAATGCCTATCTGAAAATACAAGTACTCAAGAATATTGAGCAAAAATAAAAAATTGAAAAAGTCAGCTTAAAATGGTGCTATGATCAAAACATTGAACAAGGGTGTTCATTTTCGAAAAAAACCTAAAAGTCCGAATATCTCGGAAACCGTGCAACTTTTACTGAACCTATTTTAGCTTTATTATGATGTCCTAAGTGCCCTCTATCCATAGTTCAAGGATTATCCACTCATTACCTAACACCCTGTATACGGGGAGTGTGAAAGGTTGCGTTGGGAGGGGAAGGCCTAGACGGACGTTCCTGGACCAAATAGGAGACATTTTGAAAAAAGGGCAGGTCAGGAGTACCCGAAACCGATGAGCATGTATGAAGAGATTGATGAATGTGGATGAAGCGAAAGACATGCCTACCCCTGTGGGAAAGAGGCATGACTGTATGTATGTATGTATGTATGTTATTCATAAACGCTGTGTAGGTAGGCTTCTGCTAACTTAGCAATTGTTTGTCCTTATCTGTCACTTTGACAGTTACCTTTCACAGATAAGAACCATCGATTGCTAAAATAGCAGAAGCCTATAGAGCGTTTATGAATAAAGGTTTACGACACTACATATAGGTATCAAATTAGCACCACTTACCAAATCGTTTTTCCCTTTTAAAGGTTTTGTTGGAACAGTTATTTCCGGACTTTCTTCAATTACGTTGTCCTCTTTTTTTAGTTTAACCTCCGTATCGTCTATTAACTCAATCATCCGTTCTTTTTCTTTTTCTTGAGCTTTCCTATATGGCGTTGGGTTTTTGTATATTTGGTCGCCAATAATAATATCAGTTATGTCTTCGGGTTTGCATGTATTAACTTCTAGCACACATTCGTCGTAATCCATGCTTAACTCCGAATCTCCGCATATGGGGCAATTCAGATCTTTACATTTATGCTTGGCATGTTTCTTGATTACAAGCGGCGCAAAATCCGTCTTTGTAAATTTATAACTTTCCCGAAGACGAGGATCGGCTTGCCTTAATTTAACTAAGCGCAAAATTAGATCGTCTCCTGACTGTTTCCTCACCTTAACGTCTTTTAAAGCTATATTTTTAGGAAGAGGTGGAGAGCCTGGTTTTTTGGCTGAAAGTGCTTCTAGTTTTTCAGCTTTATCTTTCATTTCTTTATTTTTCTCATATTTTTGCTTGCCTATAGCTTCTTTAGCCATTTTTTGTGTGCTTTTAGCTTCTTTAGCATTTTTTTCAAGTTCTTCGGCTTTTTTGTCAGCTTGTGCTTTTTCTATTTCTTGTTGTTTTTTTAGGTTTTCTCGTTCCACTTTCTCTTTTTGTTGAAGTGCCAGCAACTCCTTTAATTGATCGTTAGCTGCCCGTTCTGTTAATTTATCGACTTCTCCTTTTTTATCACCACTAGATTGTTTAGTTGTTTCATCTTTTTTAGCTATGTCATTTTTTTTCGTTGTTTCATTATTTTTACTTATTTCATCTTTTTGAGCTATTTCATCTTTGTTCGTCGTTTCACTCTTTTTACTTATTTCATCTTTTTTCGTTGTTTCACTTTTTTTACTTGTTTCATCTTTATTAGCAGTTTTATCTGTAATTTCTTTATCTTTTTGCAACTTGTCATCTTTTTCCTTTTTTAAAGACTCTTTCTCACGCTTCAATTTCTCTTGGTCTTCTATTTTTTTATTTTTTGCTTTGAGAGCGTTTTCTTCTTTTTCTTTTTTTTGTTGTTCTTTTAAAGACCTCTGAGCTTCTTTTTCTGCCAATTTTTGTGCTGTAATTTTAGCTTTCTCCGCTTTAATTGCTTCTTTATCGTCGCTTTTTTTATCTTGTTTGGAAGAATCCTTTTCTTTTTTTATGTTTTCTTGCCCTTCTAATTTCTCCTTTTGTTTCTCATCTTCTTTATAGTTTTTAGAACTTTTTTGACCAACCAACTTTTGTTTTTGTAATTTTTCTTCCTTCCCTTTTTTAATTTCTTGTCCTTTTACGTCATTTTTTTGATCGTTTGACGGCATTTGAGCTTCTTTTTTAGCTTCTTCCGTAGTCGAAGAGAAAGGTAAATTCTGTTTTTTCTGCTTCTCTTCATCTGTTTTTTCAGGTCTTTTTTCTTCTTCAAGTAATTGTTTCTCTTTGGCAACAAGTAATTGTTTTTCAGCTTCAATCTTATTTTTTTCATCGTTTTCGAGGCGCTTCCGTTCGTTATCTTCGCGCTTTTTTATAATTTCCCATTCTTTTTTTCTCTTTTCCTCCTCGGCCTTTTTTTTCAGCTTATCTTGCAAGTCTTTTATGAGCTCAGCTGAACTAGTAGCTGTATGTTTTTTAATTATTCCTCTTTCCTCCTTAGGAAAAATGAAACTAAAATCCCTAGCGATATCTTGATCGCTCGCCGATTTAAACCCGGGCATTTCTGGTGCAAGGGCATCTTCAAAAGATGTTTTTGACTTTGAAGTAAATTCTTGTGTTTTAGCTCCTCTTGGGACATCTTGTTCGCTAGTTGCTTTTAAAATTGTATCTTTTAAGGAACGATTCATAAAAATTTCACTTGTTTCTTGTTTTTTTAATTGCTCGTCTCCATGTGTTTTCAGTATGCCAAGCTTTTTATGCTTTGGTTTAGGTGCGATATACTCTCCAAATGTTTCGAGAAACGAAGTAAATTTTTTAAGTTCCATTTTTTTCTTGTCGGACTCTGACTTACTCACTATTAATTGTTCATCTTGAGGTAACTTTAGAAAAACAGGCTTAGATGTGTCACTTTCGTGTTCAGCAGGCTTTATAACACGTTTCAAATATTCTTTTGCGTCTGTGTACGCATCTTCCACTCTTTCTGAAGAAGATGAAGTTCTGGCCGTATTTGGTCGTCGAGTACTCGTTTTTGATTTATCTGCAGCTCGATATTCTTCATTAAAATGTTGGTTCGGCTGTTTATTCACTTTGGAAAACAATTTATCAAAGCTTATTTCTGAGCGCGCACGTTTTTTATGTTCTTTTGGATCATTTATCAGAGCATTTTTTAACAGGTGTTGTACTTGTGTAACCCACTTTTTAACGCGTTGCCTTTTGAATTCTCGTTCTTCTTTTGCATTTATTTTGAATTTTTCCACTACTTCCTGGCATCTGCAAGACAAACTGTGGACCTTGAATCGACAGTGATCACATACACCTAGCACGTCTTGTCCATCAACAAACTGAACATTCGTAACCAAACTCTCGGCCTGTTTAACGATTTTAATACATCGCGGGCAGGTCATTTTATTGCGTTCTGTAATAAAAAATTGAGGATTCACCGCATTTTCAATGTAAGTAATTACATTGCAACCTAAAGTAAAAAATAGCATTGTACGTTACCAAACGCCTTTATGAAATCTTCTCGTGTTATTTTTACATTCTTACTGTTGCGAAGAATAAATGCTTTACTGGTTTCGCTTAGTCTCTTTTGCATGGCCTGCATGAATGATTCAAAAAAATTAAGTCTGAAAACACTATGGGAACTGAACATTATTCTGACAAACTAACTAAGAGGGTACGTCACGTAGCGTCCTCCTGACTTGATACGGCATTATTGTAGTCCGCACAAATTGATGTTACTTCACATGACCACGTCAAGGGGACGCCACGCCCCGACTGGAGCTTTAAAAAGCATCAAAATTCATAGCGTGTGGTCAACCCAAGAGACTGACGTGATTAGTTTCCGGTACGTGTCGATAAATGGCAAGCCCACCGTCTTCAGATTCCAAAATTTTTTGAAATTCCTTGCAGTCGGTGCCTAATGTGTAACAACTGCAGGGGCACAAGAGTTGCAGTCTGAAATAAATAGATAAGCTCAGATTGACAGACACTAGTAAAGACTTAGAACATCTAACTAGGGACGATTTTACTTTTACCCTTTTAGAAATTAGGGTTTATCTAAATGTTTGAAACACATAATATAACTAAGTCAATTCATAAAAAAACCTGTACACGTGCTCAACTTACCTGCTAGAAGATTCCATTATAAAATAAAGTTAGTTTAAAATTAAAATTACTAAAAATAATAAGAATGCGTATAAATAAAAGTAAATCTATTCAGAATAATAAAAACATTTCGCCGCGTACAAACACTACACTACATGTCAAACTCTGACGTCAGACTGACTTATACATTAGTGCTTGGTATTATAGTCGTCTCTATTAGGGCGAGTTTTGACATATTAGACCAAAAGAACTCCCTATCCACAACATGAGCGTTCATTCAAGTTTTTTAAATGTTAAACATAATGCAAACAATAATTCTCGTTTTTCGTATGCACCTATGGGCAGTGGTGATCACTTAGCATCAGGTGACCCACTTGTTCGTTTGCCATCCTATTCACATAAAAAAAAAAAAAAAAAAAACCTCGCTGTTATACCTATTGCTTGCTGTCACGAAGTGCATGAGGCGATTTGCTTTGTGTGGATAGGTACAGTCGTCATCAGATACTGATCGGCCATATTGCTAGGTAGTAGCATAAAAGCGTGTTCAAATATTTTTGAGCATGTAGACAGCTCGATGTATCTGACTGGGACTGTCCTTGAAACAAAAACAGTTGCCTCACAACTCTGCAACCAATTATTCATTGGCGTCCGATTCAATCAATAACAAATGATCGGTTAAGCGCTGTGAAAATGTCTAGTCGACCAAGAAAGTCCTTTACCACTTCAATTTCAATGTCATTTGTATGGCTTAAATAGGCTTAAAACAACATAGTCTATTTTCACTCACAAGTTAATGTGACAAAGCTGTATTCCTTTTTTTCTGATGGAGAAACTGTTATAAAAATGATAAACCACTTTCTTGGTCGACTATACCTAATGCTGTGTAGGTATAGTATCATTTAGACGATATACTTTTCAGTTCTCAAAGTTGTAAAAAATCACAAAAAAGTTTATTAACAATGTAATTTTATTAATCAGTCTATTGTTAATGTAAAATACATAGATAATAAATACCCAAATGCAGATTTAAAATTCAAAATCAAAATTGACATCAATGAATATTTGAGCTATGAAGCTAAATAGAGGTGTGAGATTTTTTTTTTGTTTGCAGGCTGTCTAATTTCGACTTTGAATTTTAAATTAAACTAATCTTTCTTTTTCTTGAACAAACTCATAATCTTCTGAGTTAACGACGTGGATGTACCGACAGGGTTAAGAACTAGTTCTTTTGTAGAGATATTATGTAAAGGACCAAAGGCTAGTGCCACCACAGTACAAGCAAGACAGATGACATTGTACGGCATGCTGAAGTCCGGGGTCGGTAAAGACACCATGGCGCCGTTTGTCCTGAATACGATTGGATACCCTGTAAATAAAAATTTTTTTTTTAATGAAACAGATAGAAGAGAAGAATTTTTTAAGTGCACCAACCCAACTGCACCAAATTGGGTAATACTGATAATTCATAATTTCGTAATACATAGGGATACACAGACAGACAGCAAAAAGCGATTTTGTTATCAACTATGTAGTAATGTTATCTATTTGAATTTTTCATACTTACAAGCCAGTGATGCATTCATAATAGAGTCAAATGAGCTTCCAGTAATGGGCAGGCTGGTATAATTCTTGGCTGTTGGCAGATTAGCAGCAACTAAAGCAGATCCAATGTAGAACCCATGATTGGCGTCAGGAGGGTATTCTTGCCATTTCAGGAAGACAAATTCAAAATCAATGGTAATAGTTGTAGTTGAGCGTGGTGGTAAGGTCAACAGGAGCTCCAGGTGATAAGGCTTTTGCCTGCTGCGTCCGGGAGAGTAATACTGAGATTTGACTAGTTTGCTTTCAGCTTCACCATTGACTCTTAACGTACTTAGCTGTATTGGGAGCCACCATGGTGCATTTTCTAATAGAACTATGTTTATCGGAGACCAGTAGTTGTTGGTAAACTCAGTTACAATACCCCCAAATTCTTTTCCATAACCCAAGACATATCTCGTAAATGATAAAGGCGGTGGCAGCGGAACAACTATTTTATTACTTGGGGGATATTTCACACCTATGTTTATCATTTGACCATTGGCTTCTACATCATATACTGCAAGTTTTGTATCACTGCCTCCTCTTTGACTGAATTCAATTCTATCTGGTGGTGTAATCAATTGGAATGGGAGGGTATCATTAGATGTCACATCTACATATATCTGGCTTTTTGAAGACAGAGGACAAGCACCCGGCAGGCCCTGTCCAAAAAGTTTTCGGAATGACCAGTCATTACTTTTGATTATTTTGTAATCATACACAAGAGCAACAGTCTGTTTTATTTCCAAATGGGTCTGAATACAATCTTTTGTTGTACACATCTTCCTGAAATGCACTCCGATAGAGTGGTAATTGGTGTTATGGATCATTCTGGAGTTAAGTAGAGAGGAGAATCCCCTGCTGGACTCACATGGAAGAAGTTTCTTCCAGGGTGTTAAATTTTCTGTGCAAACAATTTCTCTTGGTAGGGATGCATATCTGAGTCGAGATGTGACATTTTGATTTGTTTTGAAGGCACCTGTTGGCCACAGTGCCATTTGTGGAGTGACAGTATTGAAAGTGTCTATAAAATTTAGGGAGGCACAGAATAGTCCCGAGAGGGTCGAGCTTAGTTTGCGCCATTGTTTATCAATATCTTGGACGTCATCAGCGAACCAGGCGTAGAGCTCTGCACCAGGAGCAGCGTCCAGAACTGGATAGCCCCATTGATTGTGTCTCCACTGGCCTTCCGTCAGGGTCAAGTGTAACTCTTCAACATGAAATCGCGATATAATCTCGCCCAACGACCGTGGTGATAAATGGGAGTGTTCAACTAAAAACAAATTCTAGGTTATTTTTAAAATTATTAAACTAAAAATCTGATTGGTATTTATCAACGTAATGAGTAAGAGCTAAAAATGTTTAGGCTACTTACATGATGTTTCATCGCTTACTTCAGTTATAAACTGAAAATATGTGTAAAGGTGTGTTGGTAATAGGGGCTTAATGAATATTTCTTCTTTAAAGTCATCGCCGTAAACCTGTGCAGTAAGAGTTAGAAATGTGATGTGCAACAAAACTCGTGAAAGTGCCATTTATGATTACTTAAATATTTTTTCACAGACTTTATAAATACAACATAATTCAGATAACGATAGGCGGTCGTTAAAATCACCGATTGTGGTGATAATATCCGAACTGTTGATAAAACAATCTGTCACTGTAACTAGTGTAACTGTCAGTGAGTGCTAATGTATTTTATTTATTTATTTATGACCACTAATATGAACCTGAACAATTATTTGACAGCTTCTGTAATTCATGAAAACGTTTTTTAAATGTTCTCAAACAGGTTTTCATTTCCGAACGAAAATTTTATCCACTTTGCCTTTTTTTTACTCAAGGAGTGTCAAAGAAATTAAGTCCATAAAGCTTAACATCTAATATTTTCTTCTGTAAAGTTTAGTGATGCGTAGTCCAATGTTTTCTGGAAGCTTCCCAGAATATATCGTGAAAGACTTTCACCTGTATTTTACCCAAGGAGTTAACCTACTTGCGTGTTCAACGAATACAAAGACGGACGATGAAGGGGAGATAAGGTTAGTTTGATAAAGCTCGTTTGTTTTAATAGAAGGCATGTACCATTATTATTACCATACTTTACTTTGAAACTGTATGGACCAGATTCCTATGTTTGTTTTCTAAAAAGTTAAACACTGTCAGACTTGACAGTGACACCACATGACAAGTTGCAGTGACAAATGTATGACAACAAACTATTGTCGATCGACTACTTTTACGTTTGACAAAATAAAAAATAGATGAAAAGTAGCCGCCGCGCAAGTGCTCAACTAATTTATAATACCAAGCACAGTCTAAAATTTGTATTACTTTTGTTAGGTTTGAATACTTAACAAGAACCCGCGAATTACGAATATTTTTAGTCATTTTGTGTAAACGTGTGTCATATTGATAACCGCAACAATTACATTAAGTTTAATGTTTAGTCAGTTCCGTGCAAATAATTATGGATAACGAATTTGTTGATATATCGACGAGTTTGCGGCTTCAGCTTGGTTATGGAATCGGGCACGTTTTGAATGATGTTTGCGCGAGTTTGTGGTTTACATACTTTTTAGTTTTCTTTCATTTAGTCCTTGAGTTCAGTGCTTCCCAGGCTGGTAAATTAATGTTGATAGGACAAATTGTAGATGCTATATCGACACCATTCGTTGGTTATTGTTCTGATCGTACGGACAACACTGTGAGCCTAAGATATGGCAGGAGGAAGCTTTGGCACTTATTTGGTGGGTGGATATTTGTTATCTTATAGTTGATTAAAATTATTGTATAAAACTACATTTTCTATTACTTATGTTGTGTAATCATGCCATAGATGTACTATTAACATAATCTTTCATGAAATAATTTATCAATTAACAAAAGTTAATATACAACAATTAATTAAAAAAAGTTGTACATCTATTTGCTTATTTTATTGTTCTGTATCATTTTTTCAGGGACAGCATGTGTGTTGGGGTCGTTCCCATTTATATTCTCAGAATGCATTGGATGTACTATGGCCCACAGATGGGCCCAGATGTTCTATTTTGCTGCTTTCATTATGATATTCCAAATTGGTTGGGCAGCAGTCCAAATTTCACATCTGAGTTTGATTCCTGAACTGGCTGACAATGACCACACCCGGACACACCTTACTGCAGTAAGGTACTTACCTATGAGCCTATGACTCAAACATTATCTTCTTCTTCCTCATTCCTTCACTGCTGAGAATTGCGACTACATATGCTCAGCTTCCATTATAATACTTAAAAAAACAGGATTCTAAGATGATGAGAAACTTTTTTAAAGTTGGATTAGCATGTAAAATAAAAATACTAACACTCTTTTTATACATTTCAGGTATGGATTTACAGTGTTTTCCAATTTATTTGTGTACATCATCACATGGGTGGTGCTACATGTGACTGGAGAGTGTGATAAACAGGTATGCAACTTACAGATTTTGTATCATTTTTTTTTCGCTAGGATTATGAATGACAACAATATTTTTTGGTAATTTATTACAAGTGTTAACCTGTAAGAAACTTGCTGTTTAAAAAAATATTCTTTTGTTGTCTAAGTAGTCAATTGTTTCAGCAAGTGGGCCCTGGAGATGCTTGGAAGTTTAGGCACATTGTGTACATAGTGATGGGAGTGGGCCTTGTTGCTTCTGTAATATTCCACCTTAGTGTGAGAGAGAAGACTTCATACAGACGTCAAGAGCAGTTGGTGGAGCACAGCAACCAGACACATTGCAGTTTCTTGAGAAGGCCGATTATGTATCAGGTATGTCAGATTAATTGTACTTGGTCCAGATCAAAACTGACTTCTATTAGAGAAATGAGAATAAATGTTGCTATATTATTATTATATAAATGAAAATAGGCTTTTGCGTCTTAAACAGATGAATTATGGCGTTTAGTCTGGGCGACAACGTCTTTTGTGGTTAAATAATATTTACATTAAAATTATTCTCATTCTTGTGATGGTCATAATTGTTTTTGACATAATTAATTACCTAAATAAAAATATGTTTGTTAATCCACGTTCACATACAAATTTGCCAAACATACAACCTCTTCTTGTAATTTATGTCCTCATAATTTATTTGAATGTTCCTTATACGTATAACTAATAATATTTGTACTAAGTCTTTGTTTTCAACATTATTAGTTATTGTACTCTACTCACAATACTAATGACTCATTATGCTTCTTAGAGATAACGATGTACGTGTACATTGCTGTGTATGAATGGAAACTGTTACACTATTACATTATAATAATATTCATAATTAGACCTAAAGATTTTCCTAACACCAACGAGGAGCCTTTGTTCTGAAACTTATTTTATCAATGGGCATCATCATTAGGTATATCAATATGACACATTTGAAAATAAATGAATGAATGAACAATAATACGAAATATCTGAGAGGAAGCCGTGCCCAGCAGTGGGACATATATGTATAATATAGCCTGGATATGATGATGATTATTACTAAAACGATCAATTTTAATATACTGTACTGTTTTTACGTAAAAAAGGGGTTCCTTTTCTTTGATTTCGTCTCAAAAAAACACATTTCGATTATCAGAACTAGACTCCAGGTTCCACTGAACCTAACTTAACTTATCATCTTCATCAAATTTAGTCTGTACATGTCCCACTTCTGGGTCCCACCACCTCCACGCGCTCTCTCTGCGAAACAGTTCAATGGTGTGTGCGAAGTTCCCAATCGCACTGGGCCCGCGTGGGTACAGTTGGCCAAGCCCTTTCTTCCCCTAACTCAGGGGTCGGCAACCTGCGGCTCGCGAGCCACATGCGGCTCTTTGGATGTGAGGCTGCGGCTCTTTAGTTCCATTCGCAAATATTATTTATTTTATAAAAAAAAATGTTCTGAAACGATTAACGAGGTTTAGGCATTATTTCTATCTCTCAGCTACATATACTGTTGAGTATGAGTATTGAGGCTATTTATTGTTGGCGAGAAATTTTTTTGTGGCTCTTTAAAAACTTGAAATTTTGTAAATAGTAATTTTTGGCTCTTCCGACTCAAAAGGTTGCCGACCCCTGACCTAACTTAAATATTGGCAATATTGCAGGTAGCAGGCGTGTACATGAGCTCGAGACTAGTGGGGAACGTGGCTCAAGTGCTGATTCCCCTGTACCTTCACTTGACGCTAGGCCTAGCAGCCCGAGCGTTGGCAGTGGTGCCTCTCGCCATGTACTTGGGCAGTCTCGGAGCAGCCGGGGTGCAGCGACTAGCCCCCAGGTCAATAACCCGCAAGATGCATTATGCGTTTGGGACCGCATGCGCTATGACCGGCTTCATATGGATACATTTGGAAATTGACGAGAACTACAAGACGTATTATATTTACGTCGTGGCGGTTTTAATAGGTGAGATTTAATTGAGAACTTGTTTAGCTGTTTACGGTGCCATAGTCAAAAGGTGGCGATGGCTTACCAAGGATCAGCTTTTGTGCGCCCGCATCTCGCTGAGATTTGAACGCAATTGGCTAGGGCGTGCGGTGGCGGTGGGGTCACTTCCCGCTGCCTGCCCCGGTCCACCCCCACTGCTCGTCACTGAATAGGTACACAAGTGTGTTTACTCCCTATACAATTAATACATAACATACATACATAAATCACGTTTTTATCCCTTACGGGGTAGACAGCGCCTAAGGTAACAAGACCTTAAGGCTACGTTTAGCATAGTTGTAGGTGTATAGGTGGAAAGGGGTAAAATTGTGATGGGTTGCTAGTCGCATCGCCTATAAAATGATTCCTAAGATTTTTGCTCATTCCCTCGATGGGCTTTTACCATCTGCGGGGGAAGAGAAGCAACTGAAACATTCTATGTTTTTTCTTTGCTCCCAGACCAGCTAGGAAGTAACAATACAATTAAATAAGTATAAAATCCATAATTGTTCTTTCATCATTATTTTGCCCCATATTTTTATCATAATTGCCCCTAAGTAGTAAATAAGTAAATGTAAATTTCAGGCATTTTACCTTCCATGCTGGTCTGGGAGCAAGGAAAAAACATAGAATGTAACAGTTGCTTGTCTACCCGCGCAGATGGTAAAAGCCCATCGAGGTAATGGGCGAAAATCATAGGAATCATGTTTTAGGCGATGAGGCTAGCAATCGATCACTATTTTGATTCAATTTTCCACCTATACGCCCACAATCTTGCTAAATGTGGCCTGTAGGTACCTGTTACCTTAGGCTCTGTCTACCCCGTAAGGGATAAAGACGTGATCTGTGTATGTATGTATGTATGTATGTAAATTTCAGGTTTTGGAGCAGCCATCATGCTGGTGACCAGTCTGGCGCTGACGGCGGACCTGGTGGGGACGCAGACGGAGGCCTCGGCCTTCGTCTATGGGCTCATGAGCTTCACGGACAAGTTGTCGTGCGGCGTCGCCATTGTCGTTATTCAGACCTTGTGAGTTCAATTTTAAACTTATTTATACAAAAACCAAAGGTTGCCTAGAGTGTATGCAATTGCTATACAATTTACAAAAAAATGCGTCTATTAGCACTTTGAAACTTATCGAAACTTGAAAAGCTTTATACCAATATTATAAAACTATAAAATAATTTAGAGATGTAATTTTTTTTTTTTACTTTTTTATGAAATCAACACAATTTTGATCACTTAAAATTGGCCTCCTGTTAAAAAATATAGCTAATTCTTCATCCACGTGGTTCCTCCAAGTAAAATAATTAGACTCAAATCCTGTTAACATTTAATCCGTAATACTAACTAATGTGTCATATTATTATTGAAATTATATCTTCGCTAGCAATATTAGAATTTGTTTAAACATCTGAGCAAACAATTTACACTATGCCAGATACTGATATGTAAACGTTGGGACTCAAAACAATTTAAAACTGGTTCAACGCTTACTCATTCTCGTATTAGTCATGTAGAAGTTAGGTACTTATCCCTATACTTTTATAAATGCGAAAGTAGCTGTTTGTCTGTCTGTTACGCTTTCACGCCTCAACCACTGAACCGATTTTAATGAAAGGGCTTAGCAGGCTAAGGAAGGACGTGTGGCCCCTGTCAGGAATATTCGAATTGGTAAATGTCAATTGTTGGTGGCCTCATAACTAGTAATCACTCCAACTTTCAGCCCTCTATCTTGAACTGTCACAGAGATAATGTCAAAAATGTATTTTTATCCCATTTTTTTCAAACTCTTGTATCTTCTGATCCATACCAGCTAGAGCATTGAAACAAAATGACAGTCATGTAGGTTTAGTGGGAGAATACCCTATAATTTTATTAATATTTTATACGTAAGGTAAAAAATTCCGATCGACTGCGCCACATTGGATAATTCTTTTTTTTGTCTTAGTTATTGTCAGAACAAGATTTGTAAGAAACAGTATATGTAAAAGCTGTTTTAAATTGATTATTCTATGAAAAACATCATGTTCCGATTGAATCAGAGTGTATCTAGCAATGGTCGCAGTTTTTACTACCTGCGTATTTATCATCGTGAACTGTTTGCAGCGCGGAGACTGCTGCCACGAGCTACTACCGCTTCGCGCTGTCCTGGGTGTGCGGGTGCGCAGCCCTCGTCGGCCTGTTGCTGACGCTACTCTTGCCTAAATTCAATACTGACTTGATTGCTGTAGTTAATGACGGTATGTACAATCTATATACAGGGTGTTAGGTAATGAGTGGATAATCCTTGAACTATGGATAGAGGACTTAGGACGTTATAATAAAGCTAAAATAGGTTTAGTAAAAGTGGCACGGTTTCAGAGATATTCGGACTTTTAGGTTTTTTTCGGAAATGAACACTCTTGTTCAATGTTTTGATCATAGCACCATTTTAAGCTAACCTTTTAAATTTTTTATTTTTGCTCAATATTCTTGAGTACTTGTATTTTCAGATAGGCATTACTATTTTTGTGAGACTACATGGGATTTTTTAAAAAAAAATCGCAAACTTAATTTGTTCCTTTTCAATCGTACATTGATCGAATTATCAGCTCTCACGGTGAAAAAAAAATACACTACCGCCTAAAGTCGTCGCAAAATAAAAGGCCCGTTTTGACATTTGTCTTCGCGACGTAACTAGTGATGTAACCATACGACTCGGTACTCGATACTCACGATAAATCGATTCAAGTTTGCATGAGTACTTGATCGATTTGAATATATATTGTAAAGTGCATTGGATTAAAGTTCTGTTTAGAAAATTTAACTTACACTGATTTTGTAGATTTTGAAATGATACAATGTTACAAGCTCATAATTTTCAGTAAAGATCACTACACAGCTGGTGAAAGTCAGTAATTAATTGATTGATGAACACTAGTATTTAATTAAATAAAACCGGCCAAGTGCGAGTCGGCCTTAAAAAAATATCTTGATCGATTTATTTTTTTCTTTAACCGATTATTATTAGTCTGTGGACAATATGAAAAAATCGTTATGCACAGCACTTAGCCGAGTGGGCGGTACCCATCAATGAAAAATATAATTACCTTCAGAACATTTCGTTCGGTAAAAAATAGAGAACTTCATAGGCGTGAACTGTCAAAACGGGCCTTTTATTTTGCGACGAGTTTAGTTGCCAATAAGCTTAAAAACATGCCGGTTTATTGACAATTTAAAAATGGTAATTACCTTTTGAATTTAAATTCAAAATTACAAAATAATAAAAAATAATACACGCTCACCCACATTTTTCCCGATTTACTTTTTGTATCACGGGCGTAGAACTCAAATTTTTTTGTTGCAAAAATAACATTATTGGCCACTTATTTAAATGCAAATGGCATTTAAATAATTCCAAAATTAAAAAACTTGCCAACTGCCTTTTGGTTTTTTTTCGAATTCGATTTTGAATTTCGCTATTATTATTGCGTAATGAATGGTTAATTTTGCGTTTAGATCGTTGTGTTGAAGTTTTTTACATTAATACTGCTTCGAACATAATACACACTGATAGAATATGCCCAAATGCATTACATTTATGGTGAGTGCCGAGGCACAATTTCACCATTCATTATGCAATAATAGCGAAATTCAAAATCGAAGTAGAAAAAAAAACAAAAGGCAGTCAGCATGTTTTTTAAATTTGGAATTATTTAAATGCCATTTGCATTTAAATAAGTGGCCAATAATGTTATTTTTGCAACAAAAAAATTTGAGTTCTATGCCCGTGATACAAAAAGTAAATCGGGAAAAATGTGAGTGAGCGTGTATTTTTTTTTATTATTTTGTCATTTTGAATTTAAATTCAAAAGATAATTACCATTTTTAAATAGTCAATAAACCGGCATGTTTTTAAGCTTATTGACAACTAGGCGGTAGTGTATTTTTTTTTCACCGTGAGAGCTGAAAATTCGATCAATGTACGATTGAAAAGGCAAAAATTAAGTTTGCGATTTTTTTAAAAAAAATCCCATGTAGTCTCACAAAAATAGTAATGCCTATCTGAAAATACAAATACTCAAGAATATTGAGCAAAAATAAAAAATTGAAAAAGTTAGTTTAAAATGGTGCTATGATCAAAACATTGAACAAGGGTGTTCATTTTCGAAAAAAACCTAAAAGTCCGAATATCTCGGAAACCGTGCCACTTTTACTAAACCTATTTTAGCTTTATTATAACGTCCTAAGTACCCTCTATCCATAGTTCAAGGATTATCCACTCATTACCTAACACCCTGTATATTTGAACTAGCTGCTGCCCGCGACTTCGTCCGCGCAGAATTAAATGTAGCCTATGACACTCACAAATAGTGAGGCTCTTTATATGTAAATTAATTTTCAAAATTGGTTCAGTAAGTCCAGACATTACCCCCTACAACCTTACAAGCTCACGAACTTTACCTCTTTATAATATCAGTATAGATAAGCGAGGATTTATCATTGTTGTTGGGGTCAAATCTCGCAAGTCCTTAATTAGTGTTTTATTGTTTTTTTTAGCTAACGTAATATGGATTTTATGTCTGAAATAAATTAATTGAAATTGAAAAATTACAGTCAGAATAAAGCCTGTGCTTTTTTTAACATAAACTTATTACTTCTCTTACATATCCTTTAATATGCAAGATACTTTAGTAATGTACAATATAATACAATTACTCTTTATTGAACACCACATAGTACATAGAGAAAATTACTAAGTAAGCAATAGGCAGCCTATGTAGGGTAAACCACATAGCTATTGCCCACTTAAGGACATCAAACAGAATAACTTACAAAATAAAATAAAAAAACATTATAGTTATAGACTGTGTATTCTTATTTTCTTATAACCTTATAAATTCTCACATAGAATTCAATCAAATAAGTTTTTAAAAAAAATTGGTAAAATTGTCACCTGTTTGAGTAACACGTTCACCCATGTCGACGAAATCCCCCTTATTGTTTTTTTAAGTGTTGCCAATCGTCAATTTTAAATCGATTGTAATATTAATTACAGACCAAGCTAGCAAATTCTAATCCAACTAGAATGATACAAAGCTGACTTCTGGCAATGCTTTGCTTAAAGTGGGCAATCATTGTCAGTAGGCAATAACTCCCTGGTTTACCCTACTTATTTAAATGCTTGAAATTTGGACCTACTACTTTTAACAATACTTTTTCTTTCAGATGCTGCGGAAAACGTGTCAGAAGATTCGGCGACGGCACCATTAGAATAATAAAAACAAAAATTAGAGTTCGTAGATGAAGAGTAGAAAATGAATGAAAAAGGAACTAAATATTCATCCATCTCCAGCCTATATACGTGACACTGCTGGGCACAGGCCTCCTCTCATAATGAGAGGGCTTGGGCTATTATCAAACAAAAACTGTTGCCATACTTAATCTCAAATAGGTAACAGTTACGTAGAAAGTGGCGCCGTCATTTCATTCTATTCTTTGTTTTACACTCTAGTTACAAGAATTAGCACAATTTTCATATTATACAATCATGAGCAATAATTTTTGTTCACTTTGTCTCCCTTTTTTTTGCGATGGGATAGTGCGTTACGCATACGACCGCGCCGTGGGGACGGCGCGGAAGTAATGTGGGACTCGCCCCCCTAACGATTGGAAGGAGGCGGGGGAGGCACACCCACTAAAAATCCACCGGTATTCCCTCTCTGCCATTTGGGGGGAGCCGCGGGAGCATGAGTTCCCCCCCTGGACTCGTGGGCCTCTGATGGGTAGCGAGGGATCCCCATCCCATACAAACTGCCGCCTTGTCCTCCCCGTCCGTCTGGGCCGACATTACGTCTTCGCAGAAGGAGGCGACGGCCTCCCAGGACCCCTTGTTACCTACCATGGCGTAGACTACGCCAGGGAGCGAGAGGTCGCCTAACTTTGTCTCCCTATTACGAGTACAATCGAGGAAGAATGGAAAAAAAATACTGCTTGTGGCGGTACTGTACGTAATGAAGTTTTATTTTAGATTTTAATAGGTTTTTAATGGAATTGACATTATTACTGTTTTCGTATCCATATAATCTCATCTAGGTACATACGTGACGTGATATTATAATTAATAAATTCTATTTGAACTGTTTCATAGTTCCTTCTGATAGGAAGTGATTTAGGTTTATCTATTTTTTCAACACACATTTTACGTACGTAATGAGCTCTCAACGTTTAATGTTGCTAAGTAAGTATTAAATTGATAAAAATGTACGTGTTTTGTATTATTATTGACAAAAATACAGATATCTTATTAACTAAGAAATTGATGAGTGTATTTATCAACACTGTTATTGTAAATCTTAATAGATAAGATTAATTAATTCTATTAGTAATCTACATAAATTATGAACATCTAGATTTAATAGATAAATGGTTACATATATATTATTTTGTTAACACATTCCATTAATTAAGTGATGCGTAGGTTTCGTTGTATCAATAAATATTTATTTAAAAAATGAAACAAATCCTACAAATCTTAAAAACGTTTTTATTTATGTTCCTCGTATGTTGCTCAGCGCATAAAAAAAGGAAATCCTTTATGATACAGGTTTGTTAACAATGAGTTGAATACCTAGTTATTAATTATTAGATCATATCTTTGTCCCTTACGGGGTAGACAGAGCCTTAGGTAACAAGACCTAATTAAAGGCCATCTTTAACGTGATTTTGGTCGTATAGGTGGATAGGGAAACGGCAATACGTTCTGGTGTTACCATAACATATATTATATTGCTGTGGGAAAACCTGACCGTAGTATAGGTACTGCAGTGCTTGCGCATTTCTATCTACCATTGTATTGTACCCTGAGTTTGTCTCTCCGATTTCAACAAAATTTGGGAAGTAGACTCAGTCCATGATTCCTGGGTCTCCGGACGTGTCCCCAAAATATTGTATGGACGTGTCAGTTTTGTTACGAAAATTATTAAGAAAAACTCATAAAACTTAAATGCAAGCGAAAAGACATCGCAGACCATAATTACATAATCGCGTAAAGAGCGTGTTCGTGTTCAGATATTTTTGAGCACCCGGACAGCCCTGACATACAAAAAAAGTTACTCTATGCATACCTACTTAATATCTAGCGACTGCACAACACACGGCATCAGAGAAATGTGAACGCATTAAATGTATGAAACCGATACAGTTCTGATGCGTCACAACACAACACAACAGACAAATGTGAATGCGGCTTTACAGTGACACTATTCTCGTTTTACTGACTGTTCCTTCGACTAAACGCTAACGCAACACGTGACGTTTATTAAATCATACCACCCGAACTAATATAACAAACACCAACGAAATGTATTTATTGATATTTGTTGGGCCGATGTGTACGCAGCATAAAACCTCTCAAAACGACTGGTACTTTGAAAATCTTTGGTTGTATGGACTTCGTCTTCTTTGTCTATCTCAAAAAAAATAATGGCGACATGACAGTTTAGATTGGTCGAAAAAAGAAAATAGTGAAGTGAAAATGAAATGAAATAGTGAATGTCATGTTGCAGGGTGTCTGGGTGTATTGATCCAGTCCAACTAAGCCAGACAGCCGCAGCAATTTTACGGCATTTCGAAGCAGCTATTACAGGAGAGGAGTAGATCTCAAAACCGACGTAGTTAATAACTGGTAAATTAAATTTAAAAATGTTTTCGTTCTATTTTTAACGATTTCTTGCATTTTTCTAGCGACGCCGGTAACCTTAATTTTTTTATTGTTTCAGGACTGAGAAAATGACTACTGAAAGGCTTGTCCCGTTGGAATCCAATCCAGAGGTAATGAATAAGTTTCTCCAAAAGCTAGGCGTTCCAGAAAAATGGACCATGGTTGATGTAATGGGGTTAGACTCGGAAATGTTGTCGTGGGTGCCGCGCCCTGTGCTGGCCGTAATGCTGCTGTTCCCGATATCAGAGTCTTACGAGCAGCACAAAAAGCAAGAAGAGACTGATATTCTGTCTAAAGGACAGGAAGTGTCTAGCAAAGTTTTTTATATGAAGCAGAATTTAAGCAATGCTTGTGGAACCATAGCTCTGGTTCACAGTGTTGCTAACAACACTGACAAAATTGAACTGACTGAGGGAGTTATGCATAAATACCTTCAAGATGCCAATGGACTGGATTCTGTTGCTCGTGGCAAATTGTTGGAATCTACTGAGGGCATTATAAATGCCCACAAAGAGCTGGCACAGGAGGGCCAGACTAACACTCCCAGTGCTGAGGACCCTGTCAATCATCACTTTATTGCCTTTGTACATAAGGATGGAGCTTTGTATGAACTAGATGGACGTAAACCTTTTCCTATTAACCATGGCTCAACTACCCCTGATTCTTTGTTAGAAGATGCTGCCAAAGTGTGCAAGGAGTTCATGTCGCGTGATCCTAATGAAGTACGCTTCACTGTAGTCGCCTTTACTGCTACTGATTAAATTTTATGATCTCAACATTTTATAAACCTACATTAAATATATAATTGTAGGTCATTTTCAAGCTGTGTGCTTCTAATGTTAAGCTTATAAAGTATTCTTGTAATAGATTTTAAAAGTGCAATGCGAGGCAAGCTTTTGTGATACCAATTAAATATTTATGTATAAATGAGAAGTTTTATTTATAATACACTATAATGTTTTTAAAACACCTGTTCACTTCAAAATAAATATCAAGAAAGATAAGGCAATAAGAATTTATAAATAAAACAAACATTCCAAACTAGCAAAGAAAGTGTTTGCTGATAACACTATGTGATTTGAATTTTCATGTGAAGTATTTTTTTTGAGGGACAATAGATATACTCAGTGGCACTATATTTGATCCAATCACTATTCAAATCCTTGTTCATTTATTTATATAAAGGCCATATTTTTGCAGCAGAGTATATTTTTAAACTCCAAGGTGAGGGCAAGGGCATATTGGCTAATATTGTTTTCATTTTGAAACCAATCTCGGAATCAGCTGTCAAAAATGAAGACAATGCTGATTGCGAGCAAGTTATGTAATAAGCCTGCTGGAAATAACATTAAGTTTATTACCTACTTCATAATCTAAGAGCCTCATTATTAGTCAAAAAGGAGAGTACTTTACAAACAAGAAAGTTTTGAGATAACACTTTTTTCCAACCATGTCCGAACAAAATAAGTTTTCTATATCCTTAATAGACGGAAGCGGTTGAAATTCAACTTCCAAGATTTGATGTAAATAAACAATTTACAAGCATAAAAGCAATGGTACAGCCTATGTAAATTCCAATATTTTCGTACCTGTCTGGTAAACAATTTCTACTCAATCAGCTTAAGAAAAGCAAGTTGCATAGTATCATGATATCATTGCAAAAAAAATTGTTGAAATTCCACCTTACTAGGTAGACATTTTCATTGATTGTTTTCGTAATAATGATACTTAGTAACAAACAAATGAATTAGTCCATTTAAAACTTATAATTATTTAAATAGAGGAAGCTTTCATATTTCACCACTCATTCAGTCTGGTACTGGTATTTATATTCTTTAGCCCCGGTGAATCACTAAATAATTACAGTCCACATCCAAACCATAATTATAAAAAATCCATAATTTTAAAATTGTATATAACCTTTTTTTACTTTCACTGTTAAAAGTAAAAAAAGATGGCTTGATACATGCCCAGGAGTGTTATGGGTATTACTTGCTACTGACTTTATAAGAATGATATATTTCAGCATAAATAAATAAAAAGGCTCATGTTTAAAAACGATTTATTCCTTATCACAAAAGCTTTCCTTGTAATTGCATTTATATCACAATAAAATATTACAAGAATACAAATTCAACATGTAAGGCACCTTTTGTTTATGCATACCACAGCAAACAACTGGCAGGGTATAAAAATATGTCACTGTATGGATTTTTGGTTCTTTTGTTTGTAGCTTTCCATTTTCAGTCAGTAGCAGCAAATGCAACCACAGTGAAGCGTACTTCATTAGGATCACGAGCCATGAACTCTTTGCATAGTTTAGCAGCATCTTCTAATATAGAATCAGGTGTAGTTGGTCCATGATTTATAGGAAAAGCTTTACTCCCATCCAATTCATATAATGCTCCATCCTTGTGTACAAAGGTAATGAAGTGATGATTGACCGGGTCATCAGCACTGGGAGTGTTAGTCTGGCCCTCTTGTGCCAGCTCCTTGTGTGCATTTATTATACCCTCATTAATTTCCAACAACTTTCCACGAGCCGCAGGATCTAGTTCTTTGGCATCATCCAAGAATTTCTTCATAACACCATCAGTCAATTCAACCCTATCAGTGTTGTTAGCAACGCTATGCACCATAGCAACGGTTCCACAAGTATTGCCTACATATTGCTTCATATAAAACAATTTGCTAGAAACTTCTTGACCTTTTGACAGAATCTCACTGTGCTGCTGCTTTTTGTGCTGCTCATACGCCTCTGATACTGGAAACAACAATATCACTGCCAGAACCGGCCTTGGCACCCACGCCAGCAATTCTGTGTCCAAGCCCATCACATCAACTATCGACCATTTGTATGGTATGCCTAACTTTTGCAGAAATTTGTTCATAACCTCCGGGTTCGATTCCAACGGGATTAATCTTTCAGACATTTTTCGTTCTGAAACAATAAAAAATATAAGTCACTAGTGTCGAAAGTATACAACATTTTTAATTCATATCAGAAATATGAATGACTATCATTGTATGCTTTTTCAGTCTAGTAAAGTTGGTTGGTAGTCGACCAAGAATTAGAGAATGTTTACGCCATTTCTGTAATTAGAGATAATTATACCCTGGTACAGTACTCGGAAAACTCAAATTTAAATATTTATAATAACAGTATTCAATTCAAATTTAGGAAATACCAGTATTATCAGTTTAAATCACAACACAGCACACAGTCACAACGCTTACTGACTTGACTACTGACGGCTGTCATGTCCATGTCATTATGTCATGTTGCTGTTTTTTGAATTCATCCCATTTGGGATAGGCAAAGATCAAAGACCATACAGCCAAGTCTTCTTTTGTATTTTTCAAATTCCAGATTCATCAAGGCCTAGGCCACTAGGTCATGGCAGGCAGTTACTATAAACAGTCGTATAGGGGAGACAAGATGAACAATGCCCATACAGCGAAGGCATTTCTTAATGCCGCTCCTACATTACATCGTTATAAGTGTCAAAAAATTACGCTTGTGAGGAAGGAGGTGAGATGAAGGTGAGGGTGAATTTGTGAAGTAGTGAAGGAGCGGCATATTAATAAGTTCTAACCGGTTGTTTGAAATATTTGAAATAAAAAATTACAAATATTTTAAATTCTAAAAATAAATGGCTAATAAATAAGACATAAATAGTAAAATACATTTGTAATGTAAGTTGTACTTATCCACACCCTCCTTTTTCTTTCTTGGGGTTTTTATTTGTAAGTTGATACATTATTCCGCTGAGCATTGTCACTGTCCACTACTTCACACTGCTTGTGGGACGTGTATGATTTGCGTATGCATTCTTGTATTCGGGCGAAAGTGCACCATCGGCTTTACTGTTACCATAAATTACAGACTAGAAGAAAAAGTCTATTAAAATGACAGTTAAAAAAATCGCGTAAGTTATGGTTTCATAATATTCATTATGCTTATTTGGTACATTTTTATCTAATTTATTTCAAACTTACCAAATAAAGTTGTTTTGTTTACATTCTTATCTACTTAGTTGAGTATGGATATTTTATTCTATCAATATTCATCATGCAATAAAGTACAACAGCTAACAAGTACAAAATAAGTGGTAAATTAACTGAATGTAAAAAATGGCTATTTGCGAATTAAGAGCGGTCTTATTAAGTGTTTGCATCATAGAACTGGTATGTATGAATAAAATTTTACTATACACTGTCGTGAATGTTAATGAATACTTACTAAATTCGTTCTTTCAGATCATCACTGTACAGCGCCAAGTGTTCGATTTTTTGGGGTTCATGTGGTTACCCATTATTGCAAACTTTATTAATATTTTGCTAATTATATTTGGCTCTTTTGGAGCTGTTCAGTATATCACGCGGTACCTAGTAGTGGTAAGTGTTCATAGTTCATAGTCATAATCTGACTCATATCCTTTGTAAGATGATTAACTCGTTGGTATGCAGTGACCCATTTTCGTGTTTAAGTAATATTTGATAACATACATTACCTATGTCATTTTCAACTTAATATTGTCTATTTTGGATGTTGGTAGCACAAGTAATCTTATTTACTGTGAACATATTGATTGATATTGATCCTATCTCTGCATCACTATTCAGTAATAAGTAAATTGTCACAATCCACACAACTAAACTTGATTCTAAAGACGCAGAAAATATTTAATTGTGTGTTCTGCAAAGAGACCTCTCGGAGGATATTTAATTATTATTTTCCTCTTTACTGATGTAAAACATTTTTGATGTTCTAGTTAAGCAATATTGTCACTTAAATTGTATCAGACTTGTCTATTATTTCAGTATGCAGTACGGAGTTGCTTGTGGCTAACATGGAATGTATTTTTGATTTGCTACTACCTTAACCTTGGGAGTTTAAACAGGGTAAGAAAATTATTAAACTACATATTTACTGACAACATATTTATCAGTTATTTATAAAGGTTTAAATCAACATCATTTTAATGTTGTCTTTCAGGAAAGTGGTTTACTGTCGCTTCACACTGGTAGCATAAGTTGGTGGGAAGGCAATGGATGGGGATGCCAGCCTGTCTGGAGTGAAGATGATGGACCTGGGTCCTGGAGGCCAACACGTGTAGATGGATGTTTCCTCAAGTGGGACCATGTGGAGCTTACACAGTCTGCAGTGGCTGCTTTCCTGGCAGCTACAGCATTGCCACTTTCCATACTCTTGGCACACCAATCATTTAAGAGAAGAAAACCTGCATCAGGTAATATAAATTTTCTAATTAATGTTACTTTTGATAATCAACACATTTTACAAATGATTTACATGTATTTATTTATCTTTACAGTTAAAGGAACTTTACCTCGTCGGCCAGTATACACAATTGAACTAAGTCCCACCGAAAATAATATAAGTGAAAGTTCGCTTAAGCCAATGACGCCGCGGCGTGTTAAGCGTCGGTCAGGTTCGCGAGGGAACGGGTCGTCCGTGCGGAGATCTCGGCGTTCCTACAGGAACAATGGATACTTAGCGTCCACCGCGTCCCTGCCGCGCGAGCCGCGAACGTCGCGCCCAACGTCTGCACATTCCTCGTATTCCAACTTCCACGCTGCGCGGCCCGCGTCATACCACGCGGCAGAAGCGGAAACCATCTCTCGTTCCCAAGACGTCTATGATCCGCCACCGCCCAGTGAATCGGTCACTATTATGACTAAACGTTACGATACAGCATCTCGCGGAGGACCCAGTACTGGGTTTGACGTCGTCGGCCCTTACAATCAGCCCAGTAAGGGGTATGATACTTCGAGAAATTACGAATCGAACCATACTTATGGCAACGTGAAACAAGGGTATGATGCTTCTAATTATGATAGTAGGTCAGATATGGTGTCTCCTTGCGAGTCACCTTACGGGGCGAGCGGTTACGGGCGGGGCGGGGGCGGGTACGCGGGCGGCGAGGGCGGCTGGGAGGCGCCGCCGCCGCCCGCGCCGCCCTACAGCGCGCGCGCCACTCCGCAGGCTCCAGGCCCGCCCGCTTACCAACAAATAAACGACCCCTACAACATGATGTCATAACTTCATTGATACTTTATGTTAATGTGCCTTATTCCAGTGAAATACCCTAGCTCAAGTTTTAGCCGTTAGCTTCACGTGTCTGAATAAAAAATGTTAAGTTTATTTAATGAAGCAGGCATGCTCATATTTGTTTTAAGACTTCTGTGTTCTAATGAGAATCTCTTTGTTGTGATGTATGAAATACATTTACATTCCTTTTTATTATTAGGGAAGTAATTACGGTTTGTTATACTTACTCTGTTAAATGTATTGGTCTGTATGATTATTCAAGTAGTTATGCTATAATAACATATATGCTACTAGGAAAGACCAGTGGCGGATCCAGGATTATCGTTTGGAAGGGGATGATTCCCCGCAGGTAGGTTATAAGACAGTAAACTCTAAATAAAGAATGCACTTGCCACCGAGAAACTGATGATGTCTGGGCTCGGGCCCCTTAGCCCCCTTCCCTGGATTCGCTACTGGGAAAGAGTACTTAGTAGTTTTTTACATGTTTGACCTGTTATTTTTATAGTAAAACTAGGAAATTTCATCAATAACTACCGAATTTATGAAATTAAGAATGTATTTTTTGAATGCTTGAAGCAAATTAGTAATTGTTTTGTATAATTTGTAACTTTAAACATATTGATCTGGTAAACTATCATTCCTATTTATACTTAGAGCAACATCTACAACGATATTGCTGCCATGATACTCTTGTACTTTTAGGAATACTTTTTCTACTTTAGTAATGAAGACCATTCCATAAATTTTAAAGTAGTAAAATCCAGTGCCTTGTTTTTCTAAATAATAAGTTTTTTACTAACACAATTTTTGCACAATATCAGTGTTATATTATTAGCTGTTTCCTGCAACTTCGTTACAAGGGAATTTAGCACTTTGCTGGGATAAAAAAAATACTTACACAAACTATATTTTTGCGTGAATCATCCAAACCTAAATGTTAAATGTTTGTTATTTAGGATTTGTGTAATTTTACCACTAATTATCTTGCCAAGTGTATAACTACGTCCGTCCATACGAAAAGTGCAACTATCATTGCATCATCTGAATGTATAATAAAGTGTATGTTCAATGTCCAATAAGTCATATTAAAGATTTAAATGTTTCTGCAGCTTCAAATGTGAATCAATTCTTGACAAATGTGGTCCAATACTTAATAATATGTACTAGAAAAATGAGCTTTATTAGTTTTTAAGATGAAAAGTAGTTTTAAGTTTAACTTTAAGGCAAACTTTTCAGGTAATTTTATACCAAATACACACTTACACAATACAAAACAGTTTTTTTTCTAGCTAGCCCTGGCTCTCATTTCAAAAACGTGATACGGACAGGTGATACCATGAAGTTTCGTAGCCAACGAAAAAAATGTTACAGAGCCATATTTAGTCACTTCTCACCTTGCACTTGTTTCATGTTAATAAATAAAACAAGGGCCTGGCTGCATCGGGTCTAAGTGAAAAAAATCTATGAAGAAAACAAGTTCACGTAATCGAGCATTGGAATTATATTCGTTTCCTTAATAAATAAATCTTATAATAACAATATCTAACAAGGTTGCTCAAACAATCGATATCACATTGGTTTGTCTAAAATCAACATCTATGGAAGTCAAATGCAGAAGTTTTGAGATTTCTCAAAATGAAGCTTAGTGGAGTAGGTAATCTTACGATATCAAACATAAATACCCATACGAGTAACATGAGACTAAAGCACTGGTAAACACAAACATTAAGTAACTAATATTGGCTCCCAAGCACTTAACTTCACAAAAACAAATTAAATATACGTGCTTACGTCAAGTCAAACCCAACATTAAATGTTTTAAGACCCTATAGTATTTTTTTATAGAAAGAGTATAAAAAAACTTCTACATGACTAAAAAACCATATCAATGAATAGATTTTTCATGTCTATGGCTTTGGACTGGCTGGCTGAATATTGTCTTGTTATTGCTAAATCGCTTCATTCACGATTCGTCCCGTTGTACAGCCCGTTATGCACGATACCCGATGCAAAAACACTGAATAGACTCAACGTAGGTACGGCAATTATTATTATTAATTGCTTGCTGGATTTGCTCTGTCAATTTAGCGAATGCCTCAAACTTATCTTACACACTGGATGAACAAACGATAGTGTACAGCTGGGATGGGATGTGTAAAGCGTTTCAAGTGATGTGGTCAAATGGCAGGTAGTTGTCTGCGCTCGGCCGGCGTAAGTTCTGGGTGCCACACGTCCACGATCAGCACGAGACGGGAGCCGCTGCCGTTGTGCCACACCTCGTGCTCGAAGCTGTCGTCGAAAACGAACACTTTGCCTTCTTCCCATTGTCTGCAAGTTAAAACATGTTTTTTAGGTAGAATCCAAATCATCGTCGTCGAGGATTTAGCTCAAACGTGGAGATATAAGTTAGTTCTAGCTTAGATAAAAAACTGGTCAGGTGCGAGTCGGACTCGCGCACCGAGGGTTCCGTACTAATTTGGCAACTGAATATAAAATCCAGTGTTAGCAGAGCCCTGGCTCCTAATCAAAATGTAGGCAGTGTGAAGTCATTTTATGTTGCTTTTTTACATTTTTTTATATGACAAGCAGACGGACAATGTAGTCTCAGTAATAGGTTCCCGTTTTTACCCTTTGTGTACGGAACCCTAAAAGGGGTACAACCAAAATGTAAAAGTTACCTGGTTTCCTGATCGACGCGTATAAAAGTGTCTTTGGTATTGGTCAGCCCCAGATGCATCCTCAGCCTGCAGTTGGTGGGGCCGACGTGCGGGCGCACGCGCGTGCCGGCGCGCATGGCGCTGAACTTGACCTGCCCGCGCCGGCAGCCGGCCGCCGCCGCCTCGGCCCGCACGACGCCGCACGTGACGGGCGCGCGGGCGCAGCGCCCCTCTATCTCCCTCCCTCTCGCGAATAGGTCCAACTGCGACCATTCCCCTCTCTCCTTCAAGCCCTCCTTCTCTTGCTCGTACAGCGCTTTCGCCGCTTCGCCTTCCCGTAAAATAGTCCGCCAGGATTTCTCCAAAGCGCGCGCCAGCTTCACGTACGGCGTGTCTTCAATGTTCCACCACGGCTGGCCTTTTAGCCTCGGCACGTTGTATAAGGAGCGTTGGGCGGGCGAGAGGAAATGTCCGTGAGCGGCGCCTCGCTTGTGAACTTCGTGGGCTTCCTCGAAGCGGCCCAGTAATAGCAAGGTGTCGCCCAGGTGGTAGTAGTATCTAGGTTCGGTCGCCGGGCCCGTGTCGCCTTGTAGCGCTCTTTGTAAGAAGTCCACCGCTTCTTCGAGGCGGTTATGCTGGGTTTTTAATATGAATCCGTACTGGGCTAAAGTGAGCCGGTCTTCTGGCCAGCGCTGAAGGGTCTCTTTAAGTACGTTCTCGGCTAGATCAGCTCTGGAAACAGTTAAATGATTTCGTTAATTTCTGGATTTGGTTAATATGTAGGTGTGAATGTACATTAGAGCGTCGGCTGGTAATCCAGCACTTGGACAAATTACAATATCACTACATAGTATAAAATAAAGTCGCTTTCTCTGTCCCTGTGTCCCTATGTCCCTATGTATGCTTATATCTTCAAAACCACACAACGGATTTTGATGCGGTTTTTTTAATAGATAGAGTGATTCAAGAGGAAGGTTTATATGTATAATACATGCATAATATACCGTGCGAAGCCGGGGCGGGTCGCTAGTTGTTTATAAACAAAAACCTTGAAACTATGTCTTACCTGTTAGCCATCAGGAACATGACCGTCAAGTTGGTCCTGTGAGAAGGATCATCAGGAAATCGACGCATGAGCAGTCGGTACACAGGCTCCGCATTTAGGTAGTTGCCTTTAAGAAAGAAAAAAAAATGGTAAAAATAGAGATCTTCCAGTTAACTACTTGCAGAATAATAAATGAACAATTCGTACAGGAGTCTCACCTCTAAACTGTATCCGGTTGATAGTTCTTTCGGTGACTTCGAGCAGTTTCTTGTCAGAGAGGCGTTCGTTCATCTTCAGCAGTTCGAGATAGGCCGCGATGGCGCGGCCGAGCAGCGCGTTGTCGCGTCCGTGTTCGGCCGCGGCGTCCAGCGCGCGCGCCACGAGGCGGCGCGCGCGCGCACTGGCCTGCAGCGGCTTGGCGCCGGCACGCTCCGCTGCCGCCAACCACGCGCCCTCCATGTTAGTACACAACACACTTAAGGGAAGCTATTCACACACGCATACACATCTCACACACACTCGAATGCTTGGTCACTTGTGGAGATGAATCTGGTATCTAGTCTATGGTTAGATCGCCGGTGGCGGGTCGGGGGCGACGCGCGCGGGGTGCGGGCGCGAGCCGCGGCCGGCCCCGCCGCCGGAGAGCATTTCAAAATGGCACAACGAACAAAGTATAAAGAAATTAAAAATAGATAAATAGATGCATTCAGTTAGTCCAACCAATCCTGGAATTGAATTTGTTTGTCATTAGACTATGGCTGTCTGTTTATCGCTTACTCTTAAGGACATAGAAAATGTAACCATTTAATAGGTAGGTACAGTTGGCGCATCCTTTTTAAAATAGGTAATCATGCAATTGTTAATGAGCAGTGAGTTTCATGCACATAAACAGTTAACTCATATAGATTAATCTACTAAATCAAATAAAGAATAGTAAGAATACGCCAACATATTTTGAGTTAATTGTGTGCACATAGTAGAATAGTTGCCATAAACCCATAATTTTGAGACACAATCTGATAAAAAAACTAGTTTTTAGTCAATGTTCTATAACCTGTAAAATTAGATTTTTACTTGAAATTGAAATTATTTACTGCAAAAATGACAAATACATTATTTTGACAAAATTTCTAACAGTCAAAAGAGGTTTAATGTAATTCTAACAAAACATGAAATTAAATGGCTTAGGTAAGACAAATCATCTAATCACATCAATGTTAAGTGATGTAGATTGTACACGTTACCTACTCACGAGTCACGTTTTCTTTTTGCATTTTCTGATGACTTTAACTGGTATAGATAGTTAATTAACTTTCATGAAATACCTGGTCGAGCTCTTGCTCAGCTTGGTCAAGCTGCTGCCGCCAATAAGCATCGCTGGGCTCGCCGGGCCACTCGTCTTCTATGCTGTTGCCACCATCCTCTGCAAACAAAGTCATTACATTAGTAACGGTATTCATCCCCCAAAGCAAGAAGTAACCACCAAACTGAAGTAAGTATTATTAGAAATCAATATCTCCTAAGTAAAGTCAAACTCAGCGGCAAAAAATTTGGCCCACATATGTATGCATGTTGCACTTTTGTATAGAGACTGGGCCCAAATCTGTGCTGCTGAGTATATTATGAAAAAACTAAAAATGTTCTCCATTACATAACATTCAATATTGTGTTCAAATTGTATTACTCATTTTTAAGAAAATAAACTTATGTATCATAATAACAAACAACTCACATTAGGTTAGTCATGCTCAGAATGTTAGGCGATTAATATAGGGTTTCATTTCGTTAGCAAACGCATGTAACAGGTACGCAAACACAAAAGCAAATTCGTGTTTACTACGTCTTTGCGGTCTTTCTGGCTCCGGGAGACGGCCGTATTTAGCTTCAAGACGTGTAAGTAATTCTTCATCATCAACATCAGATATTTCTTCTTCATCTTCTTCGTCTTCTTCAGCTTCTTCTTCGATTTGCTCGTCTTCTATTATTTCAACATCATCGGGAACATCATCATCTGGTTCTGGAGTAGGTGGTTTAGCGACTTGAGGTACTGCTTTCTTCTCCACCACTTTCTCTTCTTCTTCGACTTCTTCATCTTCCGCTTCTTCCTCGTCGCTGTACAGCTCCTTCTTTAAGTCTTGCTTCGCAGATTGAGCAGCATGAGCGACCTGTGAAATGTTACCCCTTAACTCGTTCATCACTTTAATTTATTCGACGTATTTTTATGTTAACCAATTCAATGTACACTTACTTTAGAAACAACGGGTGCTTCCTGTTCCTCTTCCTCTTCATCTTCCACTTCCTCTTCACTATCTTCAAAAGTGGGGGACGATTTAACGATAGAAGGTAACTGTTTTGTCACTTCCTGTATCACTGGCCGTGTGCTCGGTTGCGTCACCTTTTTTATCGGAACTGTGTAAAGAAATCTGTGTAAATTTCTGGCGCATACCTACGAACATGTTATGTAGCAAAAGCCTGGCTAACCCTACCAGACTCGGTCGGCTCTTCCGGAATCAGTGTCATGCGTCGGTCTATGGGTGTTTCTTCTCTAGCAACGCGCTGTTCGGTTGGCGCATCTGTTGTGCAAAAGTGCGTCTTAGCGTTATCGGATATACGGTATAGTGTAGAGTATGAGGTTTGATTTTAACTAAATGTATTTGTACGCACCACTAGAGGCGGTGGCGCGGCGTACGATGGCGTGCGTCGCGACCAGCAGGGCGCCCCCCACCGACAGCTTCAGCCACACTGCAACACACGCCCCGTATGTTTAAAACCCCGCACTCACCAACCCAGTAAACAGTACAATCTCCGATTGCCAAGCCTTCTGCCGGGTGGCACGAACCGGTGCAATATATATGAGCAGGTGGTTGGACAAAGTGGGTAAAATCGTGTGAAGTCTTTTGTTTCTTCTTCAGTTATAAAATTTTATAATTTTGGAAAAAATTTGCTAATAATTATCCACAAAGAGTCGCTGCCTTTAGCTCTTATGCCTGATCCCTATTGTGAGACTAAGCACTTATGGCACGTCCGTCGCAATCCGGATATCGAGCTTAGATAAAGCATTCCTAAATGACGAAGCTCGACACAATACATATACAGCCAATTACTTAAGCATACAACGAAGAAACGCAATTAAATGCAACATCAATATTAAAGAGCATTAGAATTTTTATTAACATTGTAATTTAATTTCGTAACTCCACAGACCATATTTTAAGGGGTTTTCAAAGAAGTAACGCCTGGCATCAACACAAACACATACAAGTAGACAACGAAATCATAATTATTGTAAACAGCTGCATGATCTGAGAACTGGAATTGATTAAGTATTTTAATTATAGTATTAAAGCTTGGCACCTTATCAAATTCGCCGAAGTTTGTAGCGTAGTTAACAAAATAGCGTTATTTGATCTCGGGCGAGATCCTGAACCACATGTTGATGAAAACAGTGATTTTATTAATTACTTATCTCACAATACCAACAAGGATTAAAAGTAAATTGCCTTTTGTTTAAACACAATTTCAGCGACTTGAATTTAATTAATCTACGTTATTAAAAACTAGCAGGCACACGGGGCATGTGAGTTTCCGAGACAGTTAACGTTTTATGATGTTCGAGTAAGTTATGTTTTTTTTTAACCGACTTAAAAAAAGGAGGAGGTTCTCAATTCGGTTGTATTTTTTATGTTTGTTACCTCAGATCTCCGTCAGTTGTGGACCGATTTGGAAAAATATTTTTTTCTTTACACTAGTTCACATAATAATACAAGTCTTACTTAGTGTGTAAGCCACTTTTGTAAAACAAGTATTGGTCACCAACCTGGTCTTTGGTACGAATAAAAATGAAAGTGTTTTCATGAGACGAGTAAATAAATAAATTGAGCTACGAGTAGCAAGCAAGCATGAGGGGCTAAATAAAAGATATTAATATTATGAATCTTTATTTTGTATTCTTTTGTCTAAGACTAACATATTTTTTGCGTACATCGCTCTGAGTTAGGAATTATATTTTTTTATTACACTAATTATCATGTACATGATAAAGCATAGCTTTGTAAAATTATTTAACTTGCAAATAATAATTAGTTTTTATTTCAATCAGGTAAAGTTAGAAACGCAGGCGTTCCAATCGCAAATGATGCTGTTAGGCTGGGAATAGACATGCTTGTATTGTAGCTTGCACACAAACATGCAAGCAGTTTATGCGGATTTGTCCAATTTTTACAAGCTTTTAATAAGTTTCACCTGGCCCAGTGACTGTGTGTCTATCTTGCAAGTGAAATTTGACCCACTTCTATGTAGTGGTCAAGTTGGCTAGAAATTTGGTATACAATAATAATATGTAAGACAGATGGATGGACAATGCAAGTACAGTCAACAACAAATATAGTGGGCAAAACAAGCTTGTATCAGAAATATTTTTTTAGCATAAGTTATGATTAGGTACGACACGTGTTATCCAGCTGTTTGTATGAAAACTTGCAAGATACGGCTTTGAAATCAAGAGTGAAAAATCGTTGGCTTAATCACACCATTCTCTACTCTCTGTACTCTTCTTTTCACCTTTACCCCTGGAAAACGCGGACGTTGATAGCACTCACCAACGGATATTGAATTTGTGCAAGAGCAAAAATTTAAAACCTTACTGCCACATTCGGTACTATCGGAACAACTGCTTTAACTTCGGCTCATATTACTTATCAGTATTTTTGCCAGAATTCTGAATTGCTAGTCAGAAACACCCCTGGTGCTGGCCTGAAAAGGCTTCAGACCGAGTTCTGCAAACGTCCAAATGGGGCCGGTCTAAACTATACCTTGCCCCATGCACATACGGGTAGCTTATCCAGTTTGTTTTACGAGGCTTGGTTGCACTTGTGTGCATGCGACTTAATTTTTAAATTGCTTGGCGAAGCGTAGTGTAAACTGGCTAAAGTTTGTTTTCGCAGAACTCTGTCTCAGATAATTTTTTATTTAATCTGAGGTGGTAGAATGTTTCTGTCAGAAATCTAAAAGAACAAGGGTGTAAGCGTCACAAGAAACGAAGCGATAATGTACTCACTGTGCGAGGCCTGTTCCTCCTCTTTTCGGAGTTCCTCCTGTCGTTTCTCGTACTCCTCTTCTTCAGCTAACGTATCGGCCGGCTTCTCAGAGGATGTCTCTTCCTCCTCTTCCTGGGTAAGAAGGAATTTCTATTGAAAATTACTACGACAGCAACCTAAAGGTACAGTTTTCTTCGGTCCATCTTATGTATTGTCAACGTTGCAGTATTACTTTTTGTTACTTCTCAAAGTGAAGTTCTCTAGAAAACAAATCAGCCATCTTGAGGTTTACGCTTTGCAAACAAATTAATATTGCTAATATTTTGTGACTGATAATGATAAACAATTGTAAGACTGAATATTTTGTAAAAGATTTACCTCAGCAAAAGGTTTGCCTGCCGGCGCCGTGATGCGCTCCACTGGAGGCTCATCATCGTCCGCTTCCAAGAAGTCGTCATCCTGCTCGTTGACTTCATTATCTGCCTCGGGAGCTTCATCTTCTACGGATTCTGCAACAGACAGGGACAACAAAGTGAAAAATGGAATGAATTTAACATCTAGTAGTGGTGGTATGTCTCTAACTGTAGCATCTCTCTTTCTCTCCCTATTTTTTAGTTTGTTGTAGTTTAGTCTGTCTGTTCTGGCTTAAAAGCAAAAGAATTGGTTCAGAGTCTAAAATGTAGTCCCTGAACGGATACATGGTATAAATAAAAAAAAACTAATCCTTTACCCTGGGTTTTGTCATCATCGTCATTGTCATCAGGCTCTGGAAGCGCAGGGAGCTCAACAGAGATGGGTTCTTCTTCTTCAGAAGCTTCCTGTTCTATCTTTTCCACTTCCAATGAAGTGTCTTCTTCTTCTTCCTCATTATGTTCTTCTTCATCCTATAAATGTGATTATATTTTATACGTTCAGTAACAATGACTTAGAACTGTTTTATCAATGTCAAGATTAGGTAGGTTTAATTTTTCAATTATTTATTCTTATTAATAAAATTAAAAAACGCGTCTTCTTTTGTATGTGACATAGAATTTACGTCGTGGATCGTTTATAGGTAGCTGACAGATCATGTCAGCTGCATAGTGGCATACCGGACCATAATTATAAAAACATAGGCAGCAATGCAGTTACAATTCCTAAGTAAATAAACCAAGTACATCTAAATTGTTAAAAAAAAACATGTTCCAGAATAAAACAGTAAAAGAAATTAAGCATTAAGCAGAGCTGTAGCTTTGGGCCAAACCATATAGACAGTTATAATGGCATCATTCATTTGACATATGTCCAAAAGCTCTATACATCAATTAACAATAATAATGCTCTTAATTTGTTAAAATTAAATCACTAAAAACACATCTTACTGGTAAAATGTCAATATTTATCAGTTTTTTTAGAGTAAGCTTTCGATCTTGTTAGTGCCAATCAAACAAAAATACATTGTTAAATTTTGAATTCAAATTTTCACTCGCATGTAGCACCTTATCGTTATTTTCGTCACTGTCTGCTTCAGTATTGGGGGCATTGTTTTCGTTAATGTCGTTTTCATCATAGTCTTCTTCATTTTCTTGATTAGAATTTTCTAAACTTTGGTCGTCAGTTTTATCATTATTATTATCATCATCATCATCGTCATCATCATCATAGTCATTTTCTTGATCAACGTCATTACTTAGTTGTTCATTTTCTTCTTCTTCATCATCATCCTCATCTTTTGCATTATCATTATCTCCTTCGTCATCATCATCGTCATCATCATCAGGTTCCGCTTCGTTTCCGTGATAATACTTTCTATATGGGAGTTCTTCATCCTGTTATTTAAATAAAAATAAAGTTTGACATTTCTAAATGACATTAAGAAATAAATTACCAATGCTTTTGGTCAGCAAAATCAAATTCTTTAAAATCTGCTTTGTTAGTAACAGACCAACACTTGTTAGAAATGTCATTAATGACTTAAAAATATCTTTCACCTCATCACTGGCCTCTAAATCTTGCTCTTGACTGCCATCTTCGACATCTTGCGTTTCTTCGTCGTCTTGCGCTTCTTCGTCGTCGTCATCATCTTGAGCCTCATCACCATCAGCTTGAGAGTTCTCATCGTCTTCAGGGCTTCCATTATCATCGCCTTCATCGTCATGTTCGGCTTCATCATCATCTTCGTGATCTTCCTCATCATCATCATGTTCATCACTCTCTATCTCATCACTAGGTTCTACTTCCTCACCATGTTCTGCATCATCTTCATCATCCTATTTGGCATTTTGTGTAATAACATCGTACAAGAAAGTAGCTTCATGGATAACGTTTTATATAATACAGCAAATTTGATTCCACATTGTATGAAAAGTTATCATAATCTTATTCTACAAGGTTTTCACTACATAGTATAAAAGAAAATCGCTTTCCACTGTCTGTCTGTCTGTCCCTATGTATGCTTAGATCTTTAAAACTAAGCAACGGATTTTGATGCGGTTTTTTTTAACAGATAGAGTGATTCAAGTGGTAGGTTGTATAATTCTATGCGGATGAAAACGTGGGCAGAATCTAGTAAAATATAATGTGTATTTAGATGGCAATTGAAATGAACAAAAAACTAATAAGAATGAAAACACTTACATGATGATTTAGTTCCAGTGTATGTGTGTCATGGTGATCATCTTCTGGAGCATCTTCCAGCCAACCTTCAAGTACTCCAGAGTACTGGGACTGCACAGCATTTGCTTCCACTAGAGTAATTTTTTTAAAGTATATGTCAATGAAAGTGATAAAGATTAAAGAACCTACATCTTGAATCTATCAAAAAAGATTTACTACAAGGTATCTGCTCAAATATGTGAATGCGAAACAACAATTTACAACTTCATTAATAGTAATAAATAAATGATATAAAGATATGGAATGGAATACAAACACTTATAATTCTAAGTAATATTATAAATGTGAATGTGACTTTCTTTGTAACACTTTCACATGTAAACTATTTAACCAATCGCGATAAAAATTTGGTATGGAGATAGTTTGAGACCCAGTTCCCAGGAACATAGAATAGTTTCATCCCAGAAAATTGTACAGTTCACGCGGGCGCGCGATAAACGAACTCTTCACAGAGAAAGTTGGAGGCAAGACAAAATACAATATATTTTTAAGTGTACTTAATAGGCAACAACAACATGAAAAGGCTACATGATACAACTGTTAATTTGACTTTAAAACTGGTTATTTTTGTTATGTTGTTGAAATATTAACATACCTGGCTGTGATAAATCATAAAATTGACAATAAAGCTTAACATAGATACGTTATGAACAACAATAGTTTAATAGCACATTAGCTTAAGAATAATGACTTACGTTCAGAAAGGCCTCGGTTTTCTAGTATAATCAGTCCAATTAGCGCGACGAGTATGGCCAGCAGCGAGAAGAATATGACTTTGGCGCACCAGTGGCCACCAGTCCCGTGGTCGTGGTGCGAGTGCATAAAGGAGTCGCCGTCGCCCAGCGCCGCCGACGTCCCGCGCGGCTCAATTACTCCCAAATCATCTTTAATACAAATTCGACTTCAATTACGAACCATTCATTCAACAATAATAGTCTTCTACTCGAAAGGCTTACCTTTCTTCCTTTTCTTGTCTTTACGCTTCCTTGGTTGTACATCCCCCGACATGGTTCACTTTAATCTGGCGCTCCGCAAGCGACAGAGAACCTCTTATTGTTTCATAACCCTGAGTAAACAAAGAACACTATACATACGAATAAATTTGGGGCACGAGTCGTATAACACTACCAAATGCGCAATTTTCTTAAATAAAGATAATATGCGCACGTTGAAAATTTTAAAATAACCTACGTACATGTGAGTACCTCTGCTGGCTTCTTGAATTTATTTTAGAATTTTAACCTAAAAATAACCGGCAGAGACAGCTGAGAACGCCGCGGGTGGAAATTGATAGGCAAGGGGCGGGGGGCAAATGTAATGACAGCTGCTCCTCTGACGGCTGACGCAAAACGTTCAGAAACATGAGAATAATCATCTAACTGAAAACATATTTAAAGAAATGATTAACATCATATTACGTTTTAAATATAAATTATTGGAAAAAATGAATTTAAAAGTTTTAAACTAGAGTCTAGTCTACTTCATCTGCCACACCGTACAATACATTTAGTTTTAATACGAAATGAAGATCGAATTAACATGGTCTACCTCTTAGAGCTATATCTTTCAACGTTTATTTTGAAGGATAACAATATAGACATTGAAATGTGTGTATTATATCAGCATTTCAATATTTTCAATTCGGTAGTACAGTAAGGATTAGTTCTTTAGCCACATGCCTGGCGGCGAAAAACATGAAAAAAAGTTGTCAATTTTGACATTTTTGACATATTTGACACTTCTTTCCGATTGCCGTGCGGTTATGCGGTACGATTTTCGAATCGATTTTGTCAAAGGAAGGAAGTTACTTTAGTCAGAATAAAACTGCTCTAGTTTTTTGCACTAATTGTTACAAGACGAAAGTAATTTATAATAACGACAAGAGAAATGAGTGACGTAACTGTTTTGTTCGAAGGGTATTCCACAATGACTGGCAAAGATCAAATGGTCGCTAACTGTAGCTGCATATTAATTACAGGCAACCACAATGTTATTGTTGATACTATGACAGCCTGGGATTCAGAGAAAATTATCACTGGTTATTGAATTATTAAACTGCTTAGTTCTAATTTAGAACACCCAGTCCTAGACCCTTTATTTGTTAATAGGTACTTAAGAAGTTCCTTTCAATTATTCGTCCACAGGGCTTTCAACACTACATTACTTAATCTTAATCTTGAAGTGATCTTAAAGTCTTGGAAGTTTATAACTCAAAGTTGTTACAAAACATACCAGACGTTTAATATTACAGGGGTAATAATAGCATTAGCGGGAGTGTCTGATCACAATCAAGTTTTAGTTAAATTCCAAGCAAATTCAAAGCCATACTATACTAAAGTGTGGATAAATCAAGATGTATAGATAGTTAGATTTATTTGGTAACCCTATTGTGGAGATGTTTTGTATTGTAGTGCCGATATCTATAAGATTAATGTTATTCCTCTTGTAGTCCTAATAATAATAGCAAATGCTAACACATAGTATATAAGTAAACTGTTTACCTATAATAAACATTTTTTTACAGCATTGCAGAATCATAATTTGACACCAGATAAAATTCACTATGTTGTGTCCACCCATGGCCACTCTGACCATATCGGAAATAATAATTTATTTCTGAATGCCAAGCACATAGTTGGCTACAGTGTTTCTTTTCGAGATAAATATTATATGCATCCTTTTGATAAGGGTAGCTATATTTTAATGAACTTATTTATCAGTTATCCTACTGTGTTCTATTTTTTATAACCAAGGTTTTACATTTTTTAGGTGAAGAATTTTGCATAAATGACAGCGTAAAAGTTGTTCCAACTCCGGGACACACGCAATCTGATGTAACAGTGCTTGTTACAACTACAGGGGGACAAAAAGTTGCATTATGTGGTACGTATTGGTTGACTTGAACATAATCTTTCACACCCAATGACTACAAAAAACAGGCTAGTATTCTGCTTGTTCCCTGTAAATAACTATTTTACATAACCAGATCATTCTAAGGTAAAATGGAGACTATTTCTAAATTAAAACGAACATTTTCGCGGCTTAGGGCCCAAGGGTCGCCCCCGCCGCATCTAAACCTAAATTAATCCAAATTAATCATCCTACATTGGTTTTACCAGTGCCGGTTATGTACGGGGAACAAGCTTATTATTCACTCCTATCAATACTTGCTGAAAAAATATTTATTTCACATAACCTCAAACCTAAATATTAAGATTTTGGTTTATTAAAGAAAGAATTTATTTTAATGGTTGGTCAAGCCTAGGTATCAAGGTAAAGTTTTACTGAAAATTCATTTCAGGGGACCTTTTTGAAAAATATGAAGATATAGAAGATCCAAATGTTTGGTTGGAGGCTGGCAGTGATGACCCTGTTCAGCAAATGAGGAATAGGCTCAAAGTTGCCGCGGCGGCAGACTGGGTTGTTCCCGGCCATGGACCAAAATTCCAAGTCACTGAGCACATCAGGAATTCTTTATTAAGACAAGCAGGGAATGCACCTGTGTAGGTATGCAGCGGTTTTGTATCAAATTAAATCAGACAATATGTAAATAAAAATACAACTTTCAAGACACATTTTATTACACCTATAAATATTATAAAGGGATTGTATTTCAAATCTAAAATAATAAAATGTGGAAAAAAAAACAAGTAGGTATTGCAATTTACATTGAAACCTGTGGCTGAGCCTAGAACATTAATAAAAGATGGGCTAAATGCTAAAATACTCATCATTTCTTGACCTACACAATATATTTAAATATCAGGTAGCTCATTGGTTCTTTACATTTTTTTATCAATGTAGAACTGGGTTTTAAACTACAATAGTGTTTGTATCTAAATCTGATATCTGCAAATGCAAATTTCATTTTACAATAATGAAAATGCCAACAAAAGCGAGCTAATAAAACAAAAAAAATAAAACAATTTCAACATTGTACCTAATATTGTAGTAATAATAAAATTAAGTTCAAAATATTTAAGTGGTTTTTAAAACCTCCAACAAGAAATAGTTTAATTTTTTATAATTTCAACAAAATCGTTTGAAGATTAGATGACTAAAAATAGTAAAAATACAAGGAAATATTCCATTAGAGTTCAAGAGTCGAAAAATACCATGGAATATTCCACTAGTGGTCACTACCACCACTCAGTAAAAAAATAGTGAAACACCTTTTGATGCTTTTATTCAACGCCAAGCCTGGCGAAACAGTTAAGCTAATTTGAAACTGCCACTCGTAAAGGTTACTCTTACGCTGTGTTCTTAAACGGATATACCGGCCGTTGGCGTAATTGTTTAAAAGGTCAAATAAATTCACAAATAATGTTCACTAGTTAGCGCGTTTTCATGCGGTATATCAGGCGTTTCCCAAGTTTTTGCCCCTTGGAACCCTTTCCAAACCATTAGGTATAGGCACGTATCGATAGAATACGTCACCAGTAACAAAAGATACCCATACTCGATCAGAATTATTTTCGACTATGCATATACCTGCGAAATCTTAAATTTATGTTTACGGAGCAGTATTCTTTCCGGAACCCATTTTAGGGAATGTTGCGATAGATCATACGCCAAGTTACGTAATCATTATCTACGACAGGCCAACACAGCATAACCTACTTATGAAATATACAAATAGAAATACTCAACAAAATATAATTTTTTGGCCAATTATTTAGACCTCTTGCTGTCGTGCGCTAAGAACTAAGAACGCTACACTGTAGATGCTAACGCTATTAGCTGGTCGTTATAGGTACTGTGCGGCTAAAAAAACAGGAAATTATTGGAATAAGAAAAATTTAAATACATATTTTTGGAGATCAGCTATCTAAAATATGGGAAATATACAGCAAATTCTCCTTAGGAACTAAGTTTATTAATACATTGAATACCGCATTCATGGATTTAAAAATATCAAGCACAGTTACAGTAGAGACAATTTGCTTACACAGTCTTTATTCAGTTAAGAAGTGTATGTTATTATCTCTAAATCAAATTAAATTTAGTACTTGTCAATAATTTTTGATCATGCTTTTTTATCACCAATATATTTTTTCAGAAATCCATAAATACAATATTAATTGTTTAAAAAAAAGGCCGAATTAGCTTTTCTTTTCGATATTTAAGATAGTTTTCTTCCAGGTGGCCTTCGTTTTTTCCACCCTGTATGGGAAAATAGGATTTTTCTACAAAATAGGAAAATACTACAAGAAAGGACATTTATCAACTAAAAAATTTTAAGTTTTTACTTGTCATGGCGATTATTCTGCTATTTTAAAATAGATACTCATAATGAAATACAAAGTATTTGTCGTATATTTAAGAAAGATTAATTTCCTTATTCTATAACAGATCAACTGATAAAAATTCGTAGGTACCTACTTAAATAATTTCACTGAACTTATATTTTTCTCTAATGAGATTTGTCTGTAACGCAACTAGTTTCTAGGCAGTGTATAGCCAAGAAAGTCGAAATTAGCTTTTTCAAAAACGTCTAGTACTAATTAAGTGGCGAAGTAGCTGTAATTCAAAGGCAAAATACCTACAGCAATAGATTTTTTTTTGAAAAGCATTTCCATATACACAATGTCGTTACATGCAAAAATCGTTTAAATATATGTAGTGATAGAAAACATCTTTTTTATTTGAAAGTGATATCACATTAATTTACACATTGTGGCACTCATACATATAAATTTTGTTCACAAAAGCTTAGCTTGGTTCACATTCAGATGTTACTCCCTGTGATACCTTCGACCGAGATCCGGGTGGCGACAAGTCCTGGCCACATTTGCTGCGTGCAATAATTAAACACAAATTTCCTATTAACTTAAATACATCTATTCTAGACCATTTTATATCACAGCCGAGGGTCACTAACAAACGCAACAAAGCTTAGACATGCCCATATCCGTTCCGAACATTAATTGATAGCTGCAACCAAAAGGAAATGGAACTTAATACATAACATATTCATTGCTAATGCTTATAATACCAATAAAAAGTACATAAATATGTCTATAAAAATCAAAACTCCAGATAGATAGATGTTTTGTCTTTTGCTTTAAATAAAGTTTATAAAGAAAACAGTTTTATAGTGTTTATGCAGTTGAAACTATGAAGTTAGTTTAGTATTACCTGAGGATCTATGGTAGTAGGTATGGGTTGTGGTTCATCAATACATAGGTCAGAATCAGAGTCTGTTCGTCGCAGAGAACTATTCTGAAAACCAAAAAGATACATAAAATAACGTAATTAAGGTTAAGTTCAATTTTAAAAGTTTAAGCAAAACTTATCACGTTATTTTGGATACTGAGACAAACCAATCACAAAAAAACAAAACATACGTAAAAATAAACTTTTTGCGTTGATAGTGAATGCAAAATGTGTACCTAAGGGACACCTACCCTATGGGTTAGAACTTAGAATACAAAATATCAAACAGCATTGCATGAGTGCTTGAAGTTAATGTAAATGTTTGAGGCGCAGGATTCCAAAACGAAGAATATGACAATGTACTATATACCTGGTTCCGAGCCAAACCAGAATCCGCATCAGGTACAACAAATTTGTAATTGTACAGACACTGCAATTAAAAAGGCATTGGTCTAAAATTGGATATTTCTATTTCCAATCTATTTAGGAGGGAAAATAGGAGAAGACAACGAGTTGAGGTTAAGGATTCATGTTATCAAAAACTAGTAGTTACGCTATTTTTAGAAAATTACTGGAAATGCATAAAAGAAGCGTCAATAACGGTTTTTATTTTCATCAGTTGTGTTTGGATAGTAGAATTACTTACTCCTTGCGTATACTGGTGTGTGGTGGTCAGCCATCGGGCCACGGGGCTCATAAAGGTCGGCAGGGTCTCCGTGAGCGGAGGCCTGGCGTGAGTCAGCAGAGGCTTGAGAAGGCGCGAGTCCACGGCGCCCCATAACCTTGCGAGGCGTGCTTTCTCACCGCCTGCGCCGTCCGCGCGCGACGTATCCTTTATTACCAACCAATGTTAATTTCAACACAATACCTAAGTATCAAGTTATAAAAATAAGCAAACTTTTTTCTGTAATTCAATGTGCTTTATAGGAACACATGCTATGTATACAACATTAAATTAAAATGTACCAAGATACCTGGCCAGTCCTTCACCATACGAAACTCATTGCAAAATGAAAAATCGTAACATGCTATGCTAGTTTGTTAATTGTGTCAATAAGTAATGTATTCGAAAAATAATAATGTAAAATAGAAATAAGTAGTTCACATACTTCGAAATTGTTTAGGTGCCAAGGCATAACCACTTCTTTGTCGCCATTGCCCCACTTAACTACCATGCGGCTTCTCTAGACACAGAAAGGAAATCAAACAAACCGAATGAGGTGAAAATTAAAACATGCCAAAATATAGAGAAAATCATACATACGCGACACAATATACTTACCATCATATAGAAACACGGTGTGCCTGAGCATTGCGAGAGATTAGAACAATGTATTCCTGAGGTCATAAGGAGTAAAAAAACCGAATCGTCTAATTATGCGTTTTTAAAATTAATTTTGTATGGGTACGCTTCACATAATGTCGACCGTGCCCATACAAAATGAAATTTAAAAACGCATAATTCGATCTATGTTCATTAAACATTTTTTACTCCTTATGACCTTAGGAATACACTGCTCAAATCTCTCGCAATGCTCACGCCAACCTTGTATAGGTATGTACTCAAGAAAATAAAAAGAATAAGAAGACAGTAAATTAGTTTGTTATATTATGTTGTGTCGCGTTTGTATAAACGACGCCAGACTATTTTGATAAAAGTCAAAAAACAAAATTAATTAAAATAATCTGTGCCGTGACAAACATGCAACGTCAGCGCAGTTAGTTGGTTAATGTTAGTAAAGGCCGGTGGCACACTGCATAGTGGTCGGTAAAATGCGTGCAGGTATTTATTAATCTTACTGATGCCCTGTCGCTACTGGCCGGTTGCGTTGGGTCCAGATTTCGGAGGCCGAAGCCAATGTCCGCTGGCTGAACAACAAATGTCATTTAGAAAGGACAAACGCTTAGGCCAGTACAGAAGAGGCTTCCTTTCCCAATTAGGGTACACCTCTGACGGAACACTAATATGAGAACGCATAAGTAACAGAAGTAGACATAGACAAGTCCACTGCTGATGCTTTACGAACTCTAACAACATTTAGTATTAGCTAGCGAGAAGGTAATGTATTTATTTTATAATAAGTTATTTTAAATCCCAGAGATCAACTAGATGTCATTATTGAAAAGTAAGTAGCTTACTCAGAATGTTTGCTCAGGGTGAATGATTGTTCCATAAATTCAAAACCTTCGCATAATGACACAACAATACACAAAATGCTATTCTACAAATTTACCTCGACAATAACCTGTAATTTGGTTTCATATTGAGTTAACTACATAAAAATAGGTCCATACTTTTGTTAATGCCATCGAGATAGATTCGCAGTTGCGAATTAACATGAGAGTTAGACAACATGATGAATGGTATAAATATTCTGCAATGCACTACATACATTTGTCTACGTGTGTGTACGTACCGAGCCTCCGGTTTCCGTGGCCTGGTAGAGCTGCCACAATAATGACTTATTAATGAGATGCTAGGCACCGGCTCGTATCGTGCCGTGTCATTTTAGGATGACCAAATGAGCGAACTAATGCCTCCACGGTTACTTCTAAAGACGGGATGACATTAGACGAAACTAACACTTACTTTAAGCTTATTAACATTTCGTTGGCAGTTATCAAACAAATACTTACAAGTTATGTTTAATTCATGCCCGATAGCGTCATAGTATATTTTTTACTTGAAATATTTTGCTCAACATACCTACAACGGCCAAAACCGTAAGCTTACAAAACAACGTAAAGAAATAAATTGTAATTTTAGATATTATAAACCGTGTTAGCACGAAATAAATGAGCACATTAACAATGCGTCGTGTAAATAAGCATTATTGACAATACAAACAAAAACCATCATCATTAAAATAATCTTGTCTATGTTGACTGACATACTATACTAGAGCTAAACTGGCGTCAGTTACAAAAATATCAGGTGCATAATTACTAGTTCTCTATCTATTTTATCTACGTGCGTGTGCTCTCACCTTCTATAGGCGAACTAAATCCTCTACTCATGTCATTATTTACAATGTAATTACTCGAACTACAATATCGATAACAATATAAAGAACAAGGTTTGCAGGATTATCATTTTCATTTCAATGAGAGCGATTAAGTAAAGTATTATTTGAGTGAGAGATTCACGTTAATACTTTATCACTACTTACGACAAAAGATAAGTAGATTTTATGTCAGTAAATACTAAGATTAATAATATACATCATTACTCTTTTTAGGTTATCGTTTTATAGTGTAGTTCGAGAAGTATAATTATAGTTAGGCACCTCCACATAGTTGTATTAAAAAAGTAAAAGCGTGACTCATTAGAGTTGATACTTACACTTCTCACGTCACGGTACGGTAGCGCTTCGTTCTCGTCGTTCTGACCTTCTCTGCAAACAAAACATCGAAATCGCTGTTCAATGAGGTATACATCCTGTTTTACATAAACAAGAATGTTGATTATTTGGTTTTCAATCAGAAAAGTCATTGTAAAGTGTACTCTATACTAATACTACCAGAATTGATGGGAGCTGTAATATCTAATCGAATTGTTGATCTGATTAGTTCCACTGACTGTTGTTAAGTTTTCAGTTATGATTTTTCGATTTTTGATCTTAAACCTTTTTTGGTAGTTTTATTAACGTGAAAAAAAGTCGTGGCAGCCTAGTGATTTCACTTAAGACTGGTATCTCAAGCAGAGGGTCGCGGGTTCGAAGCTGGGCTCGCTTTCTGTATTAGATAGGTATTGATTACTTGAAGCGTTTGGCCTAGTTCTAGTTGGTAGTGACCCTACCTGCGAAGCAAGCTTCCCGGGTTCGAATCCTGGTAAGGGCATATATTTGTGTGATAAGCACGAATATTTGTTCCCGAGTCATGGATGTTTCTATCTATTTAAGTATTTATTTCTCTATACAGGGTAATTTTTTTATCAGTGCACAAATTTTAACATGTGATTTTGTATCGTTAATATAGTATATTACGACAGTTAAATCAGCTAATTAAAAAAAAATTTTTTTTTGTTAATTATCCTACTTTTACCTTCTCGTGTGGACACCAAGTCACACTAGAAAATAATTTTTGAAAACCTCAACAGTAAGAACCTTTTTTATAATTAAACTAGTTTTTTTCGAATAGCGAAACTTCAGCTGACAGCGTCATGTCACTACAATTTTTGCAGTTAAGATTGTTTTCAACTGGAACAAAATCTCACGCGATTTTTACGAATATTCTAATGTTGAGTATTACGAAATGATCCGTATGTACATTCTGAGCGGTGAAAGTTTAAGAGAGGCTCAGAGGATGTACCGAGACGAAAGTTCTCGACTTCGTAGCTAAGGATACGTATACCAGTAGGTACCCAACATGCGAACGATATTAGCCGCCAATAACAGATTATTGGATTACGGCCAATTTACTACCCCCCGGCACGCTGATGGACGTGGTAGACCTCATTTGGCGTTAGAAGCTCAAGATGGTGGTCATACAGTAATCCACATAAAGTTACAGAAAATCATCACCAAGTAAGGTTTAGTGCCAACGACTGACCGGAGGAACCTGCCTGGAAATGTTGCAAGGCGTAGTGAGCGAATTGATGGAAGATGTGCCGCTAGCCTACGAGATTGTTACTACGAGCACGACGGTGCTCCACCCCACTACGCGACAACAGTGCGAAACTACCTAAATAGCGAATACGGAGACAACTGGATAGGGCGTGGAGCTCCTCAGGTGCCTTGGCCTGCCAGGAGCACGGACCTCACGCCTTGTGACTTTTTCTTATGGGGTGAAGTCAAACGACGAGTGTACGTTGAAGAAGCACAAAGTTTCGACGATTTTAAATTGAAAGTTATGACAGCGTTCGATGCTATTAAACACGACACTCGTATTTTAGACAAACTAAAAAGCAACTTGCTAAAGCGTGCACGCAGCTTTGCTTAGAAAATAACGGAGGTCATTTTGAGCAATTGTTAAAGTATGTTTAGTTTTGTATTTATGTCTTTTAAATAAATAATAATTTATTTCGCTGCTAGTTATTATTTCAAACAAATTATGAACGCAACATAAATTATGTACAGTCCCCACACGGAAATATTGAGTTAATTGCCGTTGTTTGCAACTTGGCCGTATATGCCAGCCAAGGGTCCGGACCGGACTCGTGCGAGGAGTGCTTCGGGATGACTCGGCAACTACGACTTGCCGAACTCTGCTGACCAATGAGGCTGACGTTGCTACGGTTACGTTATAACAAAGATGGTTAACCAATGGCTGACCGCGATTTCTTTGGAAGCTGACGTCGAGGATGACATCGGGACAACTCGGCGACCACGACTTTTGCCGAACTCTACTGGCCAATGAGGCTGACGTTGCTACAGTTACGTTATAACAAAAATGGTTAACCAATGGCTGACCGCGATTTCTTTGGAGGTTGACGTCGAGGATGACATCGGGAAAATCCGGCCACCACGACTTTGGTCGAACTCTGCCGACCAATGGGGCTGACGTTGCTACGGCAACTTTATAACAGCCGAGGAGTTGATATTCGAAATTGACTTTGTCAAACAACACGCCTCTCTCGCTCGCGCATTAGAGTGTCCATGAATATCGTTAAGTTAGTGGAATCATTAAATCGGCAATATCTCTAGTATTTTTTAAGCTAGAGTAAAAATAACACAACATGTGTTATTGATTAACAATAACGAAGCAAATATTAAAATTTGTGCACCTATTAAAAAATTACCCTGTATAAGTATGTATATCGTTGTCTAGTACCCATAACACAAGCCTTACTAGTGCTTACTTTGGGACTAGGTAATTTGTGTGAATTGTTCCCTAATATCTATTTATTTATTGATTTTTATTCATACAAATAGATTTGAGATCTCGCTCGTATTAAAAATTTTATATATTTGAGTTTAAGATGTTTTATATACCTTTGCCAAAAAACTAGACTTTCGAAAATCATTCTAAACAGGGTTTTTTGAACAGGGGACTAGGAATTACCAAAGGCATTTTTCATTAGTTTTCCATACCAACTTCTTAAGTCTCGATGACGGATTCTCGTCTGAAGCTCGTCATTGAAGGTACATACCCGGTGGGTATCCTAAGGTAGGCGAGCGCGTGTGAGGCGGCGCCGCCCTGCAGTACGACGGTGGCGATGACGATGAGCGAAGTGGTGGTTAGCATGGCCTGCCGCGCCTCAGACACCGTGTTGCGGATCGCCAGCGCGAAGGACATCGCTCCACGGAGCCCTAAACACAACAGAATGACTGGAGAAATGGCCTGAAGGCATTGACTTACAATAAACAACTAGACTCCCAGTCGCTAACAAAGGTTCCTCAAGAAACGTCCGAGTTGCTTTGTCTATGTATTGTGTGTGTCAACACATCGACCTAGACAGATAACATTAACATATTCGTTCAAATTGACACCTTATTTCGTGGCAGTAATGTTTAATATCAATGGCGTAGGATCGTGAGAAGTAATGACACGACGCCACGCACTGGAAACCTGCCTGTCTCTTTTGTTCTCAATAGTAAGATTACGGTGCGAAAGAGACATATACATTGTTATCAAAGCGCGGTCGAAACAACTGAACCAAAACTCTGAACAATAGACGCGTGATCAGACTTTTGCTTCGGACAGTTTTTGAGCGTGATTGGGAGTCTAGTTGTTTATTGTACGTCAATGCCTGAAGGTGATTTATTTGACTGTAGCAGTGAACATGCTATTTTGTTTTATAGATTTATAAATAATAGACAATTGTAGGTAATGTCGTATTGTGTTATGTATAAATTATCGAAGTATCGAAGTATGGCGTAATAAGTAGGTAAGTATATAATTCTTTCTAAGTAGCCCGGTTCGCTCTGTCTCTTTTAGTCTACTCGTTATGTGAATGCGATAACTCACTGCTTCCTGTTGCTTTCTGTATCTTTATGTGACATGGCATACTTAACCTAAAACTAATATTCTTACCCGAGAAGAACAGCATGTGTTGGAAATTCATGGGTATGGGTGGTTTCCTGCCCAAGTTCAGCAAGAAGGACAACGGATAAATGTTCACAGCGCGGCCGAGAGTTGACGTTATCTATGCTCAGTTTAAGGAAAATATATTTTACAAGCTAAAGAAGGAAAAGTGTTGAATATTATTTTCAAAAGGACCGTTTTCTGTCTTAATGTGGTTCTTGCTAGAGACTGTTCTGTTCTCAATATAATCTTTTTGCTAGCCCATAATGTCCCGATACTTTTAACAACAGCACTTGTAGTACGAGAGCGAGCAAGAGTCGCGTCGCGCGCCAGATAGATTGCCCTTCTTATTCTTACTGTTTGTTCTAGACAGAGATGGGTAGTCTATCTCACGTGCGACGGGACTATCGTGTGACACTTGTAGCCCGTTAGGCGAACCTATGGTACAATGATGTAATAAAGGATACAAATCCAGCAATGATGAACCACGGGTCGAAGTGATGTTTCGGGAACGTGAACATAGACACGCCGATGTACGTGAAAATAAAGTTCTCCGCCAAGAAGTTGAGAAGTTCAAACAGCTGTTTGGTCCGGTTTCTTGAATCCGAAGACAAGTTATTGTAGGTGTAATGCGCTTGGCATATGCCGCAGAATAGCACCGCCACAACACCTTTAACAGAAACAAAAAACATCATAGGCTGTTCTATTACCTTCAGTATTGTGTATCAAATATGTCACGTGACGAAGCAGCCAGTATTCCAAATATGGCACAAGACTATGTAATAAGTACGTGGTGGGACCTCATTATAGCGTAATTTTCTGTCTTTAACCTTTTCGGCGCCACGTCAAATACAAGAGACGTCGCCCATACGCCAGACGTCTTTATTGCGATGCCTTAAATTGAACCTAAACCCAATTGAACGAAGGCTGCTTTTGCATTGAAGTAATGGACGTATATATAGGTCGTTGGCGTTGAAAAGGTTAAGGTACATATTTAGGTAATGAAATAAAAGTAAATACTATACACTCAGTTCCTCTAATAGATACTGTGATAAAAATGGTATACCTGTTAGTTCACAGACTTCAGCAATCAGGAAAGCAGCATAGGACATGAGAACGAACAGTGCCGATTCCAACAAAGGCCATTCGCGGACATGGGTAAATTTGGTCATGTGTGACTGAGTTAAGGATAAGATAACATGGAAAAGAATAACCATAATACGATCTGTAAAAGATATTATTTCTATGTATTGGTATTGTGAAATAATCTCCACAGAATTAAATTCATAAGTTGTGATATTTAGTCTGGCTGAAAGTAAATAGAGACGTATGAACATATATTATACCTACTTAATAAAGAAAGGTCTTGATAGCATAATTCAGAAAATTTTACTAGCGAAACATTTCGAAAAATTAAATTAATTTCATTTATAAATTTTGGTAAATTTAAAAAGGATATCAATGCAGTCAGGCACCCTATGAAAGCTCCAACCAGGAGTGACAGGCTAAAGATTCCAATGAAATCACCAATAGCCCCCAAGAATGCGGTGATTTCGAAGCCACCATCGTTTGAGTATCTTTTTTCATAATTTTGAATGGCTCTGTAAAAAAAGTCATTAAACATCAATAATATGATGAATAACATACTCGGTTAAATAGTGAGTTCTAAATTAAAATTGTAAAGGGCCATATGGGTTCATATTTCAATTTTACTATAAGTGTAGAAATCAAAAACGTGTCAGAGTCTGACAGTAGTCATAAATAGTTACCCGCTTAGTACTAAAGCCACTGCATCATTGAGGACACTCTCACCAAAAATCATGGCATATAGGTTAACATCAACCTACAACAATAATAAAAACTTGTTAAAAAATGATATTGTGTTACTGTCTTTGTAGAGAATTTTAATTGAAATTACAATGATAACACGTATATCTTCAGCAGTGAGCCAAAGTTGTAGGGATAGCTAGTAGTTACCACTAAAGCGGGCTTACGCGGACCAGGGTTAGCAACATCCTCAGCTTAACCCAGGTCTAAGTATCAAAATGGAATATCCCTACCTCAAAGTTAAACAATTAAAATTTTTAATCCTACCTAGACCATGCAAACAACCTTAAGTCAGTTGCAAGTCTGTGATTTAGATGTACTGAAAAAATATATTAAATAATTTTAATAATTGAAGTAAATTTTGGTCAAAGTAGCATTGATTCCTTATTAAAATTTTATGTATCCTTATACATACCTTTAATTGTGAAAATATAGCTAGCACAGTAAGTGGGTCGGTGGGAGATATCAAAGCACCAAAATATAGGGTGTCCAAGAAAGTAAAGCTGGTAGCAAGTGACGCCGGCATCAGTTGCACGCAGCCGTACATTAGCGAGCCAATGACTAGAGCCGATAACGCCGTGCCGACCATTGCAAAAGTCAATATGGCTCCCAAGTTACGGAAGAAATATTTCTGAAAATAAATTAAATATTTTTTTTTCATCATGATAATGCAATTTTAAACAATTAATAAGTGGCAATGAGTCTATTGTAAATGAAAATGGATAATTAAGTGTTTATTATAAATAAATACTCACTCTTTTTAGACAATATCCAGCATGGAATATGATAGGAGGTAAAATGATGTTAAAAAATATTTCTGGATCAAATGTTGCTTTGAGATCTATCTCATTTTGTTCCACATTTACAATTTCACCTCTGAAACTGTAGGCATATGTCTTGTTGGGAACTGGCACTTCTGGAACACAATTAATGCATGTATACATGTTAATTTAGCCATACGATATTTCAGTTTTTTTTGCAATAATAAGCACTTATTTTATTAATATTCATTATTGTAAATTTAGTACATGCTTTTTTGCTGATGGTATTGAATTTAAAGTCAAAGAGAAAGTAAATGAAAATCGAACAACATATAATATTTGTTTACTTTGTTAGTTAGTAACCTACAAATGAAGCTAATACTTATTTTCTCAGTCATATAATTAAAGGTAAACATTCAATCATATGACTGGGAAAATCACACAATCTTAAATCTTTTGTAACTGTCCATGACTTTAATTAAGCTTTTTTAGGCTTGTATACGTTTTTTAAAAATACTATTATGATTGTTAAATAGTGTCACTCCTTGGAAATGCAAATACAGAAGGTGTTTGTGCAGTCAAGTGCAAAAATAACAATCAATACAAACTTCTCAAAAATATGTCCCACAACCTTATTATGCTGGTTTAAGAGTGTATGGTACTTATTTTTGAAACTGACTACATACATATTACTACACTTGACTGTACAATCAATTGCAAATTAAAAAAATATACTTTTACAACATTTAAAAATATGTACATATCTTGGAGTGTGTATTAGGTACCTACATATTTTGGAGGAATAAATTATTGCATGTCTACACTTGACTGTACTCACAAAGGTGCCATTTTTAAAGATATCAAACCATACAGCAGCTTTAGGTAAGTATAATGTTCGATTCAAAAATAATTATTATTTGAGTGTGTAAGATATATAGGTACCTACTAAAGAAACAAGTTATAATGTTATAAAAAGGATTTGTAAGAAATAACTTGACTTAGTTTTATGGTCAGTTTTCCCTCTCAATACAAGGATAACAAAACAATAATTTATAGACAGTAAAATACCTATCTACAGAGGAAAAGTTATTTTAATGTAACATTCACATATAAAATTATCTAGTTTGATTTATTATCTTCGCTGCCTATCTAAACGTAATATTATCTGTAGACACTTGCAAATAGTTTGTCCGGCTTGTCAACACTGAACACAGTCATAACTATAAGTCTAGAAATTTGGACTGAATGTTTCTTTTATGACATAATGTGTACTATGAATGTATTCTTCAGAATATTTGTGGGATAGGGAACTATCATAATTTATATACATGTATTTTTTTTCATGAGAGTGGAGCAGCAAGCATAAGCTAGTATGATATGGGATATAGATGGATAATTTAAAATGTTTGATCAGTTTTTCTTGTTTATATACATATTTTGCATCTTTATTGATGATGGTAAAAAGTATGCCAATAAAGGACAAGTGTTTCATGGGTTCTGTCCCAGGAAAAGCATGCTGGGCTGTGGAAGTCTTGGGTGGCTAGAAATGTGATTTGTTTCATGAGATGTTCATCAGTCACGTCGAAATAATAAAAGTATGAGTAAATAGTAATTATGTAGTATATGTGAATAGCAACCAATTGACAGGAACTTTCCTACTTACCTCCAGATGATATTTGTATCTTATCTGGAAAGTGAAATCGCAACATATCTGGTGGCACCGACAGGTTGTACTTAGTATCAGGTTCTGGGTGGGCATCAAGGTATGTGATGGCATTGGTGCTGCCCGCATAGCGTATAATAGCGCCGACAATTAGACCTGTATCAATAAATAGTGTGATTACTCAAGCGAGATTTTCATCATGTGACTTGCGAAGTTTCGAACCTTTTTCTCTTACCATATATAACAGCTAGCCCTGTCTCATGAAGCCAGCTTACTCGCCGGTGCTTGAATACCCAAATAGTAAGCACCGTCAGAGTCAAAAGGCAAGTATAGATCAGCAAATTCAAGCTATCTATACGATGAAGTAAAGTCGCCTTGGCATCCAAAGCGATATCTGACCCTGAAGCGTGACATAGTACCACTAAGAAACATGAGAAAACAAGGCAACTTAGGAGCTTCATTTTGGGAGACTACGCAGTATTTTAGAAATATCACATTACAGAAATCGATGGTAACTTAAATACTACACACGACTTATTTAACAGATCCGTCACTCGTTAAATAAGTATTTATCTCTAAGAGCACAGTCGAATGTAGTCACTGGTGAAATATTGACATTTAAATTAATGCAAAGTACTAAATATAAATAGATTTTCTAGAAAAACTATTGTTTTTGTCTGTAGTGCAAAACTATCCATCCACCTATTTGACGTTTTTCTTTCAGTTGATGACTGACATGAAGTTAGCATTAGCACGCAGGCAGCGAATTACTGGGTTGCCTGTTTAAAAAAAGTTGCAGTCCTTTACACACGTAGTATTTTTTTTTCCTTTGACACTTTTTTGATATGTACACTCCTAAGGTTGCCATCCGTCCGGGTTTCCCCGGATTTGTCCTAGTTTAGAGGGCATCCGGGGAGCGTCCGGGGAAGGTTTCATTTGTAGTCCGGGTTTAAAAAAAAAAAAAAATTGGGCCGCCCGCGTGACACGCACTATGCTCGCACACCACGATCAACCGACGAACCAAGTGTATTCACCCCCCCCCCCCCCCCCCCCGAGTCACGATCTTGTTGACATGTCCGGCTTTCGGACTCTAAAATCCGGGGTTTTCACGCGTCTTGTCCTGTTTTCTAAATTTTAGAGATGGCAACCCTATACACTCCACACATTGTCAGATTTTTTCTGTTAGAAATCGAAATAATGAAGTATAGATGGATTTTGCTAAATGAATACGGGACAAGAAATTCTGCAAAGGGAGCGTAGCCTGGTTGCTTTACGTTATAGTGTGCGCTGTGATATTAGTAGCTGAGCTGCCAGACTATTATTGTGAGCCAGAGGGCACGATGCAAAACAATTTCTAATTTCGGAGTAATGAAACCTCAATAAGATCAGAGATCAGTTTATTGCTTACCCTAACATAGCATTATTACAGATGCAAAAAATGGAAATCAAAACTTTACTTTGCCATTCTCAAAAGTTTTAAAACGATTTCCAGTAAGCCTGATCCTTGCTCACTCATTTCATTAACTGAGTAGTGTGAAGTTGGCACCAGTGTGCATGAATTAGGGCGCCAGAAACAAACAAGAGTAGGTATAACATGTTACTATTTATTACCTACTGGAATATATACCAACTCAACGTCTAAATATGACTGAAAAAAAAAATGCCGAGATCACTTCTTAAAAGTAGTTAGATAGAGTTTCAACAATGAAGGCTTTAAAAAAGGTTTAAATAAAACAAAATATTCTATTAAACTCTAGTTTATAAGAAGGTACCGACATTATTAAACAAGTACATTATTTCAATGCTGCAATATTTATTGTTTACAACCTTACAACGGCAACAAATGCGTAGATGTCACGATTATACATTAATTATAACATTCCGTGCCCGAAGAGTAATTAAGAGCTTTAAGTTTTTATATCGCATGAATATTTAACTAGTGTTATATCACAATTGTTGCAGTGAGATAATCGAGCTAATAACTCATTCATGCAAATAATTAGAACCTACCCGAGTTCTTGAGTACCTACCACCATCGGATTAAATCTTGACGTATATCACACGAACATAAATAAAGTCTCCTGTATAGATTCAGAATATTTATTTCGGACGAAAATTGTATTAAGTACGTACTTTTGAAATTTATAAGATTTTTTGTTACCTTGACGAGAAGAATACCTATGTACCTATGTACTTAAATAATACCTTCTAGTAAGAACGTTTTTTAGGGTTCCGTACCCAAGGGGTAAAAACGGAACCCTATTACTAAGACTTCGCTGTCCGTCCGTCCGTCCGTCTGTCACCAGGCTGTACCTCATGAGTCGTGATAGCTATACAGTGAACATTTTCACAGATGATGTATTTCTGTTGCCCCTATAACAAAAAATACTAAAAACAGAATAAAATTAATATTTAAGGGAGGCTCCCATACCACAACAGTGTTTTTTTTTTTTGCGATTTTTGCTGGATATTAATAGCAACAGGTAAACGCTTGAAATATTCACAGATGATGTATTTCTGTTGCCGCTATAACAACAAATATTAAAAACCAGGATAATTGTGTGTCTGTAAATATCATGACCAATATAAAGTGACCACACACTGCGTACATTTTGCTTTGGAGCAGGGCTCTGCTTACACTGGTTATATATCGCACTTGGCCGGTTTTTTGTAGTGACCTTACCCCTATTCTTATATCCTATCCTAATTTAATTATAACTTATCCTAATCTTAAGAAGAAGAAGATAGAAAACCATGGGTATTAAAACCATACTTACTTCCCGTTGATATACCTAGGTAGAATTGATAAATTCGTAATACCTAAGGCCTCCTGACATAAGTATGTCGAAAAAACGTGACTCTATAAGCCTATTTCGTGATTGAAGTACGAAGTGCCTATCACCTTGCCAAAGTACTCACGCAGTGTTTTGGAATAATATCTATACATATTGTAAGGGCAAATTGTATTATTGAAGGGCTCATAGGCGTATCTAACCCTGAAAAAGTAACTGTCAGATGCAGTTATGTCAAAGTCATCGAACTGTTGACCTTATAGCTATTGACATAATATAATGTTAATGCAAGGTACACGCGTTTCCGCCTGTTTTCAAGAACAGGGCTAACCTGTAATTGGCGCAGACGCAGTTATGTAGTTTTTTTATAAAATCTTATTAATGTCGTCGAGACATTTATATGAAACATTTGTGGCGTTAATAATTATTGTATAATTAAAGTCAGGGATTTTAATTGAAGGGGGCCCGGTTTTTGAAAGCAAGAAAGAATGACGCTTTAAAATAGCATTTGGAAGTGGTAACAGCTCCAATTAAATTATCTGCTAGTTAACATGACTTAGACCCTGTTTCACCACACTCTGTTAAGCTCCAGTTATCTTAAGTGTCAGTTATCTATGATTCCGTCTCTATTTATTACTACGAAATAGACAGAGATACCATCATAGATAACTGACACTTAAGATAACTGGAACTTAACAGAGAGTGGTGAAACAGCTACAATAAGGGAGCTGTAATTTTCTACCACATTTCTTACACCTTTCAAGTGACATGATTTCAAAACTGGGTTCAAAATTACTTGCATTATTGTTTATTGCTTACTTATTCTGCGCTGTGGGTTAAATCTACTGTTTTCTAGGAATCTTTATTAGTTATAGTTAAATGGGAAGCAACTTGAGTAGTACACCATTACTTCGCTGTTAAGATATTACTAAAGTTAAAATATTACCCGTAATGTAATCAAATTCGCCGGGAAATGATTACAAAACACCGTGAACAATTCAATCATGATTTGTTTGGACGTGGTTTGGACCAAAGCTCTGGCTAACAAATAGTTGTTCAGAGACCTGTCGACCTTAACATTTCCTCTGAATCGAGCTATTCAAGCCCCAAGCTTGGAATAAGCGTGGATAGAGCTGGGGCCCGATTTTTGAAAGCACATGTGTGAAAATACCACTCGAAAGTGGTGAAAAATTATCCTGAATTTGAATATGAGCAGCGTAGAAGACAATTTAGACAATTACTGCTCTCAAAAATATTTGATTAGAGCTGTAGTTTTAGAGATATAAGCCAATTTACCACGTTGGAGCGATGTGCTTTCAAAAATCGGGCCATACAGCGAAGATGCTTACTAAAAAGGATGTTAACATTGCAGCAAGCATTTCAAGTTTGTATGTTTATGTTTTTTTAGCGTGGAGATTACCTCTAATTTGGTTTTGAGTTATGACGATAAGACAAATAATCATATAATTAAAAACTTAGGTAAAACATAAAATCAAATTTGTTTCTTTCGATCACCAAACGGCCGATGCGCTACGAAGACTGGTTTAATAATTCTCAGATTTATACCTACTGGTGCCTTACGTATTTAAATACGTAGGACCTATCACATGAGCTACAAAAAAACAATCCAATAAGTAGATACAAACAGGTATTTACGTACATAAATAATGGTTGTAATGATCTTGCAAATAAGAAGTCAAGTACGGCTACGTAGGAGTTAAAAATAAGCATAAGTTTTATGCAAATGTCAATGTTTTTAAACTAGAGTGATATTATTAAAACCAGTGTTGAGCACACTTTCAGCCAGATTATTCCATTCCTGATAATTACTATTTGGGTTCTTCGATAAGCTAACACAAAAATCTTAATAATATAAGTAATATCACACTCTGATTTATCTTCCATGCTGGTCTGGGAGCAAAGAAAACACATAGAATGTACCAGTTGCTTTTCTACCAGATGGTAAAAGCCCATCGAGGGAATGGGCGAAAATAATAGAAATCATGTTATAGGCGATGAGGCTAGCAACCCATCACTATTTTGATTCCATTTTCCACCTATATGCCCACACTCTTGCTAAATGTGGCCTGTAGGTACCTGTTACCTTAGGCTCTGTCTACCCCGTAAGGGATAAGGACGTGATTAGTGTATGTGTATGTGTATGTGATTTATTTCATCATGGCGTCCATTTAGGGTGTCACATGGACAACCACAACACAGGTTTGCTGATGCGTTGCCGAACTAGAGGACTAAGATAGAAAACCTCATGAATAGTCATTTCGCCGGCCGGGGAGAATAAGAACTCTCCAAGCCGGATTACAGCAGCGCTAGCGCTGCTGCTGGGCAGCAGCGAGTAAGACGGTGGTAGCGAGGGACGGATCTTGCACGAGGTTCTACCACCTGGCAGATGAGTTTGAGAACGACCACAAGCACCGTGTCACGAGATATTTATGTGTAAGTTAACATTAATATTTATATAAAGGATTAGGTACTTTAAGATTCATCAGCATGATATTAGGTGACAGTTTACTGCACAAAAAGACAGGTTACTGGACGCTTCAAATGATCTTCAGGGTGACTTCTTTAACCTTTAAGAATACTGCCTTAATTAAACAAAAAACAAATAAACACCCACACTGCTGCATAATGTAAGGAAAATGACGTTCTTAAACATTTTTTTATTTCGTTCATTTTAAAACGTTTTAAAATTGTTGAAAGGGTCGAGAAAAGTCAAATTGCCTGGGATGCAAATTTTATTTCGATTAAGTTGTGGGCAACAGGTAGATAAAGTAAAAACTTGTGTTAGTGTCAAGTAGTGTCTGCCCGCACTCCCCGCTCACGGCTAAAGGCTGGATTTGGATACGTGAAAAAATGTTTTAATGTTTATTTAGGCACAAATTTGAAGCAGTAGAATTTATAACGAATTTACTTAAAAGGAAAAGTACAAAAACTATCTGATTGAATGTTGTTTATTCAAATCATGTTCGGTACAGCCTTCTTGGAGTCCCCGCATTTTCATTGCGGTGGGAAGGGAAAACATTCAAGGTTGTAAATTAATGTGTTTTCCTCGTATTCGTAGGAAACGACCATTCACTCATTCATTCTTAGTTGTTGACTAACTAGTTGTTCTGTTGTGTGTTCTGTATGTATCCCAAGCAGCTTGAAGTTTCTCGACACTTATATTTGAATTCAATCCATTTACACAAAACCTAGGCAAATGGTATACCTAAACCATTCTCGTAAATCACTCTATGTATCTATAGGTGAAAACTGTATGAAAATCCGTTCAGTAGGTTTTGACTTTATCGCAAACATACAGACAAGCAGACAGGCGGAGGACTTTTGGTTTATAATAATGATGATGATCTTAAAAATATGCCAAAGAGGGCTCTAATATACGTTAGAGTTCCAAATCGTTAATACGAGGCCTTTATACCATGACGTAAGTAAGTAAGTAAGTAAATGCTTTAATGTACAAATATAAAGAGGCAGAGACAAATCACAAAAAATACCTTAAATATATGCACAAAGGCGAACTTATCCCTATAAGGGATCTCTACCAGTTAACCTTAATCGATCGTCTTAATGCGATTCATTTTCCGATTCAGTTTTGGTTCGCTTGCTGTCACATCCATACTAAAAATGACAGGTAAAACCAGAACTGAGTCAGTATTGAATCGCATTAAGACGTCGTGGTAAGGCCCCAGTAGGTACTCGTAAATATAATATAGACTTTTTATTTTATTAGCGTCTATACCTACTTACTCACAAACGATTCGCTACTAGAGTGATAATTACTTTAACGCAAATTGTCAAAGTAGATTTTGGAACCACACGCGTACATATACAAATGTATTCCAAGCATAAGCCAATAAATTGATATATTAATATTATATAACTCTGAGTGATGCCGTGAAAAAGTTAAGTCTTTTGATTTTCTTATCACCTATCCGTCATAGTCTTCACGATTTCCAATGTTTCATAATTAAATTTATTTTTATTTGGTGACTGATACAAAAATTTTACACAAGTATTAGCTTGGTACTAGAGTAGCTAAACATTGGATATGCCCGAATCCCTACTCAAAAATGTCAATGACCCAGGTAAGTAACGTATATTCCTGATGGATAGCACTAGACCTCTGAGCTAGGTTACGTTATTCTGATACAGGGCCCTCATAAGTACTGCAGGCAGTTGGGCTGCGTTGTTAGGTTGGCGACGTCAGTGAGTCTGTCGGTTATCACGCACTCCTTGTACCAGCATTGTGATCTAGAAGTGCTCGCAGCGCACGCGCACAGTTTGCGGTGGCAGGCCGCGAATAACGCACGTACCTAACTATTGTCCACGACCTCCGCTCGATCTCGACAACAATCACTCACTTTACACTCAATGATCCTTTCCTTCGTTCCAAGTATATCTTAGCCATGTAAAATTAGCCAATTGCAACTAAGTCATTATTTCTCGCCAGTGATAATAAAGTGATATTTTTTAGATAAGTAGTGAAGATTTTCAAAGATGAAGTTCTGTAGATATGTTATAGTCGTAATCGCAGCTTTCTTGTGCAAAGGGTAAGTGTGAATGTTTATACTACACAGAAAAACAAAAATAATGGGTCACTGTCCATGCAAAGTTGTAAGAAAAATGACTCGGTGTTTTTACTCGTCAATTTCTTTAAATATACTTAATTAACTTTAAAAATTAAATAGAATTTATTTAAAGGTCAGTTACGCTGGATTTTCATTAAATACGATACTTAACGTTTCGTCTTAACGTCTTAAGGTGTCGTCTTTCATCCTGTGAAACGTTTGGAAATATATCACTCTAATGTACACTACACCCATTATATTATATTTAATAAATGTATTTGGTTTCCCCTTTCCACCTATATGCCCGTAATCATGGTTAACGTGAAAGTCTTGTTACCTTAGGCTCTATCTACCCCATAAGGAATAAATACACCTAATAATAACACAAACTTGTTATAAACTGTGTTTTAGGTACGCAGAGTGTTAATTGATGCTTTAATCCAGTAACTTAGAATTTTATTCTCATGATTTCCAGGTTGAGTACATAAAACGAAGTAACTGCACATTACACCTACCTTAAAATAATTGTTAAATGGGTTGAATAATGTCTAACTACCTAATCAAATTTCTGTGTTAGATCTAATTCCGAGTAAATTTAAATGCATAGGTTTTATGTTTTTGCGGTGTACAAGTAAATTAAACAGCCGGTGTATATAATGTCGTTTTTGTGTTACATCTTTATCGGTGAATTATCTGTATCTTTTATCTCTGTCTGATATTATTTTAGATCGCAGGTAGAGGACATGTTATTGTTTTGCGTACATTTACTAAGAAAGGCTTTGTGTTCTTATAGTATCTACTAGCAATAGTAATATACTACTAGTTTCTTTTTGCGACTACAATATCCAATAAACGGTTGTCTTATTGGTATTTTTTCTTGTCAAAACGTTATACGCTTCCTACTAATATAAATGCGAAAGATTGTGAGGGTATGGATGGATGAATGAATGTATGGGTGTTTATTATTCTTTCACGCCAAAACGGTCCAACAGATTTGAATGAAATTTAGCATAGATAAACATTATAGTCTGGAATAACTCATAGGCTACTTTTTATCCCGAAAAATTATGAAGCTCCCGCGATAAAAAAAATGAAGAAAGAAAATCTTTACTTGTGACAATACTATATAAAAATCATACATAAATGTATTTATTTATTTATATATACTAGCTGTCCCCCGCGGCTTCGCCCCATTCCAGTTTTTTTCTAATTAAGGAACATACGAAAAAAAATACGGAATTGGTCCAGACATTCGCGAGTTTAGCGCTTAGCAACATTAACTTTTATTTAAATACAGGATTATTACTTATCGATACATCTTCTTTCTTTTTTTTCTTTCTTTAAATTATGCAAATATGTAGGTATGGTTATCTCCTTTTCTTATGCATTTAGGTAAGTATGAATAGGGGTGCGAGTCGGGTTCCTATTTGGATCCACCCGGGGGGAAGAGCAGTGCTTGATCCGGTGCACCCTGGGCATCGGCTAATGATTTCCTGGCAGTTTCTGAGGGATATCATTGACCGTTGGCTAAGGGCCCGCCGAGAGGGGGGGGGGGGGGTGGTCTTTGACCATTACCGTACAACGTTGCCGATATTTTGTCACAAGATTTTTTAATTATATTTTTGTTACTTTGACATTGGCGAAGTTGTCGTCGCTGTAACGACTTGAAACGCCACAAATAATAATAAGAAGAAGAAGAAGAAGTGTGAATAGTATCCCATCCCTAGCGAGATATGGGAGATATGGGGGCGAAAGCTGCACAAATTACAATCTAGATCTATGTGGATGTGATTACAGTGGTTGTGATGTCACTATGAAGCGGAAAGCCAGTCTGCCCTAGTAACATTCTGGTGCCTACTCCATCCTCTAATTCTAAGGCAGTCCTTCGTTCTTTATTTCTGGCGTTCCTTTTGTTAGTAAAGTAATGTAAAATAAAATTGTTATTTTCTGTTTTTTTTTAATGTTTTGAAAATACATATTTTGTGCACACCAATGGTATAAAAATGTAAGTATCGGACTATGCTGAGAGATTTGATTAATCAACAATCATCGCAATGACAATGGTTTTACCCATTAACAATAATTCCTATTTAATATTATAAATATGAAAGGAACTCAGTTTGTCTGTCTATTACCTTTTGACGCTTAAACCACTGAAGCGATTTAGCTGGAATTTGATATATAGATAGTGTCAGCCCCGGGAAAGGACATAGAATTGTTTTTATCCCGGAAAATCACATAGTTCCCGAGGGATAGCGATAACCGAATTATGCGCAGACGGAGTCGCGGGCAACAGCTAGTCAATAATAAATTAAAGATGTTGTTTTAAATTTCTTTTTTAATGTGTCAATACATTTGTGCGCACGATTGGTGTAAAAAATCTATTGAAATATGCTGAGATTTAATTAGTCAACATTCAACGCGATGACAATGGTTTTACCCGTGTTTTAAAAGTACTTAATTGTAATGACAATTACTTCACTAGGTGTACTCAGTATTTTTTCCACGCTGTACTTAATAATAGTATATTAAAAAATATTTTCTCTAATACGTAACTATTACATAATCTGTGCATTAGTAGGTACCAGATCATGCCATGTCATTTAGTAAAATATGAAGTTCCCATTTGAATTCAGTCTAATTTAGATTCATTGTTTATTATGTGTATTTTTTAATTTTCCAAATAAGGAAGTACCTACCTATATTGAATGAAAATAATTTTTGTAACCTTAATCACCACTGTTATACGTATTTACGGGCCTCAATAATAGTCATGTTAGTAGGACGAAAAAGTATTTTAGTTAAGTACCTATTAATTTTGGCATTGACTCCTCAACTGCGTTTTTTTATCTCTTGTGACCCAAATGTCCGTCATCATGATAAAAAGTTGCTAATTTTGTAATTAGTAGGCAGAAGCCGACACTTAAATGTATAAACCCGAGTTGGTAAACTTGACCCCAACCCAAATTCTACGTCCCTACAGCGCTAGTTTGCAAACAAGTTCACTATTACGAACTTGTAAGAGTTGTCCTAGAAAAACTATCATTGAGTGTATCGCGATAGAGTTTGGTTTGTGTGGATTGCACTTTACGAGAGTGACGAATTTCCAATTGTTTTTCAAATTTCCTATACCTGAGTATATGTTTTTCTCTTGACATCAGATTTTGAAGAAACAAGCTCTGGCTAATATAAGAACATGTCGAAATCCTTTCAGCAGTTTCCAAGATTAGCACGTAAAACAGACTGATAGGCATACAAAAATTCTAAAAACAGTAGAAATGTTTTCTTTCGTATTTTTTCCCAAATTGTTTTAATGTAGTACAGTACAGGTTTTTTTCAACTGATTTACTATGAAACGTATGAATTAAAACACGAACTTGGGAAACCACTTTTAATTACAATTCCTCTGTATAATTCTAAATATCTGACATTTTTAGACCAAAGACAATAATAATATCTTTTTAATTTTAAAAATAGTAACAAGTAAAATACGTAAAAAAGGTTAATTGGTCGGTCGGCAACAACTATGTGCATTGATTTACCTAATACCTTTAGATTTGCGACCTGGATTCCCACTTTAGCCCCCCAGTTATCGCCACCGTCGTTGGGTCACGCTACTTCGAGTACCTACGTACCTATGTCGGACAACGTATGTAACGATAGCCTTTTTGTTTAAAAAGAAAACATTTAAGAACCCTTTCGTTCTGTTGCTATTCCTTTAATATATTAGGTATCTTTAGGCTCTGTCTACCCCGTAAGGGATATAGACGTGATTTGTGTGTGTGTGTGTGTGTGTGTGTGTGTGTGTGTGTGTGTGTGTGTGTGTGTGCGTGTGTGTGTGTGTGTGTGTGCGTGCGTGTGTGTGTATCTTTTCTGATTTAGTTGACATCTTGTGCTCGATTAGATACTCTTATCTTTACCTACCTACAAAACAGTAACGTTACTGATTGATTGACAGAACGCACGTCCTAAACCACTCTGGAGGAGTATCTTATCTAGATACTTTAAATTTGACAGATACATACGTACATAAATGAAGTCTTTATCCCTAACGCGGTAGACAGATCCAAAGGTAACAAGACCTAAAGGCCACATAGATTTGCCCGGTGTATATGTAACCTTGAGTATAGTAGTTTTTGAAATTGTCACGGGATAGATCTTTGATTTATGGTTCCGTATCTAAAGAAAAAAAAACCCTAAAATAATTCGTACCAATGTTAGTTTATCTTGTCTAAATAATCTATATATTCTATATACTTATATAAAGGAAAATCGTGTTAGTTACACTATTTATAACTCAAGAACGGCTGGTCGATTTGGCTGAAAATTGGCGGGGAGGTAGCTTAGCACCAGGAGACGGACAAAGGATACTTTTTTCTACAATCTCTAATTTCCCATACCAATACGTAATTATGATATCTAAAAACTGATTTTCGGACCTTGCGAAATTCTTGTGGGATAAGAAATAAATATAATCATTATATGATTTGCTTCTTAATAATAGATCCTTGGTATTTGGCAGACATATTCCTTGAAGATTAAAGAGCAGCACAGACGGGATTTTGAAAATTTTCCACGCGATAAAAGGACGGGATAGGAAATAATGACCTAATATTTGAAGAAATGATTCAATTAAATTTTTAAAGATATAGCTCCATCGACATGTCGATGATTCAGCCAATGTCAAGGTTGAAGAAGACTACTTGTTTTTAATCAGCCGTTGTTCGGTACCTACCTTCGGCGTGCGTTTTGAAGAAATGAGTGGATGAAGGTGGTATGTCACTTTGACGTTATCTGCGCGGACGAAGTCGCGGGCAAAAGCTAGTGCTGCATAAAATGTCTTTTTAGTTAAAGAAGACAGGAAAACCAAGAATAACAACTACAAGGTCCATTTTGGTAAATTCACTCAATAGTATAGTTTTAATGTATAAAAAATGTATGCGAATAAATTACTGATATTTATGTGACAAAGTTGTAGCTAGGCCTTTTTTTTTGTTTTTAACGAAATATCGATGACTATGAATCTCGAACTAATTTACATGTTTCCTTGACTGACGAAATTAGGCTCAGGCGAAGATTGCTTTAATTAAAAGTTTCATGTGCCTATGAAAAATGAGGTTAATCTTATTCAATTCTGCAGGACATTTAAATATTTTTTTCTGTTTATCTTTAATTTGAACATAATTGGGTTAAGTACGACTTGAATGCTGTGATCGATTACTATGGAATGTAAAATATGGCCTTCCTGTCACCGTATAGCCAATAAATACGTAATTGAATATTGAAGTTATTTTTAAGATATCTACGCAGCTAATTGTTAACACAAGCGGTTAATTAATCCCAGTTAATTATATTAGTTAAGGAATAAGTTGCGCAAGCAGTGAAGGTTTACCGGTGAACACGGGTGCTGATTTTAATGTATTTATTGCCAATGACATACTTAAGATAATATAAAGGTTCGACATGCGTAATAAAATTGATAATAGATTGAGTTTTAGTTGCATAAGAGAAACAATTAGGTAGTTACGTTGTTCTGTAAGTAACTACGTTCACTTTCGTAGTCCTGTTATGAACACTTAAATTGTGCAATTGCCTACATTTTGATTGACAAAAAGGTGTTAGCAAAGTTTATTGTAAACTGGTAAGATTACGTTAAATTTATATTAATGTGAGTTCAGCGTCAATTTACAATATTTAAAAATATGCACTTGAACATGAATCACGGGTGCCTAAATTTTGCAATTAATAACTTATTCTAATGAAAAAAGATAAAAAGAACATACCTACAGAGAACGAGTTCTAAAAAAATTTGCACAAAAAACAAACCATTCGAAGACATTTACATACTTGAAAACGCAACTGGAAAATATTGTTTTGTAAAATGTTCGTTTCTAAGATGTTTATAATGAACGAGTACTAAATAAATCTCTTGTACCTAAATAAATATTTAATGGTAAAATTCGAGTGTATTGGTTACCTTTCAATTTAATTATTATGATACACTTATTTACCAAAGGAATAAAAAAGATTGCAACGAATTGAGAACCTTTTATGAAGTCAGTTAATAAAACAGCAGGCATACTAAAGTATAGGTAAGGTTTATCTATAGGTGGCATATTTAAAGCTTGAAGTTCTCGTTGTCGACACAGTAATATCCATTTTGATTATTATAGTTCACCATAAAATATTTTAATGTATAGTATCTTGTGAGCCTTGACCTGTATTACTTTAGTGCTACATTTAACAAGTAAAATTTTTTGTTTTACACAGCCTTCCTTTTCGATAAGCATTAAGAATTGTGGACGAGTGGTTTCACCAAAAAGTTTTACTTGGAAATAACATAAAATAATACATGTCTTGTAATTGAGTGAGTTCGTTATACAGGGTGGAAAGTTGAAATGGGGCAGTAAGGGCAGCTACAAGATCCCTTGCTGCTACGCGAAAATGCTCTTAGGAGACCTTTACTAACTTCCAGTTCCTTGGGTGCAAATTACCCTGTGAAACTTTCACATGTTCTTTTTTGTTAACTGTTTCATCCATGACGGCCAGCTTTATCTGTGTATCAAAATGTTCGTATTTAAAGTTCTCTTTCCGCACAGACTAGTGGTTTTTTTTTTTTTTTTTTTTAATGTTAGAGAGGCCAGACAAACGAACTAGTGGGTTTACAATGGTACTTTTTTACAATGATACCGATTTTTCTCATTTCTATTATCCTAATTGTAGTTGTCTACAATTTAATGATCTTTAAGCTAAATAAAATTTCACATTGTAATTAATTACCCTACGAAGTGTATGGAAAAAGTTTTCTTTGATTTGTGGGTGTTCTAGTACTCTAACCTCGGTTGGTCTCAAAGAGTCTTTTAATCCTTGATAGAAATGGGACCGATTGGCATTAAAAAAAAAAAAGTCAAAACTGACGATTTTTTCGCTGACTGTACATTTTATCAAAAATCTGTGAATGTCGATTGTCATCACTCAAAAAGTTAGTAAAGGTCTCCTAAGAGCATTTTCGCGTAGCAGCAAGGGATCTAGTAGCTGCCCTTGCTGCCCCATTTCAACTTTCCACCCTGTATGTATTTCCCACGTAGTACCTTTTATCAGCTCACTCCCGATTTTTAAGATTAGGTATTCGTGATTTTTTCAATTCTTTCGACACAGAGTTGAAAATTCTTCTAAAATGTTATGAATCATGATTTAAAAATTGACAAACTACACTAGAATTACTTTACAAAATATATGTATATCATAATTACAAGACGATGTACTTACACAAAAAAGATTTTTGGTTTTGGTATGATTATCTTATGATTCATTACGGCCAAAGTCACGAGTTTTTAAAACAAAGTAATGTAAAAGAAACACTCTTTCTTAACTTTTCCTCAGTGTAGAATATGAACGTCAAACTATAATGGCGATTTTAATGACCATTCAAAATCCAGTTTTATTTTACATAAAACACGATTCGAATTATGTGGATCCATACACGTTCTCGACTCAAAATCTTAATTTAGATTATACTCAGTCACAGCCAAACTGAGCTCTACGTTTTTTATTGAGATTTCAACGAGTTTTGCTTTCGTACACGACTTCAGACAAACAAAAGAGCAACCAAATCGTTCGTGCCATTCTTGAGTGATGATCAGTCATTTTGCGGGTGGTAGGGCCTTGTGCAAGGTCCGTCCGGATCGCTACCACCATCTTACTCGCTAATCCTGCCGCTAAGTAGCAGTGCTTGCACTGCTGTGTTCCGGTGTGGAGAGTAAGACAGCCGGGGAAATTACGGGCACAAGAGGCATTGCATCTTAGTCCTCTAGGTTGGCAACGCATCTGCAATCCCTCCGAGGTTGCGGGTGTCTATGGGCAGTGGTGATCACTTACCATCAGGTGACCCACTTGCTCGTTTGTCTTCCTATTCATATAAAAAAAAAAAAAAAAAAAAAAAAAAAAAAAGTCATTACACGCGGCAGGCGTTGCGGCGATAGATTATCGCTACATAGTATAAAACAAGTCGCTTTCCGCTGTCTGTCTGTCTGCCCATATGTATGCTCATATCTTTAAAACTACGCAACGGATTTTGAATAGATAGTTGGTAGTTTATAGTTTTTTTTAAATAGATAGAGTGATTCAAGAGGAAGGTGTATATGTATAATTCAGCGCAGACGAAGTCGCAGGCAGGAGCTAGTAATTATATATGATAGAGAACAATAAGATATTAAATTAATGAAATGCACTATTGTTCCCGAATCGGATGTAACTTCCTTTTATCTTGCAGACATTTCGAATCTCAAATTAGAAATATAAATAAGCAGTCGTTTAAGTTCCATTTTTTCCATTAAGTACATCGCGGTATATATAATAAGCAATACTACAGTAAACCTTAATAATTTTACCGATCCAGCCGTGAACTGATTACTTCGACCAATGTATTATAAACGGCAAGTACCTACGCCCATTTAAGTAGGTAGGTACAATAAGTCTTAACTTGACAGTCACCAGACTCAATAAAACTGAAGTTACTTGATAACTAGGCATGCACAAGCAATCTGTGTGTTCTACATGAGAGAAATGGCAAAATTACTTAATAGAACAGAATAGCGCATGATACAATGTAGACTCGTTACGTCTCGTTTGTTTACACCCGGAAACAAATTATTACATAGTTTACTAGTTGCGATGTTTGTTTGTGTGTTTTGTATCTAATTTACGGGTCCGTGGTAGTGGTACGTTGGAACTTAATAAAGCTCTCTGTATTTATATAATTATTGTATCTCCGTCTGTTACAGGTATGCAGAAATATTGAATTTTTCTGGTGGATCAAGCTCTAATCTTACGTTTCCAAACGATTTCAACTTTGGCGTGTCAACCGCCGCGATACAAATTGAAGGCGCATGGGATTTAGATGGTAAGCAATATTGTACTTGTGTCTTATTTGATAATTCTATAATAATAAATATACTTATTTTTACGTTGAGGAAATATTATTCGTATTATTAATTTCAGGCAAATCTCCGAGTATATGGGATCATCTAGTACACACTAACAAAAGTTTTGTAAAAGATGGATCAAATGCGGACGTCGCGGCTGACTCCTACCACCTCTACAAGAGGGACGCTCAAATGGTTCACGAACTAGGTGTAGATATTTATCGGTTTTCCATATCGTGGCCCAGAGTGTTGCCCAGTGGCCTGGCGAACGAAGTGAATCCACTTGGCATACAGTATTACAAAAACCTAATCGATGAACTCATCAAGTACAACATTACTCCCATGGTGACGATTTATCACTGGGACCTCCCACAAAAGCTCCAGGACATTGGGGGGTGGACGAACGCGCACATTGTGGACTACTACACCGATTACGCGAAGATAATTTTCGATAACTTTGCTGATAAAGTAAAATATTGGGTTACTTTCAATGAGCCGATGCAAACTTGTTTGGAAGGCTACGGAGGCACGTACAGGGCGCCCGTGCTCAACCGCCACGGGATTGCAGAGTACCTGTGCACGCACAACCTTCTGAAAGCCCACGCTAACGTGTATCATCTATACAGACGGAACTATTACTCTTTATATGGAGGTAATGTGACATGAAATATTGGAAATTTCAATGGTTTCAACAATCCATGTTTTGTAAATTGATTGATTATGATTACATTATGTTTTAGGTCAGATTGGCTTGTCTCTGGATTCGAATTGGGCGGAACCAAAGACTGATTCTGTGAGTGATAAAGAAGCAGCTGAATTGTATTTAAAGACCCATGTGAGTAAAATAAGTATTTACCTGCTCTTACTTAGCAACATAATTAGAGTTCATGCGCGTGGAACGTGAAGAATAATGACATTGTATGACTTTTTGTGATCGTCACGCAATTAGTTGACACTGACACCAAAATGAGCCAATTGACTATTTATGTTGAGTTGAATATCAGGGTATCATATCAATGTTTGAAAAGCCTCCCTAAAAATTTGTTGCCCACCGCAATCAATAAAAGTAACTCAGGGCAATATGAGCGCCCTAACCTTTCTCGATTTGAAGAAAAAATATTCAGTAGCACGAGGACCAATTTCATTTGTCAATATTAAGAAAAAATTAACAAAAATATGGACTAATTTGGATTAAGAATATTGTTAAAAATCTACTTTGATAAAAAAGAAAACTAACCAATTCCCGCTATTCTTACATAGGTAATATGTACTCGTATAAGCTCCTTTGAGGATGGTGATTTTTTATTTATTTATTTTTTCACATTTTGTCGTTGTCTACCACTAAAACAAGATATGATTACCTACCAACAGAAAATGTAGATTATTAATCATTCTGGCGTCGAGTGTACGACAGTCCGTAAAATTACTTGCACAAGAGGTCTTCTATCTTAGCTCTCTAGGCTGGCAACGCATCTGCAATCCTTTACTGTTGCTACTAAATCGAATGTTAGTTTTGTTTTGTTAACATGGCTGTGACATCGCGTTTGTTAAGCAGGACTATTAATTACAGTGTCATCCACGGTTAGCTGTAATTTTTAAGACATGACATGCGATAAATATGGTCATGTATATGTATTTTGCATGCCCATATTACCCTCAGGTACTCTAATACTGGATTACGATATAGCAGTAGGTGTAGGTATGCCACCTTTTTGCCGAGTAATGGATCGCTGTTGCTGAACAGTTAATGGCCCTTTATCGTCACGTTCGAGCCCTTGACATCCATGCTAAATAGGGCAATTACTTTTTTTTTTACTTAATCAAGCGTTACATTGAAATTGCTAGTTATTCACCGACGACTTAAGTACTTTTTATCATTTAACAATAAATTAATCGCTAAACCAGACACGGTCTTGACTGGCTCGGCAGGTTTCCAACCGCATTACCATACAGCGACATATATAATTAAAAAAGGGGTTCTGTTATTTCAGGTGGGCTGGTACGCGCATCCCGTTTACTCTGCCGAAGGAAATTATCCCCCCGAACTGATAAAGCTTGTTGACGAGAAAAGCCGTCTCCAGAACTACAGCCGATCTCGCTTGCCCAAGTTCAGCCCAGAAGAGGTCGCCTTCATTCGTGGCACTGCTGACTTCTTTGGACTGAACCATTACACGACATATCTCTTAAGTATGGCCGAAGGTGAAGTGGGAGCTATACCGTCACATGAAAATGACGTGGGCATCGTCAGAGTTCAAGATCCTAAGTGGCCCTCGCGATCGTCGTCTGCTTGGCTCAAGGTAAACCATTAAACATACTTTTTAAACTTGAATGTGTGCGACGTTTCTTTAAATCTTCCGATAACTCCGTATTGAAGTTACAATGGTGGAAACTATTTCACATTTATATTAACATTGCAAACACTTGCGCGTTATTCTTTTGTCTACAGAAACTTATTGACATTCATTAGTGAGAAAACAAAGCAGCTGGCCACAAAAACTTCTTGGTAGCTGAAATGTGCTTGGTGTAAGATGTTAATCATTCCGGAATGTATAATACTTTATACAACACGTTGCTCTATGTATACAATAATTTGTAGATAATATTCAAATGTGTTGAAATAACATAAACGGGACAGTAGAAAATCGTAATGCGTACTATATGTGTATTTTATAGGACGGTGGGTATATCGCAAAAAATCACGCTAAACGCGAAATAATTACTCACTTTCAGGAGTTAAGTATACTGATACCGGATCGATTTTTGGAATCACACCCCTCGAAAATACAATTTCAAAGTGGTTGAAATCGAAATTTTGCTGGGTACGAAACTATAGCTCATATTTAAATTATCAAGAAGTAATTTTTGTTCTAGGTACTACTACTTTTTACGACTTGAAGCGAAGTGCTCTCAAAAATCGGAGCGCAGAATTTTTTTGCGATAGTGTGGTTAATTTTTTTAACACAATGTGGTCGCTGTGGTTTAATGTTGTGTGGCTGCTGAAATATTTAGTTTTACTTTATTTAACCACCGGGTCATATAAGTCTGAGGCACTATATGGCCTGACCCAAAAAGCAAAATGCACTTAAACTTAGATGCACATTTAGTAAGGACGATGCTCCCTCTCTGAAGTTGGATGTAGATATCATAAATTTGGACCAAAAACTACTGTTTTGTCAATTTGGTACATAGTTACGGACATTTTCGAAAGAAACATACTTCAACGTGGCTGGTTCTTGAATGTTGAAAGTTACGGAAAACAAAAAATGCATATAACCTAGTGAAATCTGAAATGGTAAAAAAATCGTGTTTGCTGAATGGAAGTAATGCAAAAGTTCTTATTGTTCTCGGTATAGAAACAACTTCGAAGTACTTATTTATGTGAACCTGAGTTGATGGATAGAGTTAATATTCCACAAACTGTAGGCACAATCAGGCAAAACAAATAGAACAGCAACTTTGGTAGTTGGTTATTTCAAGATAGATATGGAAAGCCCGATTTTATTGGAATATATGAGAGATTTTAAATTGACGATCAGCTTTGTTGAAGGAAAACATTGCGAGAAAACCTGTACACACCGGCGAAACATTTCAATAATGTGTGTCAAGTTCACAATCCGTAATGGATCCAGGCGGGTGGGAACTATAGTATTTTTTTTATGTGGTAGGGGAAAAATGAGCACACGTGTTACCTGGTGGAAAACAATCACCGCCGCCCATGGACATCTTAACATAGAAGGGATAAGAGGGTGTTGTTTGTCGGCTCTTTAAGAAAATAATAGGCTCAATAAATTTTTGCGTGCGATAAAACAAATGAAATTAAAAGTACAATAATTTTAATTACACATAAACGGATAACTCACGTATAAAAAGTCGAGTGATGCTCGACATGTGATGAAAACGAGGGTAGTTGTGCGCTGCTGTCAGTTGCGTCGAGCAGCCGCGCGAACAGAGCGCTGGCGCGCAGTGTTCGTTTCGCTGCCGCCGGGGCGAGCGCTCTAGGAAGAAGGACTACGAAATAGTCCGAAACATATCGAGCATCACTCGACTTTTTATACGTGAGTTATCCGTTTATGTGTAATTATGATTGAGTCTCACGGTAGTTTCATGTTAAAAGTACAATAATTTTATTTAAAATTTGTACAATATATACTCAGTCCAACTTGCATTCAACTGTCTTTTTTCCAGGTGGTGCCTTTCGGATTTCGGCGACTTCTTAAATGGATCACCACGACCTACAACAACGTGCCCATAATTGTGACCGAAAATGGTTACGCGGACTTCGACGGTGTAGATGACTACGCCAGGGTGTCTTATTACAGCCACTACCTGAATGCCTTGCTCCACGCTATACACGAAGACAAAAGCAACGTCAAGGGCTACTTTGCTTGGAGTTTGATGGACAACTTCGAATGGGACGATGGATACGTGTAAGTACTTACAATTTCTAACCAGACTGCTCTTCGTGCGAGTGAAAAACGTTTTTCACTTTTACGGCTATTTACTTACTATGGCTGAATTGAACGTATCTATAATAGACTCCTGTGTAGTTTAACATATATTAATCATGTTAGGTATTACGAAATCTAAGACGGTCGTTGAACATTGTGTTTAACTAATATGAGTCTGACAGGAGAGATGTTTAGACGCTGTCTTTGCATTTTTTGTTATCAAAATCAAAATGGCTTTCTTTTACCGGACTTCGCCAAATGGAGGATTATGTTTTTCGAGTAGATATATGTATGTGGATTTCTTAGGCTCTTTTCTTTTGCTCTAGAGCCTAAACAGCTTGACGCATTTGAGCTTGAGATGTATCATTATCACTGAAATGTATTAAATATTTGGTATGCGAGCTGAACTGGCTTTAATGTCTGAAGAGAAATAACTGCAGCACACCTTAGTTAGATATTTAATTACTTCGTTAGAAAAGGTATCTGCTAATGAATGATGGGTAATGGATGATTGATGTGACAATTGAAGTGCTTCTTCGCACGACAGCATTTTCTTAACTTAGTTAATTAATAATTAGCTATGAAAACATGCGTTTCGTTTAGGCATTATTTGATTTTATACTTAGCTGCTAGATTGGAGAATTTTAGTCTACGGATATTATTTTGAATTCAGACTTGAGTCTATAACTAACTACCTATACCTGTAGTACCTATCACAGACGAAATAAAAAAGTAAAGAGGGAGTTCTGCGAAAAACGATATGAGACCGGTGAAATTACGCCTCGTCGTGTACAACACAGTTATACACACACCAACTAAACTAAACAATTTGAGCTATACGTGTATTCGCTCACGCTCGAAGTGAGGCGCGTTTTTATACGGTCACGCTTTGGTGTTCGCTGAATTCCGTCTTTACTTATTATTTGGTCTGGGGTAGCCTACATATTTGAGTAATTTGGCCACAAAATGTAATTTGAATTTCCTAGGGACATTATAATACTTTATCGTTGTGACGTAATGGAAAAAGCATAAGCGGAGTTATGTTACGGCGTGACGGGTCATTACCCGCTATAATGCCCGTTTATTGCGTTAATGCGAGCATTGAGTGCGGCGCGGGGTGGAGTCGATAGTAATTACGCGCAGGGCTAAAACGGGCACTCCCAAACTCAGCCCAAATAAAAGGTCAAGAAGGAATTCTGCGAACGGCAAAATGAGGTCCGTTTAAACTATGCCTTACGCCCGTGTGCGTAGCTCAAGGAATTTGCTTGGCGTAGGTAGTTGGGATAATCTTGTGTACGTGCGTTTGTATGCACACGGCAAGGCGGAGTTTAGGTTCGCAGAACTCTGTCTGGGCTTTTTAGTTGGTGTAAGCCGGTACGTGCAATTTGGTAAGGGTGTGCTAGGTATGTTTGGGTCGCTATTAAAATCTTTGTACGCTAATCCTGATGCTAAGAAGCAACGCTTGCCGTACAGAGTCATTAGCATAGAGCGCAAATAATTAGCTAAATAAACCTTTGTAAACAAGCAAGAAATTTTAATCTATAATAGATTATCTGCAGACCTTGCCACCATTTAGATCCCCAGTTTATTATTTTGTCGACGTAGACGGCAACCACGCATATTCATCCCATCGAACTTGGCTCATATTTTCACATAAATTTATGTTTCTGATGGGTCTGATTCTCTATGTATAACTGAGAAGAAATTATGAAAATTTAACAAAACTTAACCAACATTATGAACGGATTGCATTTGGTGTTTTTACCCACTCACGAACAAGACAAGACAAGCAGGCATATAAACGTAGGCAATATGTACTTTATGATCAAGCCTCTTTTGTCACGTAAATTGGCGAATATTTTTGACTGGACCTTGTTTACTTACTTATAGTGAATATGCAACGATAAAATCTATAATTTCTGACTAAATACATAAAAGTAGCAAGTTGTTTTCTAACAATTTTATATACATATAATCTGAGCAATAAACTTTAACCAGCATGTGATAAGAGACAAAGTCTGAGTTCAAATAAATGAATTAAAAATCCTACCTCTATCCATAATAAAGGTTGGTAAACATCATAAAACTTTCTCAAACAAACGTATACAGTTTTACACTATTTGTATCTAAATCCTTCAAAGTACGTTGTACTCGAGGTCAAACGAAGGGTAGAGTTTTATAGTATTAAACAAAGGCTTTAAATGCATAAATGTTTTCGCCAGTACGAGTAAAAACTAGGTACAGTCTGTGAGCGACATTGAGATTTCGAATACGATCGGCCGATTCAAATGTCGAACCCATAAGAGTGAGTGAGGCAGCAAGACAGACCCGAAGGTCTTTGTAAACACTATAAAACTATCGCACTGTACTGTGTCGAAAATAGATTGATATTTAAATCAATTTAAATATGTTTACCAGGGTTAATAACAGATTGAATCCATCCAAATCAATTTAACTATTAGCCATTCTATGTTGTACTACGGAATTATAAAAATTACTCGTAGAATACAAGCCGTTACATTAAATGACGAGGATTAAATCGAATCTGAAATAACCGAGAAGAGTCCAAACAAATTACAACTTACAGCGCGAGTCTAAGAAAATAAGTTTTATTCTTTTCATTTCAATGTGTCACTAGGTTCATGCAGGCTTATAGCAAGTGGAAAAATTGGTCTTCTGTCTATCTGGCTCTAACATTCGCGTATCGTTTAGCACACCTATCTTTTTAGTGGTATTCTCTAAATCTATAAGTAGCTAATCGGTACAAACTACTTTTTTCGGTGGCGACTAGTTTAGTGCTGAGAGCGATGTTGACATTTTATTTCACAAAATCCCTCTGGTTTAAAATGATCACAATAACCCTTTCTTGTTTTTTCATTTTTTTGTTTTATTAAGCGTGTAGATTTCGGTACTCACAACTCGAATCTCAGCGTCTTTACGCGTTTTCCGGAAAAATACCATATGGGATGGAAATATCATCATCATCATCATCAGCCTATGTTAGTCCACTGCTGGACATAGGCCTCCCCTAATGAGCGCCATAGCGCCCTGTCTTCTTTTTTGTCTGTGTTTTGTCTGTTTTGTAAGACAGGGAAATATCATAGTGGTGCAAATACTAACACGCATTTTGGAAAAGTCCGATTATTAATGTTAATACAATACAATACAACAATACAAATACTCTTTATTGAACACCACAAATCAGTACAAAACAATACAGAAACAAAGAACAAAGTAGACAATAGGCTAATAGCAATAGGTTAATTTTAATCGTAGCAAGAAGTCTAATAATGTAGATGGCAACTTCTGGGGCCTTTAGAACGCCGTTACATACTCACATTCAAATTACATTATACTGCGAGGGCCGGCTCCAACCATCACATCGCTCCATTTCTCCGCAGATCTAATTGTAATAAGCTCGAACACATCTAGTCCATTAATAGAGACATCTACATTCCAACAATCTCCAACCTATTAACGAGATTAACACAAAGCTATACTGAATGCCTTTAGTTAATCTAGTTAATTAACGTATCATATGAAATGCTTCATTGAGATTTGATGCAATGCCGTAAATTGCAGACGATTGCAGACTTGCTATCAGTTTCTTGCGGCTACATGTGTGTAAATATGTGGTGTTGATATTTAAAGTAGTTGCGTTTTTCGACGTTTGCACGATGAGAAATGTAAACTCCTCCGTAACGCATCTGCAATTCTCTAGTGTGCCATTGGGTGCTGACTGGTGGTGCTCACTTACCACTGACCCACTTGCTAGTTTGCTTTCCTTGTTGTGTGTAAAAAAAACATTTACCTTGCTACTCCGCTACTAAGCAACCTAGGTAGCAGAGTGGCAATATTTATTGTTTTGTTTTATAAGGATTTCTGCAAACTACTGATTCTTTCCACGTTTACCTTCGTTGTTCTACTTCGCCGTGGCTGCGGAAGGATGGGTGGTATAATTCATACCCGCCGCACCACCGACTGTTGTAACTTGCCAAAGTAAAGCGAAAACTTCTGATTTAACATATTTGCTGATAAGTCACACATTGTTTGTGAGATTTTTCAAATTAGGAAATAATTACATAGATCATCAAGCATAGCAAAGCAAAGTTACGCTAACACTTTTAAGATGAAATGCTCTTAGCTATGTATTTGCCCTAATGGACATCGGCTCTTTCACTCTAGTTCAGCCGACCAGAACAAAAGACACCTAGATTGAACAAAGGGAATGGCTACTGTCACTTTCCATAACGTGTACAGTACCTAAGTATGTACGTGCATAGTATAAGTACCCTTCACTCATCAAGTCATTTCAATAAAATTTAATAATGTATCATGTTATGTACCTATGTAGTGTTGTTTGCATACATTACATAATCGTAAACGTTCGCGTCTCTTCAAATTTGTTTTAGTGGTAGCAATTCACTTTCTTCAAATGAAACCATAACACTCACCAACGACAATATTAAGAATAAATTTCAATAATGGGAATATCCGTCCACAGACCGTGACGTTATTGCTTTACTACAGAATATTCATAATTTAATCACTGTGTGGTTATTCAATTGCAGAAGGTTTTACTGCACAAATATGCCTACCGTAGCCATACCCATACCATAATCCAAGTCTACCTATGTATGCCATACTCACAGCTTTTTAACAGCAATTCTTGTTTTGGTTTGTAATTGTCTTGTTGGATTTGAATCCCTTTGCGTTGTTAACGTAACGTGAGCGTTTAAATATAGGAAGGCACACGAAGTTGAAGCATTAAGGTGCGTCTATGCTTGACGAGCCGAGCACGAGCGTAGCACGAGTCGAGCACAGATTCGTTTACCTTGAACCGACTTACAAGCCTCGAACGAGCTCGCTTTGAGCATTTTGGTTCGTGCTAGAGTGTACTCCGCCAAGTGTCGGTTTTTTGAGGAACACAACGGTATTTCTCGCAGTATACTACTCGCTTAATAACGTGTTAAATCCACACTTGACGCCGCGAACGGCTCCGTTCGTGCTCGGCTCATTTAGTGTAACTCACCTTTAGGTTGCTATTTGTCTATAATTATGTTGTTCATTCAGTCGAATAGGTGTAATTTGTGTCTGTTAAGTCTTTTATTCATCTCTCGATGAATTCTAAGTACATTTAGCAGCCCTTCCCTTCGGTGCCGCTGGAGTAAGGTCAAAATGAAAGACAGTATCAGTCAAACGTTCTGTATTATAATTTCACTCGTCACATTTGTAAATGCATTTTGCAGGTCCCGCTTCGGCCTGTACCTGGTCGACTTCAAGAGCCCGAACAAGACGCGCACGGCCAAGCAGTCGGCGCGGCTGTACGCGGGCGTGGTGGCCTCGCGCCGGTTACCAGCGGACTACGACCCCGAAGACTTCTCCGCCTTCTCCGGCGCGGCCACCCTCACTCCGACCCTGCTCCCCCTCCTGGCCCTCTACAGGCCACTACAGTAACAGCCTTGTACATACTTTTTTTTGTAAAAAAACCGTACGTCTTAAGCACGTTTAAATTAAATTACATAATTAAGTATCAATATTCTTAAGATTCATTATCAACTTGATCCCTAAATTAAGCTTATACTAAGCACTGAAGGAGGTCCAAAGGTTTGCCTCGTTAGTTAATACTCGACGGTCATGAGTTTGCTGGCGTTGTCGCGCGCGACGTCGCGCCTCAGCTGCGCTTGGATGGACGCGAACGACTTGCCCTTGGTCTCCGGCAGCACGGCTAGCATGAACACCAGCCCCAGTAGCGAGAACGTGGAGAAACCCCAGAATACTGTGTAAATGCCGCATGAATCCCGTACCACCTGGAAACAAGAAAAAAGTACAGGGTATTATTGATGCTACGATGTTTATTGAAAGATGTTATTAAAGTGAAGTCACATATTTTACTACATTTTGATTTTTTTACAGGGGTGTTCAGAGTAACTGGCGCACCCTGCTGAAATATTCAGGATTAATTTCATTACAGGGGCAAATCGTTACAACTATGATGATAAACTATAGAGTTAAATACTCGTTTCAAGAGTGTTATCTACCAAAATTATTAGTAAACACGTAAATAAACGCGTACATAATATATATAATATCGTATTTACCTGGAACAGTTTTTGCACCGCGAACATAAAGATGCCCGTGTAAATGTGCGCTACACAAGAAGCGTACAGCTTGACGTTGGTGGGGAACATCTCTCCTATGATGACGTAGGGTACTGTCGACAGTCCGATTGCGTAGCACACGATGTAGATAAGGATTGCAGCCATCGGCAGCCAGTAAAGGTGTTGCACCGCTGATTTGTTGAACTCGAAAAAGTAGTAGAACGTTCCTAGAGTTCCGTTCATGAGTCCCACACCGAGCGCAGATAACAGCAGCAAAGGTTTTCTTCCGACACGATCGACGAGGATTACTGTTAAACCGCAAGTGGCTACTTGCACGCAGCCCACTAGGATCGACTGTACGTAGGGCTCTAGATGACCACCAGGATAACCATCTGTGTGATTTGCGGCGGTAGCGTTGAATATGACCTGGGCGTACGCGACCACGGCGGCACTGCCGCATAGCTGTTGAATTGTGAACACTCCCAGACTTATCCACATGGCTTTTCTGTTCGTAGCCTCTGTGACCAGGTCTAGCCACGATCCCTTGTTTTTCATGTCTTCTTGAACATTCAACTCTATGTTTTTAAGTTCAGTTCTTATATCACCGCTACGTAGCATACTTAGAGATCGTTCTGCCCTTTCACTGCGTTCAAATTTAAGATAGTAGTAAGGTGACTCGGGCAAGAAAATGAAGCTTAAGACGAAAGATATAGGTAGGATCAAGTTGATTCCAGCTAAGGTTTGCATCGAAACGAAGGGTCCGATGCAGTACTGGGCAAGAATACCGACCTGAAATCAAAGAAGAAGTTTTTGTTAGTACCCGATTTGATCAGATTGAGAAACTTTCGAAGTAAAGCGATAATTTTCAGTTGTGTCTAAACTGGTAGGTAAGTATAAGACATACAAATACAGTAAGGGTTTCAATTAAGTGGGTGTTGCCAGGACTACATAATAACTAACGTACCCATAAATATAATCGAGTTTGGTACAGCAAACTCTTTGTGTTTGATGTTGGATGTGAATGTGAAGCAAACCATGCGCAATATGTAATTAAAGCAATGAGTCACGTTTCGCGTCGGCGTGTGTTCGTCAGCGTAATTACTTGCAGATAGAAGGACTAATGAGAACATTGTAAATTGTTGGAAGCTTTAAACTTGATATGGATTATGATTGACACGTACATGTAGTCGAAATATATACGTAGGTAACATAAGTAGGCAATATCGGTACGTATCAACAATGCTGCATTAAGCATGTCCAGGTGAAGCGAAACGTATTCTTTTGCAGAAAACAATGAATAATTTATGGCGATTCGACGTCGCCGTATTTTAAGGTGATTGTGTATTCAGATGGCTATTTATTCTCGCAAACGTTTTTGACTTATTACATTACGTGTGTTGCTGTATCTATCTCTTCATCGTATCAAGTTACTGGGAAAAACTTCTATGTAATAGATGAAGAATGTTTACCAACAAAATACTGACGAGCAACAATAACGGGTCATTTCCATACAAAGTTGTATGCAAAGTGACCCGTTATTGTTGCTCGTGAGTATATTTAGAAATTGACGCACTAATCTTTTTATCGTTGACATTGGCAATAAATGCATCGCTTTGTCTTATCAAAGCAATTAAAATTATAAGAGGCTAAGATACTAAACGAGTTAGTGAACCGTATACAGCACGTGACTAAATCTTGTGATACAAATATCAAATGTTTATCTACAATTATATGTATAAAAACAAATGAAACAAAATGACAAAAGATACGAAAAATTATTTTGCCCTAAATGTACCACTTACTTAACTCCTGCATTTAAATTAAAAATATCTACCTCCTATCAATTAAAACGGGCTTTGCAGTCGCTTTGTTCGTATTTGAAGAGTTTTGGCAAAATCCTTGTTCTCAATGATGGATTGTATAGAATCTGCTGACGATGATGTAGACCAAGAAAAATTACGTCGCTAATATGAATATAAACGGACTTCCACAAAGTACCGCCGGATTATTGAATTTATTGAAATTAGATGATGTAGGAGTAAAATTTAGGACTTACTTTATTCATTAGGGTGATGAGGGTGGAGAGAGCCCCTCGGACTTCGTTGGTGGCGATCTCGCCGGTGTACATGGGAGCGACGGTATAGACGATGCCGTAACCCAGACCAGAGAACATACGGGCCACGTACAGAACCGACACAGACTTGGCTACAATCACTAGGATCCAGCCTATTATGAAAGGCACCGCTCCTGGAAAAAGAAACGACAGGAAGGTTAATTAAAACAAAGTAACTGTTGATTGAAATGGAAATCAAGCAAAACCTTCATGAGTCAAGGTGCATAACTCAACAAAATACTTCAGTTAATTGAATACACAAGCAACTTCCGCCTACCTATTGTCGAAACCGTCTACATAGATATCTATAGCTATACCAATATAGAACAGTAGATACCGTGTCGTAACTGATTGATAAACTTTGCACATTCAAACCACTCTACATAGATGATAAAAAGTTTACAGACATTTAACTTGAGTAACATAAAGATGCACAGTGCACTCTACTGTCGATTTTTTAAATTACCACGATTTATGAAACTAGTATTATCTATAAAAAAATCCTCCAGACATTCCTTACAATATATCACAGCGACTACCTTTTCAGCTATTAATAGTTTGCTCTCTAGACTCGTACGGCGTTCAAGTAATATAACTTTCTTCTTCCTCAATTTATTAGCTAAGTGCCGTAGTATCATTATAATATAATGTATATTTAACGAGTATTAATGTTAAGAAGTTCTATTTTTACGGTTTAAAAAAAGCTATAGTGAAGGATTGCATAATAATTATAGGTTTTTAAAAACAAGAAAGCTTTGTATGTTACGATATTATTGTGTAATGCAACATAATGTTGTTTTTAAATAGTTCTTTGTCTGAAAGACAGTTCTGCTTCTAAATAATGAGGTATCATTAATATGGCCTCGGATTCAACGGAATCTATTTTTTATTAATATGGTACTCATAGTAGGCATGTGCCTAAAATCAGGCACAAACAGAACGCTTATTTAATTTTCTATCGTTCTGAAATATTTCAGCGGCTAGTCGAGTTACACTATTGTTAAGATTTGTAAATTTTAGATTGAAAATGGACATTCTGTCTTGTCTAGGTAGTAGTATAATCCCTGAATGGCATATACCAACTTTGTAAATAAGCGAAATCTTACCAAGAAGTAGTGTTGTTTTTCTCCCAAAGCGATCAGCGAAGTAGGCGGATGGGACGGGCGTGAGCGCAGAGCAAAGGATCATGATGGAGGCGATCCATGAGCCCTGGTCGGGGGTGGTGGGTATCGAGCTCTCGTCCGATTGCAGGTACGACAGCGTCGGCGAGGGCCACCCGTAGCAGGTGCCTGCTGTTGCGGTGATGAGGGTAGCTGGAAATGAAATAAACCATTATGAAAATACTGTTAGTTAATCTTGCAATGAAAGCTATCTAACTTAGCGGTTAGTAACCCTCACTAAGTAAATACCTCTAGCTTTGTACGTCTATGTGTAAGACAGGAAAGGAAGATAAGAGAGACAGGTTAGATTCCTGTGAAATTGATCAACATGAACGTTTGAACGGTGCATTGTCTCGTAGATTGTGTACATGACTAAGCATGTGTCTTCTAATAAGTATGTATAACACAAGAATTAGTAGAAAGTAAGTAATAAGATTTTGTGTGAATTCTTCGAATTGAATTAATCCCCAACGCCTAATTCATATCCTTTAATGTTATTTTATGTCTTCATGTCATGAGGGTTTCATTCATAAGCTTTTGAAAACGAGGAATTCACTTTCCGTTGAATATGTTTTATAAATTTACCGTTGTTGGATCATAACGTAACAGGCTAATGCCTTTTAAAACAACGTAACGTGAACTTTCAATAGTACTTATTATTCAAATAGCATGACGATTTCCACCAAAATGGATGTGTTAATAGTGTTGTGGAAACTAGGTGCATCGCCCTCGCTACATATAACTAGGTAAGTATGCTTTTGAAATGTTTGTTTCATTTATCTGTACGAAGCGTGCGTCGGAAAATAATGGACTGTTTACATTTTATAGACGCGTTAACTTACTATAGATAACTGCAACGTGAGTTGCAGATAAGTAAGTGCATTAATTCACTATAATAGCGATTAAAATGATTAATTCACAGTGATATTATCAAAGCTATACATGAGAAGTATCCTCTTCCTTGCATCAGTTTCCTCGTTAATGAGGGTCGTGGTCACTTCTTCAGAACAGTTTATCTTGGGTGATGGGCCGCTCCCTCATTTTATTTTCGAGCCAAGTGTAGAGCATTATAATAATATACAGCTGTGCACTACTGTACCTGGTGAACTGAGATGTAAAGGATTTGATTGTTCAGCCCATGTCTAGTCCAACACATTGCACTCCTGTCTCTTGATTGCTTGCCTTCGATTTTACCAAAGCTATATTAAATTACAGACAATTTTTTCCGTTTATAGTGTGGGTGAGTATCTTTAGTTTAATCTATGTTTTAAAGGACAGTGAAACGAAAGTCAACTATAAAGTATTATGATGGAATTTGGTGATATTTTGTAACTTTGCCAGTGACGTAAGAGTAGGTACGACGCCTGTATTAAAAATTACTTTCAATGAATCCTTGTGAACACAGCTGAAACTGAAGTCGTAAGCAACTTTATCAAGTTTGACCGTGACACAGAGCATTAATACTGTATTTACTTTACTCTAATGGCTGTTCTGTTCTAGTTTTACTGAATATGATTTGTCAATTTTTCCGTCGTATCCGCTGCGACTACGTATATGCTATTCACTCACTATGTTATTACATACTTTAGTTACAGTGAATTAAGCTAGAGTATGTTCAATATTTGCGCCAAGTGCGGTTATGTGCCCACTTATGTATGTAGTATGTAACTTCCTGTGATTATTGATACAATTAAATGGATGGGTACAAACATTTGTTCCATTGTATACAGGTATGTGAAATAATATCAGTAAAAAACAACCACTTTGATTAAATTAATATTTGAAATATTACGTAAATAATAAAAAAACGAATAATAGATTATACCTACCTATAGTATCAGTGTCATGTGGATATATCCACAACATACTTTATTTTTAATATTTTTAATTTAGTTCGACTTCATTCTTTAAACGTTAGGTAGGTACTTTGCATAGGTAAAACGTGTAAAACTTAACGTTTGTTAGTTTTTTTATATTTTTATTACTGTTCATAATCAACCTACCTACACCTCGTAATTTCGTCTCGTAATTTAGAAAGTCCGATTAATGGGGTGTGTATATTGTAAATCTCTCATGAAACCGTACTAATGACCAAAGCAGTTCTACGCAGCATTTCTGCTTTAATAATAGCCATAAAGTCTGTTTACGTAAAAGACAGGTGACACCGTCTCATTTATAATTTTTACATTGTATTTTACCAAGAATCATAGTCTGTAATATTTTGGCAGCGTTACAGTGGGACGGATATTTCCTCGACAAGTTTTTATGGTTTACGACAGAACCCTGGCATGTAGTTTTGGGTGTGGCCACCAGCGGTCCCCGTTTCTTATCGCGCGGACTTTTATCACCATCCTTATGGAAACTTATGACCACTGTGACAACATGTGTTTCCCGCCAATATAAGTCAGAGTACATACAGAAAAAGCCGATAAGTCGGAAGCGGCAGTTGTTATCTGTCCATATATTTTGTCTTAATGAAATAATCGGAATACAGAAACCATATATTTAAATGGGTATGTGTGTATGTAAATAATGAGGGCTAGGTTCGGATAGCCTTAAGCTTGGTGACACTGACTATGAAACATGGCGTTACGTTTTCAAATCCCGGTGTATTTGTTGCTACCCGAATCCTGGATGTTACCAAATGGTAACAAATATATTACAAATGTGTATTAATACAAATGTATTATCTATATTTTTGAGTGTTTTGTCCGTGGTCAAATACAAGCTTTGCTTAGTTTGGTGTATCTATTTTTACAAAAGTTGATGAAGAATCAGCTTTAGCTCTTTTATTAAGTCTGAGTAAAATAAAACTTTGGCTCTAATTTCTAACTGTGATAACGTGACTAAAACTGCGAAATTTAATAAGGCGACAGACGGACGCGAGTTTTGGTATATAATTCAGAATGCCACGCGGCCCTGCCAGTTGGCACAATCATCGCTTTGCCGATGTTGTAGCATTCTGTTACGTAGGTATGCTCGATACACGGTCAACGCGTACCTACTAGGTGTATAAACAAACGTAGCATTAAATTTGCTTCGTCGATAGAAAAGCAAGTAACGTTATAATATTGCTTTATTGCGGAACTTAATTAAAGAATAGAAAATGTTTTGTTTTATTGTGTTGATATCTACCTACTTGTAGTGCAGAGTAAGTGTTGATTGTTTTGGCTGTTATGATAAGAGTTAAAACCGAGCGATATCCGATAGCGGGCGACCTCGGCTCGTGAGAGCGACACATTCCGGAATTCTGTGTTCAAATTTTTTCGGGTCTATCGTGCGAGTTATTTTCATAATGAAAGTTGAACGCATGTTATGGCGGTCACTTAACACATTATTACATGTCAACCTTTTTTGACCGGCAAGTAAATTATAAGAGCTCTATTTTGTTGTTTTTATTTTAAAAAGGTTCGTTTTATGCTATTTAAATTCCTACTATTTTAAACAATTGCATAATAATAATGAGGGTAGGTTTTTGCCACGTTTAATACAGACTTTTAGGGATAACAAAATCAAATTAATCGTCCGTGATTAGCCAAGTATTAAGAAGCTCTTGAGTCAGGTCATATTTATATAGTGATATTATTGGGTTCTGAAATACCATATAATGCAGTGTTTCTTAAACTTTTTCGGTCACGGACCACTTTCAGAATTTCAAAAAGTTCATGTCTAAGCTGAAATATCAACACAAGAATACAAAGTCTATCGTTAAAAAATCTTCCTATCGTTAAAAAAATTTCCTATCGTTAAAAAATCACTAAGTAAATATGTTAAAGGTTAACTGTGTTCCTGCGGACCCCTGGCACACATCTTACGGACCCCTACCCCTAAGGGGTCCATGGACCCCTCATTAAGAAACCCTGATATAACGCGTTTAAGTGCAAGTTGCACCAAGTAACTACTTAACTTTTCAACTGTAACTTTAACCATAAACGACGATTTTGACATATACATATTTGTAGAGTTCACTTTTTTAAGAGTCATAAGTGTAATATTATTTTAATTTAACTCTTTATCATCAGTTCTATGTAACAGACATATCTTCAAAATAGACTTCTAGTTCAACACTAATAAGAGCACGTTTGTGATATGGTTTCTGAAATTAATGTTCTGACAGGAGTAGCAAAAACCTACTTCAAGCTCTCGCCAAATATTTATTTAGGAGGACTTTGTCGTTGTCAGATCTAGAATGTCCTAAAAACTCGGTCTCCAAATGAAGTTTTGTACGATGATATTTTATTGTTCGCAAGAAAAACAGTGGTTTGAATGTTCGAGATTTTAAATACCTAACTTTCTAACAAAATATTTATGCGGCATTATTAGCGTGTAAATACATTTGTTTAGAAAAGGATATCAGCAAATCAGTTATCGGAGACACTCGTGAGGCTGCCAAAAGCTTTTACACACGGAAACCATATTTAGTAAACAACTGGTAGTTTTCTACTTTTGCAAAGGCGGTCGATTAGGTCTCTCAGATGGATCTCTCATCAAACCACTTCTACAGAAAAATGAGACACCAAGATTTATATTGAGAAAAAGCGATCGGAGCGCGTCAAATAAAAATGCACAATAATATAAATACAATAAATAATTATAAATTAAAGCAAAATTCTACTAAGTCAAGCGTAGAATGCGGTAAAGTGACAATATTATACATAACAAAAGCGAGCATAGGTACCTACGACGATAGCTTATGAAGTAGAGTCGTTAAAAAGGTCTCTTTATGTACTTAATTAAATTGCCAGAACTGTTTTGAAATTTACATAAATCTAAATTGACAATGGGATCTGTATAGCGACGTTGGTGGAATATTTTAGGACTAAACTCATTTAGCAGTTGAAAATATTTAATGTTAATATTGATTTTCGAACCGCCTCTTCTTGCTCGTCAGTGTCTTTGACACAGATACATCTATTGTTGACTTTGAGTCCTGTTTCAATTGTGAACAATTGAAGCTATTTTTTTCATTCGTTGCGGATATATATACACTCACGAGCAAAATAACGGGTGACTTAGCATACAACTTTGTATGGGAAGTGACCCGTTATTTTTGCTCGTCAGTGTAGCTTGATATCGCAATGAGCTCGTACTTCTCTATTTATCTTTGGCTTGTCAACTTTATTACAGTGAAGTGCGCTATATCTGCTACATATTGACTGGTACATGTAGACGCTGCATGCTGGATAAGCCGCGATTACTAAACCGTAAGGTATTTCGCCTTGGAGTTTACCACGGGAAGTTTGCTAGATTTGCGTTACGTTTCCTTTCAGTTTCCTCATTGTGTAAATGAACCCGCTGTGTTGTTTGTTTACGATGCGAGGCGTCTATTTTTTTATCTAAAAATTTTATGAGGCTTAAGTGCACTTGTGTGACTATGCCAGCCTCATTGGATGTCTCTTGGGTGGCGTCTATAAATGTGACTTTATCATGTGCATTAAAATGTTCTGTTTCATCTGTCTTTATTAAAATATCCGAAAATTAATACACGTGAGATGATGTTTGTGTTTTTGCCGTATTCTTTTCAATTACGTGGTTTAAAGATTCCCCGTTATTAAATAGGTTATATGTCTAGATTTATTAAGAGTGTAGATTGTGGAGAAAAGTCGTAGGTTTGTGGAAGTATATGACCTGGCGGCGAGGTCGGGCGGGCGCGGGGCCGCGGCGGCTGCGAGGCGGTGACGTCACCCGTCGCCAACACCACCGCGCTATAAAATACATCCCACGAAACAATACACGTTAATTACTGCCGATTGTAATTACGTACACACCTATATTAATATAGGTACAGCCAGTCTGAAGTAGAGCGTGTTTCAGCGAGCGCTGTAATTTGTAGGTTAAGTGGTGGGTCAATTTATTGAAATAGATCGTCAATTTGTACTCTAAAAATATTTCTGTGCACGTAATTGAGGAACTGATGTTGTTGGACTTTGGACCATAAACTTTGCGCGCTCTTCTTGATTGTTCTTTAGATGTAACCTTACCATAATTGTAGGAAAATTACTTTAAATAGGTACCTAAACTGAGTTGATTTTCCTGTCGTAATGTACTGCTAGCTTTGTCTGCATAGTATGAGATACCGCAGAAACTATCATTTTCTCAGATGAAAATTATCAAATAGTTAAGCTATAATGGTTACAATACAGTGAAAGAATTACATTGCTCTTAATGTGTAAAGCCAAAAAAAAAACATTTAAGTTAAATGTAGTCTATCTATTTATCGGCAATATCTACATTTTTTTCAAATTTTTGTGTGTGTGTAGAGGTATTTTCTGGAAATAAACAAAAGTAAAGTAAAAAGTTCGAAAATAAGCAATTAAAATTAAATTTTAAATTTTGTCTCCGCTAATAAGTTAGAATGGAGTACCAAATGCTCCAAATATTATTTAATAGGCTTTAGGTGAACATAGGTACGTGACTGAAAAACCAATTGAACACTTAATAAACACTGAAACAATAATTTTAAGTAACTGGCGAACTTTTAAAGTTCAAAAAATTACATTATTGTTAAAACACTTTGTTTCCCAGAATTGGTGTAAAACCTAGCAAAAAGTTAACAATCTCAAAAACTGTGCTGCTTTAAAGCTTCGCTTAGTCTAGTCACGAGACAGACATAGGCTATAAATATCTGTACGAGGCACGTGCCCCCGCACACAACGCGCGGCACTTCAAACGCCTTCAACAAACGGCACTTTTTGCGACCAATACTACTTTTACTTCCCATTTACGACTTCGTATCGTTTTACAACCAGCTTTAAGACAAGTCTAACGCATACTTACAGGCTAATCCATTCCTTGAAGAAGTTGTTATGGGCATTATTAAGTGTATGCAAACAGGAAGCAGTTCCATGTATTGCCTTGAGTGTTTTGCTCTGGATGCCAAGATGACACTGCCATTGAATTCTTACAAGTACCTACTGTCGTGCCTACTACTTCCTATTACGGTAAATAAAATGTCTTGGGCTTGGCTTGACACGCTGCCGCGTGTCTAGATCACTGCCGAGATACATACATATGTGTTTTTTTTTGGAGATTGGGTTATGTTATAACTTTTTCGTATGAACACTTTACCGAGCAACCCATGTGAAATCTCATAATATCTAGCCGGCTGTGAATCCGGTTTATATGCCGGTCGCCGGGTGTTGTTGTTCACATTGTCATTGTCAATCCGAGCATGAGACTTGGAGAACAATCGCATTTGCTTTGCAGTAATAAATTCGTGATACTACGTCGTCGTGGTAAGTGGTATGACAATTCGACAATTATGTGAAGGTCAAACTTGCTGCTATATATTCCTTTGATTATATCTTTTTCAGTCAACCATGAGGTCTGTAATTCTATCGGGATCGTTTTTAAATGCAGTCTTTAATTTAATATGATTGTAGTAGCGCAAAGTATCATAAAACTGTATAGGTAATTCAATTATTAATAAAGGTGCATAAAATCCAGCCTATCTTTATGTTTAAATATGTAGGTATTTCACGGTTTGCATTTAATAGTAGCATCTTTTAATGACATAAAAATCGTTAATTAATAAACTTTCTTCTCAGCTCTTACTTTGTGAAATCAAATTACAAATACTTCAAGAATATATTTTTTTACCTTATTTTATTTTTGTTACAGAGTGAAAAAATGTTGCTTTCATAATTGTATGTGAACTTCAACGAACTATTGTACATTTCATTGATGTTTATTAAACCATCAAATAGTTTTTTACGAGAAAAAAATAGTGTAAATACAAATTACTTTTGTGTTCTGTCACTTTGACGTCAGTCCAACACTAATTAAAATTCCAAAGACGCAACATTTTTTTGGTCAACCAGCTAAAGCGCCAGTGGCTTTGGGAAAAAAATTGGCAGCTATATGTGAGAGCAGGGCCTTGCGCTGTTTTACCGAGAAAACAGAAATACACTGGCTACCGCATTCGCTCGGGAATTGTCTGAACATTTCAACAAAACTCTGTGTATTTCCTATGTTCCAATTTGATAAGGCCAAACCTTATCGGACGTATTAAGTGCCAGTGTCATATGGCATTACGCCAAGTAATGATTAAGTTGGATCAGTTTATCTATGGCTGCATCGGCATCGCGGTACTTTCGGCTGAGGCTGCGCTAGTAAAGAGAGTTTATGTGCGCGATTGCCGGGAAACCTCAGGAACGGCGAATTTATTTGAAAACGCCACTGCAGTTGCGGTTGGAACCTAGTTTCTGAATAAACTAGGAGCATGGAAATCAGACTGAAAGGCATTAAAGTTGCCTGTTCTGCATAGATGCAAGGGAACGAAATCTTACGTTGTATTTCTACGGTTTTATTCATTGTTAACAAATTGCTTGTCGTCAAAGAATAGGCATGTTATGTTTGGATACAATTGCACGAGGGAAACATGAATTGGCATGATGTACCGACGTAATTGAATACTGCTGAATATGATATGTTTTTGATGCATATAAGGAACATTTTTCTAGTTATACATATGTGTATTTAAATGGAGCTGGTAGAGCGTTTGATTCATAAAATTCGTAGCAGTTAAAATACTGCACAAGAACACAGCTGATAATGATAATACTGTTATTTTCCGTTTCCTATTTAGGTTCCCTAAACAATAGATAACAGCATGTAGGTACCAGTACATTTCTACGAAAGCGTTGTTGAAGTAGAACGAATCATTGCAACAGCATTGTTTATAAACAGCAGTCGTTCGTTTGCTTGACAGGAGTGCTCTCTCTTGGCCAGTCGAGCGCGTGAATTGCACGACACTACTGCGAACTATCAGATGTCATTGACATACGCTTGTGCTAGTCTGATGGATACCCATTACGCGTAGATCGAACAATTTCGATAGTCGTACTTAGAACTGCTTCGTAATGGTTATTCCTAGGACTTATTTACAATTTGAATAACAAGAAGCTGTAACAAGAAGCTGTATCAAGATAAGATACCACTGTCACTCATTTTAAAAATACCTGTGTAATGCCTTAAGAATCTATACATATAATATTATCAAATAAGAAAGTAATATGCGATAAGGCTTTCTTTTATTTCTTAAGGTGGGTAATTTACAATCAAGGTTTAAATACGTTAGGAAATAACGAGCTCATAAAAATGCACGTGCGATAATTGGCATTGGAATGGACGGCTTAATTATATTTCCGAATGACATCTCTATACATGTAATAATGCCTACACACACATGCCTATTTCGCATTAAAACACGGTAAAAATCATATTAGGCATGTACTTACGAGTACCTATATAAAAACAACAAACTTGGTAAAGCGTTAATTACTTCCAACCATATAAAATACAAATAAAATTAATAGCATACCTACTGATTGTTACTTAAAGAAATTTAGCTTCCCTGCATATTGTGAGCTTGAGTGAGTTATAAAATCTGACACGCGTCTGAAGAGTGACCGGATGGATGGCAATAATTTAGATTTATTTGAACTTGGTCAGAACGGAAAGAACAAACAATAGCAGTGACTTAGTTTATTCTGCTTCTTGTGGTCATGCGGATCCCTTCTCTGAACAACCAGCCTTTTTTGTACCTTTTATACCTGGGCTTTAAAATCCTTCCGGGAATTTACTGGTTGCCGGATTTGTTCCGAGTAAGACTAACGATTGGAATAACCGTCGGCCTAAATGATAAGTATATTTATGCTCTGCAGCGAATGCAACAAGACGGGACATTGATGATTGATGCTTGAAAAATTTTAATGATGTGATAGGAATTAATCGATTACTGTCTTCCTTTCCATAATTTTGAAGAACAGAACCAGTTTTGTTTGAATATAGTAAGTACTTGAACTAATGATGCAATACCATTAAAATTCTTGATAAACTGCTAATATTTCGCACCCTTCGTGGAAGAAAGACGTAAGTCCTATTGACTTACTATGGGACTTACGTCTTTCTTCCACGAAGGGTGCGATTTATCGGAATGTAAACTGATGTGTATCATTTGAATAGACTATATGCCCGTAAGATAAACCATCTACTCGTAATACATTACATTATTATAATTATCGGTAATTTCCGAAAATCCAGTTCCCCTTATCATTGTTTTGACAGCTGAAATTGATCACGTTACTCGAGGCACGGCAGAGAGGATGAAGGGCTTTAGAAAACGTGTGAACGATTTGCTTAATTTACTCGTGGTTTCTGCTTAGTTCACTTATATTTTTACCCGAATGTCAGCACGAAAAATACTTTGTCACTCTTCACTCCGCTCAAAGCATGTTAGTACTTTCAGCAAAATTAACAAATAATCTTTGTTCGGCTGCCCACACATATAACATAGATATATATTGGTAAAGGCCTTTAGGTCTTGTTACCTTAGGCTTTGTCAGCCCCGTAAGGGGTAAGACGTGATTTATGTGTATGTATATCTTGGTAAAAAGTACTAAGCCTTAATTGTAGTGTTCCAAAAGAGAAACGTTTAGGTTAAATCTTTTCTTTTGAACTAAGCCCTTGTAAGGGTACCAGGCACATTTTCAGCCTGAAAAAGGGAACACGTCTTTGAAACTTACATCGTTAACTTTCTAGAACAAAAGAGATTTCGTCAAGATTTTTTTTCTGATGAAGCAAGTGTTGCGATTCAAAATATTTAAAATTTTAGAATACATCTAACTAAACTAAAAGTAACTTGAAGACAGACTGCAAGCTACGACGCAAAATCGTATTCATTGCATGCACCTGGAAAGAATTAAAAGCAGGACCGTGAAGAAATTACGATCAAAGAAATGTTTGATAAAAGTTTCCGTTTAATGAATAGGTCTATAATTTCATTTGTTTCAAGATTAAAACGGTGATTTGCAATTTTAGAAACTCCGCGATTTTTAATAGTGGTTGATAGGTTATTAAACTATCGCATTTTCTTGAAAGAAGTTACAAACTTTACTGGAAATGATCAGAACCTGATATGAAAAAGTGTGTACGCTGTAAAGGACGCTTAACAATATTGTTTTGTCAAGATAACTTCTTGTTTGTACGGAATTATGTATCACCATTTACTCAATTGAATCTGTGAGTCATGGCAGTTCTAATTCAGCCTCATTACTCGTAAAAGTGTAAATAACCCAAACCCTGACGGTACGTGTAAGACGTATTATCTTTAGTGCGCTTAATTCTCTTTGTACCTAAGCTGTTTTTCTTACTCATTTCAAAAGCAGTCTATTTTCTTTGCATCTGTTGTAAAATATGTATGTCAAGTCAATTCGCTACATTCAAACATGTAGAGCTAGTTTACCTAGAATTCCTATAGCTATCTATCCGATTATAGTTAAGAAAGATGACCTTATGAGACTTGTACTTTAGATGTACTTATTTAGAATTTTCTTCGTGATGTCATAATGACTAAACAACTTAAGTAGAAAGTTTCAAATTCATATGGTCTCTTCTATCACACTTGAACGATGTCAGAAAAAGTTAGACTGGAAGCGTGTCTGATTTTGATTCTCTGAGGCGCTGAACTTTTACTTGTTATGTACCTAAGGTGCGTCAATAGATTCATCATCACGTATGTTCCTTTAATTGAGGTTAAGGAAGCTTTAAAATGTTATAAAGCAAGGAGGAAAATATCAAAGTTGTTTACAGCATCCATTAACTAGGTAAAGCGTTTCTAAAATGTAACATATTTATTACATAGTATAAAACAAAGTCGCTTTCCGCTGTATGTATGTTTGTCTGACCCTATGTATGCTTGTATCTTTAAAACTACGCAACGGTTTTGGTGCGGTTTTTTAAAATAGATAGTGATTAAAGAGGAAGATTTATATGTATAATTCTACGCAGACGAAGTCGCGGACAGAAGTTTGTGAGGATCCATCCTCACAAACTTCCACATCCATGTGACGATGAGAGTGTGTATGTTTGTTAATTCTTCACGCTGAAACGACTGAACGGATTTGGATAAAATTTGAAACGGCGATAGCTAGTACCCTAGATTAACACATAGGCTTCTTTTTGTCCTGGAAAATTCCATAGTTCCCGCGGGATAGCGATAAAGATGTCAAAGGTCGTTGCCGCCTAATGTAAGTCTAATTCTACGTGGACGAAGTCGCGGGCAGAAGCTAGTTTTTAATAATGATGTAGGTTAGCTTATGGCTAAATATGAAAATGATCGTTAATGGTATGTGATTCTACAATGGCCATTTGTATTTAACAAAACTACAATACATGTTTAGGTTAACTAAACATGTCGTAGTGACTCGATCGATAACCTCGTCTAACCCTCGTAAAATAGCCAAAACTGATTGAATTGGTCGAATTGTTGGTAAAATATCACTGATGGCATAAATAGCACAACAAAAAGTTACCGCGTAAAGTGAAATGGGTTATGTTGAGTTCATTAGAGGAGTCATTAAGTATCGTGAAATTGTAAGAAGCGTGTTAGCATATTGGTATGCGTAAGGTTAGAAATACGATAGGTATGTGCAGGACTCTGAACAATGTAATTACAAATGAAGCGTTTATATTAACAAGCGACAACACGAAACCCATGCGTGGCGTGGCGAAAACACCGATAGGTTAGGTTAGAGTATAAAGAGTTATAAAGACTTACCACATAGTGCTGTTGCATATTCCTTCCAATGTGATCGAGTTTTGGCTGTCATCGTGAATGAATTACTTAATATTTCTTGACTATTAATGTATTACTGGACGTTTTGGAATGAGATTATCTTGAGCACTGATATGATATAAATATATAATATATGTAAGAATAATAAGTATATTAATAATTTGCATCCATTTTGGGGTTATTGAATATACAATTAAGTTAACGGAAACTAGCTAAATATCACAATGTTATGTTTTCGAACTAAAAATTAAATTGGGTTTGAAAGAAAAACGTTATAACTTATTAGGCTTCATTTTGGATGGTTTATGTGTTGGCTTGCTGGCTCATAGCGCGACGGGAAGACGTGTCGTGGTAACGCGACGGCGGCGAGTGAGCGACTGAGCGAGTCGTACAACGTGACGCAGCGCGGCGAGTCCAATGGAATGAGGTAAATCGGCGCGGGCGCACACTTTTGCTCTGAGTTTATCGCTTGGCTGGCGGTGCGTCGAATAGCTCTTGTGTTGATAAGAGGAAGGGCGATATCGGCTCGCGCCGCCGCGGCGTTGCTCGGTACCCGCCGCACGCGGCCGCTTCTCTGCGGCGTCGCGGCGCACGTTGCTCGCTGGTGGAACGACCGTGCCTCCGAATGTTTGTGGAGACACTAGTATTTTTAGACATTAGTCCAAAAATAATATTGACAATAGTTTGAACTGTACACTGCACGAGACACGCTTCATTGGCACATGCATGCAATAATTAAGCAACGGGAATGCCCTAATAACGGGGACGTGCGCGACGAGAAGGCTACATTTTGCGTAAGTGCTTGATACTGGGCAAGAAGCCCATTAGTTTATTTATTTAGAGTGTTTCATTTTACTATTAACTATCAACAATGTACACGATTGATTAAAAAAAAACTTCACAGGTTCACTAGAAATATCTACACAGCACCAATTGTAGACGCTTGTTTACATTAAGCATCATATTATGGTACTAAATATACATATGTCATCGAATGTATCGTAATACCTTTCGGAATTGTTTTAGGTAAGAAATAAATTATGTAGCAATAACAGGCAAGGCTGATTCGCGGAAATGATCACTGATCAGTTATGATTAGGAGGGTATACCTATACATGAGGCGTAAAAGACAAATAACAGATGAACACAAGACGCAAAGATCGCTTGCCAACACAGATTTGCGTTGTCCTGCCATTGCACCTACACCAATAATTCAAATCTGTATGACTCTTGGAAGGTTAAAATTAGCTCCGTGCAACTTTGCGATTCATGGGAATTTGTACTTGAGTGTACTCTCCTTTACTACTGTGTAAAATGTAAAAAGTAGGTGAAGAATTTCACGAGATAAATAACGATAATGTTCAAGAAGCGAGATTTATATAAGTTACGTAGGATTTGGCAATAGTATGTTTTTTAATTTAGCGAGTAAAAGAGCTGTGGTTTATGAAATATTAAGAATCATTTTGTGTCTACTTTTAAGTTCTTGAGTAGATACGTAAGTGGCAATGAATGGCATTTTTAAGTGTCTTTCTAATTTTGTGGTTTCCTCCTAAGTATGGGATTATATTTTTTTGGCATCTTTTGCGGTTGAGGACATAGTATCGTTTAAAAATAAACCGCTTAATATATCTACCTGCTTGCTTCTTAAAAATGTTAATGCTTAAATATCAATTTCTTAGTACTGCGGATCTTGATTAGAAATAATGGAAAGTCCATAACTTGGAACTGACATAGATAACTCGCTGAAACATTATTATAAATAATAAATTGGCACTTTGGATAGACACGTTTCTAAGGGTTAACCATGAATTATTTAACTGAAATATAATTATATTTTTAGACCAGTATATGATATAATACACTCCTAAATATCTGTTCTTACCTAATTGTAATAGCAGATATTAAAACGAAACCATTCGTTTGTCAGATAAAGCCCGTGCGCATTAAATTTGGTCTCATAAACGAGGGAAAAACAAGGTGAAACAACATTTATTGCGCCAATTGCAATTCCATTTATAAATTGCACAACTAAAATTGTCAGTAGAATAAACAATGACGCATTCATTTTCCTAACGCCGCTGTGTGCCTGCGACCGCGTGAAAATCATTCGAAAGAATCATGTTGATTAAACGTCAGTGGCGGTGGGCGTTGTTTTCGGCAAAGCTTTTGATTGGTTGACTGATAACGACCTTTGTCCTAAAATCTGGGAATGTTTTTTTTTTAATTAAATCATCATGCAGTACACTTCAAAAATAATATAAATAGTATTTTTTTAGTGAAGTCATGTTGTTTTTTTTTAAATTTAAAGGGCTAGGCTATGCGTTTCAATATAAATCTTTGACCGTTTTCACTGAAAAACTGTTAATGTATGACAATTACATTTAATTTTTTAAATATAATAGGCGACGACGCTGTTTTCTTTATTTTAACTAATTTATTGTCAGATAAAAAACACTTAATAAGTATTATTAGTAAAGTAAAAAGTAAGTAAACAAAGTAATAGTAATAAGTAATTTCACCCTATATTTCAATAAAATAAGTTAACGGTTAATTCAAATCTGACTTTTTTTTATTTCGAATTGCCGTTTATAGGATCTGTGATGATGTAACCAACCATTGTCTTACTTAATTATGCGCATGCGGTCGGCAAGCGGCCGCAGGCGCCAGCTCAAACGCCTATACCTAAAAAGAGAAACAAACCTAAATCACATATTTTTTACACTAATTCAAAGGAAATACTGATGCCGAAGTTTTAGGGCTTGTTCTTCTTCTTTTCAATTAGGTAAATGTTTTAGCTTTAGTTATTTAAAGAGACGGTTTGTTATTTACGTAGGTACCTATTATGTACCGTACCTAGAATTCATCATCTTTTACAAATGATTAGATGATGGTACCTTAGACATAAAGGAGTTCTTTTGGCACTTTCACCATCAGCTCAACTATATATTTACTTATACATATATGTGTAAGTTATCTACTTACTATTCGGTTGTCATCAACAGTTGCATTTCACCAAATACTCGTAGTGCTTTCCGAAGGCAAATTTATGAGTTACATTCAAAAATACCGAAGTAGCAGTGCTTGCACTGCTGTGTTCCGGTGTGGAGAGTAAGACAGCCGGGGAAATTACGGGCACAAGAGGCATTTCATCTTAGTCCTCTAGGTTGGCATCGCATCTGCAATCCCTGCGGGGTTGCGGGTGTCTATGGGCAGTGGTGATCACTTACCATCAGGTGACCCACTTGCTCGTTTGCCTTCCTATTCATATAAAAAAAAAAAAAAAAAAAAAAAAAAACCGCTACCTATAAAGTTTGAGGACTTCCCTCGATTTCTCTGGTATCCCGTCATCAAATTCTGACTTCATGATAATGAGACCAACTAGAAAGCGTAGTATGCTTAATCAACGTAACAAAAAATCGGTGAACGTACATAAAAAAACAGATTGATAAGCTTTACAGTTTTTGCAGTCGGTTAAAAATAATAATACTTTTATCACACAAAACGACTGTTTAAAAAGCAACTAAAATGTTCTTTATTAAAAATTATGAAGATGAGCACTATGATTATAAAAGCTCCTTTCTACACCTACCCAATAAATGGCAAACTTTACTGCTAATTTAATCTTTCAAATAAGCTAAGGTCAGTTTTTTCAAAATGCTCATGTTAATAGTCCTATTCAAATTAAATATAATTTGAACCATTTTCTGTAGTAAAAGAACCCTAGAAACCTTACTGCAACGTGGAACTTGATGATATAGGCTTCTGTAAAATATTGATGATAACATTGACAATCTATGTAATAACAATTGCCTTCCGCAGTGGAATATTACTGGGAATTATCACAATAAATGTAAAAAAATATTCGTGATACCATCTTGAAGTGGCGGTACGTTTACTGCCCTTGTACAATGTACCTCGTCCTAATTACATTTTACTTCCCTACAATTGTCTTTCTTTGTAGTTCTTTCATTATAATATAAATACAAATACTCGACATTGACACCACAAAACAACACAGTGAGTTTAATAATTATTTTAACAGGGTAATCAATGCTCAAGAGGTTTCGTTGTTTAATTTCAAAAATGATAATATTTTAAAGAAACCACAGAACCTCCTAGTGGAAAAAACGCAGATGCTCAAACTATTAAAACTATACTGGCGAGCAAAGTTGTACTATGAAAAGTGACCCATTATTTTTGCTCATTCAGTCTAGTTAAAGAGCAGTTTCAAAACAATTTGAATTCCGTAGCATGAGCCTTATATTTTGTCGCTTTCTGATAAATTAAGTTCAACAAGCAAATCGGACATAAAATACATTTCAATGACAACGTTGTTAGCTCGATTACTACGCATTAGCATTCTGTATTTGGATGACTCGAAATAAGATACTTATCTCACCTTGTCGAAAAATTTGATACTGTCAAGCAGAATACAGCAAGTACTACCTACTTACTCTTATTCTTTCCATTTAAATTGTATAAAACCACCGTTGCAAGTATCTTCTACGCCATCTTAATAAATAAAAAACCTGCATAATCAAAACATTACGATTATGAAACTTGTTTGTAGTCAATAGGTGCGTGAAAGTATAATTTCTTACTTAAACTGCAAGAAGATATTCAACTCCGTCGCTTCCAAGTTGTACATGTATACTTTCTCTAACATGGCTATTTGCTCTGAATAATTTATAAACTTCATGCATGATAAACTACAGTACGAGAAAATTTGGACTTCCCGAAGAAAATAATAACATTTATAACTTATGGGAACTCATTAAGCCGAACGCAAGAGGGAGGTAATTTTGAACCCTAATCCTAAGTTATTTGCAATTTCGTAAGGTAATAAATTGTAAACCTAACGCAACCGCGTTACGTAGGTGACTACGGAGCGTATTTTGAATTTAATGATAATAACTGTTTACAGAAATGACAATACAAATGGAAAAATCCTCTGACAATTTCAGAAACAGAAGTCGGCAAAGTCGACTTTAGCCTTATTTGGTCGCAACCTTTATTTTAGAATTGTTTGTACATTTTTTTATTAAGTACAGTATATTTTACAAAGTCCAATATTGTTTTTGGTAAAAGTAAACCGAGTTAGAGAAAACTGCTAATTATTTGTATACCTGCTGGCTGAGATAAAATAAAAAGACAATAGGAAGGAAATGGCAAATACATACATCACGTCTTTATCCTTTACGGGGTAGACAGAGCCTAAGGTAATAAGACCGCCATGTTTAGCGTGATTGTGGGTGTATAGGTGGAAAGGCAGTAACTCAAAGCGGCGGCCCGGCAGCCCTAGACGGCGATGGCGGGACGAGTTGGACACCTTCTTAAGGGACTGGACACGTGCCGCAGCAGACCGAGAGCTGTGGAAGCATGGGGGGAGGCCTTTGCTCAGCAGTGGGACACAATAGGCTCAAAACAATAATAATAAGGTGGAAAGGGGAATCAAAATAGTGACGAGTTGCTAGCCACATCGCCTGTAACATGATTCTAAATTGATGATCATAAATTGTCTTTTTAGGAATATGTTAACTAAGTAAGTAAAAGCTTTTTTAATATAATTATTGATTTGTTATACCATGGTTATACAGTGTGTAAATTTCATACGGTTTCGTTTCGATATGTAAATTTCATAGGTAATTGATTTTTTCTTACTACCTAACTAATTTAGCAAGCGTGTATCACACAACGCGTCGATGAAAATTAACGCACCGACCTATGTAAACGTCATAATACTTAGGTATGTCAAATGAAATTGTACGTGTTACATTGCTCCTAAGACAAACATAAAAAAATAATTACGCTTCTATAACAAAAGTCACTGGCAAGACGTCAGTCTCACTCTCACATTTGTATGATCGTTAATACGGATAAAATATACGCCCGTATGAAATTTACGCTCTGTATTAATTGACATACATCATGGTTTAATGGTAAAGTCAGTTCAGACCTTAAGCCATTAATACTTTGGATACATCATCGTCTACAATTTAATTATTTTTTGAGACATTGTTTTGCATCGGTGACCCATGCGCTACGCGACTCACTGAAAACAACTCTCTAAGTGACTTTCCGAACTGTTTTGCCGGCACACATTCGAGCGGCTGAGTAAAGTAGGTACCTATCGACTGAAAGTTTTCTCATTTTTATATAGCACAGTATTACGATTATATTATTTTTCGATTTCAACGGTAGTATTGTTAATATGCTTTCGTTATTCGAGCTGTCACATGAAAAATGCAATGCAGAGTTCTTCTGTACAGCAGCTCGAAGCACGTAGGAATGTCGACATGTGATCAGCAGGCCATCGCGTGAAGGCGCACACATACGCTGACTTTTGCATGTGGGCTAAGCCACTGTAAACTCATTGGCAACTACACAAGTGTGAAACGTTTTATAGAGGCTCGAGCGAACTACATGCTAACGAACTTGTAGTGAGGATGGGCTGCGATTTTCAAAACTAGTCGAGTTTTATCAACCAATTAATATGGATTAATTGTCGCTCCTCTGATTTAAATGAACGTAAATCTCACCCGAGGAAAAGGTTTAATGGAATTTGCTCAGCAAAATTAATAGCCCCACTTTGGTTTTATTGATTTCCTTTTGAAACGGTTTTAGCCTTTTAGTGTACATGCACAAAAGTATAGATATTCTTTTGTGCCAAGAATTAGCTCTTCTCAGAAATTAAAATATACGTCCAGTTAAAATATTATGATGTGCATTCTTAAACAAAAACGCTCTGCTACAAGACAAAAATATATACGTAAATATATATGATATTATACATGTATGAGTCAAGCATAGCAAGGTTCCAAGAGAAATCAGTCAGGTTTAATCCCGAACGTGATTTTTTCAGCATTCGGATTGTTGATAGTTATTGATATTGAAAGTACACTGAGGAGCAAAAATAACGGGCCACTTTACTTACGTACAAAGTTATATGTAAAGCGGCCCGTTATTTTTGCTGGTAAATATATACTTAGTAAAATTACCTATAGTTTCAAGATCAATTGCTAATCTATTCACAGACTTCGAGCGCAAAAACGCTTATATAGGTTATTCTCCTATGCTTGATTGCTTGATACCTACTTAACGTCAGTTTCTGGCATTGATTATTTTGGCAGTGAGATAAAGAGTAAGGTTAGCTAGCCATGATATGAATTCGTACTGCTTAATTAATCACTATATATCGTCATTAGTACAAAAATTCGCAAAAATCCAATCACCTTACATGCGATGTTGCCAAATGCCGTTCAACGGACTTAGAATAGTCACCTTTGAATTCTTGAAACGCTACGCTTACAGCTGAACACATCGACGCAAATAAAACTTTGATGTGGGTGTGAGATATTTACATGTGTGCGTGTGTTGATAAACGTAGACGCTTATCTAGATACAAGTACAAATGATGTTAAACAATCATGACGTTCATGGTACACACCCACAGTACCTATTAATGGTACTCGGACAACGGTTTGGGGAGAATAGGCGTGTGGTAGTGATTATCATTCTTTATTGCCATGATCATCCTTACACTGCTTATTTTAAATAATTTTATCGGTTAATTAATTGACTTACTCTGATAATCGCTGTAACCAATAGAATGGCTGCAATTGTGACCGAAATATCTTCACGTGGCGTCCTAACTAATAATAAGAATGCGATTATGTTTGTTCATTAACTTATTTGTTTGTTCTACTTTCTCACCTAGGCGCCGACTAACTCCGAACGCGTCGGAAAGTTACAACTTCCGTTTAAATATGTTGGTACTTAATTAAGGAAAATGTAAAAATAAAACGTATTTGTGGTTATTTTTCTCTAAAAATATCACTACAGATGTGCAGGAACAGTAGTATTTTTAATCTATGCATATATTTTGACGATAGGGCGCGTTGATTCATTAGCTTTGAGGATTTTGGAAGGTTTTGTCTGGTGGTGCAATTTACTTAAGGTGATGGAATCGAATGCAATGGTTTGATTTCGCTGCAGCCAGGCATCTGCCACAAAATCGATTTAAAAATCGGTTTAGTTTAAGTCCTGCAATGCACCGCAATCCAGAATGTGTCTACAATACAATAAAGTAATCAATCCTTATTGCTGCTTAGATAAGTCAATGTTTTTCTATTCAGTCTAATTACATCATTATTATTTCTCTATTGTGGTCAAACTCCGCAAATGTTCATTATTATTAATTATTTTATTTTATTTACTTAGCTATGTATTATATTTACGTTAGTATTGTTGTTTTTATTATTCCTGCGTTTTTCATGTCTATTTGTTTCCGCCACCTACCTACTTAAACTGTCTCCGACTTATTTCTTTCTTTTATTGGTTGTCTGGTAGAGATCGCTATTAAGCGATAAGATCACCTATTGTCTACCTTGTTCATTGTTTATGTTTTGATTTGTACCGATTTGTGGTGTTCAATAAAGAGTATTTGTATTTTATTGTATTGTACAGTTAGTACAAAATGGTTATTGTGTCTGTCTGTTTGTTACTCTTCACGGTTGAACCACTTTTGATAAAATTTGGGAAAGAAAAAGTATGTAAGTACCTAAATTGAAAAACAAAGCAGGCTGGTTATTATTGCAGGTTTCCTGGGAAACGGACAGCGATAACAAAAGTCGCGGAGACCAAATATTGACAAAAAATACGTACTAAGAGCGTTCTAGTGCAGCATCATAACGGAGAATGGCACGTTGAAAAGAATGCGTTAAAAAACCTTTATTACTTTTTTGGGTTTCAGACCTTATTATACGAGTGGTATGAACTCGAGCAGGCTCCGTCCAGGCCGCTACCACCATCTTATGTGGTGGTGCCCACTCACCATCACGTGACCCAGTGCTCATTTGACTTCCATGTCGTGTATATGAAAAAGAAGAACATTACACATCTGTGTACTAATTTGAATATCTTAGGATTGTTTGTGACATTCTCGTGCTCAGCACTCACTAAACCGATTAATTTGAAAATGGCTGAAAAAACCGATTGTCTATAAAGTCGGTTACGGATGGATTTACGTGATGACATCATAAAGAAACATTCAAACTGCTAGCTCTGACGTCACGCGAGAAGATCGTGCCTCTCTATCGCTTGTTCCACGCTCTCGCTTGCACACTGACGTCACGCGAACGTAACGCAATGAGTCATGCTTTTTCTTGAGTGCAGCCGGCGTTCATCGATTTATAAGACGTTATTACGTCAAAAATATGTGTTACAATTCAAGTATAAGTAACAATCTCCCTACACCGCTAGTTTTGTGTATTCCGTCGCACCTGCGTCAATGTTGTCGCGGCCATATTGTGAAATACCTACTTACAAAGACGTTATCTAACTCATGTGCCTATATTTTCTTTATATTAATATCATCGATAAAATGATTAGAGCTACTTTCAGCGTATGCTTATTTTAGAGCTGTGATTCAACAACTCTTACAAGTCGTAGCAAGTAAAAATAAAAAGAACCACGGAGGGCTGGTGGAGGGTTTTTACTTGTGTCGACCTGTATCTCGGAGTGGAAAGCATGATGAAGACGTAACTGCGATAAGAAATGGCATATTTATTAAATCGGCCGGTAAAATTCCGCATGACACCTTTTCCATGACGCTTTTCGAGGAACAGAATGATTAAGCACAGTTTCTCGTTCTTATGATGTTAATCTTTATTGCATAAAATTACATCATTAAATATTGGATACTCTATTTAAATTAGATAGTGATATCCAGTTAATCCAGTACAATGCAGAAATTATTAAGGAGTTCATGTTTTACGCCATGATATGAAAAAGAAACCTGATTGGTATATATTAATTACATTGGCATTGCCGCAAATTTCATTTTTAAAATATTTGCACTTATTTTCATAATTCTGATGGATGGTGTAATGATAACATTGTTGGGAAATCGTGACGTATGAACACACCTCCATGACTCCAAGATATGCCTTCGGCAGAATGGGTGTGGCTGTCACTCAGCGTCTACATGATTATCACGCCTCGCTGCAACTTACATGACAATCAATGACTTCATTTAAAAATGCACTTAGGACGGATACGGTATTGGAAAGTTCCATATACGTGATGATATAAAATATTGAGCCCCCAGTCGCGTGACTATGTGGCAATGCTCTGATCTGAGATTTGTAGTTGTCCTACAACTGTTTAATTAGTGAAAACTGTAAATCTCTCATTTTTAATAATGCAACCATTTACAAGCACGTTAGGATATTTTTATGGATTAAGTTAGGTTAAATTCGAGAGGTCCGACGTGTGAAACCTCCTCGAGAATTCTAGACCTTACGGGAGGTACTGTTCTCTTCTATCAGACCTAGAGGGTCTAATGGAGGGAGGGAGAAAGTAAGGCTTGACTCGCTGCACCCTTCGCGGATGTCAGTATTGTAAATAGTTGACGGAGGTCGTCATGTGGACACTGCACAGGCGAGAGAGTTGAGTGAGGGGGTGAGCGTATGCGTGCCGTCGCAATGGATGGAAATCGGTCACTGCCGGTCAGCACGTTACCCTGGTCCGTAGGCGGTAACGTGCGTATGGGTCGCATCGGAGGCTACGAGGAAATAACCTCTTTGAAAGGAGAGAGCAAACATTCTCAACCTACATTGTACGGTGTTGTTGTGAGGTGCCCCAAAATTATCGCCATTTCTATTCAATCTAATCACCAAAGGAGATAAGAACACATCATTGCAAACAGTTTTGCCCAAGCCTGTCGGTCAACAGATGATGTTGCACAGATGTTGTTTGCTGCGCTGCCATTTGGTCTACTCTGTTCACACTTACCTTACCTTTACTTTACCTTACTGTAAGAATAACGTGCGTGGTCGGGCGTGGCCAACTCACTTAATGTCACTTAATTGAGCGAACGGTCCTACAACAGCTGCGTAAAATATGGGATCATATGGTAACTAGGTCAATGTGAAATGTAGTTGACATGTTCCTAAAACAACACGATTGATGTAATGCCTGCTATTGTCTAGTAGGCACTTCCTTTGTTGGTAATGGTATTATTCCGAGGGATAGCTGTGGTTAAACCAATGTGGATCAAGCTGGCGCGAATGTTGAAGAACAAGTTAAGTTTTTTGAAGTTTCAATCAATGTGTCAATTACCTACTCTGTACTATGGGGAAATTGACAACTAATTTAGCAGCACGTATCGGCAGTAGCGTTCTCATAGTGTTAACCATTTTTATGTGCGAGACGGCTTAGCGAAGAAAAACTTTGTATTGGGGATTCATGTATTTTTTTTGCTTTCGATTAATAATTAAAGGATCTATTTCAGTGAATGAGGATATTGCTGCTTAATCGTTTTCATCGCCTAAAAACAATATTACCGGCATATCTCAGAAGTAATTTAACTGTTTTTCATGATTATGTCGTTTTCACGTGACTTAATTCATTCATTGAATATGTCACATAAAAGCAAGAGAACAGTTAGGTCAATAGGATATCATACAAATGGTAATGTTGGTATGTATCGTTGCGAGAGGTCTCCTTAGTGATTAATTTAATTGAAGTAATGCGTAGTATAGTTTGAGAATATTTTGATAAGTGAACACTGTAAACAAGATATTTATTTTAATTGACAACAACATGGCTTGGGAACAACAGCAGAAATTAATTGTGCAGTGATACGTCATGGATACTGACACGCAGGCTATTTGGCTTGACCATAATCACGCATTGATGTGAAAATGTGGTAGAACATGTTTGCCATATTAATGTAATTATTTAGTAATTTACTTATGTGGTAGAACATGTTTGCCATATTAATGTAATTATTTAGTAATTTACCAAACACTTACCCCTTATTCATAAACGCTCTATAGTCTTCTGGTGTCTTAGCAATCGTTTGTCCTTATCTGTCAAAGGTAAATGCCAAATTGACAGAGAAGCACAAACGATTGCTAAGTTAGCAGATAACTCAGATTTTTACTTTCGAGAGCTATTTTCACAGATGTGATCTTAAAAATCAGCCCAGCATCAGTTCAATCAGCAATAAGTTATACACCTGACTCCGTGTAATATCAATGAGAGAATGGGTCAAGATATGATTGTTTGCCAAGCGCAGAGATTACTTACTACATGGAAGTTTAATTTCATACACACCCACACACTACTCCTATAGATACAAAGGCGACAGGCTGTACAAAAAGTAGGTACATGAACCTTATGGTTGCCTGGAAGAGATCGCTCTGTAGCGATACGGCGGCCTATTGTTACCTTGTAATATTCTGTATACCTTATTTCTATTTTGGTTGTTATGTGTGGTGTTCAATAAAGAGTTATTGTATTGTATTGTAAACAGATCATACTAAGTAACCTTGTTATTTAACGAAAATGGCTACTTAATAAGTTGAAGTATTCAAGTCATTCCGCTATCTTCTCGGGTAAGCTCAACATTTTAATTATTCACAGTTTATGTTTCTAGAAGGTTTCCTGTATACCTACGTAAGTCAACATTGATACTGCTACAAAATAAGGATTCGATAAGCGTATCAAAAGTGAAGAATTTTCCATTTGTGGAATTTGTACCTACAAGTAACATCTAAGTATAGATTGGTTTTACATTGAGCACATCTTATTTCCTCGTTTTGTTAGTAGCAAAATCAAATGTAAGTTATGTCTATGCCTAAGACAAATGTCAAATGAAATATAATGACAAACGAATGTTAAGTTATCGTAAGCTTGACAAATGTGTAGCTATTCTGATCGGTTGATCGGGTAGATGTATAAAACACAGGAGGTCCCGTAAGTAGGACAAACTTAAGGGGGAGATAGGTGGGAAGATCATTTACCAAATACTAATAGAAAAATAATCTTAGTATAAGTGACACCGACACCACATACATACATACATACAGTCACGCCTCTTTCCCACAGAGGTAGGCAGAGACTACTTTGTTCCACTTGCTACGATCCGGACATACTTCTTTCGCTTCATCACATTCATCAATCTCTTTATACAAGTGAGGACATGCTCGTCGGTTTCTGGTACTCCTGACCTGACCTTTTTCCAAAACGAAACCGCTAAATTCACCAAATTTATGTTCAATCTTGAACAAAGTCAAATAGAAGAAGAAATATTAAAATTTAAAATCGATATAATCTCGAAAACTGTGATATTTTTACTAAGGGCATTTTACTATACCCTCTTATATCCCCCTTAATTTGGTCATACTACTCACGGGACGCCCTGTAGATAAGAAACTAGCTTTGGTACGATGTGGGCGATGGGACACACATCCTTTAACCTTTTCGGCGCCACGTCAAATACAAGAGACGTCACCCATACGCCAGTCGTCTTTATTGCGATGCCTAAATTGAACCTAAACCCAATTGATCGAAGGCTGTTTTTGCATTGAAGTAATGGACGTTTATACAGGTCGTTGGCGTTGAACCTACGGTGCTGATATATGTGTCGTTGGCGTTGAAAAGGTTAAATGTTTGTAAGAGTTTTCCATTTGAAACTGATATAGGTGTAAAAATTAAGAAAATGACTTGTTGTATGTAGTAGTGTACAGAACTGATATGGGTCATAGTCATTTTTCTAATTTTGAATGTCAATTTGTCTATTCGCAAGCAGACTCACACATACAACAGGTCATTTACCTACTTAAGTTTTTCACCTATAATACAATGTACTTATGAATAACAGAAATATAAAAATTACAATAAAACACCAGAAAAGTTTAACTTTTTTTAATATTTAAGGCACTTTGTGTATTAATTGTTTTAAACACCAACGGCAACCAGATGAGTTATTCAGTAGACAATGTGTCTTTTTTTAATTGATTGATTTACTTTTTTCTCAAATGGAACAAAACCATGTGATCTGTTACAGGAATGTTTCACGATTATCACCACAACGTTAAAAATGCTCTCAAAGTTGTAAAAAATATTAAAGCATTAAAGGATCATTTAAATAATTAACTCCTAGCCTAAAATATATGCAAGTATCTGTAAGTACGCAGAACGTTGGTATTCCTCGTCAGTGCACTATCACTTTTTAATGCATAAAACAGTATTTTCAAACAAGCCCCATGACAAGGTTACTTTTGCCATTTAAATAGTTAAATTCTCCCATCCTCTTTTACAAAAAGTTACAAACTTGTTTTGAAAAATAATGTTTTCTCGGTGTCTGGCAAAGTGTTTATAGAGAAGGGGATGGAACATACGAGTACATTGCAGTTATTAACTTAATTTTTAGTACGTTTTCTAAAAAAGAAACCTAGATAAAATATATCGATTTATTGCCCACGAAACCCCCTGCATGCCAAATATCCAGATTATATATAAGAATTGCTCTTTTAAAGGTATTAGATAGGATCGACTTGTTTAATGTAGGCACTTCGAGACAAATATCTCGTTAAGTAGGTATTATCATCATCAATATCAATCAATACATAGTATAAAACAAAGTCGCTTTCCGCTGTCTGTCCCTAAGTCATGCTTAGATCTTTATAACTACGCAACGGATTTAGATGCGGTTTTTTTAAATATATAGAGTGATTCAAGAGGAAGATTTGTATGTATAACTCTACGCAGGCGAAGTCGCGGGCAGAATCTTATTTATAAATTTCCAATGAGCGTGAGGACCTTTGAACTTGCTTGAATTATCAGCACTATCTTTACGGGGACGGGGAGACTACTGGTGACGTCATCAACACTGGCGAATATGGTAGGTGCAGAACTGTAACTCAAGATAAGGAAAGGTTATATATAATAACTAAATCATAGTAAATAAAATTCAATCACCTTCCACTTATCTGGAGAATAGCAACGAGGACTATAATAAAATTGTTTCCTTTGCGAATCCGCAACACAGACGGTAATAAAATGGTCTCATTTATTCGTACTCTTAATAAAGAGTCGTTATGCGAATCTATGAAGCCAAATAAAAACTTCCATAGCTCTTGAAACGCGACAGGTCGGTGACCTTGTACAAAAACGGACCACGAAAGCGGGGCGTGAGCAATACAATCCTACATGTATTCACCACTACTCTTACAGGTTTTTTGCTTTATTTCACACAGCTACAACTCTTCACTGATTTTATTTTAGGACGGTAACAAAATTTAGGTACATATAGGTACATATAGGTTTAACAAACCACTTGATATTTTGGCATTAAGGACAGTTAGACAGTACCTTAGCCAGACCAAGTTGGGCATCTGCACGTCTGCCACGAGTGCCAGCAAGAGTCGCGTCGCACGCGAGATAAGTAGATTGCCCGTCTTTTTCTTACTGTTCGTTCTAGTCTATCTCGCGTGCGATGCGACTCTCGTGTGCTCTCATGCTAGCCGAGCTGTTAAAGTGCGAAAAATATTCATTTTACAAAAGTTACTATCTATTTAAGTATGGATTATTCTGCATATTAACAATATAAACATGTTGGCTTAAAAAAGTAAATTTAATATGTGTAAATACATTTTCTCCTTGTCTAAAGTAACCATAAAGCTACACGTAACGAGCTACCTACTCGTACGTTGTCGGCAGCTTTTGATGAAGTATTTTTATGGTCCTAGATTTTAAGTACTTTTACGGCGTGTTCTTTGTACTTTTAATAACTACCGGAAACCGGAGTGAGAGATTTTCAGGGGCACTTTTAAAATTTATTATCACCGCAATTAATGTTCAAAACAATTATTGAAGTTTCATTATGCAAAAAAAATGTTAAGCATTTATTTATTGTCGAAGCTTGCATTCTCATATAGCTTACATAGGTATACCATCTTTTTGAACTCAATCCTGTTACAGAAGTTGGTCAAATTTGACTCGCAAGATTTGACTCAAAAAAGCATACGTTGCAAGCAAAATAATAAGCAAGTATAATATTTTTACAAGGTGCGTAAATGATAGCATGGATTATTTCGAGACGGTGAAATACCTACAGTTAAAAATTTAAGCACCCTTTACAATGTCACCTTAATGAAACTGATAAATTACAAGAACATCTAATGTATAATCTTCTCACTTTAACGGATCACAATCGTCCAAATTCTTGGCACCATAATTTGGTAACGCTATTTGTTCTACTAATATGTTCGGGAACGTTGGGAAACACAAGGATTAACATTTAGAATTCAAACCAGGATTTCTTAGGAAACGCTGTTTAATGACTGACATCCGTCAAAGACAATCTAGAACACATCAGCTCCTTCACCTTTAGTTAGGAAACCTAAAATAGAAAACATACACAATAAATATAAAACAAACAATAGATCAGTATCAAAAACAGGACCTTATCAAATCTTATAACTAATACTTTTTCTAGGTCTTAAAACCCTATCGCAAGGAACCTCAGCGGGTGCTCCCTCTGCAGATCCTGGTTCCCCAGTGTCGGTTCCTCGTTGTCCTACTGTCCCTACTTGCTGTCCTGCTAAATCTAACTGTTGCCTTTCTGTATCTACCTGTTGAGTTTCTGTCTCTGCCTGTTCCTCCCCCTCAACCGCATCATGCCAGTCATCTCCTAACACTTCCTGATCTACAAGTTGGAAAGGCGTTGACCAGGTGGACTGTGACGCGACTAAGCAGCGTCCTGTACCATTTACCAGAGGAACGTCATTAGACACGCAACGCATCAGCTGGTCAATGTGTCGTTTACAGATAACCTTATCTCCCACCAATTCTACTAGAAACATCCGGTTCCCCAATTTTTCAGTTATAGTGCCTTTTTTCCAAATTGGCTTCCTATCTACGTAGCACCTACACCAAACTAGTTCACCGATGTTAAACGATCTTTTAGCTTCATTTACTAATTCCGGCTCATCATGACGCGGCGGTACTAACAGGTCTAGCCTACCACGCAACTCGCGACCCATCATTAACTTAGCAGGGGAAGCTCCCGTGGCGCAATGAGAAGTGTTTCGGTATTCAAACAAATATTCTTGTAATTTTTCATAAACTTTGTATTTACAAGAATAAGTGCTTAAAATTGCCTTTAACATTCTCTTACACGTACGGACGCTGTTTTCCGCCTGACCATTACTGCAGGGATGATAGATTGGAGACGTTAGGTAAGAGATGCCATTAGATTTGCAAAACTCGTGAAATTCAGTGGACGAAATTTTTGCATCATTGTCGGATACTATAGTCTCTGGCAGGCCGAATCGAGAGAACAAAAATTTCAGCTTTAAAATAAGCTGCTTTGTCGTGGTACCACAACTCATATCGAAACACTCCAGCCATTTGCTGAAAGCGTCAATGACCACAAGATACGTCCCCTGAGACACCGACATGTAGTCTAGATGAATGCGCACCCAGGGCGCGGCGGGCCGCGGCCACGGCTGCGGCGGCGCGCGCGCTGGCGCGGGGCGCAGTGGCGCGCACACGTGGCACGCGCTCACTGTCTGCTCGATGTCCTGGTCGATGCCAGGCCACCAAACTCGGGATCGAGCAACGCTCTTTGTTCGGACAATACCTTGATGAGTTCGATGTAACTCGCGTAATATGTCAGTCTTGTGGACGGTCGGAATCACGACTCTGTGACCTCGTAGAAGGCAACCATCTTCTACCTCCAGGTCTGTTTTACAATGAAAATAAGGTAAAACATTTTTACATACTATCTTACGCGGCCAACCGTATTTGACATATTTCATTACGGTTTTAAGAACATCATCATTCATTGTAGCTTGTCGTATGTCCTTATAAGTGACAGGCAGTCCTTCTAACTGAAGAGAATTTAAAGCCGGTGACCACTTTTCAGCCTCTTCGTAAAGATCCGAGTCGCACTGAACCAAAGGAGTTCTTGAAAAATAATCCGCAACCGGATTCTCTTTACCCGACGTGTACTGAATTTTAAAATTATATGCAGAAAGAAAAACTGCATACCTGACCAACCGTGACGCAGTAGTAACAGAGATGCCACCCTTCCTACCAAAAATTGCCAACAACGGTTTATGATCGGTTTTTAAAATAAAGGGATCTCGGCGGCCATACAAATATTGATGGAAGCGTTTAACACCGAATACAATAGCCGTAGCTTCTTTTTGCAGCTGACTATAGTTACGTTCGCTCTGCAGCAGTGACCTCGAGCCAAAAGCCAACGGTCGCTCTTGTCCGGTGGCGTCGACGGTGGCCAGCACGGCGCCCAGGCCGGCCGGGCCCGCGTCTACGCTCAGCACCAGCTGCGCCGCCGGCTCGAAGTGCGCCAGGACGCGGTCGCTGCTGAGCTCGCGCTTCATTCTGTCGAAAGCCGCTTGCTGCCGCGCCGTCCACTCCCATCGTGCACCATCTCGCAACAATTCGTGGAGTGGCGCCAATATTGATGACGCATTGGGGACAAAATTACGATAGTAATTTGCCATTCCTAGAAAACGTTTAAGTTCAGTTACATTAATTGGTTCGACCACTTTGACAATAGCCTCCACCTTTTTTGGTGACTTTTGCAGACCGTCTTTACTTATAATGTGCCCTAAATACACAACGCTATCTTGGAAAAACGAACATTTACTTTTTTCCAACCTGAAACCTGATTCCTGCAATCGCTGGAATACTTTTGCCAGCCGCTCCAAATGTATGGCTGTAGTCGGGCCTGTCACGCAAACGTCATCTAGAAAAACCGTTACGCCATCTATACCCACCAAAAGGTTTTCAATCGTGCGCTGAAAAATCGCCGGGGCGCACGCCAAACCAAAAACTAATCTTTTGTATTTGAACAACCCTTTTGTGGTATTTATGGTCGTAAGTTTCTGCGATTCTTCTGACAGCCGTAACTGATTATAGGCCTGACTACAGTCCAACTTGGAGTACTGTTGGCCATTACTTAGCTTGGCAAAGATCTCCTCTATCCTCGGCAGAGGATATTTATCAACATAAATATCATTGTTCAATGTCACTGAGTAATCAGCGCAAACCCTGATACTACCATTAGCCTTGGGCACCGGAACAATCGGCGTGGCATAATCCGAGTGGTTCACGGGCTCCAGAATGCCTACTTCCACCAACCTCTCGAGTTCGGCCTCGACCTTATCCTTGATCGCAAACGGCAACGGGCGAGCCTTACAAAACTTAGGCTTCGCACCTTCCTTTAACTGCAAAGTAACATCAGCACGTGTGTAGCAACCTAATTCCTTACTAAATAGCTCTTTATACTTTTCAATCAATTGTTTCACCTTTAGTTTTTCAACAGACGCCAAATCAATCTTGTTATTCATTGAAGTTATGCATAATTTGAATTTTGCCATAAAATCTCTCCCCAGCAACGGGGATCCACCGTTTTCTACGACATAAAACTTAAGATCGTGTGTCAAACCGTTATACGTTGTTTTAGTGGTAAAATACCCTAGAGGTTTAATTTTATGACCATTGTAAAAGCACATTCGAATGTTACATTTAAACATTTCCTGATGGGCAAAATGCGACAAATACAAATCTTTTGAAACAACATTGACACTTGAACCAGAATCAATTTCCATTTTTAGGTTCGTACTACCATTGACTACGATTGTTACAAAATAAGGTTCATTGTCCACACACCTTAAGTTGAACAGCTGACACTCGCGGCATTCTCCTGCCGCAGGCGCCTCGTCCGAACTCGATCCCGTTTCCACGTCGATGTTTTTGACGGGTCGTCCTTTGACTTCACACATTTTCTTGAGATGGCCTTTTCCTCTGCACCTTTGACAGCGATAATTCTTGTAGCGGCACTTCTCCGCCGCGTGACCCTTCATGCCGCACACCGCGCATCGGTCTCGTTGATCCTGTGTTCGCGGCCCCGCGCCAGCTCGGCCTGCGCCCGACCACAGCAGCGGTTCATCTTTCACAGCAGCAGCGGCCATCGAAGCTCGCGGCGCCGTGGCCCTTGCTTCCCGCGCGGTGACAGTTTGCTTCGCTATTTCAAGCGCTTTTGTGTAGGTCAGTTTGCTTGCTTCTTGCTCGCACAGCCGGTCTCGTACTGGCCCTAGCTTGAGCCCAAGAACAAATCTGTCTCGATATACCTTGTCTAGGCAGTCTCCGAAGGCACAATGTACCGCTAGGCCTCGCAAACGAGCAGCCCAATCCTCGACAGATTCCTCCTCCGCTTGCACTGCGTTGTAAAAATTACCTAAGTCCGCAAACGTCGCCCGCGTTGGAGTCAAGTGCTTGTTCAGGAGTTCCACCAATTCATTGAAAGTCGAGGTCTCTACCTCCTTCGGATGACTTAGATTCCGTAGCAATAAGTACGCATCATCCGATAAATGAGTTATTAAAACAGCACGTTTTTTTTCCTCGGTCTGAATGTCATTCAGACTTAGAAATTGTTTGATTCGATTCCGAAATATTTCCCACTGTTGACTTCTCGGGTCGAAGCATGGTAGGGTTCCGATGTTCATCGTCGCCAGTTAATATGTTCGGGAACGTTGGGAAACACAAGGATTAACATTTAGAATTCAAACCAGGATTTCTTAGGAAACGCTGTTTAATGACTGACATCCGTCAAAGACAATCTAGAACACATCATCTACGCTATACAGGTAGTAGGTTTGTCACTATACAATTTACTAGCACAACTATATTGATTAACTATTTATAAATTGCAAAAGCATCATGTATCTTAATGTAAGTACATAATTACTGGTAAGTACACAACATTTATTTTTATTTTATTCGTAGAACTATTGGATGGAGAGAGATTCGAGATTTGTTCATCAGCATAATTGCATTTCAATTTATTTAAATGTAGTGAGTTTTAAAGCACTTGCCACATTTATGACATTCGTGCCTTAATAAGTAATTGAAATATGAATACTCAGTATAAAAATATATGGTTGGATTTAAAACTGTGATGATTTGCCTCACATTAAGATTAGCATTATAATTCACTTATTTTAATCAACGCTATTAAAATGGAATAAGTATTTGCTTACAATATGTTATGGACGTTAAAAATCAAAACTAGTAAATTAAGTTAACATTATAAATAAGTGCTATTAGGAATTTACTTATGAATTGCTTTCATTGTACAGATTTGCTGGTCAGCTTTTCTTAATTCTAAGGTTTGTATGTTAAAATAATATGAAGTTAGTAAAACACCGGGTATTGAAATGTAATCATAAATATCACACTAGCTGAGAACGCCCTAATTCCAAAGTTTATTTGAAAAAGTGGGTAACTACCTAAATACTGACGAAAACTTAAATATTTAAGTATTTTAAAACACTGATTTCTTACATTTCACTAGCAAATGCTCCTGAAATATATTAATTAGTTTGGTATAATTTTGTGAAAATAAACCAATATGGTTTTTGATAGATTTATAAACCGACAGGAGATGAAAATTAACATACAATAAACCTGCAGAAAACATCAAATCTATTTTTAGTCGTTAAACCAGGTTTAAGTTTGACAGTTCATACACTTTTGAGACCACTGAGCCTAATTTTTTTCTGCAAGTTGTCAGAGAAGTGTCATAAAAGATAGTTTAAATGTTAAGCATCACTCTATCGAAGTGATCGTCTCGCTTTTCATAAACTACTTTTTCACTCTTGTACAATTTATCTTGAATGGCAGCGAACGATTGGCCTTTGGTTTCAGGAAGCAACACTAAAATAAATATCACTCCAGCTACTGACAACACTCCAAACGCCCAGAATGCCACGTAAGTCCCCAAGGCATCGGCAATTACTTGATACAATTTTGTAACTGCGAATGTCATTAACGCCACAAATATTTGTATCGCACACGTCGCCTTTGATTTTATATTCGTGGGAAATATTTCTGACGTTATAGCGAAAGGCACTGTAGCTAGCCCTATAGTGTATGAAAATATAAATATAGGTATCACAACAATAGGAATGAATTTAACACTAACGACATACTCACTATTCTCGTGTTTCATGAAAAAGTATGCCCCTATAATAATGTTAGCCAAGCCAACACCACACGAAGATACAAGAAGGAGAGGTTTTCTTCCTAATCTATCAACTAGCTGTGAAGAAATTGCAGATGTTAACAACTGCACCGTACCGAAGAGAATACAGGACTCCTTCGCTCCTAAGCCGCCTTCGGCAGCGCCGAAGATTTGTTGAGCGTATGATATGATTGCAGTGCTTCCGCAGAATTGTTGGGTGAAGTAAATTCCATACAGAATGATGAGACCTTTTCTATTCCCTCCCACTGCTAATAAATCTTTCCATCGGCTTTTGTCTTTCATGTTCTCGTTTACCAAATGCGTCATACTGTCCAGTTCTCCTCTCATATAACCTCTGCCGCGGAGTTTTTTGAGTGATCTCTCGGCTTGGTCCGGTTGTCCGGACTTCAGGTAGTAATACGGCGATTCTGGCATGGTACTAAACGTTACCACAAACAGTATTGGTATGGCGATGTTGAAGCTCGCCAGTCCCAGCATAGAAACGTACGGTCCAATGGCGTATTGAGATAATATGCCGAACTGGAAATTATTAAACAACAATTAATACCTTACTGGTCTAAGTAAACAAATCTTACGCAGTATATTGTAATAGAAACAAGTAATATGCAGACGTATAACATACCTTTGACATAACAGTGATGAGAGTGGTCATTGCACCTCGGACCTCATCGGAGGCTATTTCTCCCAAGTACATAGGAGCGGCGGTATATGCGATACCATAGCCTAGGCCTGAGATGAGGCGCGACGCGTAGATCGTAGGGATGTTGCCCGCAAACATCACCAGCACCCAACCGATGATGTACGGAACTGCCGCCAGCAAAAGAGTCTTCTTTGTGCCGATTCGGTCCGCCAGGTATGAAGCCGGAATTGGACTCGCCGCTGAAATTAGAAATACAGAAATAGTTCATAGTCTACCATATATTTAATGCGGAAACCACGACTATTGTGCCTGTCACATTATATTGATTACTGTAACTAATTTCATGTTCACGTGCACATTTGATCTGCCTTTATATTTTTTATGGTTTATTCGAACTCATGAGTGAGCCGTAGTAGTGTGACACTTATAAATAGAACACGGTTTTTCATAACACGCTTGTACAAGCATCCGGATGAAGTTTGGTGTTTGCAAGCGAGATTCAAATTAACTAGCGTTAGATACGTGGTCCTAATTACATTACCTACTAGTTAAGTATTCTTTCTAAGGAGAAATGAGGGCACGATTCAATAAACAATTAGTCTTCTCAGAATATCGGGTTACCTATATCCATTTCAATTCTTTAGCTTCGTAGAAGTAAAAACGCCATCTAAACAAGAAGATAATCGTCCAGGATAAATAAATTGTATTTTACTGAAATTTACTCATAGTCTCAATAGAAACATTGATATCCAATACCAAATTGATTAACGTAACGAGGTAGAATTACCAACACAATATGATAAGAAAGACTTTTAGCGGCCTATAGATCACGTCCGCTGATAATGATAGGATTATAAACTTTCGATAGAAATATTTAATTCATTAACTACATTTTGTGGAAACATTTTAGTACATTGTGAAATCGATCATGTGTCTGGATTTAGACTTGTCTGACGAAATATGACTCGCAGATTTTGTAGGCACGTGAGTTCTACTTATAAGCCAGTTACAAAATGTGTCAAAGATTATTGTCCCGATCCTATTTTCACTATCAAGCTTTTACTTTTGTTTGACAGGGTATTGCTATGAACTTTCACACTTTTACACTTTATACATAAATTATACTTTAAAAGACAGAGAGATTGCCATGCTGACCTATTCAAATGACTTCTCGGAGGCCACCACGACCACGGCAATTATCGTATCCAAGAATTCTTTATAAATACGTATAATTTTTATTAAGTAAAAAAAAAAACACAAAAACACTATTGCACTATTTACACCAAGTGACCTACTCCCTAGCCAATCAAAGCTTGCATGTCTATGGTACATTGTGGTCTAATATCTTTATCAGACAATTTGGGTGCATGCATTCTTATTATCAGTCAGTACAAGGATTACCTAAGTGCCTCATGCTTCAAAATAAATGCATTTCCATACCTGAACAGAGGATCATAAGCGAGGCGATCCACGAGCTCTGGTCGGCGGAGGTCTCGATGGGCGAGTCGGGCGCCAGCAGGATGGGCAGCGTCGGCGACGTCCAGCCCACCGTCGTCCCCGCCGCCGCCGTGATCAAAGTCGCTGAAAGATGTCAAATTGAAATCATATATTTTTCGTTTTAAAACTGTATTAACTTCTTTATAACAATCTCGTATTGACGTGAATGTGACATTACAGTTTTGGCGAACAGTGCCACTATACGCTCCAACATAAATTATAAACTGACTAGCTGACCCGGCGAACTTTGTTCCGCCTTAAATTTGAAAAATTCCAGTGGTTTGGGCTGTGCTATCCCGCGGGAACTATGCAATTTTCCGGGATAAAAACTATCCTATGTCCTTTCCCGAGAGTCAAACTATCTGTATACCAAATTTCAACTAAATCGGCCCAGCGGTTTAAGCGTGAAAAGGTAACAGACAGACAGACAGACAGACAGACAGACAGAGTTACTTTCGCATTTATAATATAATATATAATAATATATAATATATAATATATAATATAATATATAATATAAAAAATATAAAATATAAAAATATATAATATAATATAATATATATATATATATATATATATAATATATATAATATATAATATATAAGCAAGGATAAGGATAGTAAGGAAGTAAGGATTTTGCCCGGAAGGTTTGTGTTTCACTCGTAGAATTGGTGACTTTTCATAGGTACCTAAAAACCAAGAGACCGCTTTAATTCCGAAGACTTCCGAACTAAACACAATATTATTTAAAAGTTACTTAATTTTCTTTAATTCAATGCAATCAATTTTTTTAACTGATCGTTGTCTGAAAATAGGAATTACCATAATCTCTTTCGAAACATTATCTACCAAATCAGTGATATTTCTACCACACGATACAACATCATTTAAGGTCCGAGAACCGTCAAGTTGTTTTGTTTTTAATTTTAAAGAAACCTAAGAACAATAGGTACTAGAATTTAAAATAAAATGAGTCAAGAATCCTTCTTTTGTTGTGTATTGACGTTAGGTAAGCGAAAAATTAATTTCACAGTAACAAATAACTTGTAAAGCATAAATTACTAAAAGAGACGTAGGTGTTTTAATTTATTATTCCGATACGGTAAATGCGTGTAATTTTGTAACATTCAATCTGCAAAATGTGCTGTTTATGTTCAAAGTTAATGCAACAAGATCCGTTAAAAAGATTGCTTTTATGTCACTTTATGCGTTTTTTGACGGATGACGTCATCAATTAACAGCGACTTGGCCAAAGTCCGAGCATTGTGATCCAGAAAGAAATACAGACCAAGTGAATCATGCCTAATGAGAACATCCCTTGCAAACTTTAAAGATGTTACATTTCTCTGGGAAGCAGGTAAGAGTGCATTGAGCTCAGGTAAACGTCGAGATAACATTGTCACAAGAACAAATAATCAGAAACACAGTACGCAGATTGGGAACAGTAAAGTTGTGAAAAGCATGTCAAAGAATAATGTGACATTGTTAATTCCTTATATTGGCATATTTAGCGGCGTATTATGGTCACGAGTAACGGCGTAGTAAGTAAAATATAATGTTTTAAAATATTATTATAATAATATTATATTATTTTAAGATCTGCTAAATACCTATTTTTGCCGTTAGATCTATGGTAATTTGGTAATGTATTTGTACCGGATCACGAACGACGCTATCGTCAGTAACAACATCAGAGTGACTTTACTGTTATACACGCTATCTATGTGTCTGTTCCAGGATTGTGGAATTATTTCTTACTCGAAACAAAACCATTGTCAACTTATCTAATGAGAACAATAATTGTTGACAATTGTACGCAATAATACGAGTGGAGAATCCCGGGCGTTGTATACTGATTTGGATTTTAAGGTACATAACAAGGAAAGTGTCATCAATATACTATAATTATTACATATGTACCTATATGTTTTTGCAGAATCGGATAGGTACGTAAAATAAGACGACCAGGACAAATAATGTCACACTAATAATTAATGTACATTCTGGGTTAAAATAGTTAAGATATAGCTTCACATTGCACAGAAATGATCGGTGACAAGTTCAATTTTAATTGTCATATTGTTGACGAAATAAAAAGTAAACAAATCTTACGACAAAATGAATTAAACTAGTTCCAACAACTAGGTACGTAAAACATATTCGCACTATTTTTATAAATGTTTACTTTGTGTGGAATTAGTCAGTTTAGTATTTGCCTCGCGTAGTTAGTAAACTACATATTGGCGAAAAGCAATTTACCAAAATTCATATTGAGAAAATATTATTTGGTACATATCAATTTCGTAACGATACCTACATTTATTTTGCTTTTTACCACTTCTGTGTAAGTAGACACATGTATTAAACAATTATGCATTAAGTAATTTATGCAACAAATACAATTGTATCTGTAGATCAATTTCTTGCCTATCAGCTTCACATCAGAGTCACTTGTGTTGATAAGCCCATCTCGGTCGCCTGTTTATACTAAGATACTTATTGACCTACAAAGTCAATCAAACAACACTAAGTGGTTATTGTTTCAAGGAAAAGGAGAGATGGCCTACAGTTTAGATGTCTGTAGAATTAGAGGATACATCGTATACCCGGCGATACCAGAATAATTTGATTGAAGCAAAATCTTATATTATTTTATTTATGTAATTCATTATAATTACACAAAACCGGATGACTCTTACGTATAAAAGTCAAGTGATGCCCGACATGATGTTTCGGACTAGTTTGTAGTCCTTCCTCCTGGGAGCGCTCGTCCTGGCGGCAGTGAAACGAAAACTGCGCGCCAGCGTTCTGCTCGCGCGGCTACTCGATGCAACGGATAGCGGCGCACAACTACCCTCGTTTTCATCGTAATTTTTATCACTGTCAAAAGTAGGGCAACAAACAACACTGACCACATCGTTTCATAAAGGTTCGCTCACACTCAGGGTTTGGTCAATATTTGGTTTTAATAATAATAATATTTGGTAGTTTCAAGTTGAAATACGTAATTCATTATTTATGTTTTTGTATCGATTTGTGCATTCGTGTACCTATTAAAATTGGTGAATGGCGAGAGTAGGTACTCGACCAATTCAAAGGCCAGGGTGTAAATATAAATTCTCACACTGCGTTGAAAAATTCATTCCATATCGCATTTGTAATGATAAAAGAACACATAGTCATGCAAATTTGAAAAAAAACAGAAGTCATGCAAATTTTCATTCTTTTAAACAGGTACACATGACTTCTGTTCTTTTTTCATATGCAGATAATTCGGTACGCTCACAATCATACTAATCGTGGCCTTTAGATCTTGTTACCGAAGGCGCTGTTTATCCCGTAAGGGATATAAACGTCATTTGTGTGGGATAATTCGGTACCTAACAGTAAATTTTTTACAAACGACTGTTCATTTGTTGGACCGACCAATTAGAAATACATCGCGGCAATTGACCTTGATCATGTTGGTATTGTAGCTCTCAAATGGGGCTTTATGTGTTGCAAATTTTTTAGCTGAAAATGGTTTATTATAATTTCTATATCAACAAGAATTTAGGTCATAGTAATATCATTTCATTAGCATATTCGTTTTGGTAAACTTGATCTTCCTTTTGAACATAATCTTTATGTCAAATCTATAAGTAGGCGTAAATGTAATATTAATACATCAATGAAGCTAACAAATATATAAAATATCAATAGGAATGACAACAATAGAAAATGATTGCGATTAAATGACAATAGAAGAACGAGGCTTTTGCATACAAAGCAATCCGTTCCGCTAGCAAATACACATTACTATTACTAAACATCAAAGTAAATCACAAGGCATCACATAAACATGATCGTATTAGGTACGAGTACAATATAATAATAATAAGAATATGCTGCGTATAGTCGTATCAATGTTACACCATGATGTTTATATAAAAAAACATATATTTATGACCAGTCCAGCGCGAGATAAATATGGAACATATCATATTTGAGCGCTGACGTCTGGTTATACTTGGATGTAAAGATGATAAAATCCATAAGTAGATTATGACTAAAGTCTAGGCTAGGGTCAGGACAATGATTGAATAATTCTATACTAATGAAGTTACGACACTGGAATCAAGGGTGTTACCTGTCAACCTCGAAACAGTAGAAGCTGACCTTAACCGATGCGATTCAGACGGATTGAAGGGTGCGCCCGCCCGTGGGCGAATGCACAAAAATTCGTAAATTATGGACATAAACCAGTTGTTTGGAAACAATTGCAATTTTGTAGTAAGCTCAACAGCTGAGTTGTTGTTTGAAAATGAAACGGTTTCGGTAAATAGTCTTTGCCTGTACTGGTTAACAATATCATATCATAAGAAAAAGTGTAATCGAATAAGCCTTCGAAGACCCTTTTCACAATCAATTTCGCCTATAGTTTCGTTGGATTTATATGTTGTGTTCATATGTCATTCATTGCTAAATGGTTCCAAATTAGTACGCAGTTCAGTTTCGTCAACTGTGCGTAGTTTAAAGTTCATCCATATCTTTTCTCACGCGTTAATATTACGTAGACGACTTTTATAATTTTATTACCAAAATGGAAATGTATCGCTAAGTTTACAATTTGTATGATTTAAAACAAATTGATAGCTTTCAACTCAAAATTGCTGAAAAAATGTAATTGAACCCTCGTTACAATTATGTTGGCGAAATAACAGACTACTTTGATTCTTTTTGCTAAATACCACATATACGATTTGATTCAAAGAGAACTTATAAGAATATTTATGAGCGCGAATTCATTAGGAGCAGACCGGTGACGTACATGTAAAATTTTACAGGGCCTTCAATTTAAACAGTCTGGTCAACAAACGCTCGCGTAGGTATTGAGAAAACGTGGCAAATTAAAAAATCTTCAAATTGTATTCATATTTTCCACTTCAGCATTAAATAAGAAAGTTGTATTATACAAAACACCGGTTGTATTATACAAATTTAAAAGAAGAGCCCCTCATGACAGACCTCGTATACTTATATTAGTAGTCGGGCTATAATTGACATAATATTGTTTTTTTAACCAAATGCCATTTTATGCGTATGTCACAAAGTAGGCACACCTACGCGTTCGATGTGCCGACACAACAATTAACGTCTGATAATAGGAATATTAATGTTGCTATTAAAATGCAATATGCTATCTGTCCTCAGTTAATACCATTTTCACTTCAATATCTACCGATTATATCTATTTGAATATTTCTTGTCATGGTATAGGCACGTATTAGGGTTGCAATTAGTCCGGGTTTCGCCGGGTCCGTCCTAGTTTTGTATAACATTTTTAAAGCATTTAAGTTGACAGTATTTTTTCGCATTGTTATCGCATTTATAAACCAAGTATAGCTTACCAATTTTCAAATCAATACGATCTTCGAAAAGGATCAAAAATCTATTTACTACATACCTACATTTTTTATTTACGTAGTTACTAGGGAAGCTAACAAAAACGTGTTCATAGAAAGACTCCCGCATCAACGGTTAAAAATTGAATGAAAGAGCCACTTTCTACACAATTGGCCTATTTTTAACATAAATTCCTTGAATATTGCAACAAATAGGTAAACATTTCGTTCCTCTTTTGTAAGGGAATCTAACGCTTGCGAATACTTGCGACGAAGATAGGTATTTCGTTACGATTGTTACTCAAATAAATCAGCGCATAAGGTATGCAGATCACAGACTTTGGTTGATGCAATTATATTCCTAGTTAAGTCGATTAATTAACGCCGTTTCGCAAGAGATAATTAAAAACATACCTACCCAGTAGGCAGTATCCAATCCACACGACACTGACTTTTGCTACGCAACGTTACATATGTGTTGTAGTCTACAGACGCCAATGATTATGTATGTACAAGAATGCCATACATCCTAATTTTACAGGCAGCATCAGAACTGGACAAACGGTTGTGGAACTTAAGACGATCTACAACCCACTCTACTACTAAGTGTAATAAGAATGTACCTATGTACATAATATAGATCACTAGCTTCTGCCCGCAACTTCGTCTGCATAGAATTACACATAAAAACCTTCCTCTTGAATCACTCTATCTATTAAAAAAACCGCATCAAAATCCGTTGTGTAGTTTTGAAGATATAAGCATACATAGGGACATAGGGACAGAAAAAGCGACTTTATTTTATACTATGTAGTGATTTTGAGCTCCTCAATTGCTTATTCACTTTCGCTGGCTAACTACTAAGGGCCCTCGCCGACGGCGACTTTTTGTAGCGATGCTGTCGCGCGTTAGTCGCATTGCAACGCGCTACAGAAGCAATGCCAAGGCGCGACAGCATCGCTACAAAAAGTCGCCGTGGCCGGGCGAGCGGCATAAAGACGGTATCACGCTTGCATTGCGACGGTATCGCGTTTGCATCGCGACTGAATCGTGTTATGTGGGCGAGGGCACCAGCTAGCGACCGCATCGCGACTGTATCTATGCGAACGCGCGACAGCATCGCTACTGCATCGCTACAAAAAGTCGCTGTGGGTCTACTACGCTGGACGAATAAGAAAAAACCAAACTCTTTATTTTATGATTAAAAATGTGTGTCTACTATTGGTCGGTGTATCTGCTTCTTCAAAAAACAAAATCGTAAAATTTGAATATTAGGAGAAACGAACAAGGAAAATATTTAAGGAACACGAACATGATTTCAGCTGATTATTTTTAAACAGATTATATCTAGACCGAATTAAAATAATTTAACCAGCATAAGGAACTGTTTATTTAAAATTTTGCATACGAAAACGAGATAAAACGTTCTTATTAACAAGTTTAGCAGGTAGACTCAATATTTTTGTTTTAGGACCGTCATAGCATAGTTTATACCGAAAATAGAAACATAGCCTGGTATTGAATATTAATAACTAGCGACCCGCCCCGGCTTCGCACGGGTGCAATCAGTGTTTCTCTACTATATTATGTATTATACATATAAACCTTCCTCTTGAATCACTATATATATTTAAAAAACCTCTTCAAAATCTGTTGCGTAGTTTTAAAGATCTAAGCATACATAGGGACAGTGTTTTCGAGCTGTATGTGGTGCTCAAAACTTAGCCCACTGCAGACCAATTTTCAAAAAGCTAAAAATACTTCCCTTACCTTATTATAAGATTTACAAAGAATGGATACCTAATATTTTTGTGAATAATAATATAATAAGTAAGTACTTAATTCTAACATTTCTACGTCCATAGAGGCAGGATATGAAGAACTATTTGTAATTCGACCATCTTTTGTACCATGTTCTAAGAAATAAACTGATTATCATTATCAGATAAACAGCGGAAGGCGACTTTGTTTTAAACTATGTAGTGATGTCGCACATTTGAGATGTGATTCTTGTTGCGACCATTGCACTTCTATAAACATTTATTGTAGTAAACAGAAATTACTTTAAAACTGTACATCAAAAATTAAAAAATGTTGTGATAACTGACTCTGACACTAAACCTGTTAAGATTAAAATAGTCAAGGCCTCCATTTCATTATGAACACAGTCGCTACATACATACATAACATACATACATGAAAAAAAAAGAAATAATATGGTGTGAACATACGATAGCAACTTACAAACATGAACATATTTGACAAATGAAAACGGCATAAACTCTTCGAAAACAATGACCAAGCATGGATGCGTTCCAAATAATGACATATTTTCACAGCATAATCTGAGACGTCTACTATCATTGTCACAGCTAACAGATGCCGTAAGGCATAAATATAAATAAAAAAATACCACTATAAATTTATCCTGGAAAAAATAGGGTTACTAGTAGAAGGAATTGGTTAGGTACTTTAATTTAAATAGATTGTATCGTTTTTGAGACGATTTATCAACAGCTCTGATAAGCAAATACATAACACCTACATCTGTCGAAAGAAATAATACTGTAACAACCTGGTAGCCTAATGGAGCCAGGATAGGGTGCTTGAGGTACCAGGCTCGATCCCCAGTTGGAGCAAATATTATGTATGATGAGTAGTACATAATACGCTTGTTCTTGAGTCATCTTAGACTTTATGGGCTCAAGAAGGTATTTGCGATAATTATTTATTTATACTCCCTTACAATACTTATACTGAGAAAGATTTTATCTAAGTAAACAAGGTTTTCTCTCAATAAATAAAAGTCAAAACTACACAAACATTTCTAGTGAGTTTAAGTTGAAACATCTATTTTCAATGAGACGCAGAATAAAATCGCCTTAAAGGTAACAATGTGTCTCAAGTACAAGGTTGCTTCCGTGATTGACTACGACCATCATGAACGCCGGGTAGTTAAACGTATAAAGTGCGGAATTAACTTATTTTTCTAACTGAGTAACTACACATTCACGTCGTCACTAAACAAGCTGTGATGGGTTGCTGACAACTACTCATTATAATGGATGACAATCACGGTTTTACATCTGTTGTCATGGTACTCCAATCTCTATATCGCTTCTCACTAACATTTCAGTAGGCAAAAAATACAAACTGGTTTATAATAATGTCAAAGGAAAAAGATACCCGGTAGGTACCCGGAAAACAAAAAGGCTGATTACCGCTGATATAAATAAGCAATTTTATCAACAAAACATGATTTAAGTGATACTATTTAGTGCAATCGTTTGGACGTGAGCGTTCAATCAATTAATTTCATGCGTCTGCATGGAATATGCCAACATAACAAAACATATTGTGCAAGAGTTGGGCGTCTAATTAAAGAACAATGTTACTATCAGTAAGCCCATACATTATCAGCCAAAAAATGCCAATAGCCAGCACAGTATTGCCAGCCTCGTTGCAAAGAAAAGCTAAAAAACACAAATGTAATCCTAAAGTAAATAAATAAAAAAAAACTAACCACTGAGTGCTGCCACATATTCCCTCCATTTGCGGCCGATACTCATTGCTGGTGTTCACACGGAATTTTGAAATAAACATTTATAGTTGTTTGTTTTGAGTGGTAAGTACATGCGCGTGAACACTGTAGGACTCCGTGCCGATACTGGAAGCGCGGCGTGCGGCTAGCCGCTTGCTTGCAATGATGCCGCGATAATATTAGCTCGCCACGTGCTGCCGGCGTTTCGCCGTGAGCGTGAATGGTTACTGGCTGGTCGTGTTGCTGCAGACGTTCCCGTTTTGTTGACAGTACGGCTGTCAAGTGGACCGGCCGACCGCAGCGAGGCGCCACCGACCGGCTCGCTTCTGCTCTGCTCCCTTGAGCCAATTATTTACTTTATCAGTCACAACGTTGCGGTTGTCAGGACTGATAACGTCATTTCTCGTTGTACCAATACCGACGCGTCATGGTGGTAATGAGAGAACCGGTGCATAGTAGGTTACCAAATTTGGATAAACAAATTTGCCAAATAGGTACATTAACGATAATTGGGTTTTTTGACATAAGAATTATCATTCATCATTGCTATTTACTTTTTCTACGTCCGTGTTAAGTTACTTATACCGCGTTGAACATGGGAAGTATGGGGATATGATACTAACGTTACGTAACAGAATGACAACAGTGGATAAAGTATCTATCTGTCCTTCGTTAGCCATGCATGAAGTTCGCAACTCATTGAGCAAGACACTGAAAGAAGGCAAACGAGAACAGGTCAGAGTAATAATTAATATCAATGCACTTGCCTATACGATATGCAGAAATGATAGGAAAAAATTAAAAAATATATTTTCTTTTTGGTGGAATTTACAGAATGTTAACTTACAAAAACATAAAATCATTGCCAACAAGTCCGTTTAAAAGTATAGTTAATTAACAGGTAATAATAACGCCTGCACAAAACGTTAATAGATTTAGGGACTGTTTCACCACTCTCTGATAAGTTCCAGCTATCGTAAGTGTCAATTTTATTATCTAGGATTCCCTTCTCTATTTATTACTAGGAAACAGACAGAGACATCATCATAGATAACTGACACTTAAGATAACTGGAACTTAACAGAGAGTGGCGAAACAGGCCCTTAAAACACTAAAGTGCCCAATTCTCATATTAACGTGTTAATGTTTGATTTCGTACAGGCACTTTAAATTAGTGTATCTATACATTGGAACTACACACACATTAACCAATTGATGGCTAATATCCTACACGACTTATTGACTGATGACTAAAATATGTCAAGAATTATTAATAAAATTGTGTAGCTCAGATTACAATGCAATGGTTTTAAAGCCAGATAGTGCTGTAACGCTCGGAACAATTCGTCATGTTTGAGGGCCACGCATTATTAATTAAAATTACTTTTCTCAAACATGCTCGGAAATGTATGCGTTAATGTCCCGATATGAGGACATGAAGTTTCTCGTTTATGGCTCCCTACATTACTTCTTGGCTTAGGCCACAAAAGTTAGTATGAAAATCCATTTTTGTCCGCTGCTCTAATTTTTTAAATTTCTATACTAAAATTAAATTGGCAAAGGAAAAAATTACATACAGCCAACCACCACCACAATCTGTACCTAAGCATAATTGCGACATAAATAGTACATTACTGCAGAGGCCGTGAAGTAAGGGATTGCTGGACGAGTTTGGGGTAGGTGGCCGAGTCGAAGACGAGGCCAGATAGAACGAGTCCTGCAATCCCTGTTCCGGCCAAAGCTTGTATAGTGCTTTTCTCAAACAATGTGAGGAAATATTAAAATTAAAATAACTACTAGACAATCAAGTAAAATTTGCCTCCTCTTTTAAATGAGGCGGAGTACAGTTCATAAGTTCCCCGTCACTTTCATCACTAGAAGTCATTTTTATTTCTGTTAAATTATAATAACAATCACTACGAAATACGCATAAGCAGAAAAAAAGATTTTCGATTTGCCACCTTTTTTATTTTTTAAATGTACTAATTTGATCCAGCTATTTGAGCACCATGTTTAACCGCACATAAATATAGTACCATAGTTTTTTTTTTATGTCGCAATTATGCTTAGGTACAGATTGTGGTGGTGGTTGGCTGTATGTAATTTTTTCCTTTGCCAATTTAATTTTAGTATAGAAATTTAAAAAATTAGAGCAGCGGACAAAAATGGATTTTCATACTAACTTTTGTGGCCTAAGCCAAGAAGTAATGTAGGGAGCCATAAACGAGAAACTTCATGTCCTCATATCGGGACATTAACGCATACATTTCCGAGCATGTTTGAGAAAAAAAAATCTATGGTACTATATTTATGTGCGGTTAAACATGGTGCTCAAATAGCTGGATCAAATTAGTACATTTAAAAAATAAAAAAGGTGGCAAATCGAAAATCTTTTTTTCTGCTTATGCGTATTTCGTAGTGATTGTTATTATAATTTAACAGAAATAAAAATGACTTCTAGTGATGAAAGTGACGGAGAACTTATGAACTGTACTCCGCCTCATTTAAAAGAGGAGGCAAATTTAGCTATGCAAAATATGCTACCGGAAAAAAGTAAAGAGATTTACTTGATTGTCTAGTAGTTATTTTAATTTTAATATTTCCTCACATTGTTTGAGAAAAGCACTATACAAGCTTTGGCCGGAACAGGGATTGCAGGACTCGTTCTATCTGGCCTCGTCTTCGACTCGGCCACCTACCCCAAACTCGTCCAGCAATCCCTTACTTCACGGCCTCTGCAGTAATGTACTATTAAAAGTTTTGCTGAAGCGAATCCTCCGCAAGCTATTGTAATTTTAATACCTATTCGAATAATGAAACAGAAACATTTAGCTGACTTCAAATGCGAATAAAATTATAATTACTGAGCCAATATTAATATTTTTTACGTGTGACCAACTAACTTGTAGATACCTATTTAATTCATCGATTAAAAAAATAATTGTCGAAATCACATACATACCGTCACGCCACTTCCTTATAGGGGTTGGCAGTCTTGGCAGATACTACTTTTTGCTACTTGCTACGATACTGACATACCTAATTCGCTTCATCGACCGACATTCATCTATCTCTTTATACCTATATAATGTCGACAGTTATACGTACATAACTAAAAACATAAATTAAAAAAATTACACAGTCGTTTTTAAAACCTTACATAAGTTTTCAAGTAGCTGTGACCTATTTAAAACACTTTAGCCGCATTATATCTCTGCGATATCCATTACAATTGTTTTGGATAATACATTGTAATGAGTACCAAGGCCATCTAACATGATGACGTTATTGAACATCTGTAAAACATGAAAGAACTACCCATATGGTACCCATAGTACAAGCTTTGCTTAGTTTGGGGCTGGGTCAATTGGTGTAATTTGTTCGAAGATATTTATTTTTTATTTATTTTTTATTTTTTAGAACTGTTTGTGTTCATGAAGAAATGAAAATTTACAGCTCTGACCTTTGGCTGGCTGTTCTATATGCACGAAGCAAACACCCAGAAGGCACTCCAGGTAATACTACAACTAAATTTACAATGGCACAAGATGCTCCCAGCTACAGCGATCAACAGATTAAATGCATAATAAATACAAGGAGACCTATAATTATTCGGGGACATTTCGGCAGGTAGTTTGGGTACGTATTAAAATGCATAAAGTTTAAAATGTATAATGCGATTTTCTCAGAAAATAGCTAATTAACAGAATTGTTATAAACTAAACCAATATATATTATGCTATCAAAAAAGTTTAACTAACTGATGATACCATTATACATTTTAAACCTTATATTTTATATACTAATCCGCACCCAAATACTTTAATTCAAAATGAAGTCACCCCTGTGACGCCGTATATATATTTCGAACATTGACCAATGCGTAGAAATATTTGTCGACCATAATTACAAAAATCCCCAATGACATTCACAAGGGTGTTCAGACAAACTAACACAACCGTCTGCTGAAGTATCTCGAATTGACTTTAACACACAGTGTAATGATCGATCGTATTTAATACTAGCTGTTGCCCGCGACTTCGTCCGCGTGTGTTTTTGTGATACTTACGGCTTTTCTCGATACCAAAATTATTATTATTATAACTATTAACTTCGTCACGTGAACCACTGAAAGTGTGTACGAAACTATACTTTTAGAATTACGCCATGAAAATAATAATTTGTGACACGGAATCTTGAAAAAAAAAACAGGTGTGAACTGGTTAATGACTCATCACATTTATTTATACCTTATTTTACAAAATAGTTTAATTTATAGTTTTGTTTATAGTTTCTTTATTCAAAAAAAGATAGAGCTTCTCTAGAACTATGACGCTTATTGGCGAATACTGCGCTCACTTTAACGATATTTGTACCCTGATTAATTTAAAAAAATAAATATATTCTAATCAAATAATAGGTACATAAATGTTTACCTGTTTTTACCTTACGACTAACAATTCATTTAGTTTTAATTAATATTTTGCGACTCAATTTTTTCTAGCAGAAGTTTTTTTATTTATTTTCTTGGTTTAAGTAGGTAGCTACAGATTATTAATACTTATTATCTTTATCTACAAATTAATTACCTACAGCGGCCTTACCATGACGTCGTAATGCGATTCAGTTAAGGTTCGCTCGCTGTCAGATTCATACTAAAAGCACAAACTTTTTTCACTTAAAAATTCTGACATGTTCCTTTTGATTATTTTTTTTAGGCAAAGATATTAAGAGCATACAGCCAAGCGTTTCACTCTCTTCTCTTCTTCTTCAGCGTGTAGACGCCCACCGTTGGGCATACGCCTCTCCAATCCGTCTCCATCCCGAACGGTTGCCCGTTTCCCTCTTCCAGACTGGTCCTGCTGTCTCCCTTATGTGCGTTTCACGCCGCCCTCATAATATATCAGGTTTTTAAATAAGAGTGCGTTCAAAAACCGAACGCGTTGTGAATAATAGCACATAAATAAAAACAAAGTAACGGTATTGCATATTGAACTTTAGGTGTTAGGTAAAGAACACAATTTAGGACGCCAATTTAGGTTGATTTAGGTTTGACGAAAATGTCTTCGTTGAAAAATACCTGTACAGCATGTAATTATTTTATTAATGTTTTTTCACAATTGACACAGTTTTCCGGCTTTATGTCTTATGTACATTCGTATCTATCTATTTTCTCCGTAGTATTATTTTGTTTGTAATTATTACCAACTACTTATACCGAGGAAAGCTGATTTTCTTGAGTTCCGCTATTTTGTGCGTAATCACCTCAAAAATTAAATTTCAAGAAAAGTGAGAAATTATATTTATCTGTATTAAATTGGAAGTATTATTTAGCAATTTTAAAAGGTTAAACTTCGTTGGTTTTTATTGTATAGGTGTATGAAGTTAATTAATTTCAAACATAAAACCCTCTTTTTTGCGCCTCTGGGTAAGATTAAAAAAAAATGCTAAAACAGGTATTTCCTTATTTTTATTACTAAGTATTTATTCTGAGTTTCATGATTCTAGAACAATCTAATTTTATATTTTCATACAAACTTTAACCCCCCTTTTCACCCCCTTTTTCCAAAAAAATCCAAAATTTCTGTAGCCTATATCCTATTCTGAATTTATTGAAATAGATTTGTGAACATTTCAACAATATCCGTTCAGTAGATTTTACGTGATGCTCAGTCAAACAAACAAACAAACAAACAAACAAACAAAAATTTTAAAAATGGTTTTAATATGTTCAGTTACCGATTTTAAGTCACCCTGGTCAGTTTTTTTTTTAAATCTTCAATGTACAGATTTTTTGGTCTCAACGATTTTATTATATGTATAGATATTCAGCGGCAAAAAACATGGCCCTCACATGTGTAACGCAATATAGGTAAATTTATATGGAGACTGGGCCAAATTTGTGCGTCTAAGTAAAGTAATGTAAAGGCTCCTTGTTCACTCTTTGTCGAGTTCTAATCTTAAATGTTTAAATATTAAAATTAAAAAAAAATTGAATTCGAAACATGAAGAAAGTCAGAGTCTGCTTAGGGCTTCCATTGAAAGCGAATGTATTAATTTAATAAGCTAAAAAGATTAATAAAATACTGATCTTCTTCTATTCTAGAAAGTGCAGTTTAATTAAAGGAATAAATAGTATATTGTGCCATCTGAGCTATATCATCTCGTCGTAGAGCGAGTGCCTCCTCAAGGCAGCTCTACAGTTACTTAAAGATCCCTTTGCGGTCGCGTCTCTTATTATCAATAATTCTAGTCGATAACTTTATATGGACAGACGGGGGTTTAGATATTTATGGATTACTCAGAAAACACAGGTATGTAGATAGTCATTTGAGATGTGGCCGTACAGGCGAATGTTTGCCATCAGCTGGACTTGAAGGGTTACGAAAGTCTTGTTGCGTGTTGGGAAGAAACGCGAACTCTTGCGTACTGTCAAGGATAGTTGCATACTCAGGACATGTGCTTTGGCACGTTAGGTGTGATTCTAAATTCTAAGTCATACTGATGAGCAGAGTAGCCGTAAAGAGAAAGCTGGGCGAAGGAAGAAGTCTTGGCTCCGTAACATCAGCGAGTGGACGGGTGTTGTGAACATGCAAAGAAAACGGTCTATGTTCATTAGTTGGAGAGGCACTGAAAGAAGAAGAGGATCAAAGTCGTCATTAAATTGAAAAATACCATAAATTGTTACAATTCGTTATCGATATTAGCTTACATCCGTTTTGTGGGGAATCGATGATAAAAAAGTAGCATACTTTCTCAATAATTAATTGTTCGTTTGACTGATTTCACATTGAATGGGAACGATAATTATGTCTTACTTCAAGGTAATTTACAAAAATCCTTCGCAAAAACAAAAACATTAGAAGTTTCTGTACCTATAAAATAATTCGTTCTCCATTTATTTCACACTCGGGGTATGTGTGCAAAGGACAAGATCTTGAGAATGATGTTTGTATGTATTGTATAAAGGTTACATCGTTCCGATTTTGTAATACTCCATCTTCTTTAATAAAACCCGTATCACAATGCTATTTGGACACGATTGCAAGAAATTCTTCGCAATTTATTACCCATTCCACGAAATAACTGTCATTTTGTGCCTCGAACTCATAAATTTCAGGGACGTCGAAATTGGCCATTCATTGTTTTATTGGGTGACATACATCTAACACGAAGTTCGCAAGATTCAATAAGATTTTACTATGTACCCAAACTTTGTTATTTTAATAATTAATGTAGGCGTACGTAATTCATTTTATCTACGCCCAAATCATAACTTCCCTATACAATATGTTCAGGAACGATTAGCAAATGGGCTACATTAAGAAACCTGTATCTGTGGTTGTATTTAAATGTTTACATTAGAGTATCAATATCGATACTCTAATTACATTCAAACAAAAATATAAATCCCAGTCGTTTTTTGATGTGAAATTGTTCTTTGTAGAAAATTTATAACATGAATATGTAGATAAAGTTATGTACATATGCTACTGTACATAATTAGGCATTAAAACATGAGTTTGGGTTTATGAAACGAAGCGAAGTGTTTTAATGCCCTTCATTATAATACAGTCACATAAACAACTATTATTAAATTGTGTTTAGAATATATTTTTAATACTGCGAGCCGTCAGATCACACACGAAACACGGAATTCGTAATTCGAATGTCAGTATAGGTACTCGTATGTAACTATATGGGAATTCGTAATGGATTGATCTCTGGACATTTTTAATGAACAGTTTATTGAATTACGGGATGTTACACACAGATACATTCTTATTTCCTAATTTTACTGTACCGGATTCAAGAGTCTCCATAATCACCTAATGTTAAAAAGTAGTCAAGTGTAACAAGTAACGAGATAAAACTTTATATAAATTACAACACACAACATGACTACAGTTCTAAGAGGCCGCTCACTTGTACATAATTTACGTAGGTTGAATAAATATTCTGTGTACCTCCTACGTATACATTAGATTGTAGGTACGTTTTACCTTTCTGAACGGGCACGTTGAGGGAAGGAGCGTCCCTCGGGGGCCTTAGCCAACTTTCTAGATCCAGGCGCCTGTCCATTCGAAATGGTAACATTTGTATCTATTCCTTCACTTTCTTTTCATGTGAATGGCCTTCTTGGACTGAAAATGTGAGTTTGGCGATTGCAGCCCGATTCGCTATGTATTTTCAATATATGGATGTGCTGATTTACGTCAGCACACGTTTTATAATAGGGATAGGTTATAATAATATATTGACCGGTTTGACGACCGGATGGTCCAGTGGTTAGAGAACCTGACTATGAAGCTTGAGGTCCCGGGTTCGATCCCCGGTCGGGGCAGATATTTGTATGAAAAATACAAATGTTTGTTCTCAAGTCTTGGATGTTTAATATGTATTTAAGCATGTATTTTTCTATATAAATATGTTTATCCGTTGTCTAGTGCCCATATTACAAGCTTTGCTTAGTTTGGGGCTAGGTTAATTGGTGTCAATATTGTCCCAAGATATTATTATTATTATTCTGTATATTTATTTTTATCTTAAGTTAGGTTTTTACAATATTAATATAAAAAGTAATAAAACAATATTAATACAAAATATAAAAACATTATAAAAACCTATTATTATTATTATATAGAACCGAAGCTATTATCAATAATGCCATAAAAAGGAGTCTATTTGACTTTGATGAGTCGGGGTGAATTTTAGAAAGCAATTTGACTACGTACTCGTTCGATTTACTCGAATCTATTTGCCACTCGATGTCTATATATATCAAAAACGATACTTTGTTGGTACCGTTTTGCCATGTTGACTGCGGAAGCCTAAAAGTTAACGTCTAATTTTTAACTCGACAAAATAATTTTGTTTGGAATAGGTATAATGATAAATTTTATTAGAAATGATTATGATGAATTTTAATTCCTAATAGGTATAATGGTTCAAATTAAGGAGCTCTATTCATTTATTTTCCTCAATTTATCGATGCAGATTACATGCCGCAGATTTCCTAAGCAAATACCGAAGAACTTCTTAATTGAATCACTTCATTGTTATCTTATTTCATAGCATTCATTAATTAGAAGAAGTTGGAAGCCATTACGGACCGCGACATTTTGAAATTTGCTCTCGGTTAAACTGATATGCGAGCAACTCTGGGGCCCTAATTGGGAATACTCTATGCATGAAAAATATTAACTGAATAGTTTGGTAGTCGTGTAGCGTGTATGACTGTTTCTATAAATTATGCGAGAATTCATTTTATATGGTATAAAGAAAGAAAGAAAGAAAGAAAGAAGACATTTATTCCTTTTTGCAAGACACACAAATATAAGAGAATATACACAATTTTATATAAAAAAACAAGAAAAAAACACAGACATTAAAAATAGATGCTCAGCGGTGTGTGTGTGTTTTATGAATTAGATTATCGTTAACTATTTATATTTATTGGTTTTTGCTACTGTAAGAAAAGTTTTAAAATTTACGCAAACAAAAGACTGTCAGAAACTGAAATGATCTGCTGCCGCCTGATTGGTTAAAATTTGATAATACCTGATCAATCGGTGCCCTCGTGATTTCACAAATAAATTTAAAAAAATTGAGTTGTTGCGGATAAATTATGTCTCATCTCCTCTCATCTCCAACCTATATACCACTGCTGGGCACAGGCCTCCTTTCAGAACCCAGGCCAGTGCGAAGGCCCAGTGTGGATTGAGAACTTCACACACAAAATTGAAGTGCTTCGCAAATGTGTGCAGGTTTCCTCACAATATTTTCCTTTACCGAAAAGCTCATGGTAAATTTCAAATGCAATTATCACACATAAATTCCGAAATACTCAGAGATGCCCGGGCTCGAACCCACGACCCTCCGCTTGAGAGGCCACAGGTCAAACCACTAGGCTACCACGGCTTTTTTAATGGTAAATTATGTAAACCATGTTTATTTTTTTGTCCTTTTGTTCGTGCTTATTGTCCAATGACTAAATAAAATACACAAATCATTATTGTGATGGCAACTTTAGCACGACATGACCTAAGATAATTTGTGATTATTTGGTTACAATTGACTCATTAGTCTGCTTGATTGAGCTAAGTTTGCAAAACAAATGTGTACGAAGCTCTTTATTTGGATGACTTAATCGATCTGCCATAAGCGACCAGCACCAGCCAAGTTGACGCGTGCGTTTGCGAGGCGCGTTCTGCGATCACGGCCGCCAAAGCCCCCGGGATACATTACAATTTATCCCCGTTCTTCCCGAACAGCCTCGTGAAGGATTTGCATTTCTCCTCCATTATCGTTTAGTAACAGATTATTATGTTAATGCGTGTTGTCGAAATAATGTGGCCCCGTTTTATTGTAATGTCTGATTGTTTGCCAGGAACTCGCAGTCTTCCCGCCGCGGCGGTCGTTAGATGTTATCGTCACATGGGCGAAACGATGGGGATAGTGTGATATTTGCAGTTGTAATCGCTTCAGATAGGTATATACTCGTATCTTAACGATACTTGGAATAGATAACCTTAAAATAAACATTAAGGTCCTGTAGCATTAAAGGTATCATGGCCAGACGCTTAATAGTAGGTACCTACATCTTATGTTCCTCATTCTTAATTCCTTCGTCGTTCTTCTAAAATATGATACCTCGTTTTGTTACTAAAAGAAAAGTGAAGTTCTGGCGTAAGATTTGATACATACTTATTGTCCTGTCTTAACATATGTACCTACTTTAAGAAAACTTATAAACAACCTTTAAGCGCCAAGACTAAGATCAGATCTCTCGATTTCACCTTTTCTGCCGTACTTTTTCTTCAGTACATTACAATGATCCCTGAATTACGCATCTAAGAAGCTTAGTAAAATTATTTCGTCTTATATTTAATTTGACGTACCTTAAAATTAACAAAAATAAAGAGACAAGTGAACAGCTTTCACGTACAATCTGAAAATGAACACGTAAGGGAACTATGCTGGTGGCCTATGAAGCGGTTATGGTCATCACTAACAATGACACAAGAAACTTGAGTTCTAGCTATAGTTATAGGGATAACAAACGATCTGGGGCCCGATTTTTGAAAACACATGTGTGAAAATACGACTCCAAAGTGGTGAAAAATTGTGCTGAATTTTAAATACGAGTAGCTTAGAAGACGCCTACGGCTCTCATTAATCTTGTAAACTAAACTCGTCGCAAAATAAAAGGCCCGTTTTGACAGTTCACGCCTATGAAGTTCTCTATTTTTTACCGAACGAAATGTTCTGAAGGTAATTATATTTTTCATTGGTGGGTACCGCCCACTCGGCTAAGTGCTGTGCATAACGATTTTTTCATATTGTCCACAGACTAATAATAATCGGTTAAAGAAAAAATAAATCGATCAAGATATTTTTTTAAGGCCGACTCGCACTTGGCCGGCTTTATTTAATTAAATACTAGTGTTCATCAATCAATTAATTACTGACTTTCACCAGCTGTGTAGTGATCTTTACTGAAAATTATGAGCTTGTAACATTGTGTCATTTCAAAATCTACAACATCAGTGTAAGTTAAATTTTCTAAACAGAACTTTAATCCAATGCACTTTACAATATATATTCAAATCGATCGAGTACTCATGCAAACTTGAATCGATTTATCGTGAGTATCGAGTACCGAGTCGTATGGTTACATCACTAGTTACGTCGCGAAGACAAATGTCAAAACGGGCCTTTTATTTTGCGACGACTTTAGTCAAATTTTTTATTAGAGCTGTAGTTTTGAAGATATAAACAGATTTATACCAAGTAGTACCCAAAAGTTCGGGTGGTACTTTCGAGTGATGTGATTTCAAAAATCGGGCCCCTGAAAATATAGAGTAATAGTCTAAATAAAACATACCTACAGTGATTATTAAAGTATTGTTACGACGTTGGACACTGTATTGAACATTATCCTGCCCGGGTCAATAAAAGTGATTACATGATGGCGTCTTTACATCTTAGCCATTATAAACACAATCGGTGAAAGCAATCCGTTAATGTCTCAGTGTTTTCGAACTCTTTGTTATCGCTGAGCTGATTTGTAATTACGTACGTAGGTGACGATGTCAAATACTCGTGTACGATACGAAGTAATCTCCCCACGAGGACGCACGCACGCCAGCGGATTGAGCAGCAAATTTTCGACTAAACATAAAAAGCTTATAGCACGACGACTTATCATTAAGGAGGCACTTTCCGATATAGCCGTCGTATACGTCGTTTATGCCGTACGCTTTCATGGGAATAAATTTCGTTATACTTTGCCCTGATATTGTATTGTTGGAGCCGTAAATAATGTATTGTAAAGGGTTTATGAGAGCGCTATGTGAGCACAGAAAGAAGATTAGATGAACGCTCTATATTGGCTGTGGGAAGATAGATATTTACTCAACACAAAGATGGCACGACAATAGCTAAACAAGGTTATTCACGAAAGATGTACCAAAGGAAGTATAAAGAGCGAACATAATTATATACATTGTGTACTTTGTACATACAGATCCATAGAGTAGGTATTCAAATACTATATTGAACTATTGTAAAATTGTCACGTGCTTTATAAACAAAGACTTCTATTGCTTATGTTTGTATCAATTCAATGTCCTTCACTGTATGTACATTATGAACGACGGGCAAAGTCTCCGTCAATTGTAATAACTTTACCAATTCATTAGTGATTTTAATTTAAACTGACACAAGTCAAACGTATCCATGGAGTTTTCCCGACTTGCTACAACATGGGTACCTTTAAATGATATTTGTGTCCAGTCGGTGCTGTATAGGTTTGCGTAGCTTCCGGCGATCACTCATCATCAGGTGTACCGCGCTCCCGTTTGTCGGCTAAATAAGTTTCTTTTAAAAATTTCATTTATCATACAAGCTTTTTTGCGGACTGTACTTGCATTGTCATCCGTCCTACATATGTATACGACCTATAGTGTACCAAATTTCAAGCCAATCGGGCCAATCGTTGAAGAGTTCCCTGCGGAGATGATCCTAGCTAGGTCACCAGAACTCCACTACTAGATTATTGTAGTGTCATCCGACTAACTCAAGTACCTAAGTATGCAAAATCTCAGCTCAATGGGTTGAAGTATCTGCTTCAAAATTGAGTCGCAGGATTCCATTCCACCCGGAATACACACATATAGGTACATTATATTATTTCTATTTTTTTGTATTGTGGCTTTCACTATTTGTAATTTTAAATGCACTATTTGTCGGTCCCTTGTTAACCTAATGCTCTTCTCATATTCAAAAGTAAGCTGGTAGATATCCCTTATGGGATAAGTTCGCCTTTGCACAAATGTCTGATCTTTTTGTGAACTGTGTTTGTTATTTTATAGGTGTACAACAAGGCATTTACTTACTTATTTCAGTAAATTATGATTTTTGCGGTCACTCTGAGTTGGCCGTAATTAAAGTGGTAAACAAGTATCTTTTGTCGGCGGTTCGACCTCTGCACCCATTGTTATTTTATTTACCAGCGCCGCGGGACCTGGCTTAATTAAATTACCTTCCTATTCCATGCACCCTGGAGTTCGCGAATGAAATTTTAATTTGAACGTGTGAGTGGGTGCGGTGGAGTGTGCAGTCGGTTCAGCGTTAGAAGTTTATGGTGATTGGAACAATGCTGGAATACGTCCGGTCACCCGCTCCGTCACTGCTGCAGGAAACAATGTAATACGCATTTTATTTTTCCAACCGTTTCTACATAAACATTTATTTTATTGTGTTTGCTTCCTGAAACCCTGGAAAGTTCGTTCTCGCTTCTTCTAATTTTTATCTTTGCAAAATTATATTCTGATTCAACTCATCTAACGATTCATTTGCCCTCTCCATTGCCGTAGGTACGACAGCGTGAATACAACACCATTACAGAAAAATCCTCGTTCTAAATTCCGTGTGAAATCCTTTAATATTTATTGGCTTGTAGTTTGGAGCTATATTCATTCCTTTTGCCTCTATAATCCTCAAATTGCATTTAAATGAAATAAAAAGGAAAAATCTCAAGCGCTGGTTGTTGTAACTTTTTTAGGCAGTAATGGAGCTCGAAAATAGTGGCACGGAAAAGAGATGCGAGCAAAGTTTCGCCGTGACACTTAATTTTGCCGCCAGTGTTGTTTGGCGCCTGAAAGAATGTACCCCGCACCCGCACATGTTGTGTAAGCCTTTACGCTCAGCTCATGAAATTTGCGATTTGAAAGGCACTTGGGGAAACCGAGGGACGTTAAAAATTCTGTTAACCTAAAACAACATTTTTATATCCTACACAAACAGTTTGCTCAACTAATATGCGCGAGCGGAACAGTATTAGACACGTTGACTTTCAAATTGTTTGAAGAGTGATCAATAAGTAAATGTTAGCACTGTGTCAAATCAAATTATTCCAGCTTAAAACCAGTGACAGAATGTTTGCTCCCGTTGGATCCGCACGGCGATATCATGATTCATGCACTCCAGCTAGCCGGACAGCTGCCGGTGAAATTTATCTGTTCATAAATTAAATGGACGAATGTGGACGTGAGCCTTGCTCTGCAGTATTCCGAAGGTAAATTTGTGAAGAGGTTTTATACATAAAATATATTTTCTCAAACATGCTCGGAAATGTATGCGTTAATGTCCCGATATGAGGACATGAAGTTTCTCGTTTATGGCTCCCTACATTACTTCTTGGCTTAGGCCACAAAAGTTAGTATGAAAATCCATTTTTGTCCGCTGCTCTAATTTTTTAAATTTCTATACTAAAATTAAATTGGCAAAGGAAAAAATTACATACAGCCAACCACCACCACAATCTGTACCTAAGCATAATTGCGACATAAAAAAAAAACTATGGTACTATATTTATGTGCGGTTAAACATGGTGCTCAAATAGCTGGATCAAATTAGTACATTTAAAAAATAAAAAAGGTGGCAAATCGAAAATCTTTTTTTCTGCTTATGCGTATTTCGTAGTGATTGTTATTATAATTTAACAGAAATAAAAATGACTTCTAGTGATGAAAGTGACGGGGCACTTATGAACTGTACTCCGCCTCATTTAAAAGAGGAGGCAAATTTAGCTATGCAAAATATGCTACCGGAAAAAAGTAAAGAGATTTACTTGATTGTCTAGTAGTTATTTTAATTTTAATATTTCCTCACATTGTTTGAGAAAAGCACTATACAAGCTTTGGCCGGAACAGGGATTGCAGGACTCGTTCTATCTGGCCTCGTCTTCGACTCGGCCACCTACCCCAAACTCGTCCAGCAATCCCTTACTTCACGGCCTCTGCAGTAATGTACTATTTTTTATACCTACAACAACAACTTAACACTGTAACATTTGATGTTACTTAAAAAACGAGCACTGTTCTTCGTTTGTAACTAAGCACGCGCGTGTTTAAAGAGGCTCGATTGTTAAAATCGAATTCAATACTGTTTTTTTGGAACTTTATTTGATTTTTATTATACGTATAGATTATTACATTAACAACCCAATTTCGTAAAATAATAAAATGACTTTAACTTAAGTACTGAATTTTAACCATAGAGAAACTTGGAACATACATGGTTACAGAAGTACAAAATAATACTACACTTATACTATACTATTTTAGCAATCCTACATCAATTATTGAATGTGGTTAAGTAGCTGAACGATTAGTTTCCATTACGATAATAACAACACAGTTGGTAGGCTTCGACAAAACCATAAAGGACGAACGTCGAGAGTCCGCCTTTGGTAGCCGATTATGTAAATTGGCAATCCGAGATGATAGGCGTATACTGCCCAGCCAATCCGTTTATTTCTCAACGACCGATACCTTCTTTTACAATTCGCCTTGACTTTAGCTAGAGCCAGAGCCAGCGTTCAGTGGAAAGTACAAAATGTAACATTGAATTGGGAACGTTTCGTGCTTGTTTTGAATAAAGAAGAATAAATAAAATTGTTCCCAGATCGCAGAGGGCCGGGCTTGAGCGGGTATGATTCGATCCAAATCCAATAGTCGGAATAAATGCAAGACTCGCCGCTCCGCTACTACATCGCTTTCGGCAACTAACTTCGTTTGCGCAAACACTCCGCTCGAGAACTCTTTACCCACTTGCCTCTCGCTTCCACTTGGTTTGTAGAACCTACCAACTTTTCTATAAGAAGAGTATTTCGCTGCCGTTTCAGTACCTACCTACTCTTAGTCTTAATTAAAAACTTGGACTTTGAAAAAGTTTTTTCAATAACGTTTCATTATTTTCTTGACTCGGTTAGAATTTATGCAGTTGATATTTTGAGTTTCCTGGTATTATTCATTAAATTACACATTTAAAGTCACGCAACAGACGTACATATTATTAACTACTAACTACTTAAGGTTTAATTCACAATAAGTCAAAAGGTTAGAATGGATAATATGGTACAGTTGTTGCATCCAAATTGTGTAGGTACATGTATTGTAGTATGGGCTAGTTTATGGTCGAGGCACAATTTAAATGCACTCCTAGCACCGCTACTAGAGCATGAACTTCGAAGCAGAAAGGACAAGGGGCTTCAAGTTTGTTAATTTCCCATAGTGGTTGGTGTGCAACAAACTTTATCAATCTGTGTGCTCCGACTTCGAACTTTACAATGTGACATTACTGAAATGCATTACTTTCCTATCTACGCTTAGTCAACTCAAAATTATTGTCTGTTTGCAGTTTGCTTTATTATTTTGCTCCATTTTTCCTTACTAGAGAAAACAACTAAAAAACTTCAACATTGCAGTGCTTTGTGTTCCTCCAGGGAAAAGCTATCAAAAGGCAAGCGGCTTCCTTTAGAACGGCGTTCGTTTGCTGTTACAATAAGAAATAAACACACCAATTCTGTGGGGTGCTTGTGCGCTCAAAATGTGGCACATCATATATAGTGAACGAAGCGTAATTAATAGTACATTACTGCAGAGGCCGTGAAGTAAGGGATTGCTGGACGAGTTTGGGGTAGGTGGCCGAGTCGAAGACGAGGCCAGATAGAACGAGTCCTGCAATCCCTGTTCCGGCCAAAGCTTGTATAGTGCTTTTCTCAAACAATGTGAGAAAATATTAAAATTAAAATAACTACTAGACAATCAAGTAAATCTCTTTACTTTTTTCCGGTAGCATATTTTGCATAGCTAAATTTGCCTCCTCTTTTAAATGAGGCGGAGTACAGTTCATAAGTTCCCCGTCACTTTCATCACTAGAAGTCATTTTTATTTCTGTTAAATTATAATAACAATCACTACGAAATACGCATAAGCAGAAAAAAAGATTTTCGATTTGCCACCTTTTTTATTTTTTAAATGTACTAATTTGATCCAGCTATTTGAGCACCATGTTTAACCGCACATAAATATAGTACCATAGATTTTTTTTTTATGTCGCAATTATGCTTAGGTACAGATTGTGGTGGTGGTTGGCTGTATGTAATTTTTTCCTTTGCCAATTTAATTTTAGTATAGAAATTTAAAAAATTAGAGCAGCGGACAAAAATGGATTTTCATACTAACTTTTGTGGCCTAAGCCAAGAAGTAATGTAGGGAGCCATAAACGAGAAACTTCATGTCCTCATATCGGGACATTAACGCATACATTTCCGAGCATGTTTGAGAAAAGTATCGTATTAGCTTATCTATTCTAATATGAATATATCAGTTCAGTAAAAATATATATTTTCTCACTGAAAATGATGTCTATAGATTGAATCTACTTTAATATGTTAAGTGACGATAAAGAAATACACGAAAAAGGCAAGATTTACGATGCGAACATTTTTACATAGGATACCGGATCTGCTTACGAAAACGGAGCAGCATATTTGCATACTCCAAGCGATACGGAGCCGTCTTAGGCAGCAAAATTTTCCTTTTACTCGTGTGTGCTCAGAATGTTATGACCTCCGAATCAAGCTTGCTCATCGAGACAAAAAGGTGCTACGGCGCTGCGCTGCGGTAGACACGGAAGGTTAAATTAAGTGTGAGACGTGACCTGATTGACAACGAATTTCATAAAATGACTTCCTACGTCACTGGCCACATGAATGTAAGCCAACACTAGAGTTGGAAGAATAACAACCAAATTATAGATGGTCTTTCAGTTTCGCTTGTACATAGTCCACAACGGCGCGCGGTTTCGGCCCCCGCCCCGTCGCGTCCACTTCGCTACCTTCGAGACTTATCACACAATTTATCTCCGACTTCCCGCGACGCTATGATTTTTCTGAATACTCCCTGCCTGTCGCCAATCCCATCTCGGTCGTGTGAAGCGTAAACTTTATTCCCTTGCCCGGAACGTGGAATAGTCAGTCAACGAAATGTGAAAAGGTCCCAAATTTATCTTTTCTCTTTGGTGGAAAAAAAGCTGTGCCGCACCTCTAAGGAAGACTTTATTGATATTGCCTGTGCGCGGAGAAATTTTGCAATTGTAAATCCTTGACTTACGTTGGCACAAAAACAAGACACCGTTAACGTAAATTTGTTTTCTTTTGAACAAATTCTTTTCGAATACTCTATGGTCAGACGTACTATTTTATACTGCACTAATGAATTAACTGTCTATGTAGGTTTGCGATTAATAGGTACAATCACTATTATTTTGTGCTATTTTCCTCGATTTTAACGTAATACCTAGCTCGACATCGAGAGCAACTTGCTGACGGATAGAAGTCGGTCGGTGACGTGAGTTCGGTGGGCACAACATAGTTGTTATTATCTACCGACAGTGGAACAAAGGCGCCACCTGCCCGCAAACTGCTCGCAACTTGGTACTGTAATACCTTATCGTGAAATTTGCAAATTTCTGGCTTTGAGTTCCGAAACTTCTGCGGTTATTTTAATGTGTATTTCCATACGTGGTTGATATTTTGAGTTACTTCAGTAAGTTTATTATCAAATAAGTTTGAAAGCGTAAAGTTGAATTTAGAATGCTTAAGCATATTTATCTGTACAATGCATTTTTGATATTAAGAATAGTTATAATATCTCTGAAAAGCAGATACTAAACGGGTGTCATTTTTTAATTAGATCCACTTCCTTTAGAGTTCAGTTGGCTGAATGCGGTTCTAAAGGTTAAATCCATTTAAAAGCAATTACAATCCATCTTCGGGGGCTTCGTTGTAGCCAATTACAATATTCAATCAATTAAACCCATTTGATGAAATGTCGAGCGTAGGGGTGCGTTAAAAGCGTAGCACCCGCCACCACTTAAACATTTTTTTTCAGAGTTTCCATCACAAAAGACACGACCCTTTTATTGAGAACACGACATTATTTAAATACGTATGATCGTCAAATCTTCCACTAAGTATTTGGCAACATTGTCCAGCGATCGGATAAAGTTTGAAGTACATGTCGGACGGGCGGGGAGGCTCGTAAATTTGACCATTTATGTGCTTTTATTGCCTACCAATGCGAAGGTTACATAAAGATTTACTGTCGGATCCACAAAGAATCTTGAAACCGTGATCGGTGCGATGAAAATGTTACGACTGCTATAGAATTTTTTCTTTTAATTCTTTAGCGAAAAACTTGGGACGGTGGAGGAGTGAATTTTATTTGCCAGTTTAATGGTAATTGAAAATAAGTAAACCATTAATTAATTATTCTTCGGATCCACTAGTAATAATGAATTCTTCGCCAGAAAAATCAGATTAGGGTTTTAGTTAGTAGTTACCTCATAATTCAAGGCTGAAATTGAAACAACAATTAGGTATGGCTTCGTGGCAATTTGAGTTATAAAGTAACTGTATAATATTCCAATTTCCAAGGACAGTGAAGTAGGTTAGGTAGGTACCAAAAGTACGCAGTAACAAGACTGAGATTTTTTATTAAAAGTTTGTTCCAAGATAATATAAAATAGGTAGAATTATTGAGGCTTCGGTGTGGGCTTTTCGGATTCCGTCAAAATGAAATCAAAATGGCCAAAGGATCTCGACCCTTAGGTACCTAAACTTATTGCATTATTTATTCATTTTACTCAGTGTGACTTTAGTATGACAGAATGAGAAAATAGTGATGACAGACAAATACACACGCGCATGGACAGGCGGGCAGTGGGGGGGGGGGGGGGGGTTGATTAAATAAGTAAGTGGGTGGGTACCTACCAACATTTTTTTCAGCGATATTAATAACACTGTGAATGAGAGAATCTCAAATAGCTGACAAAATAACAGTTTTTCTCACCACTCTAATCAAAGTCATACTAACTTTCATATTTAAAACTACGTAGGTAAGTATGCATTATAAAATTGTTATAGAAGTTTAATAAACAACTTAACCAACGTAGATAACGTTTATTCCACAGAAATAGATCGTGTTTTAGTAAAATGCTCGAACGGAAAGCATTACGGCTTTTGTTTTTTTGTTGTTATTGCAGCAGGTATGAGGCGAGGCAGCAGCCAATAAATTGCGGTCTCGGGGGCTGCTAACAGCAAGTTCCCAGTTTTGTTTATCTCATTCGAAGACGTTTTCAGAATAGTGAGAAATCGTTTGCATGGTTAGCCAACCCAATACACGAAGATAAATAAATAGACAATTCTTTTCCTAGTACCGTAGTAATTGTACGGTTAGCGGTATTGTTTAAGCCGTCATCAGATGTTTTGAGAAGAGATTTAGCTATTCCGAGCTTCATGTTGTTTAATTTAATCAGTTTAAAGCAAACAATCACTCGATTTTCGTTGTGTCGTTGTTGGAAATTAATGACTGGATACCATACCTATTACAATATCTGCAAAGCTTCGGTAATCTCACAGCAGAATGGAATCGGTAATGAGGAAACAGTCACAAGGCCAGCGATTACTCTGCTAAGATCCGATAATGCCGTCGTTTCTCTCCGATAATCCTGAAAAACTGATGTGCCCCGAGCATTACTCGCGACGCCACAAAACGTTTTCCTTTTTAATAAAAATAAAACCTTTTAGATCTTGTTTTCGAATCCCCAAATCCGTATCTTTTACAAATGGATACAGTGATATTATTCAGACCATATTAGAATAGGTCTCATGGAGGTTCTTTGAATTGTGTCGCCTGAAAAGGTACGTGTGCGTAGCATTATCTCATTTCCATTGAAATTTTACCGTCTTATTACAGCTAAAAGGATTTGTATGTATACCCATTCCAATACTGAGGTTTTGTTGAATAATCGATATTCTTTTTTGAAAGTGCCTATGAATTTAAAAATATTCGTTGCAAAATGTTAGGGTTGGAATTGCTTTGGTCGCTGGTTGGCAGAGGATTCAGACTAACGATGCATTTAGGCATACAATATCGCCCAATGCTGAGGTACCAAAGATCGTTGAGTGTCGCTGGCTGGAAACCTCATTAATCTATCTGTAGATATTACACTCAGATCAAACAAAAAGTAAATGCGGAGTTCGGCGAACTTCGGTTTAAACTACATCTCGCCTCGTGTGCGTGTGCACATTATCATCCTGAAAACTTACTGTAAGTTTTTGTCGCCACAAAAGTTTCGAACACTTAAGGCTTGGCCAAACACATGGCGTGACGCAGCGCCGCGGACGTTAGGCAGCGCGCGGTGCGTAGTGCGAGCGTAGCAATAGAGCGTCGCTTCGAACAACAAACAAACACTCTGATCTATTATAGGTTAGGAAGGAATGAGTGACTCTCCGTGTGCGAGAGCGTGTAGGTGCGAGGCACGCCAGTACGTCTAGCACGAAAGCGTACAAAAGTCGCGTCGCGCGCGAGATAGATTGCCTGTCTTTTTCTTACTATTCGTTCTAGAAAGAGACAGGTAACCTATCTCGCGCGCGACGCGACTTTCGTATGCTTTCGTGCTAGGGATACAGCACCGTGCCGCGCCCGCGCCTCGTTCACGCGGGCAGTGCGGGCGTGTTGAGAGCGCGAGGCCGGCGAGATCTGCGCGCGCCCTGTTTGAACAGGCATCGCGGAGCGGACGCGGCGCTGCGTCACGCCATGTGTTTGGCCATGCCTGTAAACTTTAAAGTTAGTTTGTTGCTGACACGTGCCGCTAGGGCGCTGCCAATTTTTCCACGGTAATCGAGGTATTTTCTTTGTCAAAAACTTACATTAGAGGCTCAGTTTGCTTGGCAAAGATAGGTTGTAAGTGTGAACGTGCGACTTCGTACAGACGGCTAGTTGCTGTTTTGCCGCCGTCACTTTTATGCTCAGATTTCTTCGTCTTTATTTTTTATTTGGTCTGAGCTTACCCCTTTACTCTTAAAAAGTAGTATTGTCCATGGAAAATATCGATTTACTAACGTCTATAGATAAGGGGGTTTATAAGTACACCAAGAAGTACAGTAGCATGAACATAAACATATAGAAAATGTAACGTATAAACTTATAAAGCTTTGGCTGGTACTGTAATCATCAGATGTAATATAAATTAGATAATATCTTATTTATGGCCCGGGAGTTCTTCGATTCCCACTTGTTGGTAGACAAATGTTCATGATATTATACATATTGCTTTGGGAATAATACAGGACGATAATAACTAGGGAACGAAAGCCTGCCTTCATATTTAATTGGTTTTGCTGTCTATCAACTTAAAGGTCATGTCGAGGATATTTTCTTTCACTTATTTATTGGTTTATTTTTAGTAAATGGATTCCTTTATTCTCCACTGCTTTTATCACATAATGCCATAAAAAGCTCGGTCAATACACCGCCCACTTTCTTAGTACCTGTATGACACAGGGTATTGTGATATTTAGACTGTTTATTTATTTTGTTTTGTAAGAATATTTGACTGTTGCTAGATACTTTATCCTTATTTTTCTTTTCATTGATTAACTGCCCAGTTGTTTAAAAGAAAATGCGAGGCTTGTTGCTGACCAAATATGCCACAATTAACAAACGACTCGAACGTAATCCCATACTTAGGATTTCGTACCTCAATAGGGATATAGAGAACCACTCTTTTGTCTGTTATACCCATTTGCTTCAACTCTTTTCACTTAATCATCTTGTGAAGCCAGTTTTCAAACAGACAACATTCCATTAAACTTAAATCAAACAGACCGTATTAAGGGTGACCCTCACGCTCGCAAACCCCCATTATAAGCCGATTCAGATAACGAATCGACAAAGTAATTCGTTCGTAATAATATCGCGGCCGTAAATTAGTGCGTGCCGGTGCTGGGCGCGCGGTCTCCGCGGCCGCCTAATGACCGATGCAAGCGTAACGTACCGAACCAACCGCAAACCAATTTATATTCGTTAACGAAATAAATGATTCAGCATATCCCCGTGTTGTAATTGTACTACCCAATTAACATATTGTTTGGACAGTTTTGACTGCATTGTTCGACATTTTAACCAATCGCAGGGCCTCGCAAATACTCGCAATAACCAAAAGTTAAATATTTGTAATTTAGTTACTCTGCTTTGTCAGTTATTTATTTAATAAAGTAAGTAAAAGGTTTATACATCAATTTATTATAGACTATGTTATAGGCGATGCGGCTGGCAACCCATCACTATTTTGATAACCCTTTCCACCTATGCGCCCAAAATCATGCTAAACGTGGCCAGGGTCTTGTTACCTTAGGCTCTGTCTACCCCGCAAGGGATAAAGAAGTGATTTACGTGTGTGTGTGTGTGTGTGTGTTCAATACGCTTCAAACTGTTTTTAACCAGCGCGACCAGAGGAACGTATGCCTCATTTTTTGAAAATCGTTCTTTAATCTCAAAGTGAAAATTTTGTTTAGGAACCACAGACGTGTTTCGTTTAGAAACCTGAATCGACATTTTGGCGATTTTTAACTATAAGCTTTATCGATAAATTTACCGAAAGGTCCACAAATGATTCTGACATAAGTGTTTCAAAATTAGATTATGTTTTTCTATGTCTGCCGTAATGTACGTAATATAAGGACTTAGGGATAGAACCTAGAACCTACTCAATATTATGTGATTAACACAAACGCACATAAATCACGTCTTTTTCCCTTGAGGGGTAGACAGAGCCTCGAGATAACAAGACCTAAAGGCCACGTTTAGCATGATTGTGGGCGTATATATACTACATATAGGTAGAAAGGGGAATCAAAATATATCTAGGGGGAATGTGATCAACATTTAGTGTTATGATTATTTAATCGTTCATATTTAATCATTCATAGTTTGAAACAAGATAGTTCTCACAGGTGACCTTATCCTAGGCGTTTTTGGTGTAATTGAACTCCGCTATCAAATTACTCTAACAACCCACATCCTTCTGTTCCAATACCTCACTTCTATCTGAATTATAATTCGGGTTGTAATATAAGTTAGCTCGTTACTTCAAAGCGAAGTCGGAACTAGAGCGATACATATGATTGGTACGATGCTGCCGTACCTAGTTACAATTAGTTATTCTGTCAGTGGTACAATGATGTCATATGATCAGTACGAAATCTCTGTAAGGACTAGAGAGCGGTAATATAGCAGCTGTGAAACGTCAGTGTTGCCTTACGTGGCGCGCTTGACGGAATCTGAGGCAAAGGCCCGATTTTTTAAAGGACATTATATGAAAATGCCACTCGAAAGAGGTAAAAAATGTGATGAATTAGAAATACCATTAAATTGGAAGTAAAATACAGCTCTAATTGATCTGGTTAACTTGTCAAAAGATTAATTTGAGCTGTGATTTTGTAATATTACAGATTTATGCCACATTCGAGTGGTAATTCTAAGATAATAAGATAAGTTCGCCTTTGTGCATATATTTAATGTATTTTTTTGTGATTTGTCTCTGTTCCTTTATATTTATACAATAAAGCATTTATTTACTTACCTGCTTACTTAATTCTAAGATGTGGTTTCAAAAGTCGGGCTTCTATTCGGTAAGCTGTGTTGCTTGAAACGGTTTATATTGTTTTTAGGTTCTGTATGTGTCGTGGACTTTACATTTAATTATGTTTACCTAATATAAATTTAGAAAATAAAATGCCACAGGTGTGAACTTATCTTCTTTATTGGATGTTAATTAAATTGTAGTGTTACCACTAAATAGAAACATAAGGCTCCTGCATCACACAAAAATACAAATAAGACGCCTACCACAAACATTAACTGAAATTACAAATAAGTATGGTAGGTTTTAGGAGTTTATGTATTATATTCGGTAAAGTTATCTATTGTGGCTCTCAGTGTTTGTAATTTTTAAACTCACTCGTCCATCCCTAATATAATACTCCTTTCATCCACTCAAAGGTTGACTGGAAGAGATCCCTTAAAGGGATAAGTTCGCCTTTGTGCATATATCTCAGTGTTTGTCAATTGTGTTTCTCTTGTTTATTTTGCACAATAAAGAGTTTACATCATACAAGTATGTTGTGAAATTAAACTGAGGTTAACAGTTAATAGTCCATTCTAATAAAAGAAATTTTGAGGATGTTGTACTGGAAAACGATAGTCATCTGTCAGCATGAAAAAGTTATGAGCTCGCAGACGTTGACCTCGGGAACTGTCTCACATTTGTTTACTGTTAACTAGGTAGGTATTTTCTTTTAAGTAGCTGAGAACTGTTGTGATATCACTATCACTATCACTACATATCACTATCATCACTACATATTATAAAACAAAGTCACTTTTTCTGTCCCCATGTCCCGATGTATGCTTATATCTTCAAAACTACACAACGGCTTTGGATGCGGTTTTTTTTAATAGATAGAGTGATTCAAGAGGAAGGTTTATATGTATAATAAATGCATAATATACCGTGCGAAGCCGGGGCGGGTCGCTAGTTAACATTATATACTAAAGTTGCAGTGATACTGTTTTGGTTTTATTATAGTTCCAATTGTAGACTTTTAGTTCTTTAAAAATAGGTTGCCCGGGTTGTACTTATTTGGCCACACTAGATATGTCTTGATTGAATCCTTACTCTTTTGATGCTCTTTCATCACTACATAGTATAAAACAAAGTCGCTTTCTCGGGCCCTATGTCCCTATGTATGCTTATATCTTCAAAACCACACAATGGATTTTGATGCGGTTTTTTTAATAGATAGAGTGATTCAAGAGGAAGGTTTTTATGTATAATTCTACGCAGACGAAGTCGCGGGCAGAAGCTAGTCTATACATATATCAGTAAATAACGTATTATAATTTTATGCTCAATAAAGAGTTATACATACATGCGTAATTATAACTGATTATCAACGAACTAATCATGGCATATCTAGATAAATTATGCTCCATGGTATAGGATATGTGACGATCAGTCTCTCAAAATACTGGTGAGACATATTATGTTTGGCATTTAGGTGTCTTAACCTACTAAGCGTTTATGATAAATAATGTCTTTGCACCTCTCCATAAATGTTTGTTAACGAAATACTAATCTATGAAAGGTTATAATTGATTATCTTTTTAAACTGTGGTTATTATCTCAGTTCAACCAAGCTCAAAATAAGGGTGGATTGGAGCTGCACGACAACTGTGTATAAATTAAATTAAGTTTGCACAGTTTTTACACGGATTACGCTCTGTTTACGTTTTCACCTTCAAAATTAACAGGGATACGGTCGCTTTAATCACAGATTAAGCCGTTAAATATTATAAGCGGCGAAAAATCCGACGTCTAAATACCCCACGCAGAAGATCAACGGGCTAAAATGAAAACGGCGCATTAACTGATTATCTGGATTTATTATACGTTATACTTTGTTCGTGCGAGCAAGACAGCCGTTTGCGGTTCGAGCGAGATTACGGTTCACATGGCTGGAAAGTCTCGTAAATTTCGCTCGGGCGGCTTCCTTCCGCCGTGCCTGTGCGCTTGCGCTTACTAAACTTTTGTTTTAGATTTTCTCCTTCCGTTGATCTACGCAGCATTTAACTTGGCACACTGGCATGCTTCCTGGAAAATGAAAGAGTAGTAAAATGCAATGGTTTCCTGTAATTTTATGAGTAAAAGCTGTCTATATTTATTTATCTATAAAATTGTAAGATGCTAAACCTATCGCTTTATAATATGTATATAGAAGAATCTCAGAATTTTAGCCGTTTATTTAGAGCATTGTTAAGTTCATGGTAATCATAGTTACACACGTTTTTTATTTTTATATTCTTTCGTGTTTTTGCTAACAAATTCTGTGTCAAGTCTCGATTTCCCTTTCCAGCTATACACCCTTAATCATGCTAAACGTGGCCTTAAGGTTTTCTTAGGCTCTGTCTAACCCGTAAGGGATAAATACGTGATATATGTATGTATGTATGTCTCGAGATTACTAAAATCAAGTACCGTTTGTAGTCGTCTGAATCTTTTATCCATCCACATCCAGCTCGTTTACATAATCTAACACAAAGTCAAATTAATAGCGCAGGCGAGTTAGTGGCCACGCTAAGCTTACACAGGGACACACGGGAACAATGCAATTTGTCGGTGCAGAATAGCCGATAAACATGGCACAGTATCCAGCTTAGACGAATCATAGTTTACAAGCGAATTAATTTGGTTATTGGTAGACTTCGTTAATATTTCGTTAACTCTATCTTCAAAAAACCGGCCAAGTGTTTTTTCGCATGAGGGAACTTAAGGCGTAGTTAGACTTAAGCCTATATGTCGGCCACGCGTAGTGTAGGTTTCCGAAGTTGCCAGTCATAATTATGTGGATTTTTTATTTTTGTTCGATACTACTATGAACAAAGTTCACGGTTTCAAGTACATTTTATCAGTTGGTCGACTATTACTCGTTAAATTTGTAATGTCAACCTTAGTGTGATAGTTTTCTTTTAAATTTTGTTATATATACTACTGCCATATTTTTTTTTCAGCTATCCAATTAAACCGTTTACCAGGCAACAGGACACGACTCCAAAGATAATTAGAACTTTAAACCTTAATATTTCGCAAACGAATTCCTGAATCGAAAAGTGTTTTTCCCACACCCACAATATTTTTGAACGGCCTTTGTAACGATACCCCACAATACGGGGAAAATTGAGAAAAAAAACATTCCTGCTTTACGTGTACCCTAAAAAAAAATTTAAGCGGTCCGCTACATCTATTCTATCAAAAAATCATAATAAACAAATAGATATTTGTTACTTATATATTTTTACTAGCTGACCCGGCGAACATTGTTCCGCCTTAAATTTGAAAAATTCCAGTGGTTTGGACTGTGCTATCCCGCGGGAACTATGCAATTTTCCGGGATAAAAACTATCCTATGTCCTTTCCCGGGCCTCAAACTATCTGTATACCAAATTTCAACTAAATCGGCCCAGCGGTTTAAGCGTGAAAAGGTAACAGACAGACAGACAGACAGACAGACAGAGTTACTTTCGCATTTATAATATTAGTAAGGATAAGTAAGGACTAGTAAGGATAAAAACTATATTTGTTTCTCAAATTTCGTTCGGTGTTGAAAATATAGTATTTTTGCGTACCTACTACACAGACGTAGTATAGTATATGGTAAAGTGTATAGTATATATTATAGTACGGTTGGCAACCCTAGCTACATCCTTCCTAATATGAACTGCTACGGAATTAAATGTGCTTCCATCTGTATTTCAGGATATATATTATACAACCAGCTTTTGCGGCTTCTACGGACTCTTCAAGGTTATAATGATAGGCTATTATAATATTGAACCAACCGTTGACTTAATCTGTACTCGTAAGTTTACTACGTTTTCATAATTTTATTTATGAATGCCAAGGTCACGTAAAGAACATGATGAAAATGCCAGATGAAAAAGGATTTTCTTTAAAATATGAATATCGTTGGACCATTACTTATTTGCGATTGACTTAAGAACTAGTTTGGTTACGTAACCGTCAAGTTGAGATTAGTTTTAACTTTCAGGCGCGATCATTAATCTTGCAGGCTCTAGCTGGAGTGGTGCTGCACTTGCAAATAGACTTATATTTGAATTGGCAACAGCTCTAACGAGAACCGTAATGATATCAGGAGCGAAACGATATCACGAGAATATAAAACTGCTCAAAAATAAAAGACGATCCGACTTGAAACTGATGCAATCGGCGGCAGCAACGAAGAAATAGCTACTTACTAAATCGGGATCATTCAGGAGAGTTTAGAGTTGCTAAGCAAAATTGGTAATATTTTCATGATAGGAAACGGATTTCACTTAAGTTGGTGACTGTACTGTACTCGTATATTTCATTTTTCTTCATTGCTACGCCAAAATATTCCACCGTTATAGGTGCAATAATAAAAGTGAGAATTAAGGCCCATTTAGGCACATGCAAGAATTGCATCCAAGTTTCATTACATTGCGGGTTGCCGGGGTAAACCGAATTCAACCGATCTGTCAAACTTCGCAATGTAACTGTAATGGCATACAATTCTTGCATGTGTGAAATGGGCGTTGTCAAATAAACTCGAAGTCAATCTAGTAGTTTTCCAATCTCAAATAACATTACACTGCTAAATTAAAAATAGTATGAAGATGGAATGTATGACTGCCGATGTTCTTTTTGAAACCGGATTTTAGATAACCGAATAAATTATAAGTTATGTAAAATATTTACGTCCATAGATATTGTATCGTGAAAAGTATGTTGGCATTATTGGGTAAACATCAATAGTAAATAAAAAATAAGTCCTCGTAGACTATCCATAAATTTATCATAAGCACTTTGGTAGCTCTCGGAGAGGCTAGTCCCATCTCTGCCATAGCCTCTGGTCTGGTGAGTTATTGCTATGGGGCTGCTTCCAGCCCTAAAGGGATAAGATATCGTTTTACGAAATCCGATCTTTAAGGGTCGTTTACACTTTTATGGCGAAATTGCGTTTTCGTGGTAACTTTCGACTAGGTACATAAAACTAACGACATGGAGCTTGATTTTTGAAAGTTCATCGCCCGAAAGTGTCAAAACTAGTTTTAAGGAGTCGTAATTTTTTGCTACACTTCTCGTATTTCAAATTCAGCGCCATTTTTTGCCATTTGTACCCACTTTGAGACTTTTGAGATTTGTACCCACTTTGAAAATCAGTCGCCAGATGCCAGTTTAGAGTCCATTCCGTACATTAGTTCCGTAACATAGATTAGTTCAAACGGTTGAATTTTGTAAGTGTAGAACAAACAGATGGACAGACAGGAGAAGCGTAGGAGTTGTAATAAGAACCTACGTTTTGTGTTCGGAATCTTCGCCTGAAATCTAATTGACAAACAACATTTAAAGCCATTTAGGCGCCGACGTGGTAATCAATATTTACTATCACTGCCCCACTGCTTTATCATTGAACATGAAAATTGTTTCAAGGCATCCATCAATACAATCTAGTTGCTTGATAAAATTGTTTCAGTACCGAGTGAAATCCGATCACAAATTCTATTCTCCACCGGACGAAAATCATTGTGGTATTTTGAATAAGAATTCGGTTGAATCGACGTGTTTTGCGTTAAACAAGACAACGAGGACCTTTCCTAATAATGAATCACAGGAGTGTAAGCCGTGGCTTACTGTCCGCCGAATGAAGCACACACAACGATATGGATGCCCGCCGTGTGTGTATATAGGTTTGATTGTGGGCGCTACCCTTCTTTAACCCTTTTGATTAACCGTTAAATAAATGTGGTCTTTTACAGATAATTTATGAATTACATAATATGATAATAGTGATTTTAAATTTGAAGGAATACGTTTCAATCATTAAGAACAACAGACTAACAAGACTGGAAAGGCTGCGGATAACATTATTATTAGGTACTTCTTATGAAGTGGCGTAGCTGGCTATTGTAATGCCAATTACGAAAAATGTATCCGGAGAAGTTGTTTTTATAAAAAGTTTAAACATGAAAGATGTCTGACAATACAAGTAGGTAGGTACCTACGCAGAAAACTCAACAAAAATAAATTAAGTAATGAGTAGAATTAGCATATTTTACTTGCGTGACGTAATACCATTACTTAAATCGTGAATACATCTCTTTTTACTATATAATTTATAGCAGTTGCCCGCAACTTCGTCTGCGTAGAATTCGTTTATCGCTAACCCCCGGGAATCACGCAATTTTCCGGGATAAAAAGTAGCCTAGGTATTATTCCAGACTATAATCTATCTATGTTCCAAATTTCATCCAGATCGGCCCAGTACTTTTTGAGCCTATTCATTACAAACATACAAACATACAAAAATAGGTACAAATCTTTCCTCTTTATAATATTAGTATAGATTTGCTATGTTCTTTTGTAAGTATGAAAATTTGATAAGAACCTTTAAGTATTTTATATTGCTATTATGAATATTAATTAATTGCTACTTTAATAAATACAATCATGCTAATCCTGACCTTTAGATCTTGTTACCTTAGGCTCCGTCTACCTTGTAAGGGATATAGACATGATTTGTGTATGTATGTAATAAATACAGAAACATTACGGAAGGAATTGAAAAATAGAATAAGGGAGCGAAAAGTCGAAACATTCGGAACGAGAATAAAGAAAGAAATAAGATCTTTTTGTGAAGTAGCCAAAAGGCAATCTTACAAAGCAATCAGGTATTGGAAAGCGTTTAGCAGCAGTCACCTTTGTACGGTCAGCGTTAACGCGATATTGCTATCTAGGGATCAAGATGAAACCACTCTCGGACCGATGATCGCTTTATTGTTTACGACAACGTTGAGAGAGTTAGTATACTTTGTGATTATTGGAGATATTGGTGTCACTGAGCCAGAGCTCTATGGGCAAAGACTACCGAAGAAAAATATTCAAACCGTCAATTGAATTTAACATCACATTAGCAAGACGTTGGTCATTGATTTATCGTGTGTTAAGAGCAATCCTCGAAAAACTGGTTCAACTAGTTGGGAAATTCTTAAACCGTATTCTTACTTATATTCTTCTTTTTTCTGGCATTAGAGGGCTTCACAACGAAATGCACTAAAGTAATTGTGGCAATAAATAACCTGTTAAGATGTTTTGATATGACACAATACTTTACAGAGCTACACACGCTAGCGCTATAAATAAAGAGATTAAACTGAACTCGGATGCATAGCGACCCATCATGAATCGTAAAGAAAGTATGTTTTAAGTCAGATCGGTTGGTTAAAGTTCGTTCAGTAAATCTAAAATTACGGAGGTAAAGGATGGTGGCGTTCACCTAGAAGTGGCAGGAAATAATATTCACCGTATGTATAATCTAACCAATTATTCATAAACGCTCTATAGGCTTCTTCTAACTTAGCAATCGTTTGTCCGTATCCCTGAAAGGTAAATGTCAAAGTGACAGAAAAAGACAAACGATTGCTATGTTAGCAGAAGCCTACAAAGCGTTTATGAATAAGGGGTAAATTCCTAATGTCACGTCTTTTTTCTTTTTTGGCCAAAGACGGTTTTTTAATAAAAACAAATGATATATTGCTTGTGAAATAAATTAAAAGAAGGACGCAGGTCACTTTAAGTTAACTTCTCTTCGCTGTCTGTCAAGATCAACGATCAGAGTAACGATCTGTTCTAATCTTAAATTAATGAAATTAGATAATAAGTAAGGTCTCACAACAAAAGTAAAGGAAGAAATGCGGACTACACTGCTTTAATTTTGTTTTTCGTATGAATACTGTAAGGAAGATACAACATTATTTTTTGATTGCTGATTTTTAAGTTTGTGCGGAACTCCCAGTAAGCGAATCCGACAAATAGGCTGGTTTTTTAATATCTAGGTTCAAATGTAATGACCAAATTGAACTTCCCAACGATTGGCACTTGCGTCACTGAAATCCAATTTTCCCTAAGCGTTCCACCGCACCGACTAGATCAGCACTCCTCAAAATTGGAAGACTATTGACGAAATTCTCTGCTAAGTAATGCAAGTGATAAAACTTTTGATAAAACCGTAAAATTAAATAGCAACATGACTTGACGCTTCTTTATCTAATAACGATAAAATACAGCGACGCATGTATCTAACATTTCACGTACAGCCACAACTCCACCCAAACAAGACTTACACCGAATTCCGTTACAAGTTTTAATTGCCATTTCCCCGAATTTCGACCGTATACTTTTCTCGGAGAGCAAACCAACAGACAGACTCTTACTGCCTACTATTAACAAAGAACAACGCGAAGAATACTTAACTATTTTCTCCTCGTGCCGTAGCTAGTTGCCGAGACTTCCCGAGAAAAAGTTCCTCGATGCGCTGCTTGGTGAAATATTCAACTAGTTAGAAACTGCCCGCGGGTGCTGGGAATGAAAAGAAACCACCTGAAGTAATCATGAATATTGAATTAAAATTTGTTAATTTTACTCGACCGTGGGTTTCCGTAGTTATGGAGGGTAATTTTTCAATTTACCTAGAGCGCTCAAAAGTTCGGACTAAAAGTAAAATTGCAGTTTTCATGTTTAAGGGGATAGAAATAGCAAATCACCGTTAGTTGGCAATTTGATTAATAGGTAGAATACCTATCTGCTTTAGTACTCAACCTTGACATCTTTACAAATCCTGCAGTACTTAACTCGTACTCTACTTGTCATTCTTATTTTACACGCTTATGATTTTATTACACCTACCAGTTTATTATGGATAGGTTTTATTTTTTAAGTTTATCCGAACACTGCTAAAAGTGCGGAGGAGCTTCCTATATTCGAGTGCGCTTTAAAATATCGCATCGTCATGCGATAGGTTATGTTATACTATATAGGTATAAAGCTACATAAATAGGTTGTTTCGTTTGACAACGGAATTTTAATGAATAATGCGGATTGCATAACATTTACTCACGAATAACTTTATGAGCATCGAATTTGTATACTATACATCCATTACTTTACGAACTATTTGAGTATATTAGATTACCTACACAAAACTGCGAAAATACAGGGGGGGGGGAGAGGTTAGTTGTAATTGTAATCAGTTACTTGTAATCACTTACGGTTAATTGTAATCAGTTACTTTTGAAATACTATCACGTTAATATATCCATATCAACTTAATTTTAACATGCTGATATGATATCGCTACAAGCGTTATTTTTAGCCGATAGCACTTACCAACTGAACTCAAGGTTAGGGCCACAAGTCATAAACAACAAGTGCCGGCAAGAAAACAAGTTTACCTAGTTTACAATGTATTTATTTGTTCTTAACTTTAATTAAAGAGCAGTCAGGTAATAAACAATAACTTGGAATCCCATGTACCACATGATGACATATGGGATAAAAAAGGCTATGCCGCGAGCTGGTTGAGGCAGGGGTACGATGGCGTAAACAATTGTGTGGAGAATGCGGCCCAGAGTGTATACGCGGAACAGCAGGGTGGCCCAGGCGACCGCCGGGTTGGTCGTTACGTAGAATGCTGCCAGAATCCAGAACGCAGGAATGTTCTCCAAGTCGTTGAGGTGAGCTCTTCTTATGCGCTCGATCTCTGGATCGTTCAATAACACTTTGCCCCCTGGCATCATGGCCGCGTCCTCAGGATTCGAAAACACTTTCTTAGCGATCCTTTTCATGCCCGTCAAAGATGACAGCAGCATCAACTTTAACGCTAAGATGGCGGAATACACGATGTAGGATTGCACTAATGGATCTTGTACAGAGAGAGCCATTTTAGATGGATTATTTTGTATGACGCGAGAAAAAAACGATGCGCTCGTCGGCAAGGCAGGCGCGGCACTGGTGCGTGGCTGGTGGAATACTTAATAGCCGGTCTCGAAGTATTGTGTATCGTGTCTGTCGCGTAGGCGCGTACCTTTTTAAGTGAATTTAATTTGATAGTGGTACTTAAATGTTTGGCTATGCTCACCTACTTTTAATTACATACAATAATAAACGACTATTTTAGTGTCTTAAGGGATTACAATAAATTTTATTGAATAAAACATTCATACCTTACTTTTCGTGAATAACATCAATATCTGACAAGAGTTAAATTGTTGACATTTAAGATTTCAGATGAACTGTTAAGTATTCAATTTTACTTATTATTCACATTCACATGTCAAGTTTACAAATTTCGACTGATCATACGTCTGTCTGTCATACCTTATGAGGTACTAATGTACCTACTAATGTTTATCAAAAGTCACACACGTATATTAAGTCATTAATTTAAATTTACAATTGTTAAAAAGTATTATGTAGGTCTGTAATTACAAGTTAACCAAGTTTCTCCGTTTGGCGGAATAAGGGACAGTTAAATATTAAACGTCAAATAAACAAAACTTTTTCAAAAAGACATGTTTTTATTTTAGCTTAAGATAATTACTTACATTTAAAGAGCGGTAAGGTAATAAACAACTACTTGGAATCCCATGTACCACATGATGAGATATGGGATAAAGTAGGCTAGGCCGCGGGCTGGTTGAGGCAGGGGCACGATGGCGTAAACAATTGTGTGGAGAATACGGCCCAGAGTGTATACGCGGAACAGCAGGGTGGCCCAGGCGACCGCCGGGTTGGTCGTTATGTAGAATGCTGCCAGAATCCAGAACGCAGGAATGTTCTCCAAGTCGTTGAGGTGAGCTCTTCGTACGCGCTCAACCTCCGGATCATTCAGTACCACTTTGCCTCCTTGAATGAGGGCGGCGTCTTCAGGATTCGCGTACACTTTTCTGGTCGACCTTTTAAAGCCCGTCAAGGTCCCCACAAGAAGTAACTTTAGCGCCAAGATTGCTGAGTATGCAATGTAGGATTGCACCAGCGGGTCTTGCAAGGAGACAACCATTTTAAAGAGAATATTTCTATGACGCGAGAAATAAATATAGCGATTGGCGAGCGACTGGGCACTACGATTGACACATCAATTTATGATAACTGTACCTTTTATAGTATTATCGTATCGCCGGCTTATTAGTACAGTGAATAACTGCTTAGTCATGCTTAGTTCCAAATGCATTACGGCAACTATTTTTAGGATTCCGTACCTTGATATTTGATACCGCGAAAATTGAACCTTTATACGATCACTTAGTTGACCGTCCGTCCGTCCGTCCGCCTGTCAAGATCCTTCTTCTCAGGAACGCGTGGATAGACGGTTGGACAGACAGATAGGTAGCTGTCTGTCAGCTGTTGTGTGATAAACAAAGACAGTATTGCTTGTGGGTTTTTTTTATAACTAATATTTTAGGGATATTGTTCGCCTTTGTACATCTGTTTGTTCTGTAAACTGTAATTTTTTATTTACAAGTTTATTTATTTTTTGATTTGTATAGAATACTCCTTTTGTCTGATATTGCTTTATCTCAATCATAGAAAAGTGTATAGATGCAAATATTCCCAACATTTAACATTTTAAAATCAGAAAACATAATACTGTACCTACTTCCGCCCGCAAGAACCTGCTTTGCACTTACCTATAAAACGTGAATCAAACTATTGAAAACTAGCTGTTGCCCGCGACTTCGTCCGCGTGTGTTTTTGTGATACTTAAGGCTTTTCTCGATATCAAAATTATTATTATTATGACTATTAACTTCGTCACGTGAACCACTGAAAGTGTGTACGAAACTATACTTTTAGAATTACGTCATGAAAATATTAATTTGTGACACGGAATCTTGAAAAAAAAAACAGGTGTGAACTGGTTAATGACTCATCACATTTATTTATACCTTATTTTACAAAATAGTTTAATTTATAGTTTTGTTTATAGTTTCTTTATTCAAAAAAAGCTAAGTAGGTACAGTTTTAGTTACCTACATCACTATTAATTTCGCCGAACTATGACGCTTATTGGCGAATACTGCGCTCACTTTAACGATATTTGTACCCTGATTAATTTAAAAAAATAAATATATTCTAATCAAATAATAGGTACATAAATGTTTACCTGTTTTTACCTTACGACTAACAATTCATTTACTAATCCGTTTTAATTAATATTTTGCGACTCAATTTTTTCTAGCAGAAGTTTTTTATTTATTTTCTTGTTTTAAGTAGGTAGCTACAGATTATTAACACTTATTATCTTTATCTACAGATTAATTACCTACAGAGGCCTTATACCATGACGTCGTAATGCGATTCAGTTAAGGTTCGCTCGCTGTCAGATTCATACTAAAAGCACAAACTTTTTTCACAATAAAATTCTGACATGTTCGTAGCGGACGTAAACGCGCCTTTTGATTTTGATTTTTTTAGGCAAAGATATTAAGAGCATACAGCCAAGCGTTTCACGCCGCCCTCATAATATATCAGATTTTCAAATAAGAGTGCGTTCAAAAACCGAACGCGTTGTGAATAATAGCACATAAATAAAAACAAAGTAACGGTATTGCATATTGAACTTTAGGTGTTAGGTAAAGAACACAATTTAGGACGCCAATTTAGGTTGATTTAGGTTTGACGAAAATGTCTTCGTTGAAAAATACCTGTACAGCATGTAATTATTTTATTAATGTTTTTTCACAATTGACACAGTTTTCCAGCTTTATGTCTTATGTACATTCGTATCTATCTATTTTCTCCGTAGTATTATTTTGTTTGTAATTATTACCAACTATTTATACCGAGGAAAGCTGATTTTCTTGAGTTCCGCTATTTTGTGCGTAATCACCTCAAAAATTAAATTTCAAGAAAACTGAGAAATTATATTTACCTGTATTAAATTGGAAGTATTATTTAGCAATTTTAAAAGGTTACACTTCATTGGTTTTTATTGTATAGGTGTATGAAGTTAATTAATTTTAAACACAAAACCCTCTTTTTTGCGCCTCTGGGTGAGATTAAAAAAAAATGCTGAAACAGGTATTTCCTTATTTTTATTACTTAGTATTAATTCTGAGTTTCATGATTCTAGAACAATCTAATTTTATATTTTCATACAAACTTTAACCCCCTTTTCACCCCCTTTTTCCAAAAAATTCCAAAATTTCTGTAGCCTATATCCTATTCTGAATTTATTGAAATAGATTTGTGAACATTTCAACAATATCCGTTCAGTAGTTTTTACGTGATGCTCAGTCAAACAAACAAACAAACAAACAAACAAAAATTTTAAAAATGGTTTTAATATGTTCAGTTACCGATTTTAAGTCACCCTGGTCGGTTTTTTTTTTTAAATCTTCAATGTACAGATTTTTTGGTCTCAACGATTTTATTATATGTATAGATAAAAGATCTAACATTTAGGTACAGTAAGTGAGAAAGTATGGTTCACAGCATTTTCTTACGCCCTACATCGCTGCGTCGAAGAGCGACAAACTTTGACAGGGTTACCCTTTTTATTCTCAAGTTATGTGATTGAACTCATCGGTATTCCTCCCGGCGCCCTCGAGTTTTATACCTAATAAAAGACACGTAGCGCCAGTAATACACAGGATATTTTTATATCATTTTAGACGAAGACATCTTTTTGTACTCGGATTTTGCCTCACACGAACACCGCCAAACTACAACAGACAAAATACTTCCACGCTTGTGACTTGGCTTCCGGCAGATGCTTCAGAGTAACTTTTCATAGCAATAAACACTTTTGTTAGAAAGAAATGTAAACAACTTTGATTTTAATGCATGGCAATGAAATTACAGATGACCAGCGAATAATGATCGCGGCTTTGAATTAACGAAATGGAGGCTTAATAAATGAACTTTATGTAGAGTTACAGAGCATTTGTCAGCAGTCTTCTTTAAGCAGCGGAAAATTAATTCAAAGCGCGCACGCAACACAGAGCACCGCAATCTGACTCAGTGAAAACAAAATACGACAGCCGACAATCCATTACGTCATGCTAGGCTTGAAATATTTTCTGTCACGCAGATTTTGCTTACATCGTTAGGGCTAAATAAACAGAATATCTGTGATTTAGTCGTGCATGTCTTTTAAACAAGCCTTTCTTAGAAACTCTGTACTGTGACATAGAACTGTCAATGTATTATAGTATTTTCCCAGAAATAAAGGACAGAATTCTGCGTACGGCTAAATGTGGTTAAATTAAACTACGTTTCGCCTCGTGTGTGTGAGTAGCTCAATTAGCTTGTTTGGTAAAGTTTGGTTGCACGTGTGTGCGTAAGAGTAGCCCACTGCTAGGCATCGTTTAAACAGGACAGTCCCTCTAGAAATATTGTCTCAATGAGTACGTTTGCCAGCATATTGCTGTTATCAAAGCGGCAGGGGAAAGTTACAATCAACACTAGATCGAGGGTCAACAGACACGAAACAGAATACCCCAGTTTGGTGGAATGAGGGGCAGATTTAGTGGGGCCATAAAATCAATGCACGGCATCGACTCGCCCGTCGTTCCGACCCGTCCTTGTTCAGGATTCAATGGGAATAGGCACATGAAAATTGTACGACGCTATGCCAATTTTCTATCCAGCTAAAGCAGTAAAGTATGAGTGAAAGCATAAAACCTGATTCAATATAGTTTGCAATCTGTGATGGACCTTGAATAAAAGTCACGCGCTCACTACGGCGTCTATGATCTTTAAGCGGCATAGGGAATATGTAACAGTTTAAGGTAGATAAATCCAAACTTATGTACATAATCGCTTATTCGCTCGTAGTGGTGATATTGGTGTTCATCAAATTATTGCGGAATATTGGAGCTTCCGACCGAATGCCCAACTTCTGGATACGAAACTTGAAACTACTAAGAGAACTGATACATTGTGATAATCCTTAAACTTAAATGTTGTTTGAATACGATAGTGCAATACAGATACGTATTAAGGCGTTATTACGTTGGCAAATAAAATGTTTAATATTTTCCAAATGACAAAAAATGTGTTATTTCTTGCTTGTTCATAAACGAGCCCAGTAAAATGTTTAATGGGTTGCCAGCAGAAAAAGTGTCTAAATTATTTCCCTTTTCGACTATAAGTTTAGCGTCCTTAGTATGGAAATATGTTAGACAAATTTGTGAAATGAAAATGAGCCAATTTAAATTTCATTGCGAGCGACGTGTTCTCCCGCTTTCACAGAACTCCCTTTCTGCCAGCGTTATACTAATGCGCCAGTAAATTACATAGTAAAGCGATGCTTATACAGCGTTTACTGTCCAAAGATCGGGAAAATAAAGTTCTTTTATTGCTGCCAGTTTTACAACCCCGGTAATAGGTGAATTCCGCGAACTCGCCGAGGAATTCCTGAAGTTAATGCAGCGAAGGCGCGGGAATCGCGAAGTACCCTTTTGTAGCTCCGTGGCTAAGAAACTACCACAAATACTTGAAACTGACAACTCTTTTACGATATTTGGTATCATTAACGTATTTATTTTAGACTTTAAGAAAGTTATAAAGTGCATCAACTCCAAGAGCTGATAATGTATAAATATAACTATTAATAATAAGTGTGTTGTGAAAGTAGACCTATACTTAATGTAACATATAGATGAATACTCAGTGTTATGGAACTAAGTCTAAAAATTATCAGATATGTATCTTTTTTCACGTCACATTTCACATCGCTGCGGGCACTGCGCTTGACGCTCTGTCCGCTCGGCTGCCAGAGCATTGCATTTTTTTAAAATATTTAATGCTGAAACGTTAACGTTTATGTTTTTAAATAAGATGATGTATTTTCTGACATAGAACCCTATCACAATAAGGTGATATATAAGCTTGAGGTTCTACGGTGGTACGTGAACATATTTCCCTTGCTGTACATACTCGTAGGTATAGTTCCCCATTATTATAAAGGGAAGAACGGACAAAATTGAATACCATCGATTGGTAAACTTTAACTTAGCACCACACAGACAACAATAAGGACCAGAATTAGCATAGCTTGTTTTAGATAAGTAAATAAAGTCATAAAACAAACACCCAACACACCAGCACAAAACTCGCATAACCCTCGCTGGGTTACTCCCGAGTTAAATAGAAATAAATTTGTCATGTGATTTTGTAGCTGCGTCTCTCTTTTTTACTTGTAGAAGAAGATACAGTAAAATAGAACTACTTCCTTGAAAACATTCCCAAACTTTTAACAAAGACGAATGAAGATTTGCCCCTAGAGGGTTGAACTGAAGTTGAAGTAGGTATAAGAGCGATTTCGATGTCTTTATTTTGGGATTAACAAAGGTTGTGTTATAGATTACCATTATTATTTATAACATAACATTAAAACGTTGCTTATTAAAGTTACATAGTGCATACCTTTATAATTAGTCATTTAAAAAAATATATAATTAACGGTTTTAATTAAAACAATTTTTTGTTGATTCCTTTGTGTTAGGACTTTTTAAAGAATCAAACAAAGGGTATAAATAATTAAAACAATGACTTAACCATAATTCAATCTAATAATTTGAGATAGACTTCGCACTAAGATAATAATACGAACTATTATTTCATTTCGATCACTAGATCAAAGTACAATAAAGCATTAGTAAGAACGTTATTCCGAATTATCGAAGTGCCGCGAGCAAAACTAGCAGTACAATTTAATTTCAATAGACTCCATTATTTGTTTTCTCATAGATATAGAACGGAACGTGACGAATTAATGTATATTAATTTCCGCGATTGCTTTGTTGTTTCAGCGTCATGAAGTATAGTAACAGCTGTATAGCAACAGACAGATTTCTGGTAAATTAAGCGACGTATACTTAACTGAATGATATGGTAATGGAAATTAATATTTCGACAGGCTGCTACGAGCTATAGAAGCGTGCGGGCGAATGATATTTAACTGATGATATCAAAAAAGCCCTGGCAGCACCTGTCTGGCCTCCCAAGCAGATCCCCGTCGGTTTGAACCTGAGATTGTATCTGGTCTTCGGAATTTATGTGAAAAATATTATTCGAAATTTACCATGAGCATCTTGATATAGGTTTAACATTGGTTTTGCGAGAAACCCTGCCCACACTTGTGAAGCAATTCAATAGTACGTTTGAAGTTCCTAATCTATACTAAGACTGCGTGGGTTCTAGTCTGAGAGACGTCTGTACCCAGCAGTGTGGGACAGATAGATTACGGATCATGGTTGTGACGATAATATCGATTTATTTAATTTCTATTGACTAACGTATAGCAGCATTTTTGTTATTTTTACAGGTTTTAGATAATTTCAAAAATAACGTAAAGTATTTAAGTCGACTCCAAAAGGTGAGCTTTCTCTCATAACATTCAAACTTGAAGCTTTTAAATTAAGCTGTTGCTACAACGTTAAGCGCGCACTGCATGCATTGCGCCTGAGGGTCTTACACTACCTACTTATTTTTACTGCAGCGCTTAAACTTCGGGCACGGAATTATAATTCACGCTCAGCATAACCAAGTACAACAAACTATGATAGTCGAAGCTACTCGCAACTAGAACAAGCATTGTATACTAATACCTAGGTCATTTACAAGCACCTAACGTTTATACGACCTTTATACCTAATTGATGTCACATTGTGCGTTAATGTTGCCAGCTGCTGGTAATATTTTTAACGATATAGTCGCCATTAGTTTCATTTCAACTGTTTAGGAGCCCAATAACTAATAAACACGCACCTACGTGATTGTCAACATGGTCGCGTTCAGATATTTTTGAGCACCAAGACAGCTATGCGTCCGGACACAAAGACGTTCATGAGAGTACCTATCTCCATAATAACGCAGTAATTTTTCGTACACTTTTATACTCCCTGTAACAGACTGCCTCAACAAACGAGTAATAAGGCACTATGCGATGTTGCAGCAACGCCCTAGGCGGAAAAATATGAGAGGGTATTGTGACAGTAACGGCCATAGGCGTAGCGTTCAAACATGCACCACCGAAATGTTTTCGTAATTGGCAGAGAAATATGCGTCAATATTCGTAAAGGGATTTCGTGACTGCTGGTACAGAAGGAAAAATTTGAAGGCTTACCTACCTGCGGTAGGTGGCGTACCTAGTGGTAAAGCACGCATCACGATTTGACGAGGAACCGGGTTTGATTCCTGAAACTTTCCGAATTTTTCCATGTGTTCTGGTTTGCAGTACCTATCGTTTAGAAATATTGTAATTTCTAACGGGTAAAGCTTAAAAATAAATACAACGATCGGTAAGTAAAATTCTCGGTTAATTTGATAGAAAAATAGTCATAACCATAACTCTTTTTCGATGGAAATACTTTTTTATATTATGTACATAGGTATGCATGGAATAATGCGGCATGAAATGAAACCAAAGATAATTTTATAATGGCGTAATAAAGTGACATAGTGGCGTAATACAATGAATCGACAGAATCAGTAAGTGACTAAATTATTTAAGTGGCGTGTCGGGCGGGTGGGAATTTTGCAACATATCTTTTGAAACCCTATTTTAGTTCGAAAATGTTTTTTATACAAATATAAATTCAAATTGTCATTATTCATAACAAGTATTTTTTACTACAGTTCGTAACTCCAAGGAATTGAAATTCATAACGTCAATGAAAAGTAACATAACGGGTCCAAGTAGATACATGTATGTTCCTAGTAAATACATTATAAATAAAAAAATATATGATGATCGTCTGTTATGATTTGTGAGTTGCGTTTATAGTCATAAAAAATATGAACAAAAAGGTACGTATTAAGCATGATTAAAAAAAGTAGAGTGATTATTATGAACAAAAATTGGTAATAGATCAAAAAATAGAACTAAGAACTCTATGTGAGCCACTATGGACCCTGACATACTATGACTACGAGCAGACTAATGGTTGTCGAAAGACGATCAGTGAACGCCTGAATGTTATGTATTTATCAGAGCGCAGGCGCTATATCTTGCTATTCCACAAAACAAATCCCTAATGTAGACTTCAACCTATGTTGGTATTGAGCCATCTACAGTACCGAAATAAAGTTAGTATTATAACAAAAAACGATTTACCTCAGACCAAATAAAAAGTGAAGATAGAGTGTGACCGGCAGAGTGAGGCCCGTAAAACTATGCCTCGCTATCTGCATTCTCACACAAACTGGTTGAGCTTTGCACATTTGAACACACGCGCTCGCAGCAAGACGTAGTAATTTTTAACCAAATCTCATTTTGTTGTTCGCGGAATTTTGTCTTTTCTTTTCTTTTTATTTGGTTTGAGAGGTTACCCTGCTTTTTCATAAACACTTAAATTTTCTTTTTATTTGCTTTTATCGTTCACTTTTACTTAACCTTTGCCAAACACAGATTATGATGTTATATGTATGTAATTCTAATTTTGAACAGGTATGAACTGTTTCATACACAGATTACCAATTTATCAGCAAAGTCGCTCCACAGATCGACATTCCCGATAAACAGGTACAAGTATGCGATACCCCTAATTTACAAAAGAAATCCGCTCAAGCAGAAGAGAGGGTGGCCAGCAGATGAAGTTTCCCACATCCTGAACGACGGTATTTGGTTTTGTGATCAAGTCAACTGGAAGACGCGCGGGTACGGAGTGCTGGAAAACATTTCACCCTGAACATATTAGATATTGTACATGATACACGTAGATATATCTATTCCAAATTCCAGGCACTACCTGATCTATAATATCTTGCCGACTTGCTAATTAATACTATTTCATTTTTTCTGCTAGAAAATCGTATTTGCTTGATTACGCTTTTGTATTAAAAAGTGTAGCGCAGTTAAAAAAAATAAGATTAGCAGTAGGTAGCGGAGTAGCTAGGCAAACGTTTTTTATTCACTAAAATGGTCCTCCGCAATGCAAAGCTTGATTCAAACTATTATTTAAGATTATCTATTTAGTAGAGAGAGAGAGAGAGAGAGAGAGAGAGCAACATTTATTTATACACATTCGATACACGTAGATATATTATATAGTATGAAGAAATACAATATACTTAAGAATAGTACCGATATGATACGAGTAAGTGAAGGTAAATTACACAAAAATATTATTTGCTCCAAATTCGAAGCAAATGAAAACAAAGGAAGGACAAAAACAATTGAAATACTGAGTGAGGCTTCGGAAACGAATTAAATTATCCACGAATTGAAATAAACCTAGCTTTTGTCGCCATCCATTTGTTTACTAGCTATTCCAACAATTTACAACGCTCAGACACATTTTCGGGGACAAAATTTAATCTGAACGGTCAGAATTATTTTAAGTCTTAAGTAAATACAAATCTCTTAATTCCCAAGGAGTTTATCTTCTCTAATCTCTCTGAACCAAATTCTGTTCAAACAACTTCCGTTAAGTAGGAACTTAGTTAAGAGACAAGGTCGAGTCCTGTGAAAGGGTTTAGTTTGTGACTTCATCCATTGCTGATTATACTATAGGTTGACATCAACATCGAATGAATCAAACTTATCCATTACTTAAATACCTATCTAATATTTATAAAATTTACTATATGATTCAGTTTAATTTTTCCCCGACTTTGACAGGCTATGTTTTTGTTACATAATGTTGTAACATTCTGTAAGTAACTTTTACATACGTAATAATTATTGGTTATGCAAGGCTGCAAAGTTTTTGTTTGGCGCGAGTGCCTGTATTGAAACTCGAGCAAGCGAAAGATCTTATGATTTATTTAATATAATCTTAACACAATTTTCACCTCACTACAGCGAGAAAAATGGTGGATGGAAGAAAAACATTGAACTAATAGTAAATCAGTTTTTTAAATAGCATTAGAAAATCTTGCATATAACTTAGGAATTAACGGACGGACGGATTTTTTTTTAATCGAATGACAAAGTTAGGGGGTCTGATAACAAGATCTACATTTGAAGTTCGTATTATTCCGTCCCTCTCACTCACCCAATTAACCAATCCGTGTAAGTGGGACGGAAACATACGAAGTTCAAATTTCTAATTTCTGAGTAGGTATATGAATAGGTAGACAATGGTGGTCATCGCCACGTTCGAATTTCAAAAACCTTTTCCGTCCAAAGGGGGAAAAGCACTTTTCCATGCTGATTTTGAAGGAGAATGACCGCTCTTTCGAGCAAGTGAGGTGAAAACGTATTTCTCAACGTTTGGTCTGTATTGTAGTTATTGTACCTACAAAACAATTACTGGTAAAAATATCGTAAATTTTCCAATGAGGCGACCCGGCTGGCTTACTAAGTATTGTGTTTCAAGTCCCTCTTTAAGTTGACACAATTTCTTTCAATTCCTCCATTAAAAATCCCTTCATAATTCAATATTCAAATTAAAATCATTCGATTAATCCGAAAAATTTCGTGGATAAAAAATTAAAGGTCGAGATACTCGTAGGCGTGGGATCTTGCTAATATTTTAAAGAAGCTAAGCGCCAACTTTAGCGTGGCCTGATTTCCCTGGAGCGCTCCACCTGTCGGTTTGTTGGCTCCCGAGGCAGAACAGCCCGTCAGCTTAATTTACTACCAATCTATCGTATTTCTTACGCTGCTTATCTTATGATAATCACCAACGTTTCGATAACCAAGCAGAAACAACGTCCTTGCTTTCTGATTTTAACGGACCAATTTACTTAATGGTTGCGATAGGGTTAGAAATAGGACGAGAAGGACCACAAATTTATAGGCTAGGTACATTTACTTTAGAGATGTGTCAATCGCGAGTGAAAGATTCAAATGAACTATATCTTTTCGTTTCGTTCACTCGCTCAGTCGTTCACTGAAGGATAAAGCAACTCACTATATCAGTATATCTTTCGTTCGGATTTCGTACTGAACTGATGCGGTCAGCCGTTGCATGCATGGTTGCACTTTTCGCACCTACAAATCTATCGTATAAACCTGTCCCTCTTACACTAGCTTACAGTAGACAGGAGCAGATATGAATGTGTGAGTCGCTCTTTTCGCTCATTTGAGCTGGTGTGAGTGGACGATTCCTTTGCTGCGTTCCGTTTCATGTCCTCTTTGAACGACACTTTCAAAACAAAAAATAAACATTGATAAAGTATGATGATTATCTGACCATTTTCAGTGAAACTTTATAGTGTATAAACATATCTCCATCATTAGAGTCCCATTTTGTATGTGTACTGAATACATCGTACTGATATAATGATATGAAAGAGCAGTTTGAGTCAACAGATCCACTGAGCGAAATGAGTGATAAGATATGAAGGAGCAGTTTGAGTCAATAGATCTACTGAGCGAACTGAACGAAATGAACGAAAAGAGTGATATATATCTTTAAGAGCGAAAGACATGAATCAATCTTTTCACTTCAGTGAGTTGTTTTGCGCATCTCTAATTTACTTGTGATTCATTTGTGCGTTCGTAACGTACCTAGTGAACAAAGTTTATAATTTTTATTTAAAAATAAAAAAGTATAAAGTACTTGTGTGTAAGTTGACATCTATGTATATTTTTGAGTTCGACACACACTGCCATAAATAAAGTAGACATGAATTTATTATTTTTAAAACAGTACTTTAACATTAAAATGGTTGCAGTGAATACAGATCAAATAAAAAGTTTCGACTTGCTTAAATAAAATAAATAAAGTTGGGTAGAGATGAAGATTCTGTATCACATGCCTAGGTGAAATATTTTCGCAGACAATTTCGCAATGATTTCTTTGGCAGACGTACATACGTTGAGTCAATATAACATAAGCAGTAAAAGGTTCTATAGCAGTATATATATATATATATATATATATGAGTCAGTTTGTTCGACTACAACCTGCAGAGTATCTAGACTAAAACCTACGTTAAACAGTTTAAAATAACCGAGAGCTCTTTCTTTACATAAGAGGGGTTAACGACGAGACGGGTCACCTGATGGAAAGTGTTCACCATCGCCCAGGGACACCTGCAAGACGTGGGGAATCACAGGTGCGTTGCCGGCTATTTCAAGAACAGGTAGGCTCGCTTTTTAAAGATCCCTAAGTTGTATCGCTCGGGGAATGCTGGTCTTAGAATGGCATTCAGGTTTGTCTTGTTGTCTTACTCGCTCGTATGGGTTTGATACTTGAATCCGACTGAGGGAGACAGCAAGACAAACATGAATAGCATTCTAAGAGCTTATAGACTGTAATATGATTTAATTGCTCACAATTAAATTAACAGTAGCTTTACAAACGGGACAAGTAAAGGACAACTCCCTTATTCACACACGATTTTTAAAATACTGTTGACTTAACTGTGTGTTGTGGTACGAGCACCAACATAGTAACGTACCTATTTGTTACATAATGCAATTTACTTAATTACGTACCTAAAAAGAAATATTCCACCAGCGCTTCGGTAGATAAAATTTGCTGTGAAATAACACCGCCAGAAAGTCAAGCTAAAATAATAATAAAATGGCAAGAAACACTGCATAAGTACGTTTAACGAGCAGTTACGTCTGGAGTTAGCCAAGCCACCCGGCTCTTTCTAGTTTCATACTTAATGTAATTGTGGATTCAATTTTTAATTATTTTTATGTAGACAGCAAGGTGATTATTTTCATACTTATCACATGCATGACAGACCATCCAGCACAGAGTAGTAGGTACGTAATAAATATCACAGGAAAATTTGACACCTATATAAAATTACCTAGTCCCAAACTAAGTATAACGGATACAAATACGAGTATTACAACAACTATTAAATGACTTAAGCACAACCGCCTGTTCCTACCAGGATTCGAACCCGGAACCCTCAGCTACATTATATGCTCAGCTCTACGTAACATTTAATTTCCTTGTCAGGCATTGCGATGTCATTAAGGCATTTTATGTGAAAAGGTTCACGAACAGTGGGTCACAATTTGATGACAGCTATCTAACGGACATTGTCAACCCAAAACACATTTCGTGTGATAGAGAATGGTAACATGTCCATTATTTTTCAACGAGCCCGTTTCCTGAGGGAATTAGTTCCTTGTAAGGATAGAGCGGTATTAAGAAAATTAACTTCGGGCGGTTCGTAAACAGTAAAATATTTAGGAGGCAACACAAACAATTGAAAAAAACCACTCTAAAAGTTAAAAAAATACTCACTACCGAAGAACCCAATGTTTAGTTAGATTAATACTGTACAATGCGTGATTAGAATGATAAAAAGAACATCGGTATATGGACAGATTGTAAAAATGCAATAAGGAACTCGCTGTACCTACCCTCAAAGTGACACATCTATTACATCACCTACATACGCCAAATGCTCAAAATAATTTCCAAAGCTGCCAAAAGGAGCGTAAACAAACCTTGTTTATCGGTTTCTAGACATAATCTTAAAAGCACGAGCATCATTTTATGTTCAACAGTAAACGAACAGTAAATACAGTAAACTTCAGGAAAGCTTGATGAATGCCAAGAGAAATAAAATGCAAGTAAAGTTCTAGAAATACTTGAAACAAAGCACTGGAAGCGAACTTTCGCTTTACAATTATGACTTGGTGAAACAAAATTAGTTCGTCAAATTAGACTTCTTTTTACGGTTCAATTAAGTAAGTATTTTCTTTACCCGTCTTTCTTTTAAGGTTTAATTTTTTGTTTTGTCAACACAACATGGATCCAAGGATCGGAACTAACGATGCATGGCGACATTTCGTTCGCAAGTGCTACGAGTACATTTCGAATCAAAACATGGTAACAATTTTGAATATTTTTAGGGCTTATTTCATTTTTTTCATCCGTTTTCCACTATTTGGGAGTCTTTGTTTATATAATACCTGCTTCTGCCCGCGACTTCGTCTGCGTAGAATTAGACTTAAAACTGATGTTGATATAGTATATATTTTGTAATAATTATTTACTTTTCGACTGTAGGCAGCAACGACCTATGACATGTTTACTTTCCGTAACAAAAAGTAGCCTAATCAGCTATCTTTGTTCCAACTTTGATCCAAATCCACCCAGTCTCGTCGGTGTGAAGAAGGAACAAACATACACACTCACTCACTCACATACTCACTCGCAAACTTTCGCACTTATAATATTAGTAGGATACTCGTATGTGCTCTCTTGACTTATATCCCTAGTAAGTCCTCTTTGCGTCGGGTCGAGCATAATTTCATGCTATCTGAAGGGTTAACTTCCTTAATTACCTTTGTCAAATGATTTAATCTACTATTCAACAAGCGCTAGTATACACGGTAGGTAGCTTCAGAGTTAAAGTTCGGGGCATAGCTCTCGAGTTTACACACTTTAATACCTCAGTTGGCGGCACAGCATATTATGTACTTATTATGTATGAGTTCATATTATACGCAGTCGGAATTAAGGCACTTATGTAAAGGATGGCAACACGCTTGCGATTACTGAGATATTTATTACAGTGTCCATACTCAGCATTTGTGTAAAAAATATATGAACAAAAAATATTTACTCTCTGAGTAGCGAAGTAGCAAGGTAAATATTCTTTGTTCATTGAAATGGACGTCTGCAAAGTAACGCCTGATTGAATAAAATATATTTTAAAATGCATTTTAAAGAAGCTATTTTTCTATCTGTATATACATATATCTGTATGTACAGGATTAGATTTGTTGAGCGATTTCACTTGCCCATTTTTAGGATCCTACATAACGTACCAAAGAATCGTCCCTACAGTCTTCGGGGTACCTAACTGCTTTTTAAGCAGTAGTACTTTACAATTATTATTATGGTGGCTCCACAGTCACCGTAATTGTGAAGCTGCTTGTGTGGAGCCTGCGTCGCAACATTAACTCGGAAGTGTTGATTAGAGGTTGCACTATTGTGCTGAGTGGGGTACAGTACAGCTAAACAAAAGCACGTCGGAAGCGATGAAAAGCGTTATTTGGCATCATCGTCATTCCAGAAGTGGTTCAATCGCTCCACCACACATTCTATGTTAATGCCTTAGAAACGAAGAACAGTTTTCGTTGTGATTAGGTAAATTGTGATTTGCTTTGACCCGGTCTCTGTCTCTATAAACGCGGACGTTAGGCTTTAGTGTCATACAACATTAATGAGGCAGTAAAATAAGCACCTTATTGTTATCTCCTGTTTCTATAAGATGTACTGCTGAATACGTAATTATACTTTACTCATCGAACAATTTGTGCCTCAATAGTAGGTTCAGCAGTTTATATTCCTATTTTATTTGTTCTTCATTATGCACGCGAGGACTCACGAGGTTAAGATTCCGTTTCTACGAAAGTCGCAATTACGTAAAAAGGAATGACCCTACACTCATGCACCGTCCCCCCACAAATCATTAACCTCACCCTCATAGCTTGGACACAATACCAAGTTCCATTAAGATGCGGATTGCATCCTTGCACTGCACCCACGGAACTTAACGACCGTTCGGTGAAATTGGCTACAGCTGTTATGCACAAGCACTCTGGTGGGAACTTTTAACTGCCTCATCTTCAACTTTTAATTGATGGCTATTACAATCTTGCTTATTCGATGAAGATTTTAACTGTAGTTTCTCAAGCCGTAAAATCAGTGGCGTGAAAAGTTTGTGAACTCATTTGTTCATTGTCATTGTTTGTTAAACTGCCGCGCTACAGGAGCGAGTCTAAGCCTAGCTCGTGTTTAACGAATGCCAGAGAGTTAACACATTTCGATCAGCGTGATGGTTCAATTTGACGGTGTTTTTAACAAAAAAATATGTAAGTTATCATGTTTTAGAAGAATAATTTCAACAAGCGTACCATTTTCTAGAAGAATATTGTTTCATGTTACAATTTAAATTTCGACGGCAGTAAAAAAAACATAATTCCTGTTTAAGGCATAAAATTCCAGGGGCCATAAATAATGGCCCGCTTTATGGGTCAGGTCGTGGCTACATTTTAATGGGACCACGTGTCCGTCAATTTGATATCAGTTTTTTTACGTCGTCTGTAATAATGTTTTGGACTAGTGGTGTAGGGGGGGGGGGGGAGGGAGGGGGATACGTCTCTTTTCATTATATCTATGCGTTTTTGTTTTCTTGTTTTCTTGATTGGGTGCTTGTTTTTGAAATACTTATAGTAGTTTACAGTTAAATTTGGAAGGTCAACACCTATACTTCTGTTTTTGTAGGTACTCTTTTATTTTTGTCTTTGGTCATCCATCAATATAGAACATCAAACCAAAATTTGCTTATTTTTAGTCTTTAGCTCTTTTATCTAAATCTCAAAACGTCTGGCAACTGGAAACATGGAGTATAAATAAAACAAAGTTACTGCGCTGTCAAAATAAGAAACCGACAAGGCAATAAGTAATCGCAATCAAAACTCCCTGCTGTAAACGTAACTTACTTTTTGGAACGACATTCCGTACGAGTTCTTTTTGGAGTTTCAAGCGTTCTAACTAAAACGTCCATCAGAAGTAATAAAAAATAAACACCTTTTATCCTTATGCTTAAATACCCCGGGTCAATGGTAGTGAAAAATAGCTTTATTTTGATGAAACCTACGCGAAACTATGCTAAATAAGAATATACGTTTATTAGGTAGCTTTAGAGCTAACATTTTACATTGAAGAATGGTGAATGGTGACAAAAGTCGTAGTAGGGTATCTCTATGTACGAAAGTATAATAATAATATCTTGGGACAATTGACACCGCGGGTGCGGGTGGTAGGGCCTTGTGCAAGGTCCGTCCGGATCGCTACCACCATCTTACTCGCTAATCCTGCCGCTAAGTAGCAGTGCTTGCACTGCTGTGTTCCGGTGTGGAGAGTAAGATAGCCGGGGAAATTACGGGCACAAGAGGCATTTCATCTTAATCCTCTAGGTTGGCAACGCATTTGCAATCCCTCCGGGGTTGCGGGTGTCTATGGGCAGTGGTGATCACTTACCATCAGGTGACCCACTTGCTCGTTTGCCTTCCTATTCATATAAAAAAAAAAAAAAAAAAAAAAAAAAACACCAATTGATACCAATTAAGTATTAAACATCCAAGACTCGACAACAAACATTCTTTTTTTATATAAATGTCTGCCCCGACCGGGGATCGAATCCGGCCACTCAAGCTTGAGCATTATGAGTCAGGTTCCCTAACCACTAGGCTATCCGGTCGTCTAGGTATGTATATAAACAGTTGAAAATTTATGATTAAGTCCTATGTGTGTCTTTTTTACATTTCAGGTGGTGGTAGTGTCTTCAGTCATATGGTGTTAGTATTCCATTTCCCAAGAAGTGGTTGGCTTCATCCTTCCTAATGTAAACTGGTAAAGAATGGAATAGGTACGCTCATGTCAACTGTTTACCGAACCCAGTTACACCTGTGGCCTCATCTACACACATTCGCTGGTCAGTCTACTAAAATAAAATACTTATCTACCATTCTAGACGAACAAGTGCATCTGCTATACCAGTAATCTCAGAAAGGAATGCTTTTTCGGTTTCGGGACAGTTTTTAACAACAATTAAAAGAGCTCCAACTACCTGAACAACATCTCTTTCATCTCTTGATTAGCCAACCCATATTAATACCGTTACAGCACAGGATAAAGAGCAGCGTAATTTATTATTCTGCGATGCTGTGCACTATCAAATTGCACAATACTAATTCTGAATGAATCAAGCTTGCTAATTATTCCAAGTAGTAGTGACAACATCGGAACCTAGCCATCTTATCAACTAAACCGTTTGAACACGATATCGCCCACAGCCATGGTTTAAATTAAATATAGATATACTTTCCACATTTATTATACTTCCAACATTTTATTTAAACAAACAATAGTTTGTTAGGAGGATTAGACAGAATTATCAGGAGGAAGTTATTGTGTCGGGTTTATTTGAATACCTAATATTCTTTCGTGAACAAGAAAAAGGCATATCATCCTCTTACGCCTATATTCAATTCAGATTCTGGTTTTGCGGGTCAAACCATTTGCTACTTACATTTTATTCGTGTTTTCCAAGTGGGTTATTCTATTCCGAGATTGAGAGTAACCTAATTCTTATATATAGGAACGTAGGTAGGTACATTTAACTAAACGCTCTGGAACCTATTTCATAAACGTGACACTGACAATTAAGGGCTGTGGAGCCGACCCTAGGCTTATATAAGAGTTATTCTGACACAAAGATGTCTAGAAGATAATTTGAAGTAGGTACGCGAGGTACCTACCTAACTTTAACGGGTACGCGTAGTAAGTAATTTCTTGGCGAAACCACTTTCATTTCATCTGGTATACGAGTTTGATAGATTTGATTTGAATGCCATTTTGACGTAAACTGTGTTCGATCTTGATCGCAAATCAACAGTCGCCCCCCCATACATTGGAACTGTCTGCGTGCTCAAAAATACGTGCGATAATATCGCGATGAAAATGCACCAGTTTATCTTACTAAAACAACTGTAAAAAAATATAGCAATTCATTTTTCCGTGGGCTTGGGACGCCAGGTTTTGTCGCGAACATAAAGCTTAGGTACCTACATCCTTTTCTAACCCATCCGTATGTGTGATAGGGATGGATGCTTTATTCCTGTGATAACCGCCAGCGTACTAGGGCCTTAGTCATGACGAACTAGATTCCTAGATCCTCTCGCTTTGTAAGAGTCGGATCTGAAAAGCGCCGAATCATGGTCGACATTGTCGACAGTTGACGATCGAGCGTCTTATCTCACCCGTTGCGTGGTAGAGGACGTGCGTAACGACGGGCCACGCCCCCGCGACGTCTTGCGAACACGACTGAAAGATGCGCGCGCAATCAGACTCCGGTAAAGGCGAGGTTATATGAAACAGGGATTCTGACTGATGCACGCGCGTCACAAAGAGCTTATCAAAAACTTTTAGGTTAACCAGAGAGCTGCTGTTCGGGACTTTTAATGACAGCGAATTAGCTGTCTAATACTTTATTAATAAAATGTTTGTTTGGATTAGGTCAGCGATAATTTGTTTTAAAACAAACAATACTAACCTAGCCAAACATGGCCCGGAATTGGATTACTTATCTACTTTGACAATCTGCTGACAATAAACAATAAGTACAAGTAGCTATGAATCACGTTACTAATACCTAGTAAGCATATCGTGTTGGTTTAAATAGTGACATAATCACGTCCGTCTAGCTAAATGAGGTGACATAGGAAGGTACCTCTATTAAGATTTTGACACAAAAATAGTTTTGTGACAGAATGTGAGGGCGAATTGGCAGCACCCGAGGCGTTTATCGATGTCGGGACAGAAAACCTACATTAAAGGTTCAGTTTTCTGCAAACGTTCAAAACTTTGGATGGAGGAATAAGAGCATCTGAAACGTCATGAAAGTCTCAGTCTAATTTTAATGACCATGTAAACGTTCCTTTACTCTGTGTCGTACGACCGATGCGTTGGAAAAATCTCTAGCTAGAATCAACAGCGCAGCGCCACGGTTCGGTCGCCGAAACTAAACGAACGTCACGCGAGCGCTTCTAGCGCCATCTAGCGACGCAGCAGGCAACACCACGTCGCACGGTCGCACCTGCTCTGTCTGCTTGCTGCTGCCGCGAGCCCGCGACATTCTCCGTCGCGCTTGCACCAGGGGCACGTAAAAATAACCTCAAAAACCTAATCAGTCATCAAAATATTGCTCTCTCGCGCACTACTAACAGTGACAACAATCTCTGAGACCAGTATCAGTGTTATTCAAGTGATAAAACCCTGAAAATCTGCCAAGTTCATTCCTAAAGTGATAATTATTGTGATTTTCGTACAATCGAAAGTTTGCTGAGTACGTTATTCGTTTTGGTGGGCTGTCATCGGGCAGCCCCCCCAAAATATTGTGCCAATATGTGGTGGTTAATATTATTTTGTGTTGTAAACGTAAAGACATTTGGAGTTAAGGCTGCTGACAACATTGGACTTTTTCGCTCTGACAGTAAGTGTTAACTTCCATTTTTATACGAATAAAAACAGATTCTCATAAGCAGCGCTAAACATAACTCACCTACGTACCTGGAACATGATAATTACATCAGTATCAGACCACTTGGTGGTATGACAACAGAGCGAGTATCGCGCGATACTATACGTCTGGCTGCGGGTCGCCACCTCTTAAGTTAAGATGACTTCTATAACCGTAGTATCAACGCCAACAGGTAAGTTACCTGCTTCAATGCACGTGGTAATTAACTTCATGTTTGTACATATACTTTGGTTGCGTAAATTGTTTATCGCATTGGCGGGAGATGGAGCATTCACTGTTCATAATGCGACATTGATAAACTAGTTACTTGGAATCTGATAAAAAAGATAACAATGAGAGCGTGAAATGCTGTAGATGTAGGAAACATCTACTGTATTATAGGTACATTAATAGTTGAAGATTCTTACTGGTGTTCTGGCGAAGGACTGTTTAAGTAAGACAATTGGCCCAAATCGTGTAGCTATGCCCTATACTCTTACGATTTAAGAAGTGGCAATATTTGTTATTTTACCGCTGTAAACACGTAGGATTGTTCATAGGCGTGTCGACGTAACGTGGATCTATAAATACCTATATGACTGAATCTGATTTAAAACACCAGTCAAGGTCTGAAGTGGGAAATTAATATTATGTGTTTCTTCAATTGATTCATCGATATCGATTGTCATATCAATAGGGACTTTGTTTTGGGGTTTTCCTGAAAGAAATTTACAGAATGTTTGTGTATGTATAGTGCCCGATTATAACGAGGCGAGTAGGTATAAACAGAGGTTTTACTAAAGTTTCACGTAGTTTCATTAGTAGTTCCATTTTTGATGATAACAGTTACCTATCTCGCCCAGTCCCACATTTCTGTCATTGAGAAAAAGTTTAGGAAGACGAAACTATTCATGTTAAAAAAACACTCCCATGGAAACTACTTATTTCATCTAATTCTTTGAAACCAGTATCTTTTAAAAGTTATCGTAAAATGAATCTCACCTTATGTTTGGTACTTATGCAAAGGTGTTTGGTAAAAAAAGATATTCGCAAATGAGAAAGGTTTCCGCCAAAAAACTTTTCAGAGGAATAGGTACCATACATAATTATCAATTGAGTTATCCATTGAACTGTGGCGCTCGTTTTTCCTCTCGTCCCTTTTGGAAAACACTTTGGCAAAATGTACATTTTATTTCTTTCCAGAGACTGCTTTGCATGAATCGTGGATGGTAATAAGATGCAATTAACAGATATTTGAGCTATATTGTGCAGGAAAGGTAGACGTTTACTTAGCCAGCCACAAAAGGCAAAGGTGTCGGGTGGAGCAAAAGCGTGCAACATTGTCTCAAGGCCTCATGTGGTTAGTCAACAATAATGTGTTATCACTTGATGCTAAGTTCCTATAGTTGCTTGTATAATTCTGAGTTACGTCATATTTCTACGATTAACTACCTAACTCTCGCACTTATGTATAAATACAATGTTTACTATAGTGATTAAAGTATTATTAGAGGAAGCGGTTGATGGGTGAAGAACTTGCTTTGCGATGACTTCTGATGTGAATTGTTTTGCAAGCGGTTTACATTATCCGATTCGATATCATCGTCCGTGAAAATGCTTTAACAATGTAACATCCACCTCTATTAAAAAAAAACAAAACAAACGTGAAAATTTGAAAAAATTCTTCTCTGCGTAGGCAGTTAGTCTATTATCCAAGTGAGTGACACTAATATGGTTACTTCACTTTTATCTTTTGATGGTAATATGTCAGTAATTTATGGTTAATAATAACAAGCATCGTAGGTATTTGGATAGCACTGGAATTTTACGATTCCATGTTTTATCGCGATTACTTCGTGCATGGTACGTTCGAACCTTTTCGATGTGCCAAGTATCTAAAATAGAAACAACTAAAGAGTACTGAACGTTATGATATTTTCCTGAATCAGTACAAAGTTCAACAGATGTGGCGGAAAGCCAATTTTTGAGGCGGGGCTATTTTGGTAACTTTGTTTACTTTGGCCCCAAGCAATTTATCTTACAACGTATTCAAGATAATGAATTAAGTAAAGTTCACATTCCTAGAATCTCTACTCAGTAAGAAACACGAAAACAATGGTTCTTTATGAACTTAATTTAAATAGGTATTCTAAATTTATTTCCCTGAAATCAAACTGCGTGAAATTGCTGAAAACGTATAACAACTTGGGGTTATGCTATTTAAATTGTCACAAAAAATTATCTTCAATTCTATCTTTAAATAATATATATATCTATAAACAAATGACGTTCCAGCATTTTATCTCCACACAAGACAAATTGTTAATTATTAATACAAAAATTCGTCTACAGTGGGCGAGATAAACAAAGAAAGAAGTGCAATATCGTGGGTGGGCGAACGGCCATACTTATCTAGTTTTAACTGTCTCAATTATGGCGGCCCGCAGCTGACGCGGCGACCATAAAAGTCCCGCTGATGAAAGAGCACAATCCCATTGTGATTCCAATAAAATGGGCTTTGTGTCCCCGCAAGAAGGCGTCATTATGTGAAAAATCGAATAACGAATCGCACTTGTCATATTCGCTAAATTCAGTTCTATTTTATCTTAGACGAACCCAATTCTCAATACGAATTTGGGAATTGACTGTTGATTGATTGCATTTTATTGGCGTTGACGTCGCGCGACGCTCTGAAGGTTGCACAGAAACAGTCAGTTATTTGTTTACGTCGGCATTCGTTTTACGAATTTGTAAGGACTAGAAAACTTAGATAACATTTGATGTAAGAAGGCCTTCTACAAAAATGTTACAAAGACCCGTTTATATTTAATTTGTCCATATTTATCAAAGTAACTGCGTTAACCCGGCGAAAGACGCGAACTTTTTACAAAATTTAACGAATGAAAAATTACATCGTTGTTGGAGGCACCAGCTGCGAAGCTCTAGCCGGAGGGTCAACTCTGTAGATTAGATAAGCGCGTCTGACTTTTTGTTCCCAATTGTAATAAAGGACGAGAATGGGTGGGACTGACGAAGTCTATATAATATATTTGAAAATATAAAAAAGGTTACATCAATTTCCATTAGGAATAATTAGGAGTACCTCAAAAATCTCGCACCACAAAATTCGTAAGCACCGTCGAGATGGCATCGATGTTTTTACTTTATTTAGATTTAGTTGGGTAAAAATAATGTCTATAGATACTAAAGTCTAGGTGCTTCCTTTTTCGTACCCACTCAGCGTGATTCAGTTTATTATCATTATAACATCAAGAACAGTCTCTAGTCCATTTTTCCATAGAAACCTTTATTGAATCCGCAGTACGTAAGTTTTGTCCAATATTTTCCTTTTCTCGTTGGCATCCAATATCATCGCAGTCAGCCCACCGCCATCCATTACTGTGGTGACGCGCGATGAGGGTTCCAAAATTGCTTATTTCTGGGACTTCGTAATAACGTAGGCGAAGAAATTAAATACAAAATAAACACCACTTCCAATACAGCATCAATGAATTTCCGTTACGATGTCATTAATTAAAGAGCTTACATCGTTTCCAAAACTTGCCGCTTCATAAATTACACAAAGTGGAAGAACTTGAAACCAATTGTAACAGTAAACGTTATAATAATACGGTTGCGTTTCAAGTCCTTAATTAATTATAGGCAAGTTGGATGGTAGTTTCACGTGCGTGCAGCGGAGCCACTCTACTTGCGACGAACTTGCTTAGTTGGGACTTGGGACACTAGTCGAAGTGAACTAGCAATTGAAATTACTCTATTATGGTTAAGTTTTTGATTTTGAGTTCCTTGAATTTAAAGTTAACTTACTTCATAACCGTTACCCAAATGGTTATGTCTATCTTAGTTCAATGTTTCCCCATATACGTCTCAGTTTTGAGAGGTTTTCAATGGAGAAGGTACATTTTTCAAAACTTTGCAGATTTCTTTCTTCGTTTGTAGCTTGTTATTACAATTTAGGTAAAGTGTTTATGATTCAACAAATGTGTTGCGGGATACACTTATATCAATATATTAAGTATTTAGTAATAACTTAGTCTATTCTGGTTTAATTTGAATCAAAACCATTGCATACGCGGAAATAATTGTTCGAAATCGTATAGTATGATAACCGCTCTATTAAGGTCCGCTGCCAAGTCCAATGCGACACTTAACGCTGACCTCGATCCTGTATTGGACCGTTGTCATTAAGCCTTACTGTCACTGCCCTACTGATGTTATAGATAGACATCCGTTCTATCCACGAGGGTTGGATAGGGAACATTGAGCAGCACCATCTGATATCTGACTTTGAAGCTTTTGATTGTATATGTTATGTTTCATATTCGCTTGCAGTTGTCCGTAATATGCAGCGATAACGGGTGATTGGTTTTGATCCTGTATTAATTGTTCGTGTTGTTATTGAAGTCATATGGGATGTATAGGTTATTGTGGCCGTGAATAGGTATGGTGACATTTTTCAGAGCATTGTATTTGTAAATCATGATAGCGAGTTATCTCGTTAACACATTATTCAAATATACAATATAAACAGCAGAAGATTTTATATATAAGAGAGGCAAACGAGCAGACGGGTCACCTGATGGAAAGTAATCACCATCGCCCAGGGACACCTGCAAGACGCAACTCAAGAAAAGAAGAAGAAGATTTCTCTGCAACGGGATATAAAAAGGCTAAATGATCGTTTCCATGTTTAAATTTCCTCTAGTTTCCTATTAAATACGCACTTTTAAACTAAAAAGGAGGTATATACCTACTTGAATCTAATTTGTCACGGAATTCTATAGATATAGGGATATTAAATGTCGCAAAAAAATCAGAAAGGGCCAAAGGGCTCTCTGGTTCTTAAAAGGCTCATAATTGGCGCGCTGATTCCAATTTTTAATCGAGTTCATCGAGGTGAGTATTTCGTTACGCTCAGTAATGAAAGGTAGCGTGAGTTGTGCCTGGCATTTTTTAACGATGTTATTGTTTTTCCTGTTTTCGTGAAAATTGGGAAATAACTAAAGCATCTCCTCATTTCACTTGAAGCGCTGACTACGATTGCGCGCGAGTTTAGGTTTGGTAATGAAGAGACGTAGATAAAAATATTGTACATTTTTGGGGAAGTTAAACTTTATATTGTGGGTTAGAGACTTTTATATGAAATTTGAGGCACGTCCCCGCACAGTGCGGTGCGCCTGTAAATCTGACGCAAAGTTTGCGCATTAGCGACGCGGGAAAAAGCCAGAGATGAGAAAAGTTGACAACATCGCATTGAAGATTTTAATTGTACAGTATCAAGTTATTGTGTTCTGTGTTCGAAAGGAAATTCAACGTACCTTCCTGCTACATATTTTTCTCTTTTCTCTGTAAACAAATCTATGATTTTATGTATGACCATGAGACGGTGTACTTTTCAATTAGTGAGTGAGGATTTGTTTCAAATTAAAATGACAGCAGTTAGTTGCTGTAGAAGAAATAATGACCTATTGACGAGTATAGTTCCGATTGATTGATGACCTATTTTGGACAATAAGTTGGTTGTTGTTGACGTTATATTATTACACGTTTAGAAAATATGACCTCATAATTGTTATTCTGTAACGCTTGCTTCTAACACAGAAACTGAACTGCTTACCAATGAGGTGAGTAAGGGCTCGTGTAAACAGCGGAAATCAATAAATTGAAAAGATTCCGTATTAAACGAACTGATAATCCGGGGGTTCTGAAAATGAGCAACTAACGAGAATAGTTAAACGAACCCGTAATTTGCATACAAATTGGCTTTCAGGGATAAACGCTTCATTTGTATTCAAACGCAGGATCTCAGTTCAGTGGCTGAAGATCATTTATCCAGTTTCGGGTTTGAATCAACCACAATATCCAATCCATCGTTAGATACTTGTAACGATTGGTTTTTTGTTTCTTGTCCACTTACTTATTGTTAAAGGAAGCATTGTATTGTGTCTAGAAAGCAGTGGGAAGTATACTTACGGACTAGAGACGAATAAAGTACTTTTTCACACCACCTGCTCGACAATGACTAATTATATATCATGTAAACCTTACTCAAAGTAAGTCATTATAGCCCTTGGCTTTCGCCGGGTAGTAATATTGTACTGAAATTCATTATAACCCGTAGGTTAGTAATATGATTCTCAATTTCATAGTTCTTATTCCTATACACTTAAAGTCCAATTTCGTAGAACTAGCACAGCTCCGAAAATCGAGACGGCCACGCCACGGCAAGCGGCGTTCGAATTTCGAACGAATGAAACAAATTTCAAATAAAACAGAAGCTGCCAGTGTTTGCCTACGTTGTAATATTACACGCATAGAACTGCTAATATTCCAAATAAAAATATTGCTGTATCATTAGGTACACAACTGGACTAATCTCAAACTTAAATTTTTACTTTTAATTTTGTTTTACTGTTGTTTTAATTAAAACATTTTTCTAGTTTTTTGATTCCATTTTCCACCTATACGCCCACAATCTTGCTAAATGTGGCCTGTAGGTACCTACCTGTTACTTTAGGCTCTGTCTACCCCGTAAGGGATAAATACGTGATTTGTGTATGTGTATGTGTATGTATTTATTTTTCTAGTCACCTTGGTTTTTATTGTCTCGCAAAAGGTGAGAAAAGTAGAGTATACTCCTCGGAGATAAAACTGTATATGTCTTGGGCGCGCTTAAATCCTTCGCTCCACTCAGGACTCAATCTTAATTCCCTCGCTACGCTCAGGAATTAACTCATAACACCCTCGCTACGCTCGGGAGTTAAATCTAGAGTCCTTTGATGCGCTCAGGATTCAATATCGCGCCCGTGACATAATACAGTGTTTTATCCCCTCGGTGTACAATCTACTATTTCACACCACCTGCTCGACAATGACTAATTATATATCATGTAAACCTTACTCAAAGTAAGTCATTATAGCCCTTGGCTTTCGCCGGGTAGTAATATTGTACTGAAATTCATTATAACCCGTAGGTTAGTAATATGATTCTCAATTTCATAGTTCTTATTCCTATACACTTAAAGTCCAATTTCGTAGAACTAGCACAGCTCCGAAAATCGAGACGGCCACGCCACGGCAAGCGGCGTTCGAATTTCGAACGAATGAAACAAATTTCAAATAAAACAGAAGCTGCCAGTGTTTGCCTACGTTGTAATATTACACGCATAGAACTGCTAATATTCCAAATAAAAATATTGCTGTATCATTAGGTACACAACTGGACTAATCTCAAACTTAAATTTTTACTTTTAATTTTGTTTTACTGTTGTTTTAATTAAAACATTTTTCTAGTTTTTTGATTCCATTTTCCACCTATACGCCCACAATCTTGCTAAATGTGGCCTGTAGGTACCTACCTGTTACTTTAGGCTCTGTCTACCCCGTAAGGGATAAATACGTGATTTGTGTATGTGTATGTGTATGTATTTATTTTTCTAGTCACCTTGGTTTTTATTGTCTCGCAAAAGGTGAGAAAAGTAGAGTATACTCCTCGGAGATAAAACTGTATATGTCTTGGGCGCGCTTAAATCCTTCGCTCCACTCAGGACTCAATCTTAATTCCCTCGCTACGCTCAGGAATTAACTCATAACACCCTCGCTACGCTCGGGAGTTAAATCTAGAGTCCTTTGATGCGCTCAGGATTCAATATCGCGCCCGTGACATAATACAGTGTTTTATCCCCTCGGTGTACAATCTACTATAATCTTGCTCTGAAATTAAAGAGGAATAATATTGTTATAAAAGCTGGCATAATAACACCTGGAAAGTATCACTAGTTTATTATCCACAGGTTAAATAATGTAAGTGTTTTCTTCTGCGTAGATAATTTTCATTTTTGATGAATGTAATAAAAACATTTTGCCGCTCATTATTATTCCTGGCTTTGGTGCTGACTATAAAATGTGTTCGAGGTGAATGACATGAGACGACCCGGAGACAAATAGGCGAGGGGAAGCCGGCCCATAAACAAAGTAATTTGGAATCACTCGTTTGCTGTGGTTGTTTTCGTAACGTTACCATTAACTTTAAACATAACGAGTGCGTTACTGTTAGAATTAAAAAAGAAACACTATGTACCAGCTGTACCTGATCAATTCAGAACGGAAGTCTTTCGCGCCAAACAAAATGGCGTTCCGCGATCCGTTATAGGTGAATCATTTCGAGGCACGTTGTTTTTTGCGTGTCCATAGACATAGTAATGCATATTAAGTATAGAAAAAGCGACAGTAACAACTATGCAATTTTAAAATAAATAATTTTAATAATACCCACAATCATGCTAAACGTGGCCCTTGTTACCTTAGGCTCTGTCTACCCCGTAAGGGATAAACAATAAACACGGCTTAGAAGTGGTTTTCACGTTGTATAGCTAAATTAAACAAGACATTTAAATTTATATGGCATAAGAAGTTATTGAATAAATTAGGGGTGACTTTGTGGATGAAATATTCTGGAAATGACTAGTAGGTTCACAGTATACTTAATACCTACTTAGCCTCTGTGTAGATGCCCCCCGGAAACTCTTTGCAGACAGTATCCTACCGTTACACACCAAAACTCCGTCTTTAATTACTGAGTTATTCAATATCTTGAGTTTTACTCCAAATAATTTGATTTTAAGCTCGTGGTAGGTAAATAATTAAGATGCCGCACTGATTTTCATAGGCTGGTAAAATATTTCCCCTTTCCACCTATACGCCTACAATCATACTAAACGTGGCCTTTAGGTCTTGTTACCTCAGGCTCTGTCTACCCCGTAAGGGATATAGACGTGATTTGTGTGTGTGTGTGTGGTAAAATAGTTAAGAATTAGAAGTGGAATTGACTTCTTTTCGAAAAAATCAGTTTTTACTCCGGGAGTACCGGCAGAAGTGTAAACTACACACACGCACACACACGCAAAAAAAACAAAGAAGTTCTCACTTCAAAAACGGAACCCTTATAGGTACTCTTTTTTGTCCGTCCGTCCGTGCGTCTGTCCCTTTTTCTTAGGAACTCTTGTGCTCATAACAGAAGCATGTAGTTCACATGAAGAGTGACTAATACGACATAATACGATCGAGAATGCTCCGGATGGTTCTATGGCTGTACCTACTAGGTACTCAGTTATTGCATTTTTCATTCCAGTCTTTTAATTGTACCCATTGACACGCCCATGCATACCTATAGTAATTATGTGGCCTCCAAAAATAACTTAATGAACTCATTTAAATGTTAGTTCAGGGTTTGGAACCCGCGCGTTGTGTACACCCGTACACTTTGCAGACTTTTTTAATTAAAATATTTCAAACGCCAACATTCTTGGTTAACAAATGAAGTTGTTCCCAAAACGTAACTTTTGTTAAGTAAAATACAGGCATAACTTTGATATTGCTTTAATTTTTCAGCAAAGGATGCCGTGGTTTAACTTGAGTTGATTTAATTTTGAGTGTTTTGCCTGATTTTCGATGCATAAGTATACGGCGGAAGAATTATTATTTTAATTGATACATACAGAAGTATCCACTTCATCAGATATGTTCACATAATTTCATAATCAAATAATCACGTGTGACTGATTTTACAACCTCTGATTACTATTATTAATGAAACCTTTAATACGTTCTTTAGTTTACGTCGGTATGCAACAGTAAGTTTGAAGGCATATCTAAGTAGATAGTAGATGCTAGTGTGGAATTCAATCATGGTTAAATAAATTCATCACTTACACAATATAAGTTGAATATAGCCCCGACACGTTTTAGGACTAATCTGTAGTCCTTCGTATACGTAGGAGCACTCCCATTATTAGGTACCTACAGCTGTAGGTATTAGGGATGCGTAAGTACTTAAAAATCCGTATTGTAGGTATATGAATAAAAAATATCAAGCTAAGTGGGCGGTTAGCCCATATTTACTTCGAATCTTAGTAGATTCGAGTCAGTTGAGCGGTCTAGTAACCGTTCTAGTTGTAAATTGGCATGATCTTAATCAGAACACAATATTTTAAAGTTATTTAAGAAAAATGATGTAATTTCAAAACGACTGACCCTAAAAATTTTAAAAGTAATTATACACCAAATGCTACAGAAAACCTATAAGAAGTCTATGATTATGAAACCACAGGTAGACAGAGACTACTTTGTTCCACTTGCTTCGATCCTGACATATTTCTTGCGCTTCATCCACAGTCATCAATTTCTTCATACATGCTCGTCGGTTTCGGGTACTCTTGACCTGACCTTTTTCCAAAACGTCTCCTATTTGGTATCGGAACGTCCATCTATGCCTTCTCCTCCCAACGTAACCATTCACACTCCCCATATAGATCTGTTTAGTTAGTCTACTTTCATCCATCCGCTCTACGTGACCAAACCAACTAAGCATACTTTTTTCTATTCTAGTCACTATATCCTCTTTCACACCAATTGAAATTTCTAACATTGTATTAAATATCAAAATTGTGAATAATATACAAGCGGAACCCTTGGTGCCTGATTCAGACTAGCACTTGGTTGGTTTTTCCTAGAAAGTAATTAGCGAAACAGAGGTACAGACCTCTCCTACTATTTTCTTAATATTTTATTACACCGCTTCTACCCGTTTTACGGTCAGTTAATTTCAATTAAATATATTTTAGTGCCGCGATTAACGGCAAAAAGGCACTACCATTAAGGTTATTTGATATCTGTAACTAGAGTGAACACTTTTAAGTTCAGCATGGTTGATGGTAGCCTTCGAACTACGCTTTATAACGACTATAATACTCATAATGATTAGAAGGTTCGCGCTGTAGTTCCCATGCGGACTTAGAACTGCTTACAACTAAGCATACATTAATTGATTCGCAGTTTTACATGAATGAATTAGGTAAGAAATATTATCTATCAGGGAATTTTTTGACACTATTTGATCAAGTCCCAAACGGAATACTTGAATAGCCAAAGCTTAAGAATAAACATTTGTCTTGTTCAACATAATATCAGCCGTCTGGTGATCGAACCAGGTACCTCAATCGTCACTGTCAGGTTCTCTTAAGCTAGGCTATTCGATGCGGCCGCCAAATAAAAAATGGAATACCTGTAATATTTTCCTTCACTGAAACTCATGGTATATTTCAAACTACGCGTAAAATTTCCGTTAAGTGAAACGTGTTTAGGTATTTATTTGGGGTTCGGGCCCGCTCCCGGCTCGAGCGATTTGCTCTCAATGAGACAGTCGAGGGTGCTCCACGCAGATTGGATGTCAGCGCGAAGTCGCTGGACGCCCGCCCCACAAGCACCCTCAGCCTAATGTAATGAAATTAAATTAGTGTCGTTTTCAGTCATCCACTCCCGCGTACCGCGATACTCTATTTATCGTACCAATAAAAAAATCTACCAAGTGCGTGTCAGACCACAAGACGAAGGGTTTCGTAGCTACAATGAAGTTAAAATTACCATAACGATCGTTAAGCTGAAAGCACACAACAGTGTATTTTCAAAAGCATTCTTGTGTGAGGACTTTTTGCGGTACCGCCGCATCTATACCTACACCTTAAGACCTTTATTACCACTACGAGGTACCCTGATTTTTTCTTATTTTTTTTATTGCCACAGCATGATTCAAAAATTTTTAGCTCTGAATATGAACTTATCAAGGACCTATTTAATGGAGTATCACCCATTATCGCACGATTAAAGAAACACCTCGATTGCGTGTACGGAGTGCATTCCTTTAGTTTTTTTTTTGACATTTTAAAAGCATAAGTCACGAAGACACCTCAAAATTCTATCACGCAGCCCCTGTGTTTTTAAAAAGCCTGCGATGCACGGGTGGCAGATAGGCAGACAGACAAATAGGCTGCAGACTACTATAAAGTATAAAGTTTCCTTTTCTGGCAAATTGGTGATGGAACCCTAAAACTCGTGCATCCGTTTGAAGGAGGGACCGCGGGTTGTAAAAATTGATAAAGCGACCCATTTGCATACAAATTGAATCAACTATGTTTCAATTAGCCTCGGCTGCATTTCATTTTTATTGTCCGAATAAAGGTCCAATTTTAATTGAATCTCGTTTTTAAAATACATCCTTAATGCGAGAATTTCAAACAATACAGTAATTAATAAACAATAACACCAAAAGGGTGTTTTTAAACAATGAAAACGTGTATGTGCGGCAAACTACCATATAACTGCTTATCACTGTTTGAAGTATCAATTTTTATTTTAAATATCAATATAAACATTATTACAGGTGTTTGAAAATATTATAATATTGCCCCGCGTTTATTGATGAGCAGCAATTTGACTTCCATTTCAACTAGATTATCTTTTTTGGTGAAACCGGCTGACCTACTTGTTCTAAAATCGAGCTTTAGCCGATTTTCATATTTATGTTTCGTGGAGAATAAAGTTAAGTGCCGGGGATCTCGACGCAAAGCTTATATCAGCTTAAAGTTCTCTTTCGGAGTAATTTCCAGCCAAAATTTTATAGGTAACTATATCTATATGAACAAACACCACCTACTTAAATTTGAAACTGCTTGTTTCCAGACATTATTTAATTAGTTTCGTAACTATATTCGCTTCCTTTACGTACCAGGAAACGTGTAAATCATTGAAATAGTCCAAGTTCCATTCAGTGGAATAGGAAGCGTTCACGAAAATATTGCTCTATAAATCAAGCGAGTGGACGGGAAAGATATAGTTTGTACCATTGTATTGGCGCCTGACTTCAGTGTCCACTAGTAATATACTGAATGCTGTTTAGGATCATGGAAATATACGATCAATGGTTTCCCAGATAGGCCGGCTTGAATTATACGGCAAGTTTCGATAGCCGATATCCGACTATTATGCGTTTATCTTCAGACCGTACGTACAAATAGCCACCGTACTTCTTAGGAGATCCTTTGAAAGCGACTGAATAAACCACTTCAGGCCTTGATGGTATCACGACAGATTTATAATAATAGTTACTTTTTTATTGTCTCATTGTCAATGTGGGAAATAATGGTTAACCCTATTTGTTATAGATGTTTGTTCGCTGACCCAGTTCCAGTGCGCCAACAAGGCGTGCATCCCCTTAGCATGGGTGTGCGATGGACAGGCGGAGTGCACCGACGGTTCTGATGAATCCATTGATGTATGCAAAGGTAAGCCAAAGTCAATAATACCATTTTGTAAAAGCACCAGCAGTGTTTGCGCTGCTGTGATTCATGGAGAGTGTCTATATATTAGTCGCTAGAATTACCGGCACATGAGACTACCTATCCTTCTAGGCTGCTGGTGATGCATTCTTTACATTCGGTGTTGCCCCACTTACTCGTTTCTCACCTTATTTGATAAAAGAAGTCTCCATTGTCTGCCGTACCTTATCGACTGGATGTCGTTTCGTAACGGGCTAGCATGGTAACCTTTGTGCACTTTATCATAATCATAAATCCATTTGGAATATTTCACGAGCGTCAATCCTTCGAAACATGTTTAAAACAACAACAAACCTCTTTACGGGTGAGCACATGAAGAATTCTTTTTTTTCCATCGAAATATTTACGTGTTTGAATAAATTAATGCTCTTCCCGCATCAATCAGTTTACTTTTCATCATGAAAAAGATTAATAGGCGGCATTGTGTTGTTGTTATTGTGTACAAAATGATGGCTTCGACAAAGGAAGCTTGTCCTGACAGCCTATTAACATTTATTCAAGAGGAATGGCTTTGGTAACGTGACGTCTACTCGGAACTCCTAATTTTACGCTAATTGGACGTCCTGGAGTTCGATCAACTGAAATTCGTGAAGCTATTGGAAACATTTTTCAAAAAACTAGAAATACTTTTAATTAATTGACCGTCTTTGGAAGACTTTTAAATGAAAACGGAACGTACACATTTAGATAGGTATAAAAAAGTTCAACGACGACAAATAAATGATGTACTTAAATAAACCTCCTTTTTAGAACAGTCTGATTGACTACGCTTAATTGGCGTCCTGTAAGTAGAAAATATTATACATGCATATACTGGATCGATAGTGCTTTTGAGGGGCCAATTAAGAACGTGATAATAAATGGATTGCAATCTATAGACACCTTACACTGGTCTTTAGCCATTGTCAGAATACAGGAGTAACCAAACATTTACAGTCATAATTTAAAACTCTCTATGATGATTCAGGTGTTCTATCACAAAGTAAAATATCATACGATGATAATAACGATACCATCGAGTCATTGATAATAGTCAACAAATTGCGCGTGTTGTTTCAAGTGATTCTTTAAGGTTTGCCATTACGTTCATTGTGAACTTCTTATAAACATATCATAATAAGAACTAATTCAAAACAAATTGTGAGCTTGAATGTCCAAAACAGCTTTATTGAGTCTTTAGACTATTTAATACCAAAATAACAGAGCTAGAGAAGGAACGTGGTGCGTTGTGTGGGTGATAGGACTTTGTTCAAGGTCCTTTTAGAGTTTTAAAAACTCACCGATCGCCAGACTCAATGCTTGCGCTACTGCCTTCTGGCGTGGAGCGTATGACAGCTGATTTAACTAAACTCATATGCTCTGCAGTTCCTAGTGTCGATGGGTTGTGATTTTGTGATGTTCACTTAGCTTCAGGTGACCCACTTGCCCGTCTACTAAGAGTTTACGTTGGACATAACCATGAATATAAGAGTCAAGCGACGAATGAATACCCTAGAACATGATCGTCTCCGTTTTTATGAAGGCGAGCACTAAACGAGCAAATTGCTCACTTGATGTCGAGTGAGCATCATCGTCCATGGACACCAGCAACAATAGAGGATTCGTTAGCAGCCTGGAGGGCTAAGATAGAATATATTCAAATACAATTGAAAGCATTTGGAAGTCCGAGTATGAAACTGTGCGCGCGCTAAAACCTCTTTCGATTTGATAAAGTGATCTAGAATAAAAATAACCGTTAATTGTCAACTATAATTTTATCTGCTAATTCTGCTATACTTCATTTTGCTTCGATTTCTTTAATCTCGTCGCATTTAAATAACCTTCGTGTTTTAAAGTTCATCTTTCCTCGCATTCGCCTCCTTCCGCGCCACGCTGGAGCTACGCCCTAAGGTAAGTGCTTTTGCACTATTTAAAACTCCCTTTAGGCATCAGCAAACTCCTAGCCTTCCGCTTCCCCGTAAAATTGGCTATTTACACGCCAACAAACACATTAAGAAAATAGACGCATTGAAAAGTTGGTGGTAGGTTTATTTATTACAACGATCGGTAATGACTCTCCTTAATATTTTATTAAAGCGTCCCATTGCATGAGTGCCGCTGATTGGCGTTTGTTGGCTTCCATTGATGCGGGATGACGCGGCGCGCCGTTCTGGCGCCGTAATAATAAGTCATCGGTACAAACAGGAATACTGTTGAACAATATTACTGTACACTCATAAACGTCAATTAACTATTATTTTCCTCTTTCAATTGAAATAAAAACCAGACGATAAAATTGTATCTACATATGTTTAATTTGCAGAGGTGTATGTAAACTCTTTATTGCACGTAAAATCAAAAATAAATAAATAACACAACACCAAACAGAAAGAACTACAACGAACTTTACTTCCTTAGAAAGTAGAGTACAATTACAATAATAGAATAATAACGTTCACAACTCGTTTTCCATTTGACTGCCGCCTGACACTGGAACGTAGTTGCTTCGTAGAAAAAGTCTGTGAACCTAAAAATAGATATTGATATTGTTGATTCAATGAACTTTTTAAGAAAAGAATAGGAAAATTTTTATTTCACCACAGAAGTTACAAAGTGCATAACAAGGACACATTGTTACATAGATATAGGTACACAGGTATACTTGTAGTTTAATATAGGTATACGAAGAGGATAGGTACTGCTTATGATGTCATGTTTCTCAGCTGATTCCGTCATGTCTGGTTGCTACAATTTCAATGATAAACGAGAACTGACGTATGGTATACAACTTCCATGTAACTGCTCAGAACATGGAAACTTTGTCGATTTTAATAATGCTGCGATCATTCGACTACAAAAGCGGAGTAAATAATGGCAACAGTTTATCGGTTGTTTGGTTTTAGTCCGATCTGACAATTCATTTGACAATTTACGGTCTGTTTCAATAAGGAAGGATTGGCTGTGACATTCACTTTGACAAGTATAGGGGTGAGGCTTCCTTGGGACACCCTGCATATTCAACGATTATCGATTATATTTTAGTACTAACAACAATCTGTTCCATAAAAATATCGACTACATATAAATTTCGATTTGTGTTGTGTAGTAAATGTGAAATAATGTAAAATACTCACTTCAAATTTTGGTGGGCTGTCTTTGGTCTTTAGATTGTACGCGTTTTTAACCGATTACCCTCTAGTTTTAATGACCATAGAAGGTAACCTAGCAACGTCTCGTAAATAATGGCATATTATATTATATTGAAAATTTGTACGTGAAAATTATGTAAACGCAAGAAACATCGCCGTGATTCTTTTTAGAACGTTATTAATGTTCATTACCAAGTATTGATTCATTTCTAAGTAATTCAATTTTGTATTTATTTTACTGTCAAAACTTCCGTGAACGCTAACAGTTACATTCTATGGATCTGTCACACAATCCTTCCTTATTGAAATAGACCGAAACAAGTTTATCGAATACCACGATTGTACGACTAATGTGGAACAGCTTCAATTTGATAGAAATCAAGAGCAATTTACTATTTTATTTGTTGTACAAGTTAATTTGCAAGTAAAATGAACGTAGTGAACGATGTCGCACGAGTAGTTACATTTACTTATTTGGTACCTTCTAAGTATTGTTTAACGGAATCAATAATTCAACTTACTATACCCGTAAACAGTTACGTAGGTTTGATTTTTCAATAAGAACTTTAACGTATAATTTTTTCCATTTATTTTTCCTCTCGTTGTTGTGTCATTATCAGGTCAAGGTGTTGATAATCTATTTGTTGCCAAAAAAACATTGAGTGCGCTACAGATAACTAAATAACTGATAAATTTGTATTATTAAGCTGTCTCCTTCATTGATTTAAGCAATTAACGATAACTTATCGGGAAGGTTTTCATAATTAGATGTGATTTTGATATTGAAACCGCTTATAATCGATCCGTCATAAATGACTTATTCTATCGCCATTTGTATGATTATTCACCCACATTCAGATTAAAATAGCCTGTGTCACAAATTGTTAACACGAATTGAAAAGTTTATTTTTGAGTTCTCAAACTTTGTTTGTATTAATTACTTTGAGCTTTGACATTTTCTTGTTGAACATTCGTTATAAAATATTAATCGTCTCTCGAAGTATCTAGGCATAAAAATTTATGAATGACTATGTTAAGAATCCAATCCGAATTGTTTTTTAGAAGCCATGAAAGTTGACGAGTTAGCAATTAGATTGAATACTTTCTAGAAAGTTCTTCAAACCGAATTGGAAAATTTAACTCATTATTCCGCGGCGAGGGTGATTCCGCCGGAGTTTTCTTCATCCCTGCGATATAAAAGTTATTATGATATAACTTTTTCTTGTAATCAATGCTAAGTTGCTTCAGGCTGTTTACTTTCTATTGCGTAATTATAAAGATACGGAACTGCTGACTTGCCACCTCTTGACAAAGTATAGTCAAAGAAGATTCCAACTGACTATGAAAGGCAAAAAATCTGCGGTAACATTTTGCATTTCTTACTAATGCTAAAATTTTAAATTACTTCATTATACTGCAGCTGTTTATGAATCATAAATTTGACCTGGAGAATAAAAAGTGATCGCTAATCCATTTCTGGCTTTATTTCCATTTATAATATTTAGGAGTTACCGTAAAGTTTGAACGGTTTTTGTAACTTGGTTCGCATAATCCATTAGGCACACTTTATACTTAACCAGATCCTGTGACAGAAATTAACCTAGGATCGTCGAAGTTTATAATCTTCATTAAATGAATCTTCCCCAGTTGCCCCTGAACGCTTAGTCCCCTTATTAGCAGATTATGTTAAGCTTGTTGCCTTAATGGAGCTGAATCTTGCGATTAAAATAAGGTTCCTTGAGATATGAACATTGAGGAGTTACTTGACGATATTTTAAGCAAATCTAATTGACCTCGAAAATACCTTGTAAACTCCAAAAGTTACTCGGAGTAGGCATGATCCGAATATGAGGCTTGCTTAATGGAATTAAATTAAATACCTACCTGATATTAATTCCAAGTTCTATTTAAAACATCCCTAAGAATTCGTAAATGACTTTTTGAGCAACCTGAAGCTAAAAAACTTTGGATAGCGAGACAGATAAACCCCCGTACTTTTACGCCAAATTCAAAAATACGAGTTTAATTTTCTTGGTGAAAGATGTGAAAATGATTGGAAAGTTGAGTTTAGCTGCAGGCATTTTAATTACGTAATGAAAAATTATTTAGAAGAACTGAGAACCTCTTCGTCATTAAACGTTATTTTACTTGAAAGCTTTCATTTGAATGTAAAAACAACACTGCACGGAATGCTAATATTCTGGAAAAGGTCATTAAAAACAACAAAAATACATTTTATTTTCAACCAATTGACAAAAATTGTATAACACTTATAATCTGGTGCCTTCAATATTCATTACTTAACATTCTATAGGTACATACAAAATACCATGCTCCGTTTGAGTTATGCGGGACTCAAAAGTGACTATATCAAGTAAGTTAAGACGTACTTAATCTACCGACTCATAACTTCACTGTTCGTTTCGACGCACACGCAAGAAGTCGGAAAGTTATATTCAGAGAGGCAGGTAAATATGTAATTTTATCAAGAAATAAGGTTTACATAGTTCTACAACAGTTGGAGTAAGAGTATACGCTCTACTGACATACAATACAAATATACATGTAAGTACCTTCTCACAATATTGTTGCTGCCTGCAACATTGTCTGGTGCATTTACCGATTTCCAGCAACATAAACAATACTCGCTATTGTTAATCAGGGCTAGTGTACGGTCTTTCAAATAAGTGGTCTATCACTTTTCATTCAAATTCCTATCAAATGAAAGTGTCTCTAAAGCTGAACTTTCAAGTTAACAGCGACGTCTCGACATTATACTTCATAACATGCAAAGAATTTTCAGCCTTAGGGTGGCAGACCACATATTTGGCTGATGTATATACAAAGAAATAAAAAAAGCAAAAAAAAGAATTATTTTTATTATATTTTGATACAGAATACGGTATCCTCTTATTTGCTATAAAATCAATGGCTATAAAATCACATTCTATAAAACCATTTGCTATAATGATTCACTTTCTATAAATTCAGATGCTATAATCATTGCTTGCTATAATGCTCACTTGCTATAACACTTAAATTCTCTAAAGTTACTTTCTATAAATTCAAAATCTAAACATTCATTTGCTATAATATTCATTTGCTATAACATTCATTTGCTATAATATTCATTTGCTATAACACTCATTTGCTATAAGGATTAGATAGTATAACATTTGTTTTCTATAACTATTGAAATCTCTAAACTTTACTTAGGCAGCGGTACTACAACTGAAAAGTCGCGGAAAAGGGGGGTGTGGGGGGCAGGGCCCCCCACATGGGGGGCTCGGGGGCGCAGCCCCCGCCATTAGAAAAACACGTTACCAACATCCAATTTAAGACAGATAGGTTTGTTAGTTACCTTGTGTCCTTCAGAGCAGAAAATAGGAGCCCCGCGCAGCGGGGCTCCGTCGACTTTACATTTGAACACCTGGCTCTGTTTTATAGATTTTGATGCTTATAGAATGTGAATGTTATAGATTTTGAATGTTATAGATTATGAATGTTATAGAAAATAATCATTATAGAAAACAATTTTATAGATTTTGAATGTTATAGATTATGAAATTATAGATTTTGAATGTTATAGATTATGAATGTTATAGATTTTGAAATTATAGATTTTGAATGTTATAGCATGTGACTTTTATAGCAAATGAATGTTTATAGCAAGTGATTTTATAGCATATGAACTTATAGATTTTAAATTTATAGCTTTTGATTTTATAGCAAATAAGGTAGACCCACAGAATACATTATGGATAGGATCCAATGGACTGGCTGTGGAATAAGGCGGTAATTTTCGGAGGTTCATGTTAATGAAAATTTTGACTATGAAAGTCATTTTCTATGATATGACCTATTTGTACTATATTTAGAAAAATAAACAACACAGCAATAGCACAGGTGTACCTGGGACTGGGTGGGAAAATTGGCCGATATAATACCCTGCCTCTGATAGGCTAGGCTTGCTCCGCAATCAGATCACGTCTGCGGATGGCCGCAGCCGGAAAATTGTGCGTATACGTAGATAAATTCATGAATACTTGCATTACTCGCCTTAGTTGCTAAATTGGTGTTATTGTGGCTAGTGTTGCGTACAAAGGCAAAAAATGGCAGAACAAATCAACTTTTGTTTTGGTTTAAAGGAAGAAAAAATAAACGAAACTCTACACGGGGGGAAGTAGCTGCTTGGTTTTGGTTTTATATTAGCAACGAAAATGGCAACAAGCCCAGAAATATTTGTACCGTTTTACTTATCTGTTTGTGCTCGAAACGTTGTGTTTATTAATTTTAGTGCATGCAGTAGGTTTTATACAAGCTTCAGCTTTATTAATTCGGCGGACAATATGCGTTAATTTAATTAATATATCTACGTATAGTCATGTTATAACAGTTCAATGCTAGTTAACTTCAGTAATAAAACTCGAAAATTAAGACTATACATTTATTCCATTGTTAATTAAATGCTTAATTAATCGCGGCGCTTAGACAGTTATTTTCCATACTTAGTCTTTGCACTTGGATACAAGCGCCACTACGACGGAAGATGGTGCTCAGATTTATATAAAGCAATACATACATACATACATAAATCACGTCTTTATCCCTTACGGGGTAGACAGAGTCTAAGGTGACAAGACCTAAAGACCACGTTTAGCAAAAGTCAGTTAAATACCTACCGTTGCTGGGTCTACTTGTGTTGTGACTTGACCTTCCTTTATTAAAATCGTAGAAATATACTAAGATAGGTAAAATTCAGCAAACAAACAAAATCAAGACGAATCTTTGCATTTCATATTCAGAAATTATTCTAAGTTTTTTTTACATATGCGTTGTGTAGTTGGAATGATACTCTCCGACTAGACGTGTGTTGTTGCACGAGTATATTTTGTACAACATTTACGTAGAGATCTTTACTTACTCTGAATGTTATGCGTCATTAAGTATCGTTTATGACAACGTCAGCTTTACACAAAGTAACAACCCTTCTGAGGGTAACTGTCAGTGTGGCGACTCGAAGCGACTCTTAAGCTTGAATTCGTAGGGATCGCTTTCCCTTGACAGCGTTTATTCAAAAATGTTATTACGAAACGTCCTTTTTCCAATACGGCTTAGTGAAAAAGGTAAGGTACGAGTAATGAGGCAGAACTCAGACACTTCTGTTAATGATAGGGCCAAGTTTCGCATGAATTCCAAATTGAAGCTCAAAATGCTGAGTCAAGGTTTATGTAAGTGAGGGACGGATATTCGTCGACGGTATTTAGTGGTGACCTGTATGTTAAACTCTTCAGTGAAATAAATTCTGCGCTCAAGCTACTGTGTGTTTTGCCTGCTCCAAAACAGATGCAATTTATCTCTTCGCTTGCATCGACGCTGTATTTAATTGGAATTGGAGTATTTGCGTTGTAGTTTCTATTTTAATTTTGGTAATAGCTTTTTAATGATTATTTTTCAGTAATATAGTATTGAAATGCCTCTTCTTTGTAACATTCCTTGTGAATTCAGTAAACAAGCATACTCTAATTAAAGTTAGATTGTTTGAAGTCGAAAATAAAACATTGTGAGCGTCTTTTTTTACATCTAGAGCAAAACTTGGTTATCCATCAAAGTGCAGCTGTATCTTTAATAGAAAATTGAGCCTCGGTGTAAAAGAACCACCATTTTTTCCCTTGTTATTTAATAAAATTACATAGAAATGGAGGATACTCCAATCGCATCTTCCAAAAAATATTTAAGGAACTTTTTCAGAAGATTGGCCTGATATCGCGCACGACACGGCGTTGTTAAAGCCGTGAAAGGACGTTAAAGGAAGATTTATACCGGATTTTCTTAGAATACATATAATCTACTAAAAGTTACGTATTGTGTACCGAGCGCTACACGTTATTATTTTTACGAAAATGAAGTAAAATAGGTTCAAGTTACTTATTCTGCTGAAAGTGAGTATCTTAGTTCGAAAAACTTAATCTATACATATCTATACTTAATCTATATATAAGATTTCAAAGTTTCGAGGGTTTCATTCGGAACCATTAACGTTTCTGGAACTTAATCACGCTTTGTATAGTAATAAAATTGGGTACCTCGACATTTCGGCCATTATGCAGGAGCGGTCATCACGTGGCCTACTAGTGACACATAGGGCCTGTTTCACGACCCTCTGTTAACTTCCAGTTATCCTAAGCGTCAGTTATCTATGGTGACGTCTCTGTCTGTTTCGTAGTAATAAATAGAGACGGAATAACTGGAACTTACAAACTTAAGATAAATGGAACGTTACAAAGAGTGGTGAGACAGGCCCTTAACAATTAAAACTGAGTACTTCAATGATAATTACATTCTTTGTACTTGTATAAGTGTTTGGTGAAGTAAATAATATGAGGTGAATATTTTATTATTCACAGCTCTTGCGCATGACTTCGTCTGCGTCCCTTGTACTCTGCACTTTACCGGTGTAAAAAGTAGCATAGTAATTATTTATGGTTATGAGCGATAATGTAGCTATATATTACTCAAAGCATTTTAGGAGTAGGTAGTTCCGGATAAGTATTAGGTACCCAGTACATCCAAACAAACGTACTGACACTAAAATAGTCTTTTAACGGTATTTATTTGTACAACAGTTGCCTTTGACGGTCCCAGTTTTTCGATGACGTTATGTTCATGATGCACCGCTCATCAAAGGTAATCGCTTAAACATATCTCACATAAACAAATAAAGAAACTAATTTTATTCCTTTGTTATGTTAGTACTAGCTTAAACCCGTAGCCTCACCTCCGTTGCGGAACTCCTTATCCCGTGGGCATATCGCAAAACCTGTCTTTAGTGGAAGGAGGATTAAAGGAAGCCCTTGTGCCTTTGTATGTTAGTCAATCAGTCATCTTCTCTTATATACATGTCGGTACAGACAGATGGTTTGTAAAGAACTTAAATTAATGCATTTTATGATATTTTCCTTTAAAGCGCTGTGCTAAGCCAGCTAACTGAAGTAAACAATGTTGCTATTTACTATACCAAATATCGCTGTCGCAGCAAAGCTGGAACTCAATCCCGGTTACTTAAAATTAGGACGGCATTCAAGTGGCTTTGGGTCCGTTGCAAAGCTTTGACGTTGTACACCAACCATTGGCTTTCATGAAAATAATCCATTGCGTTCTGGGTCGGTGAAAAGTTTGGTGTTAATAATAAAAAACAAAAATTATTAATGTACAGTAATTATTGACGATATTATTAAAACATACATTGATAAAACGATTGCAGAAAAAACTGAAATGGTCAAGTAAACTTTAATTTGTCCCCAATAAAGAAATAAAAGTAATGCGATTGCAATAACCGTGACTCCCGAAAACCTATAAAGGGCGAAACCAATCTTCCGTATTTCCAAGATGAAGGTTAGTAATTGCCGCCATAAAGCCTGGTGTCCTCCGAACTGCGAGCGTCCGATATTAAATTTTAGCACTTTCCCAAGTTTAAGCCTTAAATTTCTTATCGATTTCTTTGTCTCTATCATGTATTTTTAAATACAATTTGGCTAAGAGCTTTCGGCTATTAAAATGTTAACTGTCGCTGTTCCAATATATTGCCGTGTAAAATTGCAATTATTTTGTTACGGCGAACTAAGAATGTCGAATTTACTAATTAAAACTCGAGTAGGTCTTTCCGGGGTCCGATTAATTTTGAAAGGGTGCCCTTCAATGAAATGAGTGTCTTATTGGAATTTCATTTCCGAAGATCTTTAAGGACATTCTTAAAAGATACTTTTTGTTTAATTTGATCTATGAGACTAACCTTTCCATTTTCCTCTACCGTGGGCAGGACTAACAAAAGTGCATTGAAGTATTCTTCACAGAATCTTAACGAGTGATCTTTCGAAGCAAGTTTCAAAGCAAAGCCGGGGAATGAGGAGCACTCGGCTGAACTGACTGAAATTACTCTTTTCACTTCTGAAATCACTTGACTTGAAGCGGTGATTAGAGTGTGAAATGGGCACCCAAACAAAAATCGCCCGCCTCGCGATGGCGGAGCCACTCGGGGAGTTTGGAGTTGACGTGGAGGTATTTTAAGACAATGAAAATGGCAAAATGTATTACTGTTCTTTGCTACAATTTTGGACGGAATCGTAATGGAGTTACGATTCTGGAACCAAACAAATTGTGGAGCAATGTTTCTCTTTTGTTCGACTCTTAAAACCCTAAATACGTTTCGTAAATTACATTTAGTACTAAAAATGCCTTTGTGTCGAAAGTAAAAACAAGGTTTGAAATAACAGAAAGTGATCGAAATAAATGCTGACATTATTTTGTTACAAGATTGCGTCAATTTCTATTGTGTTTCATTACGAAAAATATGAATCCCTGCCGGACCTGGCGAGGGATTATACCCAGTTTCAAACATCAGAGCAGGGGTTAGGGCCGGCCTTACTTCCTTACTTAAGTGTTGTGAAAGCTGGTTTAGTAGGCCACTGGGTCTCCTCGACCAACTTTAATTTTGGAACTCTTGTTTGGCTTAGTTGATACATTTTCACTACTTAAACACAGTAGGTTTAAAATCACTAGTTTTGTTAGGTTGTTGTTGGTTTAATTTTACGATGTATAGAATTAAGCACATATAATGTAGTATCGAGAGGGTTTTGACGCGGTTGCTTATACTTTGCTTATATTTAGATCGGTTTGGTACCTACTGGAACCCTAAAGTAAGAACTACTTGCGTGCGTCGTGACTAATAATGTAGATGAAGTGTAGGTACGTAAATCACGTGTTCAAATTTGCCATCTGAGTTTGTTACTAAACCTGATTCAATAAAAAAACTAAAGTGAATCTATGATCTATTTCAAATTCATTTCATATGCATGTGGAAATGCAGAAATTAAGACGGTCTCAGAGTGTTACAGTCGCACGTAAAATTAACTCCACAATGTAAACTGGCACCACATCCTCACGGCGAGGCGTAGTTTATTTGGTTTGAGACGAGGGCTTGATTGTAATGTCAAATTACAAGACAAAGCTTTTATCAACGCATCTATGCCTCAATAAATTTATTCAAAACAAATGCGGGTAGCACTTTCGATAAAACCGTCGGCTGTAACATTCACAATGTAACAAGATGCTCGGCTCGTTGTCAGCCAGGTCACGTCGTGCGGCTCCTGTAAAACTGTATGATTGTACCACACACGCAGCTGGCGGCTGCCGAAGCTTCCAAACATACTCATAACACGACGTTATTACAGTCATATTTAGCAATTTGCTATCCCCGGGATACCGTTTGTCAACTCGCGACGTACTCGCGACGGTCCCGTGTCCGCATTTATTGAAACGATAACTTGACGATGGCCTCAACTGACTCGAGAACAATTAGCGGGCCATACGCAATTACCTACTTTAAAAAAAAATTTACACGTCCTGCTGCAGCATATTTATCCAAAACAGAAAAAAAAAAATCAGTTTATTAGTCTATTCATAAATAAGATCTATCACTTAATATAATTTCTGTTTTTATCGGTCTACTTTGTATCGAGGTTGTTACGTGGAAACGGTTTAAAATGATTTAAATGTGCTCAATGAGTAGAAATTGATTTCTCACAAATGATTGATCAGTGTTAAGAGCGTGTTGCGTACGATTGGCACTTATGAGAGTATAAAGCGCCTTCTAAAACTTACTAGCTACTCGTGTGACCTAACTCCATCATTTTCAACTTTCGCCCATTTTTCTCTAGGTCGTAATATAAAGTACTTAGTTCAAAATTGTCAGCGCATTAGCGAGGGAATATCAATCTTTCACAAGTGGCGGGCGAGCCGGTACCTACTCGCGAGAAATTTGAGATCCCCCTTTTATAACATTCGAAAAGTATTTTGTGTGAAATATCAGCAACTGGTAACACTCAGAGGTGGCGTTTTGACTATTATCATTTAATAAGTAACTTTTTTGTGCTAACGGTTTATGAAGTAAGGCTGTAAGAAGTTTTTCGTGAACAAATAGGTATTATAAAGAGAATGACAAATGACCAACAATGTTTCCTGTAAATTAACTTCTATCACCGACACCTCGTGGCTTGTACAATAACAGTGTCACTGTAAATTCTACAACACAACTAGATATTTTTAAAACAGGAGTCACGTACTTTTCTTTTACCCAATTTACATGAAATTTCCGCCATGGTGAATTTCTCTTTCATTTCTTTGCGACTTTAAATGGTAATGAAGGTCGGTTGAAAATATTTAAGATCAGATAAGATTTGATCGTATCCATGCTGAAGTAGCATACTAAAGTAGGTACTGAGAAACTGGTTGCAATTTATAGTGTGTCGTCGCTAGTCCAAGCTAATGGAAGAACATTTTACTTGATGATATTGCTGGGCAGGAATGAAAGTAAACAGACATCACTTCGGAATGGAGCCGGCTTCGTACGGTACGCTAACATTATTTTAATGAGGACTACTGAAGCACGATGAATTCTGCTCGATCTCATCAAACGAGATGTTTCTCGAGACTTAATAAAACAAATTTATATGTAAATAGATACACGTGTACAAATTATAATGTAACACAAACCCGATTGTGTTTCTATTATATTTCTGGTAGAAAACAAGAGAAAAGTTAGGTAACAAGTTTGTGGCGGAGTCGACGCGGAGACGGCCGTAATTCGTGGTTTTCTCGGAAATTTCATAACTATGTATTACAAAGAAACATATTTCGTCCGAAATAATACCTTGCGTCAAGAAGTCGTTCAGTTTGAGCTGTAATAATGTTACGCTGCATAATCCCGCGTTTTGGTAACCGCGCTCGCGCTGAGCCCCGGGAATTTTCCGCGTCATTAACCGCCGCTTGCCGTAACGTAGCCGGGATAACAAAACAAACCAACCCCGGCTTTGTTTCATAGATAGTCGCAGTTAATACACCTGTTTCTGTCCGAGGAACGCCGTGATATCTTCCAATAAAGGGATTTCGCGCGAATCTGCTTACCGTTATCCACATGGGAGCGAAGTGATGGCATTATTACAGATTCTCTATCTTTATTTTGAAATAGGATTGGATAGGCGCATCAAAGCCTGTATCAAAGTCATTTACACTTTTGAATGACTGATTGGATGTAACTAAAAGGTAATGTAGATGCGAGTGATAGGACCTGGTCCATGGCCCGCCCGGATCTCACTCGCTAATCCTGTCGCTAAGCAGCATCCTATCATGGCCGCATATTATCCTATATTAGCAGCAGCAACGCACCTGCGTTTCTCTGATGTTACGGCTGTTCCTTGGGTAAACTTACCCCTAGATGACATGCTTTCTCATATGACACCTTATTTCACCACATAGGTACATACATTCATAAATTATGTCTTTATCCCTTCGGGATAGACAGAGCATAAGTTATCAAGACCTAAAGGAAAGAAACTTAGCATGGTGTTACGAATTTGTTAAAATGTATTTTTCACACCTCTAATTCAGAAAAGTAAACTGCTCCCTGTCGAGAGGGATCAAAGTGCAACTTTTCTGTTCAAGGCTTTTCTAAGTGTGTTTTTGCAAATGAAATTTTTTGAAGTTAATAATTGTATAACTACGCCATTTTCTATGCTGTTAGCTCAAAAATTATATTTAGAATTCTTTTTTCAAGTTTTTTTATGTTCGGTGTAAAAAGTTGTATGAGCCACTCGGAAGCAAAATTATTTTCATCTTAGGCGTTGTTAATACTTGATTCCGCTCTGAATTCTACTCTAGAATCCCTCGCTGCGCTCAGGAATCTATTTTAGAATCCCTCGCTACATTTTGGATTCAATGTAGCGCCCTCGCCGTAAGTACATGATTTTGCTCCCTTGTGACACAAATACCTATTTGTTTAAGTTTATCTTTAACTTGAAAAGAAAAGAACGTCATATGGCTGCCAAAAACATGCCATAATAGTATGTACAGCAGAGCTATAGTTCAGCTGAACGGAGTCTTTATCTTGGGTGTTTCAACTCACGTTCCAAGAAAGTCCTCAGGCGTCTAAAAATTGACTCGCTAAAAACTAATTCATTTAAATTCGAACTACGGTTCTGTTACAAATTAAACGAAAACAAAATTAGTTTCCATCTAAAGTGGCAATTTATTTTATTATTAAGTTCGTTTTTTGTGATGCCTTGTCTATACTAATATTATAAAGAGGAAAAATTTGATTGTTTGTTTGTTTGTTTGCATTCTTTTGCCGTTAGAAAGCTACATTATCACTGAGTGACATAGGCTACTTTTTACCGAGGGAAAATACCTTTTCCTACGGGAAAATTTATTTATCGCGGGCGAAGCTGCGGACGGAAGGCTAGTCGTAAATAATTCTAGGCTAGCTTTCGAGTTTTAAAACATTTACAGCTTTGAAGCATGTGCATTGCCTTGCATCCCGGCAGCAAGGAGTGAAAATTCCAAATGTATTTTTTTACAAGCATAACTATACTTTTATATAATTGATAGCTCGCTTACTCTCTTCGTTTTTTAAGAAACAAAACCGGTAACTCAAGGTGGCATGGTACAGATACGTAGACCTAGAGGCATCCTTCAAGTCTACGAACCACTTGTGTAGAGGGTGCTACGTATTATCGCACAAAACGCAATGCATGCTACGCCGTCGCCGTAGAGGCGCGTAGCAACCGAATCACGAACATAACAAGTTAGAGCTAGTAATGTATAGTTCTGATACCTATAGCATCATAAGCTATTTACACCGTGAGTAAAGTAGTCTAAATATAGCGTTATTGGGATAAATATAAGACTGAATAGAAAAAAAAACCATGTTAAACTACAAAAAAAAAACAAATTAAAAACTAAGCTTAAAATAAAATAGAAAAATTAAAAAGTCTAAATTAAACATATTCTTTCTTCGTTCATTGAAATGAGACGGTTATGTAACAGGTCGCTTGCAAAATTTACAAATATTGAAATGCCCTTTCACTGTTACCTTTTTCTAAACATTTGACTACATAAACTGAACCCGTGCCAAATACAAACCGGTATCCTGCTGATTATATTTTTAAATGTCGTCTACATACGTCATTTTTGTTTTCATGTTGCCGCTAATTTTGGGTATCCATCCCGTTTTCGCGACATAAATAATTTATAACTGGATGAGCTCAGAACTCTTGTTTCAATGGCGGACAGCGCTGTTCTCCACGAGCCGTATTTTTCAGCTTTTAGAACACAATCGTATGCTAATAAGATTCTCGACGAGCGTCGTCCCGCGTCAATTGACTGTATACCTATACTCCAGGAAAATGCAAAGAGAAAAATAATCCGAGCAAGATTGCAACTATGCACGTTCGCGGAGCTGAATGCTTTTAAATTTATTTTTATGCATACGCCAGCATCGGCAGTTCTGTGATGTCAAACAATACTAACAACGAACTCGCAGGCTCCTAATCCTCACGGAAACATGTAATAAAAACAACTGAAAAAAAACCAGCCAAGTGTAAAATTAAATTGCCCTTTTCATTGACATAAAGCCACATAAGGTATGGCATTGAACCGAAAAGTGTGGCGACGTTTGTCGTGTAATGGTGGTTATTTTGTCACATTCGCGAGGCAGGGACGTGACGGAGCGCGCACAATAACGCCACGCGGTAATAGCCGCCGGCGCCTTGTATTTACACTTATTTGCTTTATGTGCCAACAATCGACTTTCTTATGGCGGTCCCAACATTGCCACAGAATCTGAAAAGGTCACGGCTGATTGCGTTACATTTCATGAGAAAAAACAGAAAGGTACGACTAATAAAGCAATAAAAACGGTCCTTTAACTAAAATTGAATGAAGAAATTTATCGTTTTAAAAATAGCGGCGTCAGTAAGCTGATCAGTATGCGACTCGCAACCGAGCAAGGTCGGACCTGCCTTAAGAGAATGTGGAGCCATTTGTAGCAACCATTTTATCTTAAACACATTTCTTTCGGAGACGAGTCGAGTATCACGTGACAGCCTTTAGAAATACACACATCAGAAATGTCTACGGATCACATAACCATAAGCTAATGCAAATAGTTTTACGCGTTTGCTCCCTAGACATTTTTAAACAACGACAGAGACATTCCTCGAAATCACTGAAAATACATTATTTTATCAGAACCAACGAATTGAACGTTAAATGATAACATTTGGTTATAGTTGAAAGACAATTCAGAGTTGAATAAGCAATTGCCATTATCCGAAATGCGGCTTGGGTTGCGCTCCCGCTAGAGCAAAGAAATGACTCCGTTCCGTAACTCACCATGGCCGTGTAATGGCGGATGACATGATCCTGTTTATGAGGATAAAGAGAGGCCTCCTGTTCTTTCTGCTCGCCTCTGACACCGCAGCCCAATAAATCAACCGTGAATAGCACACACGGCGTAGATAAGGGACATGGAACAAGAGGGCTCCATAAATCGTTATTAACTACCGCTTCCTGGGTCCCTTGTTCAAGTCGAGTGTGCACAGAAATATGCGAGTTATCAAGCTGTGATATTGAAAAAATGGGCGACGCAGGATCTGGTTACGCACGTTTAAATGCGGATTTCCTGGACTGTTATAGTATTGTACGACTAGTTCGTGTGACTATTCAAAATTTTAGCTTTCTAGGTCTAACTTGTTACACCCCTATTTTCGCGTCGGGGGTTAAAAATAGAACATGTAAAAAAGAATTATGAAGTAAGTACGTAGTCAAGAATTCATTTGCCCGCGGTTAGCGGTCAATGCCAAATTCTGAAATCTTCATAATAAGCAGCCAAGCAAGTAAGAATTTTATGAATAATTCACTTGAATTGAGCATTTTCAAATTCAATTTTGTAAAAGAGCTTTTCAATGGCGTTGTTAGCTGTCTTCTGTCGTTACTTTATCACGATATTGCTTATAAAGAATTCAGTTAGCTGACAGGTGCGATCGGACTCCGTCATCAACAAGTGGATTGAAATCTCAAGCGTTAAAATTAAATGCGAATTACTGATATTGACAAACTATTACAAAATCTACAAAATATTTATAAATTCTTTACGTCAAATATATCCAATTTTAATTTCACATCTGTTGCAAGTGGCAGGTGATGCATAATTACATACGTCCTACGCAGAATGTAATATGCGAACTCAGTTGACAAGCTGTATTCGCGAAGGCATGTTAATTTATTTGCAGCTCCTCTATTCGCCTGAGCTTGTTTTATTCAAATTTGATGGCAAAACATATTTCATGCCAAAACTGCGCTTTCTAGGTCAGCCCGACTACGGGTTGAGGCCGTTGTGCTTTTGCTATTTTAGGGGAACGGATAGAATAGATACATGATGAATTTTGACGATGCTCCTGGCTGGATGAATATAACAGCCTCAAACATGTAAGTTCAAGTGTAAAATATACACCGCCTTAAAATTAATACAGAATACCTTAAACTCATACTACTTAACCCTAACATCGGCTGAAATATTTCAGAACGGGTTTATTGTTGGACAGCAATTACATTATTTACATTACATATACCTATCTATCTTTTTTGTCAGTTGTCTTCGTTACTTTATTTTTGTACAATAAAGCATTTACTTCATCATCATCATGTCAGCCGAAAGACGGCCACTGCTGGGCATAGCATAGGCCTCCCCCACGGCTCTCCGCTCGGACCGGTCCTGTGCCTTTCGCATCCACCGCGATCCCGCGATCCTGATCAGGTCGTTACTCCATCTTGTTGGAGGCCTACCAACAGCTCGTCTCCCGGTCCGCGGACGCCATTCGAGAACTTTCTGACCGGTATCGGTTCTGCAAAGCAATGTGCCCCGCCCACTGCCATTTCAGTTTCGCGGCTCTTCATTTACTTACTTGCTTACAATTGTTTGCTAGAAAGACTGGTAGATATAACAATTTACTAGGATTCGATTAGTTTATTCACTCTACATCGTGTGCAATTTGTTTATGCATTGGCTGCCAAGCAGTCACGACTCTTCTTGCTTCAACCGACTGCAGATATAGTAGCTTACCTTCTCAAAAGTAACGCTTTAAAGGCAGAGGTTCAAAATTCAATATAATTCACAATTTATGGTAAGTAAACTTATTAGCTTCCTTTGAAAGTGATTCGCTTACCCACGGATACGGATTAAAAATAAATGTCCACAGATTAAACGGATATAAGAACTCAGGCGTGATTGATCCCTAGAAATTTGTGACCTGTGGCGACGTGTTGTAAAGGAAGCCCCGCAAATATTGCTTCTGAGTATCGCCGGTGGCAAAATATGTGACAGTCATATTGCTATAATATAATTTGTACTACAAGTAAATTTATTTAATCATCATCATCATCTATGACCTATATACGTCCCACTGGTGGGACAGAACTCCTCTCGGAACGAGAGGGCTTGGGCTATGGTTCCCACGCGGGCCCAGTGCGGATTGGGAACTTCACACACCATTGAATTGCTTCGCAGATGTGTGCAGGTTTCCTCACGATGTTTTCCTTCACCGAAAAGCTCATGGTACTAATGTAATTTCGCTTAAACATTCCGGAAAACTCAGAGGTGCGAATCCGGGATTCGAAACCACGACCCCCGGCTTGAGAGCCTCAGGTCAATCCACTAGGCTACTACGGCTTAAATTAATTAAATAGATTCATTTCATTTAATTATTTCATTTTAAAGTTGATTTGCCCTAGGATATTGGAGCTTGTGTTAAATAGTGGAAATTAGGTGTCTATTTTGGCACGTAGTATAGGTACAAATAATTGCTACCCTTTGCATAGTTCTATCAACAAATGGTTTAAAAATTAAATCAATTTATATTGCAATCATAACTGTTTTAAACTATACTTGGTAGCGCAGGCCGTAGCCCTTGGCGAATCGTCAGAATCGAGCTAGATTGTCTTTTAGCGCTCTTTCTGTCTGGACAATGGTTTCTCCTCCTCTCGCCAACTTGCTTATTGCGGCCCGCGCCAATTGTTTTTTGGCGCCCTGTGCCATCTGGCGTCTCGATAAGAGCGATGGCTTCTCTTGCTCTACCCTAGGGCCGGTCCCGATTGACTTTTAACCACGTTAGACATTTTCCACGGGAGCTCCTGAAAGGTAACTCCGGTCCATAATGTAGGAAATTTAGTACATTGTTATCGTCCGTTTAAGTTCAGCAACCTTTACTGTAATTTAATAAGTGAAAAACCTGTTACATTATAATATTAAATATTTTATTCAAGCTTATCCAACTCGAGTTCTAAACCCTGAACAATAGACATTCATAACAAGTTGTCCAAGATCGTTTCTCATTTTTCCTGTTAAAATATGACCACAGGCACGGCTCATTATTTCATACAAAGAAGTTTTATAAAGTTGACATGACTTTCATTTAAATTCCTGGGCGCTCTCTCCCTGTTTTATACGAAAATAAGTAAAGAATAAATAGGGTATGAACGCAAGCAGTAGCTAATTTCATTTTGTTCCAAAAACTGTTTTTATAATTTTATCGTAACTAGCAATAATCTATACAAACTAGATTCGCAGACAGACTTCTAAAAGCGGGTAAGAACTCGTAACCTCCGTAAGTGCCTGCACTTGCAGCCTCACAACTGAAATATCTTTACGGTCGTCATTGGCGGGTTCAAAAATGGAGATATGCGGCGTTGAAATCTGCAAACTAGCTACCCATACACATAATAATGCAAGCGGCATTACTTTTTATGCGAAACTAAATTATTCTGCGCTTATATTATTGTTCAATTTTAAAGTTACATTGTCAAATAGGAATAATGAACATGCATTCTGTTGAGCCAGAAGTATGAAGTTTGTTTTTATCGTTTTTACCGAAGGAGAGTTTTTTTGTTTTGTTATAAACTGACCAGCGCTTGATCTCTATCTCACCTGATGCTAAGTGCTGATGAGGCCGAAGATGTAACTCACTGGTTCAGTACCATAACAGCCTATATTCACTCTGGATTTGAATAGTCCTAAGTTATACTTATCCGGAAAACTTATTTTACTGAAACTGAAGAACAGAACTGCAGTCACATCTTGCTTCTACTTTATGCATATCAGCAAGTTGTTTACGAAAAACATGTTTGCAAAAACTTGTCTTTGATGTTAAACTTCAGCTTGTAAGTGCTGTTATGACAAATTAAAATTTTGAAATAAATAGGTACCTACGTTATATGAAAAGACCGTTCTGTATTTAGTCCAAAATGTTATATTCAAACCCAAAAACATCAAGCCAAAGTAATTGCAATTTCCGAGATTATGATCCAACATTAATTTCATATATCGCGGGCATTTTTATTCGTGCGAACCTCTCTTCATAATAATTTATTTCTTGTCTTAATAAAAATGATGTCATTTGCTACGCTATCAATCTTCGCGGGCGTCATTATTTCCAGCTGGAATATTACCATTGCCAGATTGTTGTAGTAATTGTGTATCTGTTACTACATAATTGTGATAAGAGGGAGTAGCTTTAATAACAGCATTATGTGCATATCCTTCCAAGCTGATCTGGGAGCAAAGAAAAAACATAGGATGTACCAATCGCATCTCTTCCCGCGCAGGTGGTAAAAGCCCATCGAGAGAATTGGCGAAAACTTAGGAATCATGTTATAGGCGATGCGGTTAGCAACCCATCCCTATTTTGATTCCCCTTTCCACCTATACGCCCACAATCATGCTAAACGTGGTCATTAGGTCTTGTTACCTTGAGCCCCGTAAGGGATAAACACGTGATTTATGTATGAATGAATGTTTGTATGTATCATGTTCATAATTAGAACTCCTTACAATTAAAACGATTCCGATTCTTTATATACAGTACTCGGCCAGGAATACTACACATCGATTTTCTCGGCTAATTTCGGCTTCGTGGAGCGTTATCTCGCTCTCTAATTTACGTGACGCCAATTGTCTATTTCCAAAGACCAAAGTGAAATCTTTATGGCCGGGTACTGTATGTACGTGTGATGGGATACTTAGTGCTCAGAAGATTAATTAAGACAGGTATTAAATGCATTGTTTAAAATTAAAAATCGACTTAATAAAAATGAAAGTGAACCAAATTTTTATTAGACTCCGCTACAATAAGCAAGTAAAAGTTTTATAAATTATTAATTTCATTTAAAAATAGTTTAATAATTTTATTAATGAAAAATTTGCACTCGTTCAATGCTTTGTAACATCAGTTGACTCTCGACATATCTATTAATTTACATTGAAAGTGTAATTAAAATTTACTAAATCAATATTTACGTCGACGTCACATTTCATAACAAAACAAAAAAAAAACAGTTTCGTTAAGAACTTCAGAATAAGTCAATATATTTTCATCTAAAACAGTAAGAGAACATTTGAACACGTAGGAGACAATAGAGATGCCATTGGAGATTCCAATCATTACAATATTGTGGAGGCATCCAAAATATTTGTAGGTACGTATACCCTTTCTACGCTCAAATATTTTACCTATCCAAAAACATTTTCGACTTATACCAATACGTATATTACGAAAACGCGATGAACTTTGTATGAATACCTTAACCTTACAAATATTTTGGTCTCCCTAAAAAGGTTTTGCGTAGGGTTAGTGGTAGTTGAGCCTCCACGTGTGTTTTTCCCACGTCTTGTTTTCCTCAATATACACACACATTCGGTCGGTGTACTCTATTTTGAAATTCAGGGATAGCACTTCCATCCTATTTTTGCCGATTCACTTAATTTAATTCAAATGGAAACGCAAACATGCAAAGAGTGTCTGGCGTTTCTTGGAATTGGAAGAATTTATACGAAATGTTCATGCTTTTTTAAGTTTTTATTTTTATTTCAGAAGCCACGAAATATAATAAACGTATGCCATTCTAATATAGCGCTTTTATTATTACGACCTTTGGCTTCAAGTCGACAAAGAAGCACGTGCGTGAATATGTTCGCCGTGCACAGAATTCATAACGTTATGTAGCTGGTATGAAATGAATAAGTCGTAATTACAAATAAATCTGTAAAAATGGTGATAATTATGAGCATTTAGCAAGGAACACTTCCGCTCACGATCGTGGTTAATAGTTAGTCAAGTCATAATTCGGGACGAACGGCCGTCACCGGTAATGCTACACAAGTCACGGATCTACACACACGTAGCTAGGTATTTTATGCGCCCTTGTTGACCCTCCGTTGTCCATAAAAGATTTTTCCAAACGTGATGTGCCCGAGAATGCGTTGCGGTTGCTACGTTTTACTGAAGTTATAAAGTCTCCGGTCTCACTTTCACTTGTATGAAGGTATTTCGGGATCGTAACATAAAAGTACGTACTAGTATTATTAGTTTATCCGACCTCCTTTTGTACTCTGGTTTGTAGCGAAATGTTTTATTCTTGTATAACTCTGTTTGTCTGCACAGACAGGTTTTAGAAACAGCTCACAATGGATCTTTCACTTATCCTGAGCTAATAATATCATGGTAAATGCGGCACATTCTGTCTGCTTGATCTTTACCTACGTCAATTGGGGTTGAATTATGACGAAATTGATTTTACGTTTTTACGTCGTAACTATATAAAATATAATTATCTTTTTCTCACGTTCTCCACCAAGAATATTCAGACTCAGCCTCAGCTTGGTTTACCCGATTTTTTATCCGTTTAAGCATTTATTGAACCGACCGTCTTGCCACTATTCGCGCACCATCGCCCATCGCTGTTACTAAAGCAATTCCATTTCTCGCATAATTTTTACCCTCAAACAAAATAATGTGTTCATAACTTAAGAGTTTTGACATTGTTATGGAAAATGACACGGTAACTTGAATTTACGGGCTTGTTTCACCCTCCCAAGACGAGAAATGAGTTTCCGCTACTTTAAAACATTTCAGGAGAACTACGCTCCTTTTGGACTTGTTAACATTTTTGACGTAAAAACTTTTAATGTCTGTTAGTAATAGAATTAAAATCTCTGTAATTTGAATATTGCTTTTTACACAATTTCCTGGTATTTAAATCTGCCTTTTGCAACGTGATATGTGACGGGCTAGCCTCTAAATTATTAGGTATTCAGTTTGTAGGATTGTATACGGAGAGAGGGCAAATGATCGGAACGCGTTCGCTTAGGTACCTAGCAAAATTAAAGGGTCGCTTTCTATTGAACATTGTATGGAAAGTGACCAGTTATTTTTGCTCGACAGTATACGATTCATAATTCTGGAAGCAGTTAATATTGCAGTCAACAATATATATGACTTTGATTCTTACTCTGAGGAGTATGGAATATAGAACCATGAATCTTTTACTTGGGGGTATATCGTAAAAATAGAACGGTTATAACAACCGATCCTATGACCTCACCCTGTTTAGTTTGTGTTATGGGTACCTTTACGTATGTGTATTTTGTGGTATGTGTACGTAACGTACGATATTACTTGCCGACGCCATTGTTTGTATTTTACAGCAAAATAAACCATCAGTGGCGTTATCGAATGAACCCGACGGGATATTATCCCTGTCTTTAGCGGAATTTGAAGTTGATGATATCCAATTACTATTATACTTGGATTTTGCTTGCAATGAATTAAAATAATAACTAAAAAATAGGTATTTGGTAGTGTAGTAATGTTGTAATACTAAATAAGCACATACAAAAACACAAATTTGTTAGCTCTTTACGCAATAGTTCTTTTATTTTTTTGAATCCTTAAAATAAGCCACTCACTTACTTAGAGGTATTAAAAGACACAACCAATATGTCATCTTAAACGTACTCACGCCCCTAAAGGGTAAAATACGAGGTTCTGTGAAAGTTTATTTTAACCTGCTCCCGTCCCTGTGGGACGAAGTGGAAGTTTTTTCCAAGGTTCGTTCGGATTTTATTTCGGATGCTTGCTGCTGAGGCCGGAGGTCGCTTTGCTGCGAATACATTTAAATATATTGTGCGTTGTCTCCTTTAGATATCACTTAAGGATTTTCTTACCGGGAAAACGTCTTTATATCCAACTTTTTACTGAGCTGACAATAGAGCTGGTGGTACAGTTTGCTCCGTGTATTTTTAGTTAGTAGCACATATATTATTTACTGCCAGTAGAAGACGTATTTGGCTGAAGGAGTGTTTCGCGCTCCGCTAGATTTGTTTGTATAAAGATTGATATGCTGATTGGGTGTATTCGTTACTGCAACTAAGTTATAAGCAACGGAACTTCTCGAATGTTGCAGTAAATACAAATTTTCCCAACGGAGAACGGAAATGGTAAGTGCGAGTCACCTAAGAGATTGTCTGTTTACGTAACTGCTACCACATTTCCCTGAAGGCTTTTGTGCTTGTCTGCAAATTGATGAGCACCTATAGCATCTTTATGGCTACATTTAGAATTGTTAACGTGGTTTCTTCCACGTGTATTAACTAAAATTCATTTAATAAAATGTCTTAATTTTTTTGCTAGCTGTTGCCCTGGATTATAGAGTCGTCTCCATCTGCGCTAATTTGCTTATCGCCATCCCGCAGGAACTATGCGATTTTTCAGGATAAAACTATCCTATGGCTTTCTACTGACTGAAACTATCTCAATATGCTAAAATTCAACTTATTCAGTTTAATTGATTCGGTAAGTTCTCGTATAAAATCCCTCAGTGTGCACATCCGACTCGCATTTATCCGGTTTTTTTTAAATATTTTGTTGCTGTATTTGGAACTAGAACTTCTAGTACCTAACTTATTAAGGACTAGCCGTTGCCCGCAACTTCGTTTGCATAGAATTCGTTTATCGCTATCCCGCGGGAATCACGCAATTTTCCGGGATAAAAAGTAGCCTATGTGTTATTCCAGACTATAATCTATCTATGTTCCAAATTTCATCCAGATCGGCCCAGTACTTTTTGAGCCTATTCATTACAAACATACAAAAATAGGTACAAATCTTTCCTCTTTATAATATTAAGTATAGATTGTATCGTAATTCGATTACCTTTAATCTGGTACCAAGACATAACTTAATGTTCGATCAGAAAACAAAAGTAAAGTACCAGCAGCAAAACCAAATCTTTTAAAATTATATCGTTAACAAATCCATGCGGCTTTTCATGTGACACCTGAACACACTGATGGCATGCCTGGACATTCTTCATGACGGGCGGTATTCGATCAACACGCACTCGCGCAACGTTGGGTTAACATTTCATTAAAAGTTTACCGTACATAATGCGTGTGAAATTTAACACCGATTAAGTGTGTACATTACGTGAATACAGCATTAGTGAGGGTAATCTGAGATAATTACTCTGTCTCTTACCTTAATTTACCCTATTTTAATCTGTTTACGCACTTCCTACTCAAAACATGGATTACTAAACTAATTAGACGACTCATTAAAATATAAAGTCAGCAAAGTACGTCCTGCTTTTTATTGAAATAAATTGTTAATTATGCTCACGTCTACAGAAATTCGGTACCCATTTGAAATTGAAATAATATTGTAACATTTTGTCGGACAACGGCTATCCTGTTTTTGCAATTAAGGTCAAGGGTTGAACACCAAATATAAACACAGCGTTTTAATTGGATGACCAAACATCACTGTCCCAAAAAATAGCACCTTTTACTAAAAGACTAGTGGGCCTTTTTCTAAACGAGTGCCACAGGAGCTAGGCAAAACAAATGGGACGGTGGGCATTCGGGGAGGTCGCGTGTGGCGCCCTACAAGTCGGTGATGTAAAGGCGGGTCGTCGGCTCGGTTTAAAGCCCGACATTGATAAATGTTTCATTTATTCTCCCGTCTGCAAGCGGCCGTAATTCCAAATCTGCTACCCGAATTTTATTATTTAATTATTTGTAGCCATCCGCTTTTGCGGGTTTTTCCTTTGCGTAGCGTCCCGCGGATAACTCGGTTGGAATAATTTCATGGGCTCGCTCCTGCTAGTCGGGGAATTGTTCGATGAGACAGGCTCAGTGTCGTAGATTACTTAGAAAATAGTCTTCGCAAGGTGGGTGATCAGCATTTTTTTCTGTTTCAGGTAAGGAGATGATTTGGTAAGGTTTAGCGCGGCTTTACTCAGTTCACTCTGAGAATCTTGGCGTCTGAAACAGAGTGATGCTGACAGACCTGATTTCAAGCATTCTTTAGGAATTTCTTCAAACTCATACGGTAAAAGCGACAGCTAGGTACCTACGATGTTTATCTGTTTGCTGCTTGTTTAACCATATGTATGTAAATGTAAACTCTTTATTGTGCAAAATAAACAAGACAAATACAATTGACAAACACTGAGATACATGCACAAAGTCGAACTTATCCCTTTAAGGGATCTCTTCCAGCCAACCTTTGAGTGGATGAAAGGAGTATTATATTAGGGATGGACGAGTGAGTTTAAAAATGCAAACACTGAGAGCCACAATACATAACTTTACCATATGAGGAGGAGGATTGTGCCCAGGGAGACGTATGCTATGGGTTAGTGATGATGTATTTAAAATATGCCTTTAAATAGTTCTGAGTAATTGCCAATATATTTTTAGATGTTATAGATATAAATAACAAATACTAAGTGAACGTCACTACATAGTATAAAACAATGTCGCTTTCCGCTGTCTGTCTGTCCGTATGTATGCTTATATCTTTAAAACAACGCAACGGATTTTGATGAGATTTTTTTAAAGATAGATTGATTCAAGAGGAAGAACTTATGTATAATTCTACGCAGACGAGCAGAAGCAAGTTATTCAATAAAACAATGTTAACAATAACAGTTATAACTTAAAGATATATGCCCTAAAATATTTCTAAATAACTATCGATAATTATGTTTTAAGATATTATAGATATCAATTTTATGACTTTTGCTATGTATGATGATTCAAATTATAAACCATGAATGTTAAAATTAATAAGCGCTATACTTTACAATTTTTATGATAATCTATACCTGCTTATGCTCATGAATAGTATGGATATCAATTTCTGTCTTTCGAAATTCAAAACAAAAAAAATATGGGAGAAAAAGGGACCGCCTGATGATCACTAATCATTCTGAGTGCACTGAGAACTCCTTCTGGTGCCATTATTGCATTGACGTAAAATCTATGATGCTCGGTGCAAGACCTTCTGGACTACTTACTACTTTTAATAGTAAGAGAGGCGTGTGACGTGATTTAAGGTTAAAAAAATAGGTCAAATTCAACAGAATAAATCCATTGTGTAAACATTGTCAAAAGTCCGTTGATACTTCTGCTACCAAATGAAACATTAATGAAATGAATAATGAATGCAGATGCAATAAAATATGCGGTAACGGCATCCGGCATGCTGCCGCGACACCGAGAGGACGCCGGGGACAAATTTGAAGCGCCGACGCACCTTCCCGCCGTATTTATTGCCCATTTTTACTGTAAACTGCCTTATTTATTGCGGTGAAACGTAAAATAATACAGTTTAATCAAATTTATGAGCTAACGCGTGATTGCTAATGGGGAATATTAAAAGTTCACGTTTCAATAATTAATTTTAGTTTTATTTCAATAGGTAGGTAGGTAATCATAAAGCGGACAACGTTAGCATGCTACAATAGCACCCCAACAATACACAAGTACTTAGTACCCCCCCCCCCCACGCATTAATCGAGTAGTCATACGTAAATAATAAACTAAAACAAAAAATATGCTGAAAATTCCTCACATCATTTTGGAAATTCTTCAATCTGCTAGACTGATTGCTACCAAACATAAACAGCTATAAGAACTACTTACTGCAAGGAACATGCTTTAGAAAAAAAAAACAGCATCGAAATCGGTCCATCCCTTTGAGAGATACGATGCCACTGACAGATAGATACACACACACCTACATAAACTAAGCAAATAATTTATTCTAGGATGAGCTCAAAAACGTTTTGCTATCTGTCACAATGCTCGAATCGAATGTCAGGTAAGATAAGCTGTTTATAAATGCGCTCTTGTAATAGGATTGTGCTTATAATTTACATTCCAAAACCTGACAAATCTGTTTGTTATATATGAACACAACTAATTACATCTGAATTTGCCGGCGCAGCAGCGTTATGAATAAATAGCGTACGTCGTCGCCGGGAATATTCGATGCAATCATTTATGGTTGACACCGCCGCATTCGCGTCACGTCCTATTTGCTTTAATGAAAATAAATTCAGCGGAAAACACTATCCACAGGGATTAGCTGACGCCATAAATAGGGATTAATGAGACTTAATTACATGGCCTTTTTGCCTCTGCACGGACCAGGCTTTGTGGGCATTCTGGACACGTACGCTGATACGCTACCGAAACTCAGGCCACAATAAAAGTGATGGTTCTCTCTTGATCATACCCCTCCCTCGTTCGTTCGTTGTCTTATCTTTTCCTTTTGGGGCTGATATCTGAGTCCATCTGTTATTAACGAATACATGTGTGTTTTCTTTGTAGTGTGTACCTACCCCTGAAATCCGTGATAATGCTGTTCGCAAATATAAATAAACCCAGACGAGTGCCGGAAACCATAAGTCTTTTCAAATACTTACCGAAATTGGGTTATTTACAACGAAAATCTTGTTTAATTTTCAAGCTCCTAATGTTTGGTTGGTATATCCTTTTCTTTGTATTGGATATCAGTTTAGAATGTATATCTATCACTTAGAAAAGCTCGTGAACGTAAATAAGATTGATATAATCGAGTTTTAAGCTACTATTGTTAAGGATCGTCTTACCCCGTTTTACCAAGAAATTTATGGTAACTAACAAGGTAACGTATCCAATAAAGCTTACACAGTAAAGCTTCTACTGTATACGATCGGTATTGTGTTACAACCAGTATTTCAGTACCTAAAAACCATTGAAATGTTGAATATAATAGGTAAATAATATACGCTTTAGTTTTCTTACGTACCTGTATTTTGTGCTTATTTGAATAAGCATCTACACGTACACTAGCACGTACACTATGTTTATGTTTTTATTAAGTTTATAAACTTTCTTAGTTTTATTTGGAAATTCAGATAGTTCTAATACAAATTTGTTGGAAAGTAATAAAATACACACGCCGTGGCGTCCTGCTTCCCTCGGAATATCAGGATTGCTCCTGTGCTTCCTGCTCTTGAATGCGCTAGCTGCGCCGCTGGATCAAGCCAACTGACCGCGGTAATGCTGGATGCAAGTGTTAAGTGTAATTCCAACAAATAGTTGAACATTACAATATGTAAATTATTCGTGTAGTTTGAACATAGACTAAAATGTTGCGGCGTGAGTCACATCGTCGGTGTAAATTAAGTAACAGCTGGCGCCTTGGCGCAGCGCAGCGATGGCGCCCGAAACTGTCGGTTTGTTTGAATAAAACTTTATCTTTTATCCCGCCGGAGCTGGGTCCGTTCACAACTTCCATTTTCCTACGCATACCCCTTATAAAAACTTATGAAAAAAGGGCTGCAAAGTATACAGATTAGAATATTTCGGTAATATTGATCGTGGGCTCGGACATCGAACTTCCTGATCGGAATTTAATATTTACGATAGTGATGTGTTTGACACAGAGCAGGGCCCCGTGTAATATGGCACGTTTATTACATTGTGCACAATATAGGTACATTATTTGAGCAATAGGTACTTAAAACCAAGAATCGTTGATCGTTATCTATTAGGCTGAGCCTCAGTTTCAGAGATAAGCTCTCATCAATTATTCATAAACAGATAAAGTTGAATGGCTCTAATGGTAAGGCTGATTATCCTAGACGAGCGCGAGGCAGATGGAATAGTTTAGTTACGGCTCCCGGGCTGTAGGTGCCCCAACTATGCCAACAATCGCCTCAACTGCGGTCAACCGCTATATTTTGCACAGGCACATTCCATGTTAAATTAGTAATTACTGCTCTCTAAACAACGCAACTTCAAATTATCTTAACTACAAGTTGATTTGCTCTACTAACAAGGCCATGCTATGCTGTACAACTAACGATTATACGATGCGCCACATACCTACTAACTAAATTCAATATAATATATATATATATATATATATATATTCAATTCAATATATATATTCAATTCAATTATTTTTTGTTTTTTTTTTTTTCACTCTTTGTTTTTGTAACCCAGTATATATCGCGAATAAATGTTTTTCTTTCTTTCTTTCTTTCTTTCAATATGATACGTTGTGGTGAAATAAAGTAAAAGCGACCCTCATTATGATAAACTAACACCAATTCGCACACAACACCAACTACGAACTACTTATAATTTAAACTGTATGGAACAAACCGTGCGTTATATAATTAGAAGCAGAGCTTAGATACGAAGCTAATTCATCAGGGAAACTTGATTATAATAGATTATTGTAATGCGTTAATAGAGTTTGCCAGCGCGACGCTGCGCAAGCTACACATGCGTGGCTCTATTTGCGGCACAGTATTCGGAACAGATTAATTGAATTTAACTAAACAATGTCAGCATTACATCCACTTTGTACACTTAATTGATTGTAACGATACAAAATGGCTGAGAGAATTATAAAACCTAATCAAAATTTGAAAACAAAAATATATTCAACGGAAATCCTACTTTACATCCCGCCCGGAGAACAAGACGGATAAAAATCTTGATGACACCTATAAAATAAATTCAAAATACTGCGATTTGCCTTATCATCTCCCTTCTAATAGCAGACAAGGGACAGAAGTTAATTTATACTTAGGCATGAAGATCGCATCGAAGTAATTGAATCGTAAAACGGTGATGGCTCATTCCGGAGTGACCTCGCCGCGCACTCTCTTGACCCGGGTTCAATAGCGCAGCAATCTGTTAGTCATCGGAAGTGATGTACCTACAAGAATTCCTCGCCACTCTCATCTTTTAGCCTATTAAAATACCTCTATCAGTGTCAATGAAAAAAGCCTTGTACCGAAATAAATGTTGGTCATTCCCGTTTTATTTTTACGCTTTGCACTTGTACTTCCCCGGTTCGCACGAAATAGGCTTGATTTTTCATTTCTTTGAGCCAATGATTGGATTGCCCTCGAACGCTCCATGATCTCAAATCTACACAGCAAAGAGTGGCCAGCTGGAATCTATACATTTTAAATGATTTGTTCGGTTTGAGTGGGTTTTCGCCAGATTCGAGACTGAAGCACTCACTAAAGCAAATTGAGTTGTATCGGACACAGGATTAACCAAATCGCTATCTGATGCTGAAACCAAACCAATTCATTTATGAGCGAAACGGAAATACAGTCATGTAAGTCATTTCTACAATCGACCTACATCCTTTATTTTACATAACAATTCAGCGTGAGTGGGAAATTCAGGTGATTTGCAATTAGTGGCCCGTAATAATGTCGGGCGCCAGCGGGCTGCCATAGGAATGCCTACAAAATATTTGTGAAAATATTATTGTGTTGTTATGCGCTATAGTACGTGTTCTGTTTTTACGGTTGCAATGCAATTCAATCCGAATAATTTATAGCAATTGCATATTGTCCTGTATATTCGTGGATTTTAATCTCTCAATTTATCGGTCAGCGATCGATTGCTCCGCTTAGCTGCCTTGTCGGTTAAACCAAAATTACAAACGGAACGTCGTGGTTTGGACATGTGTTAAATTCACGGAGAACCGCATTGGACTCGCCTCCTGTCATGTACGACTGAAATATTACACTAGAGCCATTAACATTCGATGCTCTCTGCCCCTTTGGCCAAAATCTGGTAAATGGTACGTGATTAATTGGTGTTGAGATAAAAAAATGGATTTTGCGCGTGATTTATTTTGCCACAAAAGTAGTAAAAAAGAATGGCCAAAATGATTTCATCTTCCATGTAGCTAATTAAAGTTAAATCGATTTTTTCTAGGCTTTTCTACAGGGACAGTTGTTTGTAATTTCGTCACCTTGATTCAAACAAAAGATTGTAAAACATGATTGTATTTTATTATAAGGAAGTTATTTTTGTTTTGTAATAGGTACGTTAAGACTTGTAGCGACGTTAAAAAAATGTTCCGTTAAGTCTTCTTACAGGAAAACGACATCTCTGTCTCCGCCCATTACCTGAGCTGTGTGAGCTGTTATTGTTTTAATTCCTCGTTCTTCTTGAGAGCTTTTTGCGTATTTAATTGAATATGTATGTATGTATGTAAACTCTTTATTGTGCAAAATAAACAAGACAAAATACAATTGACAAACACTGAGATACATGCACAAAGGCGGACTTATCCCTTTAAGGGATCTCTTCCAGTCAACCTTTGAGTGGATGAAAGGAGTATTATATTAGGGATGGGATGGGATGGGAGGGATGGGGGGGGGAATATTTCTTGGTAGTCGCGTTTTCTGGCAGTTAGAGTGCTCAATGAATAATTTAAGGAGTCATTTTGTTTGGCAACTTTATTTAAAGTAAAGTAAAGTAAAAAGATAAATACGTGATTTATGTACGTATGTATGTATGTATGTATGTAAACTCTTTATTGCACATAAAAAATATAAAATACAGTAATACAGAGAAAATAGTACAAAGACGAACTTATCCCTAAGAAGGGGGTATGTATGTCAAGTAAAAAGTTTTTATTTATAATATGCAAAAGGTTAGAATGTGTTTGTTCAGGGACTCAGGGCATCGCGACTGCATCATTTTTTCTGCTCTGGGAAACAAAGAACCGACGCATGCGACGCTTATAGCGGAACTGTATTTCATGTGATACTTAACTGGGAACTAGAATAGATTATTTTGAATTATACTTTTTTCAATTAAACTATCCACAGCCTTTTGAAAATAGATAAACTAACTAGGGTAGGTAAATGAAAAAAATACATCATAATTTTATGGTACTATCCCAAGGAAACATGCAATGCTTACAATATATACCAAAACGTGTAAGGTGCAAGTCTGCCGTCAGCAAGCGCTGGGCTTAAGCTTCTTTATACTAAGCATTTTTGATAGCGATGATTTTGTCCCGGTCGCTGTTACCAAATACTTCTAAGCCAGCGTTTCCATCCCACTTCCAATAATATCATAGCCAGTTAGGTGTCCGCTTCGCAATATACGCGAGCTTCTGGTCCACACGACCTCTCTTTGCATGCATAATGCGTAAACTTGGAATATCCTCCTTAGCGAATATAAAGTTACGTTACCGAGCAAGTTACGCCGTCTAGTCTGATTGAACGTCTTCGGATGGAATAGACTTCGCGTTTGTTTAGATTATCCCGGCGTTACGACGCCATAAACTTGCCAGCTTCGCGTTATGACTTGTATTTTTTACTTTTTATTTTTGAGAGAAAAAGTGACCTACCATTTTCGGCGTAATCCAATCTCGATTGTTTATATAAATTGGGTTATAGCTTTTGCAATTAACGACGGCAAGTGAGATATATTTGTGGTAAATACTTATCTGCATACGCGTCAAAGTGTGTGTGAGAGCGTAAGCGGGTGAGGTAAGCATAAAAAATACAGAGAAATGTAGCTTGAAAATCGCTCCGTAAGACATGCACACTTCGATACGTATGCAGATATGTGTTAACCACAAATAAAGCTCACTCGCCATCGTTCATTGCAACAGCTATAGATAATTGATGTTTGCCAAATTCATGTTTGTAAGTGTTAATTAAATCAGAAGTTAATGCTACGAGTATAAAGTGGTTTCAACCTGAATCAGAATGATGGGTGTCTCGATTGTCGCGAACTCGACACCGTTCTGCAGTCGTGGATAGATATTAGGTATGATTTAGCGGCAAACTTGCAGATAACTTCAAACAGTGCATTAACCACTTATGTCTATTAGGTACGTTCTCTGTTCTGCGTTTTATAGCAAAGTGGAATCTGATGATAGTTGTTCGTGGAATATAGATGAATAAGTATTTGCTCGTTTGGTATTTATATCGTACTGTATTGGTTAAAATAATAGAATTAAACATTTGAGAACGATACATTGTGGCGTTAAATGCTACTACCTACTGCTTTTTTTTCTCAGTTACACGTCCTAGTTTTTCAAGTTAGCTGCTAGAAAACACTGGATTTTGGCACGAAGGCACGAGTAGATCGTACGAAGGTAAAATTTCGAAGAAATTTGGCGTTTATCCAATTCGCTTCTGATCGAAGTTCTTGTTGCTGCACAAGTGCGCTATGAACATACTTACAAGCACTTTTCGTTCCTGCTAATTGATTAAAGAAATGTCTGAATGTTTAGTAACACTGACTTCCTGCTATGAGATATTAAAACGCTAGATTTTAAGGACATATATGTATATCTTCTTTTTTATTTTGAAGGTTCGGCTTCAAACATTTTTTTGGGTAACAAGGAATAATTTGAGTGTAAAACGTTTTTTGTATTTGGCACTCTGAGTGTAAGCGTGCGAAACACGGGGCAACTCCATAAATCAAAAAGTTCAGGAAGCGACGAACGGACGACTTAAGAACTTGAGTTCAGAAACAAAGGCAGCTGCTTAGAAAATAACAAAGAAAAGAAATTTAATATTTTCGGGCCCTTAAACTACGCTTGTTCTTATTCAGTTTTTATGTATTTAGGGTTCCGTGTCTCAAAGGAAAAAATAAACCTTTAAAGGATAACTAGTTAGAAGTATCAAGTTGAGAACTTACTATCAAGCTTGCTCATGAACGCATTAGACCTTTATCCTACGACAAATACAACTTGCGCTTTTGAGTAAGCACTAGTAATTGATTCGACAATTTCTATTTAAAATGTTCATTGACAAACGTTTCAAACTCTATTCCCAAATCTATCTTCTGCTAGAGATTTCCCCGAATTTACGACCAGTTGGAGTACTATTCGTAACTGACCGGCAGACGCCAGGTAATATTATTTGACTGCATCCAGTCCGTCATGTCAGCTTGTTTGACAAAGCTCACGTCACGATGTTTACGGATCAGCGGCAGTTACGCTCCCAGGTAAATGTAGCAGCGGTCACTGTTTATCAATCGAAGGACTGATACCGCAACCCGTACCAGACGGAATAGCTTTCGGTTTATTAGTTATGTGGCCTTAGAAGACTGGACTGAGATTTAGGAAGTTTAACTTACACTTTTTCATTTAACAACTACTAAAACTCCCGGGATATACACATACAAACATAAATCACGTCTTTATCCCTTACGGGGTTGTCAGAGTCTAAGGTAACCAGACCTAAAGGCCACGTTTAGCATGATTGTGGGCGTATAGGTGGAAAGGGGAATCAAAATAGTGATTCCTAAGATTTTCGCCCATATTCCCTCGATGAGTTTTTACCATGTGCGCGGGATGAGTAAACTGTTTTTTCACTGCTCTCAGATCAGCATGGACGAAAATCTGGACTATTGAGTAGTTTTAAATTTGTTCTGACATTTAAGTCCGGGTAGTTTGAATAATTCACTCGGCTAAACGAACCAAATACAGTTCTGTCTACTCGTGACCACGGTCGTTGCTATGCGGCTAGAGTCTAGCCGCTAGACCGTCGCGCTAATCTAAAAAATATTTATGGGTGATTAAGTCCCAGGAGTAGTAGTTAAGAGCGATTTAAAAGATTAATGTTCCTTTATACTTAACTATGTACAATACAATAAATTCACTAATTTTTTGAACACCTCATAAGTAAGTACCTACTTATGAGAGGACAAAAATACACGGAAAAGTGAGTTTTTCTATCGCATATTGAACTGCTTCGCCACTGCAGACAGGTCATCTTAAGATGTGTTTCTTCATCAACATTTTATGGCTAATTTCGTTTCTAAAGCTTTCTGATAAAATACAATTACTTTAGTACATAAACAGCTAACTGTTTTTAACTGAATACAATGTTGCATTTTCCTGAAGTCGGGCGTTAAATTAAAACAAACATTGTTTGTTTCCCCGCAAGCAGGATGCGTTTCCGTGTAACGTAGGAGCATTTCCTTCCCACTTGCATCCTTCCCTGCAGTTCCTATTTCCTTTGCTTCACAACAAAGTTCTTGTACAGTCAAGTGTAATAATATGTATCTAGACAAAGTTTCAAAAAAGAATCATACGCTCTTACACCAGCGTAATAAGGTCGTGGGACATATTTTTGGGAAGTTCCTATCGATACTTATTTTTGCACTTGACCGTACCTACTACGCTGCTAACTCAGTACAACACATATTTCGCGAAGTGTATTGGATAATTAAATTGATAGGAAAAAAAAACATATGGCTACGTCATCTAACAAAATCGACAATAATTGAATCGTCAAAAAAGAAATAGGTATTAACATTGGCTAAAAGAATTTCATGAGAACCGGTTGAAAAATGCGGCCAGGGGCCTTACCATTACGTCGTAATGCGATCCAATTCCGACTCAGTTTAGGTTTTAGCTAACATTTTAGTATGGATTCATATCCACCCAGCGAGCAACGCTAAACTGAATCGGAATTGAATTGCATTAAAGCCCCTGTAGAGGACATAACAGCCGGATGGTTAAAAGCATTTTGGTCCAAGATGAAAAGTAGAGGCTTCTCGCCTGCTCGGTCATAAGGAATGAAAATCGTAGGAAGGGAGTATAGGGGCGTTTCTGTTTTATTTTCATTCCGTGACGCTACCCGTTTCCTGGAATCAAGTTTCAGCAAAAATACAATGTTTTTGTAAGTTTAGGACGCAAGGACACGTGTATGATTTTGTCACGTGACGTTAGGACTGGGTGGAACATGTTTGCCGAAAACATTCTGATTGCTGGGTAAAAATAGCCATCGGCAGACCAAAAGCGTGATGGTGGACGATTTCGAGAGTTTTGAGCCTGACTGGTTTTAGGCAGCAACAAGACAGCAAATAGGCTGCAATACTTAATATGATTAAACTACCACTCTATATAATATGTTGGTTTATGCCAAATCTTGAAAGGAGATTTCTTCCGATTCCTGTCGGCTTGTTTGGTATACATAATGAATGAAGTTGGGACAATGCAAGAACAGTCAACAAAAAGTATAGTCAGCAAAAATACCTAGTATTAAAAAACTCATTCTATTTTCTTCTTTCCGAGGAAATAATCTAACTTGTCTTATATTTGCCCCAACTAAAGGGAAACCGTAATAAGCTGTTGGTACAAAATGTTTTTAGGAACGAAACTCTTCAAGTCTGCTATACTTGTTGTTGAGAAAATTCAAAACGATGCAGCACGAAAAAAAAATCATTTACGAAGTACAGGCAGATCAGAAAGGAAAGTTTTAAAAAGGAAAATACCCAAGTTTGGAGTAAAACGCAAGCTTCAAGGATTTTCTTCACATCATATAGTTCTTTTGTTTTATATTCATTGCTTCATATGAGAACTCTCATATAGTTTTTGTTTAACGTTACATTGTTTGCCTCTTCACAGGGTAAAGCTATGTAATATTAAAACAAAGAAAGAGAATTTATTCAGCAGGTAATAAACTATAAAATGAATTAAGGTTCTAGCTAGAACTATGTTGCTTATTATTCCCCTTGTCGTGGACTACCGCAGATCCGTTAGTGTGCCGCTGAAATAAATCTTGCTTTCTCCGTGCACATTATGCATGCTAACGCCGGCCATTCCTTTCGCCACCGTTGTCTCTACCTGAGGGCTAAATCTCGGCTTTGATACCCACGTGCGACAAAAACGTGTGTATATTGCAATAAATACAAGAAAACATTTGTATTTCTTTATTTACTCATTTATCTCATTTCCTAGCACGCAATGTTTAGCAGCTGAAATATGAATTGATCAGTGTCGGCTATTGTTAACTTTTTTATCATTGACATGTGAAACGATAGTAACTACCATATCTTATTTCGAGTATTTATTAGCGTATCGATGAAGGTCCAAGTTGAATTGGGAGCAACTAAAGGCACTTTATTAAGCTTGAAAGAACTTCGCAGTGGAGCTCGTTGGATACTATCAGCGCTGAATTATTCGACTAGCGCACTAACTTGCAGCCTATCTTTAGGCAATTATCTGGGATGGGATTTAAACCCTCTCCCATACTATTTCAACAGATTGTGACAATTTCCATAAAGGAGGTCTATATCAAAGCCGGCTACGGAAAACAAGAGCGAAAGGCTAATTTTTTGATGATTAAATGAAGAAAAAACATATATGGACCAGTTGCTTCTCTTCCCGCACAGACGGTAAAAGCCCATCGAGGTTTTTAGGTATTTTTACCTTAGGCTCTATCTACCCCGTAAGGAAAAAGACCTGATTTATGTATGTATGTATGTATTAAATAAAGATTTAAGTTCTTTTGAGAAAGTAGAGTCAGAAAACGAAGAAAAGTCTCACAGAACAACCGAGTTTAGTTAAACCGCAAAATCTTTTAGTGTTAGTTTCTGTCTGTACAAAAAAATAGTAATGGAAATAGAAAACGAGCGAGACAATAGTAATAGACTACAAGTCATGGAAAAAAAACATGTGAAATGAACCAACGTGAAACAAGCTTAGAAGGCTGTTACTATATCATAAAATAACTAAGCGCTATGCCGTCTTTTCTGAGCGGTACATTTATGGAATTTCTCAGGTACAAGTGAGGAATTACGACTAATTATTAATTTACGCCGTTTTTATAGCTTATAGATGTTTAAAAATAAATGTCGAAAGACCTAGTGCCGCTTTAAGGTGGTGGTGCCGGAAGTTAGTGCAATTTTTTTTCAATGTATGGGAAAAAATCTGTGTTTTATGATATAGTAACAGCCTTCTAAGCGTGTTCCCAGCTGGTTCATTTCACATGTTTTTTTTGTCCATGGGCTTGTAGTGTATAAATGGTTAATGCACTAAACGATAGTGATTTGCGGGTGGTTAGTTCTCGGCGGCGGCATCGCGTCACGTAGCGCGGCGACGTGCGACGTTTATTGGCTGCTGCGCGCCGCGACAGTGACGGACGATCGCTGCGAGCGCAAAACGAGACTTATTGGTGACAATTTTTCAACGTCGATGCACGCTTAGTACGATCTTTTCTTATTTAACTTCGTTTTCTAATATCTTCATCTACGCCCTCGCAAGCGCCGTAAATTTGAGTAATGAGATCAAACAGTACGCAAACAGAATTTCTGCGCCATACCTCACATGACAAAAAATAAAATATTTAACAGCGTAATTGCTTCCGTCGTGTGCTTATTTACATCGTTTTATTTAGCGCTCGAGTAAACATTGCCTAAATATGTGAGCGGAATTAAAATTAACGTAGGACTGTTGGTGCTTATAGGGATTGGGAGGAAGTCTCACTGGTCGGGTAGGAATGTGGTAGCGAGCGGCGCGTGAATTCGGCGCCTGCGTCTCGCCGCCCCGCCCTGGCCCTGCTGGCCGGAGAACCAGTAATTAAACTGTAAATTACCGCTAAGTGCGGGCCCGGACTGAAGGTCGTATCGGTAGTCTCTCGCAAGAATACCAATGAACCTGAGAGCGGTAATCAAAAATTTATTCCCCACCCTCATACGTGCAGGTCCGCATATATTTTAAACTGCTTCGCAAGTTTATCACCCTGATAGTAGGTATGCGGTCGAATCCTAATATATTTTTTCCAATAAAAATGGTTTTGATGGGTAAAATAAATGGAATGAAATGTGATTTTTATATCAATTTATTGTTTCCTTCCTTAAGACAGTCCAGTTTAACACATTCAGAGTTGTTTTTACTTTATTGATTCATACTCACACCCTGATAATGGTATTTTGTGATCCTTCTGTATGAACAGATAACAGTAACGATTTTCACGTGATTCCATTGGCTCTCTGGTTTCAAGGTCTAGCCAGACGAAGCTTGCCAAGGAAATCTCTTACACGGCCGACCCTCTCCAAGTGGTTCGAGATCATCCTGGTTTTTAACTACCAGAAGCTTTGTTCATCAGAAAATAAGCAATGCACGTAATACTGCTGGACTTTCGATGTTCTGAAAAATATAAAGTAATAATAAGGTGCATCATTAAACTTTAGGTAAGTACTCAAAGTGCGGTGGACGTCGTGAATAGCCTGGTAAGCCCATTGACGCTCAGGATCCCAAAAAGCAAATGAAACATTTCTCATCCCGCGATGAATTTCATATTTTACGTACGTTTTGGCTTTGTGCGAAAAAGCTGGTTACTTTCTGTAGAACATCGTGACACTGATGAATGAGGGATGGTCGACAGATAGAGGGGATTTTGTAAAACCATTTGTTTCGTTGCTCATTTGATTTTTCGGCTAAAATGACAACAATTACCGAGTTTAAATGTCACTTTTGTTCAGCAACCTGCCTACGAATATTCTAGAATGGCTGGCGTATATACTGGCGTTTTCACAGTTAAAATTAAATTGTTCACCCGTAGCACGATCCGAAGGACGTATAGAGATTATCGCAGTATTATGCAAATACCTTCAAAACCAAGTCTTTCTGTGCTCATCCATATTTATGGCCGCGGTCGATTTTATACATTACATTCTATTACTACTGTAGGCATTTGAAAATCGAGATTTTTGCAGTTCGACAAATAATAGCTCTAGCAGCCAAATTTGATACTCGGTATTTTCAGCAAGGTTTACAAATCTGTTTTTCGTGTTTTTTGCAGGCTTTGCCGTTTTATTTTATTATAGCTGTTTCGGAAATATCAGCTGACAGCACAGTTACTATCATTAATTACTTATCTGGTAATATTAAAATGATCAAGCCTTGTATTAAATAGGTAGTAGTAAAAGAATACGCAACGGATACTAATATCCATTAATTAAAAAAAATGGTTATTCAAGTTCATTATAATGTATCGCACATTTAATACAAAATGGCCACAATGCTTAATGCAGTTTTAGTACAAGTACAAACATACATTAAATCATTAATAATAATAACTAAATTTGTACGTCATATAGTGACAAAACATGTGAAACTGTCTTTCTTTCATACCACAATATTATGTACCATGTTTTATGCAAATAAATGATTATGATTATGATTATGATTATGATTACATACATAAATGAAATCTTTATCCCTTACGGGGTAGACAGAGTCTAAAGGCCACCTTTAGCATGACTGTGGGCGTACATATAGGTGGAAAGGGGAATTAAAATAGTGATGGGTTGCTAGCCGCATCGCCTATAACATGATTCCTACAACAAGTATTACGAGTACCTAGTTTTATAGAAAGTGGTCTACGAGTAGAGGCGCTGATTGCCCGCTGAGAGTCTGTTGTCACCAAGCAATTAAGTTGACGTAAGTATTTCTAATGATATTAGCAAAGTTGCGACAAGGAAGAGCGTGAAGCGATCCCAACACCGAAGTTCGCCGTGGCCGTTTAGCTCGTAAAAGAACGTAACTGCTGCTGTGAATAGATAATAAGGATTTTATTAAAATTCCTTGCCCTTGTTTTGCCATTCGTAGGGCTCGCTTTGGCGAACGTCCTTTGTTCTGGTGGCATGCGAGCCTAAAGCCTTCCGAATTCCCACAGCGTTGTCTTCAATGAAATTTCGGCGCCTTATTTATAACCCCTCTTTGTGTTTATACCAACATTTGAATTTAACTTCATTCATAACAAAAGCTAAATACGCTGGGCTGAATAAATATATAAGCCATTATTGTCGCGTGTGAACAATGATTGTGAAAATTTTAAGTTGCAAGCAAGCAGGAAAGCATTGTAGCTGATATGTTGGAATTAATTGCAGCAGACATCATTGTTTTAATTAATCTCGCTCGAAGCGAAATAACAACAGGAAATCCATTTTCAGGATTTAAATGGGTTTGCCCATGCGGCATGGCTGCATTTATAATGTTTTTAATTTTTATTCGTCTACAAAATTGCGGCAGGATTGTGAGATTTATTAATAATATTATCGTCCAAAATCGAAGGAATTAAGCCATCACTATTTTAATCCCCCTTTCCACCCATACGCCCACAATCTTGCTAAACGTGGCCTTTGTCTTGTTACCTTAGGTAGGCTCTATCTACATAGTAGTTAGACTTGATTTGTGTATGTGTGTGTATGGTATTAAATATTAAAAAAAACGTCCTACTTATACTGTTGGTAAACCAGAAACGAAAACTTTTAATCCTGTAGGAATTGGAGTGTTTGTCGAACGAGCCCACTTATAAACTTCCTAAACTTCAAATTGGCGGTACAACGATTTCAAAAGATTTCATTAAATTGGAAAAATATCAAATGAAAATGTATTTTGCTAATTGGTACGGCAACAATATTTTACTGTAAGTATATCTTTATTAATATTACTTATGCTTTTCTATAGGCAAATAAAACCTATCTTACTTTTATTTGAAAGAAAAACCTTAAAAAAGCTTTTATTCGGCCGTCCTGTCGCCTGGAAAACACAAGTCGACAGTTGAACCCGTCACACATCACTACGCGACATCTGTACATTTGTTTACTGTTTTTCCTATCTCTCGTCCCTTGTTGAATTGAAAAGAATGTTTATTCAAATTCTAAATAGAAATATATTTTCTTGCTATGTGGTAAAATAATCTTATTTGCTGATAGATTTTTCAATATCTGAATAAGTACAATGTGATTAATTCAGATGGGCGAGACCCTTCCATTTCATAGTCAAAGCGTATCTATTCAGAATATCCAATCAAACCCCTTACCTAACCCTTGCCAAATGCTTCTTCGATTGATTACTGAGTATTCATTTGAAGCCGTTTCAAAACTATTTTATGAACGCCCTTCAGCGGGAATGCGTCGGCGGGCTCACCAAGTTTCAGATTAATCGATGCGCTATAAGATTGGACAAGTTTGCTAACTGCCTCTTGGACGAACAGAGTTTGTACTCTATTTAAGCGTGTACATATAGCATTGCTACTGGCTTTGTGTTCCTGAAATAGATTCGACGGCATGCTTGTCAATTGGACCGCCCTGGCAATGCAATGCGAGTTTATTACCTACTGTCTCAACTTCTGAGTTTGGTATTCAATATAAATACGGTTTATTGATAACGGCTGAAAAGACGAAGATCATACACACAAGATCAATAGTAGTGTATTTCAAGCTTCCACCTAAATTAAGAAATTAATTGTCTCTCTTTATGAAAAATGAATCGAAACAGCTCCGTCGTCATTAATTTTCGCAAATGAAAATGATATGTGCAGGAGGAAATCAATTTTCCACTCGGCTTCATCGCATCGAGTATTCGGGCCCCGCGTTTGCCATTTGACTTTTTAATATTTCGAAATGGAACGAGCTCTTCGCGTGGAATCAGCGTTTTTAGACAAACGCTAACTCTAGCAGACCCATAAATTTAAATCAAAATGAAATGTGGTTGATACCTAAAATGTTATGCTCTACTCAAAATTTGAAAGTCAGTTATGAATTACGTTTATTTGAAGTAAGTGAGCCTTTAAATTAGGCAATTAATTTGTACAAAGAAGCATAAAAAAACTAAAATATGGAACACACAAAGAAAAAAAAGAAACCGAAAATGGGCAGTTGAATATTTTAATCACATTTTATTTTAATACTTTCGAATGATCCAAAGTCCGAGGTAAAACCTATTAGCCTACTCCTACCTTCGCATCTTAAATAAGTTAGAATGCCTAAACTATTCATGCCTGTCTAGCCTACAGTATCTCTGTTAGATATAGGATCCCACTGCGGTTTGCCTTTGTACCCTCGTGATACTATCTGACGTTATCAAAATGCAGGTCAAACGTATAATATTAGAGGGCGAACCATATTCCATGATTGCCTATTAAATGGCTTTGAGTCTCTAAGGTCAATCTAGTCTTATATGATCTATATCAATAGTAGCAAAATCATACAGCTTAAAATAAACGTGCACTTTGCTTTTTGTAACATTCATTTAACTACTTACTGATAAGATTCTATGTATAGCTAAAGGTGTTTATGATCTTATCATTCATTGCAGTTTAGTACGAGCGGTGTATATTTGAATTAAACTGGGCTATTTTTATTTACATTTAAAAGCACTACACGTCTTCTAACAATCCTGACAAGGGTTAGAAATGACAAAAAGCGATGGAGGTCGTCTTTTATTCGTGCACCCAAAGGATTCTGTCCGATGTCACCTTTCGAGGCAATTACATGAAGAGGAAGGTATGTAAAAATACCTTCTTGAACTAAAGGTTGTCCATTGAGCTGAAGCAAATAATGCGTAAAAGAAAAGAATGGTACTGGATAGTCCTCGTCCCACGACAAATATACTCGACAAAACTAAGACGTGGTCGTAAAGGATTTATTTAGCTTAACACACACAATGGTTAGTTAGAAAAGTAATGTAATGTTACATAACATTACAACACAAAAGACTTTGTCTTAAAATCGGTCGCAGCTTCTAAACTGAAACTAGTTTCAGAATGGAAGACAGTTAACATGTAACAAACGGGACGAGTACATTTCGAAGTCATTTAGAACTCAACTCGGTCGGAACATTCAAGTAGGTACGCAGCCTGTCAAAGTTTGCAGTGCCCTTAGCATGTATGACTCGTAAAGCAAAATTAAATAATTTTCAGGAAACCCAACTTGGCTCTACGCACAGATTTCGTAGACATAGAGTTAAAATAATGCGGTTTGTATATTATCTGAAGACTACATTTAAAATAAATTTTAAATTTCTTTGAGTTTAAAATCTTTGCCTACAGTTTGATTTTACTTTGCACTAACTCTTAAAAAAATACGCTTCTCGTCTGTGAAATTAAAAAGTTTTGAATGTTGGTGCTGATTATCAAAACTAAAGAATTACCCCCTTATTCATAAACGCTCTTAGGCTTCTGCTAACTTAGCACTCGTTTGTACTTATCTGTGACTTGACTTTAAATTGCCTGGCGGGTGTGTTGGCGTTATTTATTTTTTATTTCTGGCGGTATTAATATATGCGGGAGCAATGGTGTAAATCACGGCAAGCATACGATTGCGGGTCCGTCCTCTGTACTTTCACTTTACAACTTAACATCAAACTTGTGTAAGCATCAACAACGTTTTAGGTAGACACTTTAACAGATAACTTTGTTGTGAAGGATAAACGGACGGAAACTTGGAGCCCGGAGGCCACTTAAAACTTATGTGGCTTTGTTAACCATAGCCCTATATTCGGACTTTTGTTAAGATCTTCTAGCACAATAGATACCCGGTGAGATTTGATTTCGTTGGACGTCCCGTCTCGTGTTGAAAATGTAAAGGTTTAATATAAAATAAAACAAAAGCTAACAGAAATTGTTAATTACAACACAATTCAATAGCCCCTTCCAAAGACGGATCCAGTGCATTTTTAAATTGCGTTTATTAAAAGTTAAGAAGTCACATTTTACAGGTTTACAGAAGTATTTAGTATTTTTTTATTTCAACGGATTTAACAAAATTGCCAATTTAAATGCTTTAGAGAGAATACATTGCCGTTTAAGCTAAGACGTTACAATATGTCCCGTTGTTGTAGAGTTATAAATAATGTAGTCGGCTCTACCAGTTGCGCAAGTGTATGGAGTCAATTGGCAATAATGAGCTGTATTGATTTGTTATCATCTGAGAACAAGCGTCCTTTATGAACTGTAACCGTACGAGTTCACAAGTATATTCATACTTTATACTTTTTTATTTTTGCTAAAAATCCATTTAGAACACGAGATTTTTTACTGACTGTACTTAATGGTCACTGTACCAAATTTCAAAACAATCGAACCACGAGAAGTGGGTAATGTTGTATCTATAAATAAAAATGAATCGTCGAAATGTATGTACGCGCATAACTTCCAAACGACTGCACCCAATTGGATAATTCTTTTTTAGTTGTGTTTGTTAATGTTTGGACAACTTTGTAAAATAAATTTAAAAAAAAAATGTAGCTGGGTCGAAACTCGGGGCAACAGCTAGTTTATTATAAATGTAATTAATTAATATGAAAACACGCAAATTTTTTAATGGCAAGATTATTGGTTGTTTGTTGATTAATGAATGTGGATAAAGCGAAAGAGGTGCGACGGTTTATATGTATGTATGTAAGTTTATTCAAACCATCAACTGTACTACTTCAGGCAAGCAAACGGGACACACTGCTGTCCTCTATATTACTATCCAATAGGTAAGTACTTCCAAGAGAAGGAGGAAACAAGCAAAAATATAGTTAAATAAAGGTTTGTATATGTGCTAACAATGACTTGAAATTTGGCAAGTTATGTACCTCAAGTGTCGCAGATGTGCATCAGAAAGGGAATCGCACAAAATAAGGAACTAACCTATTCTTGTTCATGTGGATAGTAATAAGCCGTGGTGCATTGCGTCATTTGCGTCTGCGCAGCTAACGGCGGTTTAAAATAGTTCATTAGCCTGAAAGGCGAGTGAGTACCTAGTCCAATTTCTGCCAAGAAAATACTATGCCCTTTGGCAAAGCTACAGAGGGTGTGTACGAGAGGTTTGCGTTAAGTACTTTTAATGAACAAAAAATGTTTACCTTGCTACTCCGCTACTCACATGCAAGATAACCAAGCCTGTGTGAAATATATATGTTTTTCATGCAATCCGTCCCTCCACTGCTGCTAATAAAACACATATAAATCCCACAAACTTAATTATCCCTTACACCACACAAACACTGACGCGTTTCGATCCCTCTACGGGATCATTATCAAAGTTTAATGAGCACAACAGAACTGTTACACATGCAAACCCAATTTTTGTTCATTGAAATGGACCTCCGCAAAGTAACGCCTGATTCAATAAAATATTTAAGTACTTTTGTCCTTTTTTGAGTTAAATTAAAAAATAAAATGATGTGCTTTATCATCAATGCTTTATAGCACACTTTACGTCTGGCAGAAGTAATTTGCGAAGGCGGACAAAGGTCCTTGTCCGTTAAAGTATGCTCTCAGCCTGAGCGTAGGTGTTTGAGGTAACGCCTACACTGAATACACATTTCTTGCCAATTAGGGATTCTAAAACAATGTTAGGCTAAGCATTTCCAGGAAGAAATTGACATTTTAAGTTTAACCGGTCGTGCCTCTGTCTCCCTTATATAATCTCCCTTATATAATATATAATTGCCAACATAAGTTATATTATAATTGCCAATATAATTGCTAACTTATCCATTACGGAATACGTACAGAGTAGCGAAAGTTGGGTATGGCAAAAGAAGCATAAAAGTAGAATAAATGCAGTAGAAATGAAAGCGTTATGAAGTATGAAAGGTGTAACATTGAAAAATAGGATAAAGAATAGTGTGGTATGGGACAGTGCTGGCGTGAAGGAAGATGTGGTGACTAGGATGGAGGTCTTTCTCTAGGCTCTTAGTTTCTCTTGAGCCTAATTGGTTTGGTCACGTAGAGAGAATGGATGAAAGATGATTAATAATACAGATTTATATGGCGAGTGTGAATGGGTGCGTTGAAAGAGGATGACCTAGACGGACGTTCCGTGTCCAAATTGGGGACGTTTTGATAAAAGGTCAAGGCAAAAATACCCTAAACCGACGAGCATGTATTGTATGAAGGGATTGATGACTGTGGATGAAGCGGAAAAGGTATATCAGGATCGTAGCATGTCGAACAAAGTATTCTCCGCCTGCCACTGCGAGAAAGAGGTTTTATGGTATGTATGTATGTATCCATTACATTGCATCCTATACAAATACATTCGTATACCAGTAGCATGTGGTGTTGCCAAATGCAAGTGCACAACGTGTGTGCATTCTTGGAACATGTAACGAGTAAGGCATAATTCAGAAATTGGCATGCTCAGGCTATCCAGCCGGAATCTAGGTAACTGGGAGCGAGCAAACATCGTCTTCGAGAATTGCCCGAATGTTTAGCTATCGAACTAACCTAACGAACTCTGCAGCCAAGCATGCAGAACGAGATAGAAAACGTAGGTCTCATGAGCTTGCCCAATTCATTGATATTTTGTCTTTCGAAGCTTAGTGAAAGAATTAAAAAAAGTATTGCTGTAACAAAAGGCAATTAAAATGAGTAAAGGAGACCTGCGAGGCAATTCAATGGTATGTCTGGAGTACTCAATCCGCACTAGGCCCTCTCATTATGAGTAGAGGCCTGTGCAGTGTCCCGGCATTGGGACGTATATAGGCTGGAGATGATGATAATGATGACGAATTTATACAAAAACATAATTTACCTGCTAATTCTCTAGTAAAAGTAAAGAGTCTATTGCAATCTAATAATTTAATAACAGATTCTTAATTGAGATTGCTTGCACAGAAACCCATTTCAACCATGGCCCAATTAATCCATCGCAGTTGCGTTTGGCGTGGAAATTAATAGCGAGATGCAAGATGGACGAGCGCCTGGCCAGAAAGCGTTTGCATCGTTTGGTAGTCCCGCCGGCAGGCTGGGAGCGGATTGTAGGCGCTTGGATTCTTATGTCCGCGTGCCAGAGTACTAAAGCGCAATGAGAATTTTGAGATTTTTCCGATGTTCGTTCATCCCCTCCTACTTTCAATATTTAGGTTTTTGCATTTTTTTACCATATACGCCGGTCATGTTTTAAAACTATCTTTTACTTTGACACTGGCAGAATTGTCCAACGGAGAGCCGTATAAAAAAAAAACAACAGCAATGAGACCAGGGTTGGAGCTGACTGTTATTCCGTAAACTTAAGTCAGATTGTAGATGAAATCAGGATAGCAAGGAAATAACAGATATTTCAATGCGGTTTAGGAATCAACTGACTACAGCAACAAAAGAGTTGATTATTAGTACCTAATCAGAATTTTCAATGTAAAAACTATTCTCGACTAAATAAATCTATAGTTTCAAAATTAATATTGTATTACAATTTTACGTTGAAGTACGCGTCCTATAAACCAGTAAATATTTAGGGAATATATTCCCAGCTCATAAGGAATTTCGTATTAGTATGCCTGTAGTCTATCACGCACAAAGCGCTCCTTGATAAATAATTGTGAAAGCTTTTCTAAACTATATTGGCTATGAAGCTGAACTAAGTCCATAAATGCAGGCAACTTTGTACAAACTAACTTACCTCCACTACTGGCACTTCCTTCCGCTGATGGAAACCTCTCGTCCCTATATTAATTTTGTTTAGCTCTATCTGCTTCGTTTTTACTAAGCGTAGACTTGTTTTGTTTAAGATGTTTTACATCGATAATACTGTTTTTTTTCAATTGTATCTCATTTTTATAGAAACAATTTTTTCCCCTTAAATAGATTTTTACGGCTATTAACAAGACTTAATTTAATGATCGAAATAAAATGTTGCGTTCCAACTGTAGTATTAGTTGGGTGTAATTCAGAGAAGCTTTGCCTCTATTCTCCAATAATAAGGTCGTTGACTTACCTTCCCCCCTATTTGTTTTTACAGACCCTTTTTTCTACCTTCGTGATAAAAAGAGAAATGAAACTTGGTTTTCTCTCGTTTTCCAAGAGCCTATCACATCATAAATTGCGAAAATAAACCAAAGCCTTTAATGCTCAACTATCTCCTTGTTGAAGGCGATGATGAATGATTTAGTCAGGCCGTAAACCGTCACCATTACCGTAACTGCCGGTTGAATTATGATTTACGACGGCAACTTTGAACTGCCACTAGTGGGGTATCTCAACTCATGTATTTCTCACGAGGCTAGTGGGATATAGCCAAACTAATATTTCAGACCTCCTTAGTAACATTTTGCCTCGAAATGGGACAAGAGCGCTTGTGGTTTGTGTATTCAACTAGGCCAAGCGAAGCGCCTCTATTTGGTGGTATAGCCAAGTCTTTTGTATTGCGAATGTGTTAATTTGTAGCTCAATTAACAAGTTTCGAAGTACGACATGTGAGAAACAAAATGAACGCACAAACGAAATTTGACCCCATTTTTAGGTCTGCTGAAATTGCTGAAAACCACAAAACATTTTGCATCAAATATCTCCCAGCTCATGTCAACTCTGATTCTCCGGAACGCTTGTGTCAACATTTACCCGCTGCTAGTTGCATGGATCTGACATCGAGTTTCGAAGTCATCGGCTATGATTGACATAGCTTGGTTGTTCCGGCCTACTGTATCATATGCCCTGTAAACCTCAGGGTACTCCTGTCATGTAACCGAGCACGGTTGGTTGATTTGTCGGAAAAGCCAGATTAATTTAAGCTGCATGTACAGTCAGCGTCAAATAGATACATAGCATTGACGAATGTATTCTATCATAGCGGAACAAGGATTTAAGAGCGTGTTCTGATATTATGTCTGTCCACTTGGGTCGAAAATTTTAATGTAACATATAAAAATACTTTAACGCTGAATTCATGAACGCCTGCTAAAATTCTGTTAAAAAAAATCGTTTGTCGTTATTATTACACTTAAATTGAACTTTGCCAACCACAATCAAAATGTAACCTTTCTTATAACATGTTCGTAAATTTTTCGGCATAGATGAGTTAGATTACACGCAGTACAAGTTATTATTATATTGTTTTAATTTTGCAAACCAACATGCAAACAATTACAAAACCATAAATTTCACTGCTAATAGTCAATGTGTAATTAACAAAACGGAGTGTTAAACCAATAACTGACAAATACGAATTGGATCTACTATTTACAAATAACAGTGATCGGAGCGTTAGCGGATCATATATTTAGGTCTAAAACAATATTTTCATATATCCCGCATAACATTTACGAACAAACATCGATAAGTGCCTTGTCAAACTGGGTAATTTGAAAATGTGTACATATGTGTAAACGTCTATTCAGGTCCAAGCGGTACAGTAAAACTTACAGTAAATCTCAAATAACATTGTACTTGCGGCCGGATCGCTGTCATCATCTTAGGCGAAGCAGCAGTGCCTGCGCTGCTTTGTTCTGGCATGGAGAGTAAGACGCCTGTTGAAATTACTGGCATATGATATATTCCATCTTAGCCAATGCATCTGCGATCCTTTAGTGTTGCGGGTGTAGTATAGACACCCGAGATTGCCATGGGTTTTTAATCAATAATAATTCATAACAGTAAACAAGTATACTTAAAAGGTAATATTAACTATAAAGTCATTATCTCACTGTCTTAATTAAGTTTGAACACAAAATTACTTTATATTTTGATATAAAGCCTTGAATAATTTCATCAAATGAACATAAGTATACTAATATGCATGGAAAAGTATCAAGTAGGTAGACAGCAAAGCAGAGCCAATATTAACTCGAGCGCGCGGAGCTGGGTTTGCTAGGAACAAACACACGTTAGCGAATCTTCATGTCCTGCGAGCCAATGCACTGCTATAATATATGATTTCAACTAGGTACAACAAACTTTTAATATAGAACTAAACGCGTCTCTCACGGATCAACGTTTTGGATTTATCTGTGGTCCTTTTTCCTGGAGCGGCGCTTTTGACTCAGAGGTAGCGACGTTAGTGTTCGTGTCGCCAAAGTTACGCCAAATAAATAATCAACTATTCCAAGCACATCGTGATTTTAGTCCTACGACCCTGGTCAGCTTGCGTTGTGACACCCATGTGATGGCGTGACACAGTTTGGAGAATACGAGTACCTAGATTCATATGAATTCTGAACTAAACCCCAAGAGAAAATATCGCACAGTGGACAACGAGCTCAACTCTAAACAGGCAGTAAGCTTTAGTGAACCAGACAACTCGGACTACGCCAAGGAAATAGCGTTATTGAATTTCTTTGCCATGTCGCTCACATATTACATAGATTGGGGTAGAAAGATCCAATTTCGCATTCACTAGAAGAAGATTCCATTTTGCACTTAAATCTAAATAGAATAAATGAGGTACTTCTGAGTTCGGGAGCTCCTCAAAGGTGATCGCGACCTTTAGCCCGTAGAAAACAAGGGCAATACTTCAACTTGTTCTGTTAAAAAGTAATTTAGGTATTCATATAGTACATCTCTTATTAACTCGGAAAAAGCTTGTTCATCCCTACACCTACGCTAGGGATACATTTATTAAAATTTATTGATATAAGCGTTCTGAATATTTTCTTACAACACGTACACTCGTACATACTCCAAAAGTTCGTTTATAAATATTGTAAATAATTTTACGTACAAGTACACACAGCAAAGCGAATCGGTGAGCACCCTAGTTATCCACGTGTGTCATTCTATACACACATCCGCACTTATCCGCTGCCTTATTACGCACACAACAAAATGCCCTATCTGTGCTAATTGTGTTTTCTGACTACCTTCACGCATAGTTATTCAAACCTGCTGGTATTTTGTTCAATGGAAGCATAATTTTGCCACCAGTATTATAAGCGTGGTGGCTCAGGTGTATTGACCTAGAGCTATGAAACCTAAAGAACCGGGTTCGAATCCTGCACAAGTGTATCTTTTTTTGTTTTCAATTTTAAATTACTAATCTCAAAATAAACTCATGTTTACCTAAAACAAGAAAAAAAGGACGTAAAAGAATAAAACAATAAAATACAATTATTGGTTCAAATTGTTTATTGCAACTTTTGATTTTTATTGTATTAGCCTCTATTTGTGTTATTATTATTATTACCAAAAGTAATTAAATTAGCTAAATAAAACTGCACACTTTTCCTTATAGAATAATATTCATAAAATAACACACACTTCAGAGGCCAGTATGATTTTATGTTTACTAAAAAGTCTTATGTCACTAACAAATAATTATCTTGCAAATTGAATACACAACCATAATAGGGCTATTTTTAAGATGACACATAATTAATATCTTAAATTCTGGTTTATTAGGTTTAAGTCTGATAAAGATGAACGAAACGTTTTATTTGCGGACGTGTAAGTCAGTGGTGAAATGAATAGACATGTTAAATGACAGCCATTAACAATAACATCATTTCACACTGGGTTATAATCTCCACTTTGAAGCGACTAAGCTACCTATCTCGATTTGGTTTGGATTTGGACACCAGGGCCCATCGATGACATCCAACCCCATAGCCTAAAGTAACACTGCCACTCGTTCTGCACTGTAAAACATTACTGTGTTTATATATTTAATTAAGTTAATATATTTCGTCTTCATCACTAAAAATCACTACATTTGACTTTGATTGATGTAATAATCAAAGTCAAGATATCCACGAGCAAAGGTTTCTTCTATGCTGGTCCGTTAAAGCATGTTTTTTGCTGGTCTACGGCAATGCAATCCTGCAGCATGCAGATGGTTTCGCACAGGTTGCAACGTAGCATTGTGTCTTGTTGCTGTGAAATGGGTCACTAGCGGGTGCGGCAAACATAATGTCCAAACCAAATGGCAGGAGATGAGGCTTCAGGTTTAGGCCCAGAACGAATATTTTTATCGTGTCCGAAGTCTGCGTAAGGGTGAATCCATAATGGCACAGTCTTCCGCTGCAAAATAAATGAAGTTTAAATAAAAACATTTTTCGTCAAAGAAAGTTGTTTAAAACATTACCGATAAAATAATAAGTCATTGTTTTTAACACCGTTTGTCTACTTACCCATATCAAAAAACGCCTAGCGATTCCTTATATAAATAGTTATATTGATTTGCTCTTTTCAACAAAGATAAATGAAAATCCATGTTTTGCAAATCACAAGGTATTCGAAAGGCAAAATTAAACAGTTCGTAAGTATAACAGACGGTTCATCCCGCAGCTAATAATGGCTGCCAGCGGTGACAGTTGTTTGTTCACAAAATTATATTATTAGAAATTTGAGGGTAGAAAACACTTTATATTGTTTAAGACGATAACGACCAAAATAGCCATCAGCTAGCAACTTTTAAACTCCAGTAAAAAGAGTCATACCTATTAATAATTATATTAAAAGAAAACACAATGCGTTTGCGTTTTTAACATATTATATAAGAGTAAAATTAAACATACAACAGACTGCAACCACCATAAAATTAAATAGTTACGGAAAAAAATAAATTATAATTTCAACCTTATTTCAAAGCCCATAAAACAGCTATTTACACAAATTGCAATACAGTAGTCGCAGATTGAACATAATTCATAAATTCACCATGTAACTTGCATACCTCGGTGGCCTAGCGGTCAAAGACAGGTCGAAGATTTGACTTCTGCTTTAGTGAACCGGGTTCGTATCCGAAGAAAACGGAATATAAAATAGTAATAATAAAATGACATTTTTGGATGTTATTTCAATGGCCATGCTGGTTGTGAGGAATATTGCTTTGGAATTGGAATCTCAGACTTGTTGAGAAATAATAATATAACATCGTCGCATCAGTGAGACGGTAACTACTCTTCGCTAGTAATAATAGTTCAATGCGTGGGATTGCATAAATTTGAAGATTCAAGGTCGAAGGAAGCTTCGATTCGGTTCTCTCGCTTACACTGGGGATGACAATATCCAATGTAAGATTAGGTAAAATATTTTTAGGACAGTCTAAATAAAAAAAATACTTTTACATTATTTTTGTAGAAGTAACTGAAACCGGAGATATTGCATTTTCAGCCTTTGAGTGTGACACGATACCGGGGGGGATTATTTTCATTTAATTTGTAATTATTTGTTACTTAATTTATTATAAACTAACTTAAATAGTTGTAACTTTCTTCATTGTTATTTTATAGTTAGTTCTTGTTTATGCAATAAACAGGTAATTTACAGCGACATTGCTCATTCATCTTGTTGCTAAAAAATCTGTACTTAGGGGGTAGATTTTATGATCGAACTCACTCACACATTCACATGTCATAGATTCTACTTAACGTTCATGTCGATACTCAACATTATTTTGCTGTGTGTACATTTATTTTTTATATTTATTTCGTGTTTAAAATTAATTAAGTTAATTTTCAGTATTTCAAACTCTATGAGAACAGTTTGTTGCCGTTTCGATCCGCAAGTGGCGCTGCCAATTTAACCATAGTAATTGAGACGTTTACGTGACCGCGTTCGAGACGTTTTTATATGCGAAAACTTACACTAGAGGCTCTGTACTCTGTATAATTACTTTGTTTGTGTGATACATTTAAAATGGGTTGATAGATAGTGTTCAAAACCCTGTTGACTATACATACTTATATCTAACTTCTTTTACTACGTCGAATTTACTAAGAAAATACATGTATTTACCTACATATTTATTTGAGTTACCTACCTACGAAAAGAAGGCGTTGCGGTAAGAGATCTTTTTGTTAAGTAATCTATTAATGTAGGTGTGTAGTTTTAATTAGTGAACAGTCGAATTCAGAATAATATAGAAAGTATTTTTTAACTTATTCAGAAAATACACGAATAACTTTTTTCAGCGATTACGATTATTCAATAATTGCTGTATGAACAGTGCCTCGTTGGGTTAACTTAGGTATACCTTTTAATGGTCTCGTTTCATATTTATCAAAGCCTTAAGAAAACCTTCCAAGTTTCTAACACAAGGCAAAACGTTATAGAAGTACTTACTTAGAAGTCTGCAAAAGCTGCTGTAAGTGTGAAGCTAATCTTTCTTTGAACTTCAAACAAGTATATTCGTTTCAAAGATGCTTTTAAGAACTTATTTAACTTTGGTGTTATTAAATGACAAAATAATGTTAAGTTGATTTTGTTAATTGCGACTGCCATGACATTGCTGGGGTCGCTATTCTACATCGTCCAAAACGAATGCAAAGCGAAAGCCAAGTGTTATCCCGGAAACAGAACGATAAACTCTTTACCAGTATTAACTTTCATGTACCTATAGTTAATTTTAAATTTTTTTAGAATACATTTCTTCTTTTTTTTAAGATTTTATCTATTAGGAACCTTCAAATCATTATATCTCAATGCTAAAGTGGATATAGTCTGCCTTAATTTAGACTATTCTCGCACCAAGAAACACACAATAACCGTGTAGGTACTTACTGTTATGTCTCTTTTGAAGCTTACATAGTCGAGGCAAATTTTGCTAAAATTACGCCATTATTTTGTAGCCTGTTACTGTGACAGTTAATCTAAATAAATTTGTCCGCTACAGCACTTCACGCTTCATTGGCAATATTGTTGGTCCGATGTTAGGGCGCTCAGGGGACGTTTCACGACCAGATATTGTGCAGAGAGAGTACACACAAATCCGTGCAAAATCTCTTTTAGAATTTAGCAGAGATAGCTTTCATAGTCGCCGAAGTATCGTGTACGAAGGAGTTTGCACTTAGTCACTTACTGTGCTCCGATGCTTCTTTAAACTCACTTTTAGTCTTGAACAAAATACTGCATTGTGATTGTGAACTGCATTGATTTCTTCACACAATTTTTTATAACTATTATTACATCTTTCTTCTGTATTTATAAAATTGCATGTTGTAAGTACCAGTCGGAACAGCAAAAATTTGGGCCAGATATTCGTTTTGCAGCGTTAACGCGCACATACTACAAACGGATTTTGCTAAATTCCTATAGGATAGTGGATCTGAAATGGGAGTGCACCCGCGGATGCAACCGAGAATCTATAAATAAATCTACATCTAACCCACTGTTTTATATCGATCAACCTGACGCGCCTTAAACTATAGTCACGCGAGCTCTGGTGACGTTATTTCCAATGTACGAGTTAGTTACAACTTTTAATCGATTTAGGTACCTACTTAAAATGAGATTACATAAAATGTAAGGACGCTAAACGTGCTTAAGTTTACGATCCTCTGTAATGTAGTAAGGACTATCAGCTTAAACATAGATAATGATATCGTGAGCCAATTAAAGAGTTAAGCAGAGCGAGTGCCCGGCTGCCTAGTCGGTGGAACGGGCGATAGCGGCCGCGAGCGAACAATAACTTTGTTACGACTTCCACAGACTCGTAAACAAACAAACAGCAGGGAATAAACAAGTTTCAATTATAGCCCCTGATTGAGAGGCTAGGATGTTGAATGCGGCTAGAGTATTGTTTTCGTTTTTATTGCTGGCTGAAATTCAGGGCTGGGGGACGCGTGCATGCAAATGTTTCAACGGTAATTGAATTAGGTTACATATGAACTCAACTATGCTAACTATTAGTCTAAAAACTTTTCTAGGTGTTTACGCATGTATTTTTTTCCCCTGGGGGGCTCCCATACAACAGACATGATTTTTTTGCCGTTTTATAGATAATGGTACGGAATTCTTCATGCGCGAGTCCGACTCGCATTTGGTTGGTTTTAATTTTTTTTGATTATCTATCTTTTTTTTTTATATAAGAGGGGTCCAACGAGCAGACGGGTCACCTGATGGAAAGTAATCACCATCGCCCAGGGCTACCTGCAAGACTTCTATCTGTTTATTGATGCGCATCTTGAAAACTACTGAACGTATTTACGTGACATTTCACTTTTAGATTAAGTTTACCCTAGCTAGAGCAACATATCGACTTTGTAAAAAGCAATTTAAAGTCCGTCAATCCCCTAAAAGAGGAGTGCATCGGACGCTAGTTGCTAATAAAGAGATTCTAGACACATTCATGGCTATAAATAGTTGGGATCCTTTTTATAAACATGTTTACGAATTACATTTTTTACGACGTAACAAAAAAGCTAATTAGTTATCAACCACATTTCAATTGATACTTATGCACACTTGATTGCCACCACTATATGAATATTAGGTACTTACTTCACACCCATACACTAGATTCACCTGCAAATTTTACTGTAGGTAGGTAAATCGGTTTGAAGAACGAGTCACTTATTTAAATCGTGGTTCAAAAGTCTGAAAAGTGAGAAAATATCTCAGTATGTTTCAACTTTTTATTAAGTAGGAGTGCATTATTAATGAAATATTTTTATGTTTGTTGCAGGTAAGAAGCAAAATAGTTCGTCGATTTCCAGTCCTACCGACTGCGCCAGTTCCACATCAAGTAACTGCCTACGTCAGTGTAACCATAATATATAACTACTGAAGCGCCAAGGAAATACGCCAGTAAAACATAGCAAGCCCCTCATACTTAAAGCTCGCTTGAATTTTACTAAAACCTTAGCGTTTTAACTTTGCAAAACTTCCTTCATAGTCTATAAATAAAGTGGCATCCCGGTAATCCTTGCCGGTACAGACTCATAACAGCGCGAGGCGTCGCCGAGACCTGGCGACTATCCAGTTTCCTGTTCAAGACATGTCGCCGGCAAACCAAACTTTGACCTCGAACATCCTCCGTTCAATTTCTTCGAGCCTTAACGATGCCATTACGAAAACGGCTTTTTATGTAAAAAAATTAACCATACTTTATTGTGGCCGAAACGCTGAAGTAATTTTAATGATATCTTCACGCGATTAAATCGCGTACACATTATTATAGTAGTTTTGTGTAATTATGTAACTACTCAGAAACCTTTGACGGTGGAAAGGATTGGAAGCAACTCGCGTAAATATTAAATTTATAACTTTACACTTATAATTAATTATTTAAGTAATAACCAGTTTGGCAAGAGTGAATATTCGCCATTATTTATAACGTTATGTAGTTGAACTAGGTTAACGACATAGAGCTACGTTTTGGCATCACGGCATATTTTACAACAAAATAACTGAAACTTCTTTTTTCTGTCAGTCTGTTTATCTAATACCTCTTTACGCTTAAGCTCCTGAACCCATTTAGTTGAAATTTGGTAGGTATAGAGGTATAGTTTTTATCCCAGAAACGGATAACTCACGTATAAAAAAAAGTCGAGTGATGCTCGACATGTTTCGGACTATTTCGTAGTCCTTTTATTCGTAGTATTTTTATTTCGTAGTTCTTTTTTTTTTATGTGTGTAATGATGATTAAGTCTCGTGGTAGTTTCATGTTGAAAATAGTTTCCAATAATTAAAATAATGAACACATTAGTGCCTACTCCGGATGTAACCCCGTTTACTTATAAATACATACCTACACGAAATTTCCAAAGTGAAAGACGCAATGTATGAAAATTTAAGAGCACCTACCAACTCCAACCATTCCTTGTCGTTCGAATATTTCGCTCCTTTGTTTTCATATTTTAGCAACCAAATTGCTTGGTTTTGTTTAAACGTAGTATAGCGTTAAAGAGCGCGAGCTTTATCACCCTCCAGAGGCTCAGAAAATGGGAGGGCGGGAAATACGGCGCGTAATTGAAACCGCGATACAAGGCGTAACTATGGTGAGCGATACAATTAAATACCGCATATTCATGTTTGTTTGCCGATTTTAATTTGTGCTCTCGACGCTCGAAAGTTTCTGTGTTCACTGATAAACAATATTTTCATAGACAAATCTCGCTCACTGAGACTTCAGGCCCATATTTAAGTAAGGAAGTAAGTAAATGCTTGATTGTACAAATATAAAGAAGCAGAGACAAATCATAAAAAAAGAACTTAAATATATGCACAAAGGCGAACTTATACCTGTAAGGGGTCTCTACCAGTTAACCTTTGAGTAAATGAGAGGAGCATTAAGCGAGAGACCGACAAAGAGTGGGTTTAAAATATCCATATTGTCAAAGCCACAATAGAGCGTACATCTCAAAATACAACAAACAATTCATAAACTACTAAATATCATCGTAATAGTCGCTGACAAGTGACATTTCTGTTTAAATTACAAACTCGACAAAAATCCACGCCGGTTGGCTGCATATTGGCTACGCATTGCATTTCGAATTGTCATTTTGTTTCCAATTATCTTTACTTTGCTATCTCCGCGATATAGTGAACTCAAGTCGTGGTGAACACCTTCCACCAGGTGAGATAGGGGTCAATCACTGGTCATTTTGTAGTAAAAAAAAAAAAAATTGGCACCGACTATTGTCGAGATGGTCGAATAGGGGGCAGGTCCTAGTGAGCGTTTTTAAGGATTTTGGATTCCAAATCGCGAAAACGGAGCCCAAAAGGTGTAAACATATACATACATACATAAATCACGTCATTATCCCTAAAAGTGTAAAGTTTCAACATAACCTGTAGTTTAATAGTGATACTGTTGTATGTAAGGTGTACTGTAAAATCACGCTGAAAAAGTGAAAATAGATTTTTTTTCAAATAAAAACCCGCTTTGGGTATGTAAATTGGGAATGTTATTTATCTCGTCTACCTCGTGATGTGGAGTGTCGTTTTATTTAAAACGTTACAGATTTGCGTATACCGTTTTTGATTCAAGCATTTCAAAAGCTAAGCTTTATGTTACCTGCTTAGTAACTTTGTTAGGACCAAGGGTACTCCCAGTTAAACGGTTGTTCCTGGACACGTGATAAAATCCACAGAGATCTATGTAGGCTTTGCGAATTAACGAGTAATAAAACAATTGACCAAGATTTTTGTTTATGTTGAGTTACTCAAGTAAATAGAATACTTTATTTTGACTACTGAAGGTTTGAAATTTGACTAGTTGAAAGAATAGTTTTGAAATTTGGACTGAGAGTTCCTTTCGCAGCGTAAATGCGTACTGAGAATGGATTTTTGGAAGTTCCCATGAAACCGGCCGCGCAATCTAGTTACACTATAAATTAATTACAAACTATTAAGTAAAAACAAAGCAGCAAAGCATTTCTCTGATTAATCTCACATTATGATATTTACGTTGTACAATCCACTGAGCCCGCGCGTATTAATTTATCATGATAATTTTTCAGAACTCGACACGTCCCCATTCATGAGAGCGCTCTTTTTTCTCCCTACATTTTTGGCTTTGCCGACCAATTCGAATCCAATTTACATTTCAATCGCCGGCTTCATGTTTTTACATGAGGTTCGCGAGCACGCCGCGGCTCTAGAGCTTATGAAATAATGTTACACACCGGCCCGGCAAATGCTACGACATACCAACATTTCGTATAACTTAACGGTGCACTCAGGACTTCCATTGTAATGTACTTGGATGCGGGAAGTTGCCAGTGTACATTATTTAGTGGTAACCCGGACTTACTCGTGCTAACTGTAGTCGTCGTCTCCAGTCTATATGGGCCACTGCCAGGCCTTCTCACGAGATGGTTTGGAGTACTTTCCATGAGGGCTCAGCGCGGATTGTGAACTTTACACACACCATTAAACTCCGCAGGCGTATTCAGATTTTCAAGCAACCAAGCAATCCAACTGAAAATATTCAAGGCATCCTTTAACTACGTTCATTATTTTCAAAACAAAATGCCAAAAACATTCTTGTTGGGTAACAACTGTTTTTTGTTCTTTAGGTTGGGTTGAGTTAGGTATGTTTTTTTAGTCTTTTTCCTAGTAGACAGTAGTAACACAGATCACAAAGGTTACAGCTTAAAGTTGTAGCTCCCTATCCATTTCACGCAGGTATATTTTCTGCCTAAACAAAGTTTATTTTGGCTTGACCCTTTTGTCAATCTCTGAGAATATTAAAACAGGCGGAGGATATGACCGTCCTTGAATTTATTTTTGTGGAAACATAATGGATTCATGTAATATGCTGAGATGAAAATACACCAAGAAATCAATTTGTTCGATGGTAGGTATAGTTGACAAAAGTACAATCAATAAAAATGAAAAAAGCTTAATTACCAAGAAAGATATTTGTAAATCAAATTATGATTATAATAAGAGTCATTTGCTGTCCAGTTGACTGATGTTATATCTCAAACACGGTATGATTTGTTTATGTTTATAGCTCCTGGCTAACATCATCATCACTACATAGTATAAAATAAAGTCGCTTTCTCTGTCCCTATGCCCTTTGTATGCTTATATCTTCAAAACTACGCAACGGATTATGATGCTGTTTTTTTTATAGATAGAGTGATCAAGAGGAAGGTTTATATGTATAATTCTACACAGACGAAGACGCGGGCAGAAGCTAGTATATATACTCTGAAACTCGGAAACGGCTGCAATGATTTTCATGAAATTTAGTATGCAGGGGTTTCGGAGGCGATAAATCGGTCTAGCCAGGTTTAACTTTTAGAAAATGTAACAAAAACTACCGAGCAAACTTCGGTCATTTAGGTACTAGATTCATTAGGTAAACAAAGAAAACCGTATCCGTAGATAATATTACCCGTATCACCGAAATTCGACCACAGCTACGAGTGTGTATACAAGCGACGTGTCACAGCTCACATCTTTATTTAAACAAGCGTGAAATACTTAGCGGCTTGTATTGAAATGCATTTTTCAGCGTCTGCGAGGCGCCGGGTGGGTCGCAGATAAAGTTGCTAAGCGCGGGCCCAGAGTGCACGCTGTAAACTAGTTTTATTTGGTCATAACAATGGTCTCGCGGGATCTCAGGACACGTCTCGTATCGTACCGGCTTTATTCCAAGCCCCGCCTTCGTGTAGTTTTACACGAAGCAATGACTTTTACGCTTCTTTGATGCGCTGCGGCATACTCGCAGATATCTTTTATGAGGTAAACGATTTTTACGATTTGTTTTACTTTGTGAAATGGCATTGGACTTTGTTGCTTTGTGAATACGTTTCGGTCGACGCATATGAGTATTACGATATGCCGGTATGCGCTACATGACGTAACCATTTAGGTACGTTAACTTTTGTGTCGGTAGTAAAATCGGTTGATTGGAACAGCGTGTCAACCTCACGCGTACTCTATCACGTCGTAAAATATTTATTCTTGTTGTATTTTACGATTGCAGTAGATTTTTGGTGGCAGGATTTCTGTTTTTTACGTGTGACTATTTCAGAGGCTGTATCGCTTTGTTAGTTTTGCATATTACATCCGTATATTGTTCAATGGTTGGCCCGGAGCCGTCAGTGGGTAAATATTGCTCCAGAATACTATGTTGAATGTACTTGAGTTCGTTTGCATTCCAAAAGTTGTTACATTACATCATCATTTTGTGTAAGACTACGTGTTTAAATAAAGCTAAATTGGAATCAACATAAACCGCACTTTTCGCTTCAATCTTGAAATAAAAACAACACTCCGTGTTATTTTGAGTTATTTACGTTTGGGTTTACGTTAGAAGCGTCGTTGGTAGCTTTTACATCAGCAGAAAATTGGTCATGTCGAGTAAAACGGTGGCATGCAATATTTATGACGTAGGTAAGGTACTGCTTTGTCTCCACGTGTCGGCTCAGCGAGCTCTTGAAAAGTTATTGTTTTCTTGATATTTGTAAGATATATTTCTATTAAAGAACATGAAACGTTGCAACTCAAGAAGCAAAACTTTAACCTAGCTTGTATTGTAACGAATGAGGATAATATACGATTTTTAATTGACTAATTTGATCAAGCTCGTGCATGGGTAACGCTGAACGTGTTTAATATCCCCGCAAAATATCATAACAGCAATTTTGATACCCTCATGAACTTTATCCTATTTTCGTTGAAAAATTGGTTTCGCTTATGGGAAAACAAATGAGATGGGTGTTATGATCCGATTAAGGGGGATACTTTGTATACATACTCTCCAAAATCAACATCCTTCACATAATCCTCAGCAACACGCAATAACATTGGAAATCAATCACAGGAACGCTTTGTAATGAAATCGTAATAGGCGCAAATACATTATACAATCTTGGATTTGATAGAATTAATATAATCAATTACCTAGTTACACATCGGTTACGCGTAAGTGATTCGCTGAAATGGTCGTTTGTTTAGCCTTTAATTAAATAATAATACTTTTTATCATAATCGTATTTTTATTGATTGATGGTGGTAAGGCTAAACAAAAGACTGTCGTCCATTGCAGCGTGATATTGATTATCGTTATTATTTATAGATATATGGAAGGTTAGGTTTGCTTCGTTTGCGGTAAAATGACGTATTTTGTAATGTGATTAAACGCCTACTAACGCAAAAAAACATTTTCATTACAAGTACTTTTGCATTGGGTCTTTTCAGTCTTTCAGGGAGTGCGTTGTTGTTTAAAGGATGTTGAAGAGGATAAACTTAATGAGGCAGCATTAATCACTGTTGAATAATGTGATCCTCTTTCGGGCTGTGACAAGCGGTTTTAATATGTCAAATAAACCGGCCAAGGACGTGCCGGCCGCCCAAGGGTCAAGTTTCTTTATCGCAGTGACTTTCGGTTCCTAACCGAATCGACAAATGCATGACCCAATTGAAAAATGAGTTCTGCCCCGAGCAGAAAATGACTCAAATTAAAAAAGCTAAACTTCAATAATTTGTAATTTATATACTTGCGTCCTATAAATAATTAAAAGTCGCGACCCAAGACTTTGATGAAATAAAACAGGAGCGAGCTACTGGGGATTACTTCCACTCGAGAATACGTAGAAATATGAATTAATTTGCCTATCTTAAATGTGATTTAAAAGATGATTTAGTAGAAAAATATTTCATAAACCCAGTTTATTTTGGTCGCGAATTCTAAAGCAGCCATTTAATTACTCTTCCTGTGTTCAACTTCTTTGTTTCATTTAAAATACTCCCTTGTCAATTCCCGTTTGCTCAATGGCAGTAATGGTGTAGGCCCGCCACGAGCTTCATTTTTCAGCACTATAATAAAACACCGTTAACTCGTTCCGAACGCTAACTACGTTGTTACGTTTCGTTATTGCTATGAAGCTGCCGTGTTTACGTCTTAGCAAATAACCGCGCCATAAATTTTACGAACTTGGGAGGCGATATTGTTCGCTTATTACGTGTCGTCAGTTCGGAACACTTTGGCTCCACTGATAAGTAAGTATCACTTTATTGTGTCATCGAGCAAGTCGGAAGTTGTAAACTAACATACGGGAATGGAAAGTGTTGGAGTTAGGATAGGTCTCCTACATGCGCTGCTACTCGACACCTAATTGGTTTGATTTCAGTGGGGAGAATTTCCTTCGATTTATTGCAGTCGGTAGAATATCTTACAGAATATGAGAAAAATATATCGACGCACAAAAGTTCATGAAAGAGGAGTTCGTACTTTTGACATGTTTCATTTGGCGCAGTATCTTCCAGTCGTGAATAATTAATATAGCAAATTTGTTCGGCAGTTCTAATTTAGACGTAAATACGTGTCGTGGATCCTAACCAGAAACGTATTCGTTTGATGCAGCACTTATTCGACCCGAGTCATGCATAAGAAATGTTTGCTATTTTCTAGAAATACGCGTGCTCGAGACGTATTTTAAAAAGCGCCGTGACGCTTCACAGCTTTTTTCCGCAACTGCTATGCATTTGAAATGCACCTTCGCAGTTGTTACTCTTATAACATTTTTTTTTATAATGAAAACGTCCTTCGTTTTTCTCGGCAAGTTTTTTAAGAGTGTACCTTTTGTATCAAAAGCAAGGAAAATGATGCTTGTAGTGGCAAAAACGACCAATTTAACAAAAGCAAAATTGAGGTCGCATTAACCTGTATTTTTAATATCAGTCTAGATGTTAGCCCTAAATCCACTGAATAAGAATCCACCAACGGCCTTTCAGCCTCATTTGTGTACAGTTCGCGCATAAATCCCGTATCTATCTGGCAATTCTTCAAAGGGAAGCGTGGCGCAATCGCGCTCCTTCTGAATTATGTATGCGCATTTTCACTGATGCGTTTGCCTATCGGTAACGAAAATGTTCAGGGAGCACATTCGCTGGAACATAAAAAAGCTCTTTCACGCATACATCCGTTTTTCGAGTTTACACGGAAATTATTTTGCAAACTGTACTCTGCTCGGAGTTCGGCCGAGTTTAAAACATAGTGGAAAACCGCACGCTTAGGAAAACTCGACGTGTGTTAAATGACCGCAGAAGGTAGCTATTTATTAAGGGTTGTACAACTTGTTCTTGTTGTTTTTCTTTTACGGGGTATTATTTTGAACGCTCTTAATTATGGTCACTATTATTTTAATACTGTTTATTTTTAAATATCGATTTCAATACAAAGCCGAAGAAACTTGGCAAGCTGAAAATCTTGCGGTTGTTTGTGTAACTATGAACTGTTACTTCTATTGCTTTAATTTCGAGAATTGGACAGGGACAGGGATATAAATAAAAGCGAATTTTCAAAAATGTACGAAAAGTTACAATGTCAATTACATAAGTTTCAATTTTGGTTTATCTTGTACAAAGCTCTCCAGTTATATGCAGTTTTACGTATTGTGCACCGAGGGCGTTACCGGAAGCAATTCGCGTCGGCGGTGTGCAAAGGTTGCCCTCGACATCCCATTTCCGTCGAACACTTACAGGTTGTGTCAGACATAGCCAAGTCTCGCGGGAAAGAGCAGCCATTGCGGTCTACACACAGGAAATTGTCTGTCGACCTCCATCTCGATTGGAATCATACATCTTGCGAAGACGGAATAACTAGTATCGCATTGACCACGGTAGCGCTTTGTGAGCGCCACAGCAGCATAGGCCAGTTAAAACTATTTTGGTATTAATTGGGATTCCAGCAAGACGTAAAATCTATAGCAATCGACACTTCTTCATTTTCATCAACAGACCTAAAAAGAGAAGGAGAAGGTTCTTGATTCGACTGTCGATATCGTCGTCTGTGAAACTATGTACCCACTACGTTTCATCGTCATCATCACCATATCTGCCTCTACGTCGGACGTCTACTGTTGGACATTGGCCTCCCCTATTGATCTCCAGTTGCCTCGGTTGGAAGCGGTTTGAATCCACCGTGAACTCGTTTGTGTACTACGTTTATTATTTCTCTATTCCATTGAACAAATATGTTGTCAAAGTTGACATTTTATCAATACTTTTATCGCATTTCAAGTCAGTTAATGATTCTGTTTTAACAAAATGTTATCATTGGAATCTAATTTTAAATCTTGCTGATTTCCAGTCCGGGAAACCGTTTTAGAGTCTCAGTATGGTATGTTAGTATTACGGTAGCATCGTTTGATCAAATACATTCCGCTATCGGCGTATGCAATCAAAAAGCTTTACATTTTTCCTGGAATTTGTTTCTGTTACTGCAACAGGGAACGTGCGGCTCAAATCTGACTATGCTACAGAGGCTGCCCAAAATTTAGGCCGAAGTGCAATGCTGTAGAAAAAAGCTGGCCAAGAGTAATTCGGACTCGGGCGTTGAGGGTTGCGAACAGTCGAGTACGGGGATATAAATGAATATCACGGGACAATTGTCATGAATTGCCCTAGTCCTAGCCTTAGCACTAAGCACAGTAGGTACTGTGAACACCAGACAACGGACTAACACGCGTACATAGATAAATAAATACTTAAATATATATTAGACATCCAAGACACGAAAAAACATTTCTACATGTCATAAATAGCGTCTGTCCCAATTGGGGATCGAACCCACCACATTACCACTAGGCTAACCAGTCGTCCAAATACAATATGTAATAACACTTTTGCGCTTTAAAAGGATAAATTGAATGATTGCGCTGACTAAGAAACTTAATTTACGGCTTTCAGATACAGAACGATAGATATATAACTATTTAATATTTAATGTTAATTTTAACTGAATACCATAATCCGTTCGTGAGAACATAGTGGTGACAAACGTATCCTCTAAAAAGGGTTCCTTTACTTTGTTTGACATACGGAATTCTAAAAATGGACGTAAACCTGTTGCCAAAAAAGAAGTGTCCGCTCGGAGTGATTGGAATCGACGGGGTGTTTTTAATGCCATTTTTTTGTTTCGGATAGTTCTCGCATGTGGGTCCCACATATAGGGGGAGGTATTGGCTGTAAGCCAATACACAACGCGCGACCGTTTCCCGGTAACCGCCTCCGCTCACGGGGACTACGTTTTTGAAAGTAGTTTTGTGTAACGCTATCTGCAATGTAAACCGATTTGCCGGTTGAGCAGCTTCCTATAATGAAAGTGCATTAAAGCAGCCTATGCGTAAGCAGGACTACTTGTCACAATAGGTCGATATTTGTAAGTACCTATTTCACAGAAATGACTATGATGTTTTTGGGAGAAGGAAACAACAATACTGATTTTCGAGTATACATTTTACAAAATGTTATTTGACTTGCTGGCTGCGACTTCGTATACCCACTTCTTCTGCGTGGACTTAACTTACCTACAAAAGGAGAATATCGAATTTTAAATATTTTCGAACTTTTAGCGACAGTTGCAGCAAAATTACGCTGAGTGGGGCTCATTTTACACCAACTATTCGTTTAGTATAAAATCATTGACTGTTTGTTTTCTGTTTATTTTATTTTTCTCAAATGTTTTTTACATATCTCCATGTGCATCGAATGTGTGTAAATAAATGCTCTATATATTTTTTCGAGTGTCCAAATTTTGGTAAAACAAAACCTATAGGTATGTTGCTCAAGGCTAATCTTAAAAATCCGTTCGGTACTTTCCAAGGTAGACAAAAGTATTTTGTCAACGTTTTATACAGTTCCAATTAGAATGTGCAGGGTTTTTCTTTTTACCGTTTAATTATAAATACATAATTTGCAGATATAATTTTACATGAAAAGATGACAGAACGAATGTCGGCAAAAAAAGTTAAGTGAATTGAAGTGCCTCTTCTTAGCGTCTTCCTCAGATGGAGCCTCTAGTATTAATGAATGCACTTTAATCTGGAATACTAAAAGGAAAATATTTTTCTCAAATATGATACGTAAAGTCGCCATTACGCCATTAAAGTCGCCAGTAAGTTAAGAATACCGGACAGTGATTAAAGTCTCCGGTAAGTAGAGAGGTTTTGAACTCGCAAAGTGTCCAGTAAGTACGATACAAATCTCATAACATGCATTTTAATTTGAACTTAGAACTCCTTGTAAAATATGTCGCATTTTTTAATACTTCGTGCAAAAAACCTCATCTTTGGGTCATTAAAAACGTTGTACAATAAATGTATTATCCTACTAATATTATAATCCTACTTCCTACTAATATTATAAATGTGAAAGTTTGTGAGGATGTTTGGATGTTTGTTACTCTTTCACGACAGAACGGCTGGACAGATCTGGATGAAATTTGGAACATAGATAGATTATAGTCGGGAATAACACATAGGCTACTTTTTATCCCGGAAAATTGCGTAATTCCCGCGGGATAGCGATAAACGAATTATATGCAGATGAAGTTGCGGGCAACAGCTAGTTTTTTATAAATGTTATATTATCTCTAATACTTTTAAACGAGCAATTCTTCAAAAAATACCGAACAAAGCTCGGTCATCTTGGTACTAAAACTTTTTAGTTGGTATTGACTTTTGCGGCTACAATATTATCATATGCCGCATTTGCTGTAGTTTGTTCGCTAAAAAAACCGACACAATGATGAAATGAGGAGAAAAAAATCGTATTATACGTTCAAAGCTGTAAAGAGGACACAAGAATATTTAGGTGAGACGGAAAAAGTAGGTTAAATGTGTATTACCTTTGACGCCACACGTTTTTCCATGGAAAGATGAGCAAACACCTCAGCGACTGTACACTTCACATTTTCATTTACTTTTCTAGTTTAACATTAAATTATAAATGTATAATTCCGTTTAATTGTGTGCCAAGTGGTTTATCATATTATAGGATAGTATCTTATTCATTCTACTAATGTCATAAGAGTATAAATTTGTGAGTGTGTCTGTTTATTGCTGTTTCACGCTTAAACGGCTAAGCGATTTAAATTAAACTTTATATAGGTACCTACAGATAGTTTATAACCTGGATTCACACGGACATGCACGATTGTAAAATCCCGAAGTATGTACACAGATCAACAGTGGAACTTTGTTAACTCCTATGTAAATTCACCAATTTCAGGTAATTTCAAATATTAAATCTAATAAGCCACGTGAGCGGAGCGGCGGGTGAAAGCTAGTATTGTATAATCTACATAATGTACGCAGACCATATATGCATTATATCTTCACATAAATCACATTTATTTGTTATCCAGTAATGATTAGCATATCATAAATGCTCATTAAACTCGATAATTATTTTACGCATTAAGACGTATTATGTGCCGCCGCCAAGTATTCCGTATATTATGGGAACAAAGGTCAGACAACGCAGTGAACTTTAAAGTGATAACAACGATTATTATAATGCGCAATGAACCAGGAAAAAGAGGAAAGGAAATCGAGGATATAGTTAACTGAAAAGTGACAATAGTTTATTGCCAAATAAAGATTTACAACAGTTACCCTAATACCCAACGAACATACGAGTACATTGACGACAAAATTATTAGATACAATAAGTATGAAAATAAACACAAAAAATCGGTAGCCAAACTAAATGTTTCTTATTATAGCTCTTGCAATTTACGATGGCGATTGAGCTTTATTTGTGGCAAACACATATCTGTGCTGACTGACTGAGTGACAGACAACGCACAACCTAAGCAACTGGAGCTAGAGACTTGAAATTTGGCATGGTTCTTTAAAAATTGCAGTGGTCTTTAAAAATTGCAGTGGTGCCCTCAGAAGGGTTTTCACGAAATTCCAATAGGCGATCCTGGCTGGGTCACCAGAAGTCCACCACCAGATTATTGTATTGTCATCTGACATACCTACTCGAGTTTGCAAAATTTCAGCTCAATCGGATGAACTATAATATGCTTCAAAATTGAGTGGCAAGATTCCACCCGGACAAACATACGTTGCAAGTTAATATAAAGCTTGTAATAATAAAGCCAGGCAACATGACAAGTCTGCTAGCCGTTTTGTCAACATAGTTACGCTACATTATAGAACAAGGTTTGCTTAGCTTGGGTGGGACTAAGAGCTATTGGTATAAATTGGCATACGATTTTGTTTATTATTTGAATAATAGTATTCCATTAAAAACTTACTTGAAATAAGCAAAGATCTTTGCTCAAGATTTATTCAATGGTAAGAAAAAAGCAAAGAGCAATCTTCGGAAAATGCAAGTATCCTCCTGCTCACTTTAGCTCGGAAAAAGTATAAAAGCAAGATAAATCGAAGTCCTCGTTATCTTCTTAGAATTATAAGAAATGCTTGTTTCTTCTGCCTTTATATTTGTTATATAGAGAGCTTCAGTGAACACATAAACTGAGATTTAATTATTGCACTAATTCCAATTAAGTAAAAATGATAAATATCTATACTCTGAGTATATTTACGACTAGTTTTGCCATACAATACCAAATACCTATTTACCTACCTAATAAAGGTCCCTCGCTAAGTGACCACAAGTTGTCATACAAAAAGATAGAGATCAAATCTTTATTTTTATAGCTATGAAGCTCAGGTTTTAGTTTTCAGAACAGAAAATTATTTATTGAAGACTAATATTTAATTTTCCGAATCGAAAGAAGAAAGTTATGAAGCGGTTTAAGAATAAGTAAAGACAAGCAAGAAAATCTTAAGTAGTCATTTTACGAGGAAAATTATAACTCAGCGTCGCAAGTTTTCCACCGACACCTGACCTTTCGATGAACTTGTCCAGCAAATGTCATCTAAGCGTCAAAACAAAGTATTAGCTGAGAAAACTGTTGATTTTGCCCTATACAAATAACATTCAATTTATTTTACGTAGACGCGTTCAATCTATTTGCCTATTCATTCCTTCAGACCGCCATTTGTAACGTGCGAGGGGACAAATGTCATACGCGATCAATATGCCACTTTACCGTGTGCACTGTGCAGTCGCAAAAAAACTATTCTTATGTTGCAATGGCGGCGGCCAGCAGCGTCCCTCAAGACAGTCTAGACAAAGCAACGTCTTCTTTAATAAAAATAAAAAGTTTTCAATATTACTCGGTATTCTGTATATGAGAGCGGTTTTCCACCAAATAGTTTTGTTTTCGTCGCATAAAACTCGTCTCTGTAATCAAACGTCGATTTCTGGTTCCATTTGTTTCGATTTTTATGTTAATTTGTCTCTGGGTAAAATGTATCTCTTTTTGAAAACTGCTAATAAAACCGCGTAATTTGAATACGATTTTACGAAAGAGTAAAAAATGTGAGAACACTTTGAAATCCACGCTATAATTGGTAAAAGACTGGGAATTTTCGTGTTCACGGTAGTTAAAAAGTCGTAAATTAACAGTGGTCGACCGTAGACAGCGAGCTTGGTAGCTTTTCGGTGAATAATAGTCTCAGAACAGTCCCAACGTGGCCACACTTCTTAAGCATTTCCAAGTTATTCATGGATGCTAACTACGTTCTCTTCGTTATTCAAGTTGTATTAAATTTATTCCTTAACGAGTTTCAGATAGTTCGAGACACTGTTCAATGAACTTAATAAGCTATGCCTTAACACAGGACAAACAGCGTATCTGCCTATCTGAACGGAATTATTTTACAAGGAAAACTTTATATTATCATTAAACCATTATGATAAGTACTTAATGTTATACACAAAATCTGTTTTTCTTGAAGGTATACCTATTCAAAATCAGCACTAACTTTATAATAAATATTAGGAAGGTAATGTGACTCCGATATTCAATATATACGCTTTCGGGACTGTAATAATAATTACCTAACCACGGAAAAAAGTAAAGTAAGTACCTACAAGTATATTACGGGGATGATAACTAGTACTGTATCTTTATGCAAACATCGTTTTGTAAATATAAATTAATGATTATGACAAATGGAAAGAATAAAACGCGAATGGTTGGCAAGATCTGTCCATTAAATTGTCTTTCGTAAAGACGAATGAGCGCGTCTAGACTTTATTAATATAAAAGAGATCGAGAGCGTTCAATTTGATTTATGTGTTTATCGGCATATTACAAGAAAAAATAAATTGTTTATGAGCCATACGTGGACGCATTGAAAAAATCAGAAAATTTCATGACTTCATAAGCGAGTCGCAGAAAACTTTCCTTACTTTTTCACCTTTTCTTCAAAATATTAAAGCGAGTGCCTATTTTTCTATATCTGCTCGACCTGACACGCTTTTTCCCCACCTTAACAAGGAGCCAAGTATTGTTTTCGGTTTTTGACAACGACTTAACCACCCAACCGGCATATTGTTTTGGGTCTATGCTTTCTAAAAATAGTATTCAATGCTAAAGAGTTTCAAAAATACTTGTAATTTCGATGTATGTGGCCTATTTGTTTTAGGCTTTTGAGTAAATTTTCGTGGCATTCCTTGTTGGAGGCACTTAAAGGGTCATAAATTAGTGGTAGCTGCCCACAAACGGCGAGGTGGATGGTTCCCCACGTGAGTAATGGCTTCCTAGGGACCCGCAGGCCGAAATGCTAAAAATTTCACAAACATCCAAAATGTTACTCGTAAATACATTCTACGTATTTTCTGTTAATATTCACGCTTAGCACTAGACCGATGCCATTTTGTTGACGTCGGATTAAGAATGTTATTTTGTGAGAAACGCACCTGAAACATTTATAAAGTTTAAAACTATTCGAGTTGAAACTAAACTGTGAGTACCTACCAAAACTTTTTACAGAATTTCAATGTTTTCAATACAATATCTCAAGATAAATCGATCGTCATGTTAAAATAACAGGAAGTCTTCAAATCTTCCTATTTAGTCTTCTATTCTTATTGTTATCAAGCCAAGGTTATGTAACATCAAACAAAGAGTCTTGCTCGATTAAAGATCAGCTAAAACAAAGGGTTCCTATGTATTATAGATACATACATTTAACGTAAGTGATAACTAATTGGGTCAGACGTGGGTCAAGTCTGGTCACTCATCAGCACTGATAACCTTCCGCACGCTTTGCGCTGCGTGTCACATCTGATTGCTGACGCGTGACGGGGAGATATGTCTACGGGGCCCAATCCTGACATAGCCGCTTCATTTGGGGATTGATTTAAAGTTAGCTGAAATAGATGGAGGAAACTCAAGATGATTTAAACGCACGATCGAGTTTAAGAATTTTCAAAGGTATTTTTAACATTCTATTTAAAAATTGCCTGGGATATTACAAGGTTTTCTACATCGCTAAAGATTTCGAGCCTTATTTTATTCCATAAATGATATGAAAGGAAATATTTTCTCGCTTCCCGCTTGTTCGTATGATCGATGACTAAGACATTTACAAGAATCTGGCAAGGCCGCCGTTAGCGGCCTTGAAGGGCTAAGCAAATTTCGGAGCACTTATATAAGTTAGGTTTTCCTTTTTGTTAACCCATTTTCAGATAGAGTGGAACTCCCTGTCCCCCGTATTTTGCTTGAAAGTAACAATATGGTAGACTTTGAATCGAGGTGAATGGGCGTATATGCAAGACACATACCATAATTATGGAAAGTTGTAGTTAAACTAGAGTATATCACTATTATGTTCGTAGAAAATTTTTAGGTACTTGGAAAGCTTTAAGTACTTTGATTCCTAATTTAATATCTAAGTTTTGTGCTGGCCACCATCGATCATGTAAATACTAAAAAGTATACATAGAAAACACTTAAATAATGTTTATACGTATTTTATTGAAAGTTACCATGTTACCCTACCGCACACAAACATACTCGGAGTAAAAGTTGCCTTAAAAAGATTAAAGATGAAACTAAATCTAAGGCAAAGTCTGCAAAAAAGCTCCTTACAGAACTTGAGCCCGGAGAAACATTAGTTTCCCACCAAGCCTGTAAAGCACCATTACGTATAAACAGTACGTGCACTATTCCGAGCAAAGATTTATCTTGTGGAGTCTAAACCATTGCACACTTGACTTTCTATTTCCGCAAGATTGCACAGCGTATCCTCAGGGAGTATGCCCGATAAATGAAGAAAGTTACATGTTTGTCTATGACGAAGAAGGGGGCCGAGTCGCTTATCTGAACATGGCTCGTTATAAGCCAAGTAATATTTTTAACTTGCAATCAATTATCATTATAGATAAATATTTAAAAAGCTTCTGCCCGCGACTTCAGCTGCGTTGAATTATACGTATAAACCTTCCTGTTGAATCACTCTATCTATTAAAAAAAACCGCATCCAAATCCGTTGCGTAGATTTAAATATATAAGCATACATAGGGACGGACAGACAGCGGAAAGCGACTGCTTCATACTATGTAGTGATGTTAGAGTTAGGTATTTTATAGATTTCACGATACTTTACTCGTTATTTAATTAGTCTATCATTTGCCAGATATGTCGTTACTTCGAAAGTTCTCTGCGTATTATGATCTTTAAAATGTGCTTAGATACGATCCGTGCATAAAACGTTGTATATTTGCAATCTATTTGCATTTAATTAACATTCACATCACGTTCGGTTGCAAGAGACGCGCATCTGGCTCATGATAAGCTGTAAACAGCAAGTTTTAAGCTACATTGGAATTGGAACAGAGCAAATATTTTAAGCTAGACGTTCATTGACAAATGTAAATACTGTCACAATTTTTTACGAAAGTAACGGTAAAATATGGCGATGCACCTTCACCAGCCAGTATCAATCTATCTGATACGCCCACATTAACCTCTGCTGGGAAAAAACGTCCGTTTTCAAGCCACTACACGGTCCTGTGCCAGTCTCATCCACAGCTTACCAGCATACAGTCAGATGTCATCTGACTAAGAGGGCGGTGGTCTGCTCTTCAACTCTAGGGCAGCACTCCGTAACCACCTTCGATCATCTCTCATCGATCCGTCCTGCCAAGCATCTCGCCCATTTGCACTGCAAATGTGTTATCCTAATCAAGACATCCACAACTCTAGTCCGTTTACGAAAGTGCATCAGTGGGCCTAGTTCCTAGACCAATAGCTTTTTATTTACGTATCGAAGCAGACAATGAAGAAGTAGAATAACATTTACTTGCTGACACCAAGTTCGTAAAAACGAACTCGACAAAATACCTATACATGGTTATTGGCTGTCGTTGGCCGATAATGGTGGTTAGGGCGAAACTCATCAAAAATCTTAAAAATCATGGTATAGGCGCCAGCAACCCATCACTATTTTGATTCCCCTTTCCATCTATACGCCCATGCTAAACGTGGCCTCGTTATCATAGGCTCTTGTCTACCCCGTAAGGGATAAAGACGTGATTTATCATGTATGGTCTCAGATGAATATTACCTAGTAGATAGAATGTGGAGAGTTACAAAGTTAAACACATATCCACAAAACTAAATGTCAGTTAAAATAGAAGGCAATATGTCTGTTTACAAAAACATTCAAATAAAAGTGTGGTTGGCAAACTGACAAACATTTGTGCGTGAAATAAAGGCGAATAATTTTTCTATTATTAGAATAGACATATTTCAAATTGACACACTCAAAAAAATAATGCACAACGAATTCATTGTACTCATAGAGGAATAGATAAGTAATCATAATTCTAGTAGGTACCTATCTAGGATCGGTTTGTGCTACTTAGGATATATGTATAGAAACCGAAAAACTAGTGCAAGTACGGCTAAATGACATTTAATTAGCTACTAATGCATTCCAGAATTGAATAGGCAGCCCGTTTAACTACGCTATTGGTTAATTCCTCTATCTGTCGATGAAAGACGACATACAATTTACTAATTAATTAAACGTACCTACCTAATTGTGCAGAATTGTAATACCAAAAGGTAATTATAATGACTGAATAATAGTATTATTTTAAGGTTAATACGTACGCAAAATAATAGTCAGAATAAACAGTAGCTAATAGAAAACAAAGTTTCGACATAAATTGAGAGTTTGGTAACAAAATAAAGTTACTAGTTACTCTATCCGGCCACCTGCGTTTGAGATCGGTGAATTTAGATTAGTGCATCACGAGTTTCCGTGCCGTTTTCCTTGAATTCTCGCGGAAAGGCGTCAGACTCAAAAGTTTCGGCTTGCGGAAGTCACATAAATGTTAATGAAAGCCAGACGTCTCTTAATAAGATTACTGTTGCCTTAAGAACTCAATTCGTGTCGAATGTCTTCATTTTTTATGCAAATTGTAATAAAAATTCGGGTCCAAAAATCTGACATCGTTACAAATTTATGATAAAATATTATACACAATTTTCCATTTTTTTGTTTAGTATTATGCAATCATACTACAGACAAGTGAAGCGCTAGCTAACAATCAACTCAGCGGCTAGCTCCCTTTGTTACATGCTAGAAATTTTCTACAAAGAATTCCACATTGTAAGAGGGAAATTGTTTATCTGGCGGCAATAACTGAAGTCAAACGTTGCAAAAAATAAAATACATTTTCAGATTCAGACACAAAAAGTAATCGCACTGAATTTAGGGATCTCAACCCGAGAAAATAATTAATCTTAAAAGGGTAGGTAACAATAACGTTACACATTCAGGATTAAATCGTAAGCAATCCATCGATTAGCCGTCACAATGAGAGTATTTATATATTTTTCATCACTTAAGCTCTGAAAGTAGGTTGCATTTAACTTGAAATCCGAGTTGTAAATTCGATTTACATCCTTAGGGATGTAAGTAAATTTAAAAATCGAATGGTGCTCCTTAATGCGTAATACTTACCTCCAAACCTCCATGCTGGCATAATGCTGCTGCCCAGTGCTGGCTGAATGTGCCAAAGCCAAAGAGCGCGAGGCCATTAAAAAAAAACAAAAGACGGTTTGGCGCGATAAATTTTCTTCCGCTCTGTTACAAATTGCGTATTTTTTTTAACAATAATGACGAGTTCAAGTGACGATTTGGATTTTCCTCGCATTTGTGATGAAAAGTAGAGTGTTCAACTCGAGTGTAAATGATCAATTACACCCGCGAACTATAAGCACCCTCGCTCGCTTTGCTCGCTCGTGTGCCTAAATATCTTGGGTGTAATTGATCACTTACAACCCTTGTTTATCAATCTACTATTTCACGCCACTGCTCGGAAATGTGGCAAAAGATGGTCAGTAATGGGGCCCCAAAACAAAGTATAGTTGTAGGTTGAATGAACAGGCCAACTATGAATTCAAACAGGCCAACAATAACATTGTTGGACAGTTTCAAAGACCTCCAATCACATCGGCATGCTGATCCCTGATTCCACCAATCAGAACACAATTTGTGATGCTATTACACAAAATCGACCAATCAGAACACGTCGTGTGCTTCATATTAATTTTTTTTAAGGTTTATCCCGTCAGGGAGAGGCAAAGGAAACTAGGTCCATACAGCCACGTCTAACGTAAATTGTTTTGTCTTTAATGTTTAAGTCCTGTCTTAAAGTCATAGTCGTCAGTCCGTCCTTGTCACGTCATATTAAAACTTTAAGCGATTATGGGTGTATTTAATAAGCACTTCGAAGCGCTTTGCTTAATAAAATAACATAACAAAAAAAGCCTTTGCGTGACTGGCCACTAGAGCGCTCTGGTTTTTTTTTTTTAAAAGCAAACTTTGGCGGGAGAGTGAAACTTTACTGTTGTATTTACGCTCAGGTTTTTTATTTCCTCGCAGTAGTCGTGAAAAGCACTATGTAATGTCTCGGCCAAAAGTGCAATAGATGGACTCGTCTCTCTTCGAGGGCCTCACCTGCGGCTCGGCCCTCGAACTCACTCGTCCATCTATTGCTCACTTTCCAGCCTCTACAACAATGTACTATTGTAGAGCCTTACCTTAAAATGTTATACTTCTCCATATAGTCGAGAGTTGCCAGTCGACTTCCATATAGGTCCAATCAGTCAGAACTCCTGACGTATGTTATGAATGTTAGAGTAGGCAGGTTCTGCAATATTCAGCACGTGTTCAGTTAGTATGGTACAACAGTTGAATAGACCTTGCCATCACCTAGACACCTATGTAAATCAAAGGTAAGATTTGTGTTAGTTCATTCAAATGTACATAAACGGCCTCTTGTGCTTTGGCTATTTTAATAACCAGTGTTTAAAAACGACATGTTTGTTATTGAATTAGGCTTTTGAGATATACGGATCGATATTAAATATAAAACAAATGTATTTTTCTTTAATAAGTACCAATTCTCCTTAATACACAATATTACCCTTATTGTACTAATCCTTGTTCAATGACAATGAAACGAAATGAACATTCCTAAGTACCTCATAATGCTGGAGAGTTCGTAATCAAAATCAATTCCGACATAATTTCGTGATGAATTCGATATTGGACGTAACAGAAAATGGCGTAAAGCGGAACGGCACGGGTCGGCACGCCGTGTCGGACGCCGGACGCCGGCGCCGGGGCCGACCTATTGCCGTGCGCCGCAAATTGAGAGGCAAGCGGCTCAGTGCAAATTGAAAGCGCTCCAAAATTGCAGCAGACCTTTGTGTTTGTAGCTAGCCTGAACGCCGAGAATCAATCATGGTAATGGTTTGTCCGAGTCTGCTTGGATTAGTCGAGACAAAATACCCATGACCGCGACTTCTCCATCGCCGGTCGAGCCCCAGAGGATGGCTGGGACGAAGTTAATTAATCAACTAAAAGATGGATCAAACTGAATCGACCAAAATAAAACCTCGATATAGAACGGTAGGTAGGTACTTCGCGTCTGCAAATCAATACGGTTGCGGTATTTGTAAGTGTCAACGTACCTACATAACGTGCGTTTATGTACCTAGGGTAAATTTTATACAGGTATACTTAAGCAGGATAACCCACACAGTACATAATTGTCCACTTTCACGCTTTAAGGAAAACATTAAGTGTCAACACCATTCAAGTTATTAATTAGGAATCACTAAGATGTTGCCATTGGGTATTATAATACCTTTCAAATTTACCATTGGAAATGCTTAAAAAACAGCAATACGAATAAAAGTAATACTTAGACAGCGAAACATTTTTGCTAATAAAAATACGAATAGGTATTTTTTTTGTAGATTTCAATGAAAAATTGTGTTTTATTTTGATCTTAGAATATTCTTTCTAACTGGCTATTTTTATTGTCTGCCCACCATCAACTTAGCTGTTACCTTACACGAAAACGAAGTCGACTATGTATTTTTCAACAGTTTTTATAATCGGTTTTCAAATCTTGAAATTTCAACATGTAAGACCGCAATGAATAATTTACTTTGCTACAGCGAACTGAAAACATAGGTAGGCAGATTCAATTACGGCAGTTCCTGTTAACAATAACCGGTCCTCTTCAATCTTAGAAAATAGGGGTTGTCGTGGGAAAGCCCAGTTGTTCGAGGTACAGTAAAGCCTGCTCCGTCGAGTATCACGAAAGCTCTAGCCCTACCTACCGCCAGCCAGTTCAAGCTGTTGAAATGCATATAAGCTTTCCAATATTCGATTCGGAGGAGATAGCTGACACTTCACAAAACGGCTCCGTAGTCGAAATGTAATTGACATCGAGGTAAACTGTTTGTGGATAAGTAAATAATGTTCGGGATTTTTCTAGTTTGTTTTTTAACTTCAGCGTAGTTGGTTTAGGAAAACACTTGTTAATTAACAACGTCAACCTAAAACAAAACGTGCACAGCCCACGCATTCGTAGGTTTCCATTGTGTTGCATACTATTGTGAGTGAAGCATAATGGGTTTATGTGTACAATTGTAATTCATATAGCGACCCATGCAAGCCCATAACGTGACCTACACAAAGCATTTACAGATTGCGAGTGCAGTTGCGGCGTGCCACCGCCAGCGCACAAAGCTTTGGCCAAATGTTTGCGTCGACGAGGCCCACCAATTAGCGTAATAGGCATTTGACCAACCGCCTCCTGTCTAATCCCTTGCTTGTGCGTTCTAGACCACTACAAGTACTGCTTCGCTCTTTTGTCTATGATTTGTTACAGTGCTTTTCAAATTGTTATCAATGTACGCACGTTTTCTAAACTTCTACATACGAAAATTAGATTTACGATGTTTTTTTATTAACTGCATTTCTGTAGCCAGAACTTTTACGATTTTTGTTCCATTTTTACGGTTTTTTTTTATCTAAATTAACTGAGTTAAATTTTGAGCATCACCTTTGTTTTCCAGCTTCGGTTTAATTCAGAAAAAAAGGTTCTACTACGCCTCCAAAATATCTTTGCTCTGAGACGACAATTAGGTACTACAATTCACGTCCAGAATTTTAGCTGAAGTTGTAGATTCAAACACGATAAAAGCTTGTAATTACCGCGATAGAGGACGGCCGTTTTACGACTTTAAAAGCACGGAGCGTGCGGCCATTGCCTATGCAAAGTTCTTTTCATCCCGCATGTAAATACCCCGAAAGAACTCGAAAAAATATTAAGCGGTATCTCGTTACGCTTCGTTTTTTGTTTATTCTGTGAGTTTGCCCACGTTATTTTCACTCAGTGTACACTGAAGTTTTTTGCTGTTCTGTCCGACGGGCGGACTTTCATATTGCAATGGACGTCCTACGGCGTAGAATATTAAACTGGTTCTAAGCTATGAAGTTAACAAATTTTGCCAATGTTTGTGTATTTTTATTACCTACGTTACCGGTTAAATTGACTACGCGATTATAACGCTACATATTTAAGTAACAAGTTGTAAGAACTAATAACTACAAAAACTATACTTCTTTAAAACATCTTTAGTACCTATTTTGCGAACAGATAGAATTCAAAATTAATAGCAGTTTCATGATTGTTATGGATTTCGCATTATTCAAACTAAGTTAATCAACGACGTTAAGTTATAATAATATGTTATAACTAAGTTTCTACATAATTGCATGCGGGGCATCCGCAACTCCCTTTGTTTAAGAAATAATGAGTTTCAGTGAGGCAGCTCGCGTCCGAACAAACTAGAAGGCGGCAACGGAGGCATACGAATGAAACCGAGAAAAAGACGAGAATTATGCCACCTCTTTGTCAGCAAATTGAGGATGGAGTGAAATTATAATTAACGTAGTCTCATCAAAATTTTAATAAGAAAAAAGGGTCCAAGAGTAAGCCCTAGAAAATTTCATAACGGAACCTTCTGAATTATAATACGTAAAAAAGTGTACATCTTACAGTTTAATTTATTTATTAAACCAACGTATCAAAAATTAGTAAACAATGCTTTCAATCTGCAGTTTTAGTTTTTGTGGTTGCCCTTTTCACTTGATGAAGTACCTATGTAATTAGTAGTTGCTCTAGTGTTTTTCTTTTGGTCGTTAGAAATTTAAAATTCGAATCGTGCGTTTATAGTACAGTGAAGAGCGGCGCTTATGGCAACTACGAATTTCGGATTTAGGAGTATAGATGACTACAGCTTGTCATTAGTGGGACTTCACGCAGGAGCAGCTGCGCTTACACCTCGTATTTGCTGAGCCGTTTTTTAACTGACTTCTAACAAATATGGATTCTAAGTGCAACTTTCAAATTTTTCTCATTGCCATCAACTCCTAACTGAGCAGTAGGCAGCACACACCCAAAAATACTTTAATTTATTTCTGTGATAGAGCAATAATTAATATTATCTGATCTACTGAACAGATTTAGAAAATTCTTTTATCAATAGAAAGCCACATTATTTGTGAGTGTCCTAGGCTATATTTATTTAATGTGGACTAAGTCGCAGGCAAAAGCTGGTTTTTTTTAAATCTGCCGAAATCAGTATGTGATGCTAATCCGGTGCTTAATATTAATACCCCCCTAATTCAACATCGATACCTAAAACACGGTTACGTTCAAACAAGTTTCTCGCACTTTTTCGTAAGACATAGTCCACACCACATTGGAACCTGTCACTAACGTGGAGGGTATGAAACCCCTTCGCTTCGCCACGAGTAACTTTCAATTCCACGATAACGCTAATTAGGTGTGAAGTGTTGAACTAATTACCTACCTACAAGAACAAAGAGAACATGAAGGTACCGTTATTAAGAGGGTTTACGCCTTAGAGTGCACCTGGTTTATGCAGGAGCAGCGTAATTATACCACTCTTAGCTAAGGTGGAGAGACATTTGAGAGGCGGGGACAGAAATTCACATTTTATTTAGAAAAGCTTTTTAATCTTGTGTAAAAAATGAATAAATCGATACTTTGTCTATTTACATAGGTACCGGAGGTTATTGTATTTGAGTTATGGTAAAAGACTACCATACGTTCATGATACAATCGAATGAGTTCGCGGAACTCTGAACTTATAATTTAGTAATAAGGTGTGCATAGTTTCGGCCCCGGGGGGCCCTAAGTCCTGAGCCCACGGCTGTAGATGGAATACAAAAATGGCGGCCAGTTAGCCGGAACTTTATAATCAATCCAAATCCAATCCCGTTCGCGTTTCGTTCTGTGTGCGTTCAACGTGTTGTTTGAAAACAAGGAAAAGTTTGAACAATTTCCCTTCCCTAAACGTACGTTTGCAATTTTATAGTAGTTCTTTGCCGGTTAATAAGCTTCAAACGTGTTTCAATTGAAACAAAGAAACAATTTAAATTGAAAATTTTCTTTTAAATAAGGGTACAAAAAAAGCTACATAAGTTCTATATAATAAGTTCTATGTACCTAATAAGTTCAATTAACCGAAAAATTTACAAAATTCTAATTTACTTGTACTATGCTTAATTATTACTAATTACTAAATTAATTGTTTACACGTTTTAAGTCGCTTAAGGTTAGGTTAAAATTTCGTTAATTACTTGATAACTTAATACGTGTGAGCCAGCCTTAAACGCATAGATAAATGAAGATAGGTAATTAGCTGAAATCTTGATGACGTCACACCGAAATCATCAAATTATCTATTATAAATCAGATAAATTTTAATCAGCTATATGTTGCGTGTAGTCGTAGTATATATAGCTAAATAAGATCGTAATTACCTACCTGAGTCGAAGTGGTCATTATCATAGAAAAAATAATTAATACTTATAGGAAGAGCAATAACAAACATTAATGTTAAACAATCGTAAAGAATAATAATTGTGTTAGTAAATATAGGTAAGAATTTCTTTTTTCTTCCCTTCTAATACAATTTCGCAATAACGGCTAGTCAATTATACTATATTTCAGGCTATATGTGACATACGACAGACGGCACAAATGGAATAACCGACTAGTTCATATTCCTCTTTCACGCGTTCATATGTCAAAGTGCTATTGCAGTCATCGCTGTCGTGTGTCGTGTTTATTTTATGGAATGTTAGATGTATTGAGGAATAAAAAGGTATCTATTTGAATCTGGATCGGTAATTAATATTATTATCACTATTATGCTTTTTTGAAATCCCAACTGAATTTATAAGTATGACATCCAACTGTACTGATAAACCAGCTACCTAATACGATTAGCTGAAGGACGATTAAGTAATTGACATTTAATTTTTATAACACCTGAAAATGTATATATGGGTCGAAAGCATTTCGTCTCCTGATCACTGCAATAATATGTTTTTACAAATTTTATATCGCTCATTATAAAAAATAATTAAAAAGATATTTTACGTCAGGGTAGGTGAAATGTCTTTGCTTTTTTCACGAGAAAAAATAAGCGATCATAATTTTGTATTCGTCAATTTCAAAGTTCAAGGGGGGCAACGCTGAAATTCTATTTTCGAAGTTCGTTCCATACCTCTCTCTCTCACTCTCAAGTTGATTGACTCTTAGTGTGAGCTGAACAGCACGAAGTGAACCTCAATATCGGAGAATAAGGGCTGATATTAACAATTTGAAAATTACGTCAGTTTTTTTCTCTATTGAGAAAAAAATAAAGGGATAAGCGTGTATTCTGCGATAAAACCGGAGTTACACCCTTTTAGCATAAGCACAAATTAATAAATTAAATACAAGCCCTAGCGAAAAATATAAACTGTCAGCATATTCTTCTTCGTTCTTAAGTTTATGTAATAACTAACAATCTATGGATATTAATCTGAAAATAAATATTTATTATTATTATTATTATTATATTACTCTTTTCAAACAAAATACAGAAAACCAATAAAATTATAGGCTCTGAAATATGAAATTTTGACAATTCTTTCATTTGTTCATGTTAGTTTATTGTTGCATTGTCATCGGATGCACAATCACAATATACGAAGTTTAAAGTTAGTTCATCATGTACAAAGCGTGTAGTGTTCGCAGCTATTAATCTTTTATTTTCCTAATGCCAATCAAACATGTTTTCCCAAAAGCAAAGAAAAAGTTTAGCGATGTCAAAACCGTTCCATATTTTCCTCCGAGCCTGTCGCGTTTGGTTAGACTACTTTGGACTGACCGCACATTTTGCTGACATCCGCCGTCCATTGAGAACAAAAGACTACCCAACAATGTCGACCCTTACTTTTATACACTCTGTATCAGATAACGCATATGAAGCTAAAATGGACCAGCTTTGAACAATGAACCGCATTTTCTAAGCCGATGTACCTACCGTACTCTCACTTCAAGGGCCATGCAAATTTAGTATCTATAGCTTCAGGAACTGCCCTCCAAAGCTTGGAGGTAATTTATGCATAGACAGATCAAAGCACGCCGAGAAGGGACTTCTCACCACCATTGCCGACACTATCCAACATGTTTGATGTGCAAATTTGAATGTTAATCGTTTCATAATCTTGGTTATTGTGCCGTATTATCCACATGATAACGCCTTCATGATTTGACACCATTCGTGGAGGAAACACGTTAGTCATTATGATGTCGCAATAGGACGTATGACTTTTTTCCCACGAATGGTGCTATTTTTATTTTCCAAACATTATTTTTTCAATAACTAAAACTGTTTTCAACATGCTTGCAATGTTCTTTAGTTGATTTAGGACAAATCCGTGAAATGTTACGAGTCTTATATGCATCCAGTATACCAGCGGAGATTGAATTGAAATTTGATCTTATAATGTTCAATAAGTGCCCTTTTTTTTGGTTCATCATTTTGAGTATCATTTGTCTTTAAAAAAAACTATAAAGTTGATTTTTTATGTCAATTCAAATAAAGTCGGCAAAAAAGCAAATATTAATTGTACATTTTTAATGAACAATTCTTTTTCTTGGATGGTAGTTATTTTATTTGCAGTTCTGCATTCTACTTAGCATTCATAAATCAAATAGGTAAATTTAAATAATGACTCTAATGACAGCACAAAGAATTGTTATGCTCTCATCTGATAGGAAAATTTCTTATTATGTCATGTTTTAACAACATGCAATAAAATGCTATTGCGTTATATTTTTGTGTCCTAGAGAAAATCACCTTGATCACCAGATTCAGATTCATTTCTACATACACATACACAAATCACGTCTTTATCCCTAACGGGGTAGACAGAGCCTAAGGTAACAAGACCTACCATTTCATATACAGGGTGTCCCAGAAACCGACGATAACCCGTTAAGGGCTGATAGACCTACTAATTACCTACCAAAATATCACATTTTAGGTTTAGTAAAAATATTTTAGTTTTTGAGATATTGTCATTTTTGCAAAACTCAACTGAGGGAGAAAAATCGAGATTTTTGCAAAAATGACAAGATATCTCGAAAACTAAAATATTTTTACTAAACCTAAAATATGATATTCTGGTAGGTAATTAGTAGGTCTATCAGCCTTTAACGGGTTATCGTCGGTTTCTGGGACACCCTGTATGTAAATTATGCATGTCAAATTATTATGGAAATACTTATAATACTTAAGTATTAAAATCCATATGCCCTTTCTGTTATGTGGGCCCATTGATCCTCATTGTATTGTGTTTTAATTGAACCGTATTTGGTGAGATCGTAACAAGTGCCTCGTTGCATTTTAATTAACTGAACTTGCCACAAAATAATAAAGTTCGGGGTAAAATTAATGCATTTCACAATTCACGGAAAACCAACATTTGGCCGCAATACACAATGGAAATGAGCATAAATGCAACATTTTCGGTCGTAGCGTGCCTATTTGCAACATTCGATAAAACTCACACCGCATTAAAAATAGTCTCGTATAGGCATACTTACAATACAAGTTAGAAATTTGACCGCGTTCGAAAGTCGAACAAAGATGAAAGGTCAATGTTCATGTGTCCCAGCCTGACGGCCCCAAAGACTTGTTAAATAGTGCAGGCGTTAAGCACATTAGTCAGATGAAGAGTCTTAGTCTTGGGTAAGATCACCTTATAACGAGGTGAGGATAGGTGTGGGCTATCATAAATGAAGTCACGGAAATTTAAGGATTTTTAACCCCCCTATCTTTCTTTGTAACTTTTTGGTTTTTAATAATTAAGTAGTTCTTTAGTGTGTCAACCCAAAGTGTCCCAATTATGTGGAGGGCTCCCAAACGGCAAATGAGGATATTTCTCGTATTGAATTTGTGTTAAAAATATCTTCAGTAAAAATGGGAACACGTATAACTCTTTATTGTACACAAAACACAAGAAAAAGATAAATACAGGACAACACAATTGCACAAAGGCGAGCTTATCCCTAAAAGGGATAAAAGGGATCTCTTCTAGTTAACCGTTGAACGATTGACAGCACATTAGTATTAAGCAAGAGTAGACACACAGAAAAAGTAAAAGAACCGATCGAAAACTAAAATAATCCTAAATGGCTAAATTTTAAATAAAGTAAGATATAAAAATAACATTAAGACGTATTCAGGCTTGATGGTCTTATTATTTAAAAAGGTTTATAATTATTTTTGCGTTGAAGAGTACAACTTATTTTTTGCGATTTTATTGTCCGCGAATCATTTAATTAGGTACTTCGTATAATTTAAAAACCCTACTAATATAATACACGCGAAAGTTTGTTAGTATGGATGGATGGATGGATGGATGAATGTTTGTTACTTTTTCACGCCAGAACGGCTGGACAGATCTGGATGAAATTTGGAACATAAATAGATTATAGTCTGGAATAACACATAGGCTACTTTTTATCCCGGAAAATGGCGTAATTCCTGCGGGATAGCGATATAGCGATAAACGCAATTCTATGCAGACGAAATTGCGGGCAACAGCTAGTAATGCTTAATCACACTTGATCGAACAGATCCATGATAAAATGTAGTCGTTTAAGCTATATTTTTCCAAAAAAACCATGATTTTACACTATTTATTTACGACTTTATCTACACTGAAGACGAGAAGTGACATTTATCAATCGTTTTCGTACTGGCGATTTCTGGGAACAAGAATTATGATCATGTCCTCGTTTTTGTCAATTTTCTGGTGTTTTTCTGTTTGTAAGTTGTCTTCCCGTTTTCCTAGTAGGTATCATCCGTCATCGCTCGTTACGCTGACGCCAGTCATAGCCGACCCACAACGATTTGAAAATACCATTCATCAATTAGCCAACGTAACATTGTGATAAATGAACAAATGATTGATAAAGGGCGCGTTTAATAATTAGATTACGTTAGTAAAATCTGTTCGTGTATATTAATTTATATTGAGATATTCTAATCGGGTTTAAACTTTAAATATTTCAGATATACTTATCGTTTAAGGTTAGGTACCTACATAAAGAACTATTAAAATATAACACATGCTGTGGAATACGAGAAATAATACGAGGTACGATAATGTTTACCTTTAAATTTAATGCTTTTACAGTACCTACGAATACTTATACTGTGCTTTTACTGTAATGCAGATATTAGCTAGCTAGCTAGCTAGCAGATTTTTGTACCGATTAGCATAATTTGTGTGTGTTTAATAAGTAAATCAATGAATATCTGAAATGTTTATTTATTAAGTATTATAGATCAAACAGCAATTATGTTAATAATATTTCAATGGGTTAGGTATTTTTGTTGAACTAGTATCATAATCTTTTGCGGACATTCCCTATGACAGTAACTTGTAAACAGTTTGGTATGCAAACGAGTACCTTTAGAGTTTTAATAGAATATATAACCTAGGTAGTACGTAAAAAATAACTTTCGTAAAGTTCTCGTGACGTTAAATTGTTGTGGAATAAAAACTTGTTGATAATTATTTAGTGCCTGCTCATTTCACGTATGATAGTTTAAGATTTTAAGGTTTGCCACTTAAGTATTTGTTCCGTGATTCTAAATAACAGGTTAAGGCGAGCTGCGAGGCCCAGCAGCAGCGCGGAGGCATAGCGCGATGTAAGGAATGGCTCCTAATAGCGCAGTTCACGTGGTCCCGGCCAATTTATTTGTGGTTAAGTGCGCACAATAAATTTCTCAAATGGCCCGTGCTTACACAGACGAAGGCTGTCAGCTATTTATTTCCTAAGTCCCGGGTATATTGTCGAATCTGCGGACGTATTGTAGACAATAGGGGCTTAGATTTGTCACGTGATGTGACAATAAAAACCGTCTATTGCGTGCTATTTGTCGCTTCAATAACTTTACTATGTCTCGTCGTAACGTTTCTTTTATAGTATACATAAACCCCTGTTTTAACGTCCGTGTCCCTGAGGTTAATGGGGAACCCAGCTTTTACTTTCAACGTCTTGAACCTTAAAATTAAGTAGTCATGTCGGTTTCTAAACAAAGCTCTTAGGGCGAGAGTTCAAAGTGGCTCAATTTACATCGAAAAAGTAAGAACGCTATTGTAGTCTATTTTTAAAGCAAAATTATTTGTACATGAGAAAAGATTGAATGTTGTTTTATTAATAAAATTGAAACAAAAAAAAACAAAATCATTTTTACGAAGAAGAGACAATCACAAATAATACGACACTGCAGATGAAGTTTTGAACTTTTTAGTGATAAGTATGAGTGGTAGCTAAGCTTTTCGATTAAGAAAATTCAATTATAGAACTTTCAATTCAAAAACTATCTGTTAGTTAAGGTATAAATTTGTTATTTGCAAAAATTAAATTCATATTTGCAATACCTACCTACTTACTCTGTATAGTATATATAAAAAAATGCTGATGAGTGCTGCTGATCGCTGCTTTAAACCCAACCATATGGGATTGTCAATTAATAGCATGGCTCAGTAATTTTTTGAACCATATCTTGAATAAATAACATACAGTTTGCTCCAAGTTTTTTTGGAAGGGAAGAGTGCTAGCAATGGCGCCAATCCCGGCCAGTGTTCGGAGTAGTCATTGCCACTTTAATTCTTATATAGAGGGCAAAAACGGGAAACAGTGGCCGGAGTTAACGGCACATTTATGCATAAGCACGTTAACAAGACAGCATTACAGCCAGCAAACGGGCCGTTCTGGATTTTATAATGAATCCCGTTTTTAATTTCTACCCCTTCTTCCAAATAAATGTAACGGCGCCATAACGTTCGTTAAAGCTTTTTAACAAATGCACCACCGTTTGCTGTGAAGCATACGTTTGGGATTAGAAGGATTTGTGAACGGCGTTTGTTGGTACTTTACTTAGTATTAATACGATTCCTTGTGTATTTTCTGTAATTTATATTGCACAAAACTCATATTTTATGAATGAGAATGTCAACTTATTTCAATATTCATTTATTCCAGGTAAGGGATTGTTTGCTGGTTAGAGATTGTTTCCTGGTTTGAGTTGTGGTAAGTTTTTTCAATTATTGTATCATGAAATGAAAGATTTTTTCAATTGAATTCTTGTGAAACAGGGTAGTGTCGGTCTTGGCAAATATTTTTTCGGTAGTGTCAGTTCAAAATCGCGTAAGTAGGTAGGTACCTATTCACGTATTTCAGAGGCAATACCTAAGTAAAGTAAATAGGTACATACTCGTACCTACTTATCGTATCGGCCGGACGATTTTTGTGGTCAAATTTGTGAAAATACCATTTAGAATAGGTAACAATCTGTGGTATTTCTTCCACGCTGGTCTGGGAGTAAAGAAAAAACATAGAATGCACCAGATGCTTCTCTTCCTGCGCAGATGGCACAAGTCCATCGAAGGAATGGGCGAAAATCTTAGGAATTATGTAATAGGTGATGCGGCTATCAACCCATCACTATCTTGATTCCTCTTTCCACTTTTACGCCCGAATCATGATAAACGTGGCCTTTAGGTCTGGTTATTTAAGGCTCTGTCTACCCCGTAAGGGATAAAGACGTGATTTATGTATGTATATGTATGTAACAATCTGTGTAGTGCGACAATGCCAACTGTTGATTTTATATTTATGACTGGTCGAATCAATAGATTAATTTTCACAGATGTGATTTCAAAAATCGGCCCATTGAACATTAGAAGCTCGTCGAAGAAAGTCTTTTTGTAATTAATTGTTTCTTTTGAAGTTCCGGTAAAACCACCCAACTATAGTCCAGTACTGTAACTCTGGTCCAAAACTTCAAGGTGACTTTAAGTATCCATAACAATATTCTTTTTTGTTTTTTCCAAGTTCTTTCTTCTGTTAATGAACATATTTAACCATAATAACTTCCTTGTTCTAATAAAAGTCACGTCTAATCGAAAATATTTGAATCAGATTTGGACCGTAGTTGCGAGCTTTTGGACTATATTTGGGTAGTTTTACGGTTTCTAATTGTTATCCAAAACCAATTCGATGAAATCAAATTGGTGCATTATTCTGGGAAAATCGACTTGCAGCACAGACTGAAGCTCGTTATTAATCGCGCTGCAATTCTCCTTCGTTAGTCTCCACTCTGCTCCAGCTAAATACGTTTCGATTTTATTCAAATGTTACGAATACAATAAACAAAATTACAAGATTTGAAAGCGGAAAATTTATTCTCTTGGCTAAATCCGATTACCTAGTCAAAAATATTTTAGCCATCAAGTTGTTGATTTACAACTCTACGTCTTTCTTGGGGTATTTCTGTTTTAAAAGTCAAGGGTCAAAGGTTTTACATTACAAATACAATTCACAAGTTTGCTCGTGATCTTGAATCTTAGGCCAAATAAAATCTCCTTTCCGTGACATGCTATCTTTATTAATTAGGGTATTTTTTCTCAGGTCACGGGACCTTTCATCCTACTATATTTTTTTTTTACTTTTTATCATTTTCAAAGGTATCGACCCTGGCCTAGTATGTAGTTAAACTTTAACAATTTAAATTTATCTAACAGTTCTCTATAATTAACAGCGTAATAAACTTGTGACGTCACACAGGCAGCATTGGTTAGTTTCCGTGTAAAGTTCATACATAAATAAGTCCCAAGGGGTTGCAATGAGCGGTAAATTGCTGTTGAAAGGCTATTCAATGCCGGTTCCTACTTACTCAAATTAATGGTGTTAAAGAGAGACACATGTAAGTAAGATACGAATGAAATGAAGAAGGTAATGTACATCATTTCACTGTCTTCATAAAAGTAACAGATTGCTTGATTATAACTAAATTGTGTTTGTCTGAGTCTGGCTAAGGCACATGCCTTGCACATGCTTTACACATGTAAAAGTTCATATATATGAACTAGTGCTAAACTAACAGAATCTTAAGTACCTAAGTGTTATGAAAGTGTAAATTGATTGATTGGATTGATTCGGTTGATTTGAAAGTAGATAGGGAACTTTGTTCCTCATCCGTTTCCTAAAACCATGAAATATATCAAAGAAACAGGATGAATGTTAAAGATGAAAATTAACTGTTTTGATCTTGGAAAAATGCACTTTTGAAGGGGGACATTTTCAAAAAAACGTGTACCCTTTTTCCAACAAGATTACCTTAATTTCCCATACAACTTTTTCGTGTCAGTTTCGTGACGCCCCATATAAATCGTATGAAAATAGTGTCACAAAACTGACAAAAAACCAATGGACACTTTTTTTCTTTACAAAAATAAATAGTGCTAATAATTCTGATTCAGAAAAACCCAAAATGTCATCATTTTGGAAAAAAAAGTCAAGGGTACATGTTTTTTTGAAAATGCCCAGGGCTAACGTTATCGCTATACGAATTTTGAGCAGTCCAAGTCGCGAGTAACAACTAGCTAATGGTAACATACAGTTTGACTTTCCTACCTAGAAGAAGTAGGCAGCCGACAGTTACTTAGTGGTTTCCGTCTTAATAATACAAATCTAGATCCAAATTAAGGAATTCGGCCAATTATTCTCCTCAATTTACCGATTCAGATTGCATGCCGCAGATTTCCTAAGCAAATACCGAGAAACTTCTTAATCCAATCACTTCATTGTTATCTAATTTCATAGCATTTATTAATTAGAAGAAGTTGGAAGCCATTACGGACCGCGACATTTTGAAATTTGCTTTTGGTTAAAGTAATATACGAGCAACTTCGGGACCTCAGTCGAAAATAAACTAGCCAATGTTTGTTTCGTATTACCGACTATTAACATTTTTTTTATCCGAATGCGCCAGAAGGAAGGTTATGTTTTTCGCGTGTAAGTAGGTATGTATGTATGTTTATTTCTTTGGCACGCTCTAGAGCCTAAATGGCTGGTCTGATTTGAGCTTGGAAGGTATCATTAGATTCGTCTTAGTCGTGAAAGTGACACTAAGTACGTCAAAATGGTAAAAAAAATAAATATGCGCAGACGTTTTTTTAAAACCTATTAATTAAAGCTTGTTGCAAAGAACCTATATAATCGCGGTGCAAACCTCACTGCCTCGTGAATAAATATTTTATTTACGACCGGTAAATTTGTAGGTAAAACGCAGAGATCAAGATTCTGTAGCAACTTTATGAATTTGCAACTTTTTTATATATATTCTTAATTGGAGATACTTATTTCGTTTTAATAATTATTAAAAATCATTAGGCACATCTTAATTTATAAGAAACAGACAATTTTGATACAGACATAGATCCACCTTTAAGAGAGTAGAATTATACAATCCTAAAATGAATTCCTTGATGGGTAGTTACACAAATGGGTTTGACAACAAATGTGGCGAGAACAAGATCGTCGGCAAAACCACAGCAAACGAAGTAGAAACAGTACCTATTGTAAATGTTGTGATTGCCAAATTATGATTTTTATCTTGTTTTTGTAGTCGGTATATGAATAATGATTAAAACTGAATAAAATACCTAATTATTATGTAGGAACATATTTATGATGACACAATAACATTATTTCTCAACTTATTATAGTATATAGAGCCGAAAGTTTGAAACCATTATCATAAAAAATATTTTGTTTGACAGATTTTCTAGCAATTATACAGGTGACTTCTAAGTCGGGAACAGAAATAACTTTTTAGAACTCTTAGAACCCTTGGTAAGTAGGGATTGATATTCTTATTTCGTTTTAATTAATTGAGGAGCCGACTAATTGCGATTACCACTAGCGCTCCGTGTTGATCTTGGGCAGCTTTATCGGAAAACGTAGTTTCTGTTCACGACTTATATTTCGCCTGTATAATTCGGAAAGGGCTAATAAGTTTAAAGTTATTATTTTTACGTAGGTACCTACGCGTTCTTTAAATAGCTTGTTTGCTCCCAAAAATTGGCATCTACTGTCAAAACTCATGCGTTTACTCATTAATTAACGTTATACGTTCTTGTGTTTGTAAATTTTACTTCGTCTATTCATCTACTGAAGTTTATTTGAAGAAGTTAGCTTACTCATATTTTGATCGGATTTTCCTAACACATTTTTTAAAACTCATTGGGACTTCTTGACGAATTGTCCAAGTCGTTGCTACTGCTCTTGATTTGTCCACTGTTACACGGTTGTCCTCACTGCAAGATCTCCCGATGAAATTATACAAATGCTAATGAAAGTCGGCTCGCTCGACGAGATTAGCGTCCTCGCTATGAATTGGGTCTATTTAAGGGTTAATTTCACCCTAATTTTGGACTTTGTCTACTCAAGGCTTAGTTTTGTTTTCCTGTTGTTTATCAGGGTGTATATCTGCGTAATTCTAACAGGATTTACTTTAGAACTTTGTTTTGATTACTTTCAGTATCTAGTTAAAGTAAACTATGACCGTAAACTCAATTGTTTAGTTGTCCTTGAATAACGACCTCCTAAGTCAAGACTGTAATCTTGGCTTGCTAGTCGTGGTCATCGTCGAGGATCCAAACTTTTGTAACGTTTTTTTTGGACAAATAGTGTTGTGGTATCCCATTGCCTTCCACGATATGGTAAGGCTAAAGTCTGGAGTTCGCAGTTGGCTTGGCAATAGAAAGCGCTGCGGCCCACTCTCACATCTAGTCCCTTAGTCGCCTTTTACGATACCCACGGGAAGAGATGGGTTCGTGTTATTATAAAACAGGGCACGACACGAAAAAAAAGATAATCCACACAATACATGATATTTACAGTTAACTTTGGATGATGTGAAATGTGTTTGACTCGTTCATTGACATTGCCAAGTCAGCCCAAATGAAACACGATTGTAAGGATTGAGGCAAAACAGTCGTATTTTCGTAGGCAGACACGCAAAATATGTCCTCGATAAACAGGTTTAATAAATACAGAAGGGATTACAATCTCTGGCGCTTTAATCATAATATGTATTGTATGTATTCCGGACACCGTCCCCTGTGTTAATGAAACTCTTCCTTTGTTTCCAGCTATATCTGGCCATTGTTATCATACTATATAGCAGATGCTTAATTATCTTAGCTTTTTCACACCGTTCTAACAAGTTTAACAGACCAGTACTATCATTTTTAATTTTCATTTCGTTTTTGAAAAACCACGTACTTTGTTTGATCACTAACAATTTAAACGCTATATTCTCATTGTGATTAAACGGAACGGCACTGGGTCCGCGTGGAAACTAAAGCCCAAGCCCTCTCATTGTGAGAGGAGCCCAGGCCTGTGCCCGGAAGTTGGGACGTATATAGGCTGGAGATGATAATGATTAAATGGAATTAATTTTAGCCGAGTTGTTTGAAACATAAACTGTACCTTATTATTATTTTCAGCGGTGTCAGAATCATTGTTTACTTTATATTGAACTACCGTGAGATTCAGATAGGTATATTGTAATAAAATAAACGTGTCATGACTACAAAATAAATATTTTGCGAGTTACCTTGTGTTCTTGTTTATTTCTACCAACAGAGCAGAAATGGCTTCTTTAAATGTAACTTTGAGTTCTACTGAGAGAGGAAGGAAACAAAATTGTAGCCTCCAAGGACAGTTGCATCAGCATGCCTGAAAGCCAGTGTTTGCTACCGACTCACTTGAGTCAAATAATAAACGCTAGGTATTCTAACTTCACGTGATTGCAAGAAATCTTTTCGGCACAATTTACTGTATTAATGAGTTCAAAAATGATCAAGCTTAATCAAATTAGAACATTACCTACTCCTATAATAATCTGCGTGCATAATAAATCTTGAACGTGCTTATTTTTTATGACGCAATTATATCAGAATGTGACAATTATTTCCTGACTACTGTGATAAAAATTACATTATTGGTTTCAAATCGGTTTTTTACCCCGACGTTTCAAGCGCATTTATCGCAAAAAAGCCTTTCAATGGCGCTTGATATGACTTGTTTTTCATTATATGCATAATTAAATACTGTTATTATTATAATCTGAAGTTTATGTTTAAAAACAGACGAAAATAAAATAGCATGCGTTGCGAGGGTTTTATATTACTTTCGTGAAATCGTATAAAACTGTTAAAATCAATTAACCTTTAAGAAGTTTATGGTTTCAAAATAACATGCTGAAACTCAATATTGTGTCTACATACGAAATCCTCAGTGCGCGAGTTCATCTTTAAGTGAAACTAATGATTTTTAGTTATCGCTTTAAATACTTTTAGTTATTAAACTCACAAGGTGGTGAACTAACAGTGACTGTTATATACAAATATAAATTCATTAGAGTCAACAAAGGGCGTCCGAGCGTGGCTAATGAAGAAGGACGTCTTGTTTAATTACCTTTTGTAATTTTTCTCCTAAGCGGGCCGACGTATAAATTAATTTTCTTTCAGTGGCCGTCCATAAGCACCATTATGAGGCCCTAAGTGAACTCTCTTTTGTGTTCTTTATAATGTGCTGTGCAAGCAGTCGCCTAATTTAAGTCAAAAAACAGCCATGACATTCTTAAAAAATCTCTTATCACATAAATGAGAAAAATATTCGAACGATTATGCATATGCAATACATTATCGGTACTTGCGCGCACCCATCGGAAATGGTTCGTACTGTCGCTATGACCTATGGCCTACTAGATACCACTATCGACGGAAATTCGGTCATTCAATGTATCGCTGCTATTTAACGCGGCTTAAGCTAACGGGCTCCTAAAACAGAGTAAATGGAGGATTATTATACCAGCTTCATCCACTCTACGATAAATTTACTGCAAGGCGTCACTGATATAGTGAATGGTGACACGTAGAGAAAATACAATGTCGCAGACTGCTCGCAGCGCCTCGGCGGCATCTTTGCCCTCGTCGTTAAAGAGTTCGCGGCAGAAACTTTTCCAATATTTTTTTCATCACGTTTGTCAACTTCTCAGAGGAGCCCGTATCACGTCGACAAACAAACAATATTTCCCTAGCTGACGCGAGTTTTTCGAACTCATTACCATTCGGCAGGGTGTCGCGAGCAATTTATTGGCTCCGGGAACTTGACACGGAATTCTCTGAGAGTTAATCTTTTCCGAAACTAGTCCAATTGTGCCCGCGCTCCGTCTTCGTTAGCAGCGCATCGCTTTTCATTAGCCGCATGTTGACAGACCAACTTTTGTCCGCACGCCTGACACAGTAGTTCAAGCAATTTCTTTCTGGCTAACTTCTTTCTGGACGAGTTTCTTCGGCGTACGTCGTGACTTTTAACGTGTAGCTTCCTCGTAATACAAAGTTGTTATATTGCACAGTATCGCTCCAAAAAAATCGGAGATAATGTGTATTTTATTGAAGCCACTATTTCATCCATCCTAACGTCGTACCAATTTGCAGTTTAGTCGGTCAACTGTCCACTCGCAGGCTTGCAGAGTAAGTGCCCACCATTTGTAGAACGTTAGATATCTTTACAATGTAGGTCATGAGTTACTGGAGGGTTCTTATCGGGGAATAGGCATTATACCTATTAGTACTACTTTGTTGCTGCACTTTTAGCACAAAGACCCCAATAACTATTAAGCAAGGCGATCTCATGATAGAAAACGGTTTACTTTTTAATTGAATAGCTTTAGTTGTTCATAATTGATACTATTATTTATTATAATTTTGCGTTTGTCGCACCGATAACCATAATAGGGCATCGATATTTTAAATCTGCTCATTAATTTATCTTTTAGATCAAATGCAAGTTATGGTGCGAGGCTGAATTTTATTAAATACAAAACATCATTTTAATACATTCGCTAGGTACCAACAATGCACTACGATGAATGATATCTGATCATAAGTATATCTTCTACGAGCTCTTATAATATACGGACGTTGACTCGGCACCCGCTGGTATTACAGACACTTTTCATAGAAAATAAAACTCTTCTCTCGTTAATCCACAAGGACGCCGTTTGAGCCCGCGTTTATAGTTCTCAATCTTCTCTTGGAGCGCTGAGCAAATCTGCGGGGACCGAATGTCGAAGCCAATGCTCGATGCTCGTAGAACAAATTGCTGGAAAAGACATCTTTAGCCCCAAGACCTTTTACACACTTCCACTGTATTAACTTAACAGTTTCCTCGCCTGACTTACCTACCAGAAATAAGTTGCTTTAAACTAAGCATGAACCATACGTAAATACCTAAACGAATTATTAGCGAGTAACAGATGACATTTGGCTTAACTACTCTGAATGCGTTAGACTGAATTTGATGGCTACAATATATCTAAGTATGGAACCGCAACGGACATAAATTTATTGAATTGACATCGTCGGCAGCCGTCGCTGCCATTCAGCTCCAGGAAACTCAATGTTGCCTAAAGGTTGCCTACATTTAAACCGATTTCATATCAGTGGAAAAGTGAAGCATATATATGTCACGTACAGTCAAAAACGTAAATATATTTACTTTACCAAGACGTCAAAAACATCTATACACCTTTATGCCTTAAGCAATAAGGCCCACATATATTTGACATGATGGCTGTATCGATAGTTATGCCCTCGACTGTACATGCATTATGTGATGTTATAACGTAAAGAAGTTGCAATTTTGTGACTGTAGCTATCAATACATGTTGGGCTTTTGTGGAAAGCTCAAATCCCCTTACTTATAGAGAGAGCAAGCAGGCCTGAGAGCAGCCCTTGATTGAGTTGAAATCATTAAGATCTTAAAACATGTCAGGTACCAGTTTAATATTTACCTACCTACTTTAAGTAAGTGTGTTCTTACATGACTTGAGTGTAACTTAATAGTCCAAGTCGCGATTAGTTTCTGTAAATCCGTTCGGCTTCGTCACGCTAGACATTTTTATCTCGAATGTAAACTCGGAGCAATATCACACCCCTTTCATAATTCGTACGCCGAATTTTGCACTCAGTTGGCGTATCTTACGCTGCGGTTGAGGGATATTTTCGCTTGGGAGGGAATACACAGGAGTAGCGTTACAAATTAACGAGGAAGTCAGTCAAGTGTCAGGACGAGCCTCATTGCCCCGGAGTGACGTCTACACGCGTATGAGTCTGACACCGACGGTTCACGTGCGATAAGTATTAACGTACAATAAACACCTCATCATCACAATAAGACATTTTTCAGAAATGATAAATGAAATTCGCGAAGAAATGTTTAATTGTTGCTATGAGGCACTTTATATCGTTACTTTGATATTAATTCAGATTGTATGCGGGCATAAAGTCTCCGAGTTAAAAGAGCATGAGTTAATTCAGGTTATGTTGTGAATACCTACGCGAGGCAATTATTAGCATTACCTAGAACCATAGCCTTCTCTATTGTCTTTTGCAAACCGTGCTGTAGGTTTGGCAACGTCGGATTTTTACGCTTAGGTTAGGTTCACAAACGATGTTGTCAAACCGCTACGGACATGGCTTAGCGGTTTGGCAACGTCGCTCGTGAACCTAAGCGAAAAAAAATTGTCGCCAAGCGTCATCTGATTCAATTCGCATAGTAACAAGGTCACGTGACAGCTAGTAACAGATAGAAAAATTCGAAGACTTACCCACCTGCTATGGGTGGTGTAGGGGTATAGCACGCATCACGGAATGACAAGGATCCGGGTTCGATTCCCGGCCCTAGCTTTACTTTTCGGATTTTTCTGTGTTCTAATTTTTAGTATCGTTTAGAAATTTAACTTAACACGCTCAGCGAGCGCGTAGTGTCGAGGTTTTGCTCGGACAGGAACGAGTTGCGTTCACTCAGCCTGTATTATTAACGAACTGATGCAATTTTGCGCCAAACGCAGATAAGCTACCGATTTGCTATTAAGTCTCGCTTCCACCAATCGGTCACGAACAACAGTTGAACAATTGAGTAGATTTTGTCATTTCGATGCATTAGACTGAAAGCGTGTTTAATACATAATGCTTGTTTCTGTTATGACTAGGCGTATACGCGTAGATATTTCCCGAATCATAGTACTATTGTTATACCTACAGCACCAGGGATACGTGATATTATTAAACCATTTTTAAAACGTCCGTTATACACGGTTTTGATCTTCGCCAGCGAAGGCAATTCTTAATTTGAAAGGTAGTCGACTGGCGTTTCCAATTTAGATTAAAGTCTCTAGCTCTATAGACTACTAAATCCGAGGCACTTGTAGACTTCGCGTACCTACCTGCCTTCAATATTTTAAGCACAAAAAAAGAACTTGCCCAGAAAACGTTGAAACATTCGACTGTTATTCCTCAGTCACCTGTCTGTTGAAAACCACAACTGAAGTTGGTTATTCGTGTTTAAGCTCCCCTCGAGACGTACGACATGTACGTATGTATAACTGAAACTGCGGTGCCTTTCGCAAATAGCACAGATAGCGCGAGGTACACATATTTTCGATTTCAAACCCTTTTCTATCCAAAGCTCATTCAGAGTGATGATCTTTGGTAGGTACAAGGACATTAAAATTACTAGCACGAAAGGGGTGACGCAATGACCGCATATTGGTGGTCAGAAACCTGGCTCCCGCGGAGCTTTCGCGCACACGCATACACGCAGGTGCGTCTGACGCAATCAATCATTATAAAAGCATCAGTAGGATGCTTGCACTTTACACCCAAATGTTAATGACCTCACGTTTGTTTCACCGTAAATAGGAACGTTGATTATTTTATTGTAGTTGACACATGACAATACGTATAATAATGATTAAAGGTGTCATTTATCATTTTTAATATTATGCTATTAAATTATAATCAAAGACTATCTGTTTCTATCTGTTTTGCATGTCACGAGCACATGGAGCAGATTCTTGGTTAAAACTAAAATTATAAGATGATTTTAAGTTACATTAGAATAGTTTTTTGCGAGAAGCTGCAGGCCAAAACATAGTTTAAAGTTATCTCAAATAAGATACCATTTGAGTTGTCCATACATTATACGAATGCGTAATTTCTGCGGTATTTCCGTAAATATTATGATTTGTTTCTAATCAACAATATTGTGCCATTGATAGATATCGTATGAAAACACTATTAAATTAAATACATCGTAGATTTATTCGACGTCATGTCAAAACTTGTTGGTAAGTAGAATAAATATCTACTTCTGCTTTGCAGGAGATGTTCAGTATCATTTTCACTGCAATAGTTATAAATTTCTACTGTTCCAACATTTTTTTGGAATGAGTTCTCCAATAATTAAAGCACCTACGTACCTACATGTCCTGCATCAATCAGCTTTCGATTCGCATTCCGACCATTACTGAGGTGTTAACAGTAACACCCAGTAAACAGTTACTGGCACAAGCATCGTTATTGGCTGCGAGTTGTTACGATTTCGTAACATCTAATATAGGCGATATAGCATCGATTTTCACACAAAGGGATGTTAGTAGCACAGTAGCGGCCCCTTTTCAATAAAAATCACATTTTCTTTCACAAGTCGACTGTGGCTGCCTGGGTGACATTCATGGCGGAGTTTAGTGACTTCCGAAGTAGCAGGTTATCAGTCTTGGTGGAGGGGCGGAGGGGTGCTGGAGGGTAAGGCTGGAAGCTGCGTTGGATCTCTCCCCTCACATTCGCGTCCTCAGCCCCGGCGCGCTCGGACGCGTACCGCCCGCGAATTTTAACGTAAAACGGTTTACGTGACAACATTTTATTTATGTACGCAACGGCTTTTATTTTACTTACTTAAACATCGTCTGTTCTGCTGGTTTGTGGTCGTGCTGGAGGTTTGTAGTGATAAAAGTGTACAAGTGACTTTAACGGTTCCTTCTTTGATCTCTTATTGAAATAAAATATGAATGCCTGGCGATAATGGTGGCATTTGAGGTTTTCCCCGGTTCCCGGTTTCCCGGGTTTGATAAATAAGTTGATCATTTCTTTACCAAAAAGTGAACGCGTGCCTGCGTATTAAAATTCAGAGAACTTTTAGAAAGAGCAAATATTGTAGAGTCGGTATTTGATCTATTCTCATGCTTAAAAACCAAAATTAATTAAAAACTAAAAATCGTTAACCAATAATATCAAATATTAATTCTGCGAATAGGCCGCAATTCGCTTTTATACGTGTTTTTATCATAACAGTATTTACGGAAAAATCATAATTGCCCAGAAGAATGCGCCGCAGAAACTTTGAGAAAAAAAACAAAAACAACTCTCAACTCACATACATGTAAAATACAAAAATAAAACAAAAAATAAATAAATTCGGAAACATCACATCAGATTAATATAGACGTACATGGCCTCTTAGATAAATACTAAAAAAGCAATCTAAACATGTGTAGTAGTATCTACGGGTCAAAACAAAAAATAAGTAGGTTCCCGACTAAGTCATCTACATTCAATGAGTTGTAAAACGGCCCAGTATATAATAGAATGAATTGGAAATGTATAGTCTTCGAATGTCTATTTATAAATAATTGTATATATATATTTCCTAGGTTAGCACAGAACAATTATAATAATTAGTTCTAAGGTAGTAAACTAGAAACCTTGCAATTATCTTAGTCATTTATCTCATAAATCTGGACGGATCAGTCTGCGTCTCGAGATATAAACGCCTGTCTTTATCGACCGCTTTCTATTTATAAACAAAGCAAAGTTCGACCGCAAAAATATGCAACGATAGCCTAGTTTATTATCACAACAACTGGCTTAATGTAGTATAAGTCAAAAGAGCCATCTTAGGTCTACGACGCAATTAATTAAATAATTAAATGATATGGATTGAACCAGAACGAAGATAAATGTTTTCCTTTCTGCTGGTTGATAAGCCTTTGTTACGAAAATGACCTGTAAATTCAAATACGTGTATTGAAATGGGAAGCAACAGTCGATTGCCTCATAGTAAGCTATTGTTTGGCATTGTTTTTATTAATTGGAGCCAATGTTCTTGAAGAAGAATTTCCTATTCAATGAGAATTTGGATTTGATTGTAATTCCTTATTAATTAATATTGGCTTTTTTGAGTAGGTACCGGGTGTCACAAAAATGATTAAATATATTTCATATACACGTCAGGTTGGTCTATCTGAATACTACTGCGAAGTTTTAACCAACTTTATATCACAACTAACAGACGACGGACAACCTAAATAACTGGAAATGCGAAATTTGGCAGACACATAGGTATCTAGAATAGAAGGCATGTTATGATATCCCCATGGGATAGAGGAGCTAAATAGCTATTGATATTCTGCTACAAAGGTGATGCCACGGGCTCGATTTAGTTATTGATAAACCACAAAATTCGGATTATACACAAACATACATTTATATTAAATTAATTTTATCTATTATGATAATATAATTTGCGTGATTTCTGCTTTTGGTCATTGTTCTCTTATTAGGATAATTAATTTTTGAACTACTTTTAAGCGTATAAATCTGAAATAAATATGTACCGGTGGTGGGTAGGTTGTTTCCATGCTGGTCTGGGAGTAAAGACAAAACATAGAATGTACCCTTTGCTTCTCTTCCCGCGCAGACGGTAAAAGTCCATCGAGGGAATGGGCATAGGAATCATGTTATAGGCGATGTGGATAGCATAGCATAAATTTCACCACATATATGATAAGCAAACCTCTACAAAAAAGGGTAAAAAAAGACAGTGTAGTCTAGTATAAGTCTTCCTTCGTTTTCCTATACCGTTTTTGAGCCCAGGTCAATGACCGTAATATTTATGTTCACTGATATAGTAAACTATTGCAATGCTGCCCTGCCTTACCCGTACTAGCTACCGGCCTTCATCGCCATAAAAACTATAAAATCGCGCTTTCAATCCGGACTCGAGTGCCAAGCTAGTTTCTATCTGGGATGATAGCCTAGAATGCCGCTGAGGTAGGTACATAGGCACTTTGTAATCAAACCCTACGTTTAACCATCAGTGAAAACAGCAAATACCTACTCGTATATACTTGTAAAATAACTTGTCCTGACTGATATACTCAATTATTGTTCATGTCTAGATTTAATTTCGAAAAACGTTCAATGGCATACAACGTACTACAATGCATTATGTTAGAAAAAAAACGAGACAGTGACTTCATATCATTTTAATGATCTGATTTTAGCGTCTGCATTGCGAGATCGGAGACTTGCTTAATTAAGTGAAATTATTTTTTATTTAAAAATCGTGTACCTACATATAAATAAAAATAATTGGCTTAGTTTGTTGTTAAACGTAAATTCCGAGAACGGCTTTTATTTTATTAAATTAGTTTTAGTTATTTATATGTAAAAAGCTGACATATAAAAACTCGCCTCATTTGTCCCACTGTAGTATATATACACTTTAGTTTGGCCTTAACTTTTTGACAATAATTGTCACACAACGAAAATGCTGCAAGTGTGTGTAAAATGGTCCATACCTACGCATTTTCTGCCTATGAGCAGAAAAAGACGCACTTTCGATCGATATGGTGACTCGCGTAAAAACACACTTTCCGAGCACATGTGCATTGTAAACATCTCTTTATTGCGCTAAAATTTATAATGTTTCATTTTTATTTTATCCCTCTGGATGGCGGGCAAATACATTATTTACTGAAGAAGTTCTGGTTCTATCAAAACATCTCAAATCTTCGGTAAAAACTTTCTCAATACTTGTGCTCGGTGCAGTTCTTGGAACGTCTGCTCTCCTGCAAGTTTAGAAAATTGTATACGCTCGCAAATTACTTACTTATTACGGGAGCAGGTAACGCGCGTTTTCTCCTATGCCAAAGTACATGTCCACAAGTCATGAGAAACGTCATGTTTTTTGTTTTAGGCGTTTGTAGGGTAGGGCGTACAACAAATTTTTAACTTTTGACTTAAGTATACTGTTCAAATACCTACCTACACACACGAAATTACATTTTCTTGTGTGACTAAAAAAGTCGGTGGACAAATACATTTTAAATAGTTACTAATAACCTAACATAGTAGCTTAACGATTATCGAAATGTTTCACAGAGTCCAAGTAAGGGAACAATAGGATAATCACAGTAATTAAGAACTTAGGACCGACAAATTACGCTGAAATTAGAGCAAAGAAGGTTAATTACAATTTAATTATTCAAATGTGACAATTCATTTGAAACATAACTAACTCAATCGAGATTATGTGGGAGTTTTATTTGAATAGGTAGTTGTTAACAATTCATTAAAATACATAGCTCTATTTGAATGTTAAGTGTTCAAAATCAGTAACAATAATCATAGTCACCTCGTAACAGTTAAAAAACTGTACCTACCTAGTAACATACCAAAAACGGAAACTAAAAGTCCATCCCCCAACTTTTTATTTTATTGTACGCGTCGACCATCATGTACCCAGCGGAATAGGAAAAGTTTTAATTTCGCAATTCGTATTAAGAAAACGGCGGAGATGCGCTTTACGGAACATCGGCCGTTATAAGATCCGGAATCGCCATAATATATCCTGAGTATTCCCGGAAGCACGATAGCTGTATTTTTCTTCCTTTTCCGCGCATAAAACTTTTGTAATTAAAACGTCAAAACCTTGTTTTTTATTCAACGAACGAAATTCGGCAAGTATTGATTTTACTGGAAGCGCAAACATTGAAAATCGGAATGTTTTTTTCTGTATATTTTCAACGAGTGCTACTGTTATATCATGAAAGATATGAAACGGTAAAGTTACTCATTTACTAGTTTTCATTACAGCATGGTAAGTAATGTGAGAATAGAGATTTTGCTTCATAATTAAATACAAACTTTTAATGTAATACTTAATGGACTCATATGGTTGTAGCTGTAGCAGTCTGTCTTTGCAGCTGGGGTCTTAGAAATCTGAAGTCACTTTTGCTGTTACGTAAAGTTGGCAACAGTAGTAAACTTCAAGTTCCAACCTAATATCATAACTAACTTGTTTCATTGTTATGTAGCCACCATTTACCACAACATTTTAAGTTTGCAAGAATATTTAGAAATACATAAGTGTATAGTTAACGCTGCATACACCTGCAAAGCAATTCAATGGTGAGTGTGAAGTTCTCAATCTGCACCGTGTCCGCATAGCAACTGTAGCCCAAGCCCGCTCATTTTGAGAAGAAATTCTGCCCAGCAGTGGAACGTATATAGGTTAAAAATATGCTGGTTACTTGACACTAGAAAAATATTTACATATCATTGGATACTATTACATTGGTTTCTATTGAGAAAGGTGTGTTCTATTTTTTTTTGTAAATTTGTAAAATTGGCTATGCCATGGTTGCTCTCTTCTGTTTAATTTAAATACCCCTCGATCGTTCATGTAATTGAAACTTTTGATTTATATCATATTAATTACAAAATTTATTACAAATTTCACGGTTCGTGATCAAAAAGGGCCAGGCTGGGGCTATATTTCTTGAACAGGAGATATCGTTTGCAGGCCTTCAAATGGCGCCTTTGGTTCGGTTCCACTGAAGCGGGAATTTACAACGGAGAGGGCGTGGTAAGGGAGAGACTGATGGGTGAGAATTTGACAGAGGTCGTTAATTATATGCCTGTCGGTCTCGCGATCGCGAGCCAAGCTCCTTGTGGTTGAGGGAAATTACCGCTCCTGCTCCGTTTTACATACGCACAGCTTAAAATTATGATCAAGGGAAACTGGATGTTCCTTGTAATCGTACACAGTCACGTTTACGAAGGCCTGGTTTTGTGCTAAATGAAAATCATCGAGTACTTAAAACGTTTAATAGCACTTAGTTCAGCATCGACGCACAATATTGGACCTAACGTGCAAAGCAGCGTTACTTCCGTGAACGTCTACGTTCTAAAATAGGAGAGTAGACAAAAAATTATGTCAAACATACCATTCCTAGTTCATGACAAAAACCTGCTCAAAGTAATTATGACTGGAACATTTTCAAATAACTCTTAATTGCTTATCGACAAGCGATAGATTGGTGTTTAATTGCACAATCGGTCTCATTCCAGCAAACTTGTCTTAAAATATCGGTCAAGACCGAATAGAATAATGGTGTGGTGTAATTGACGGCTCCCTCAAGTTAGCAATACGTAATTAATTCTCGGTTACGACCCATCTATACAATTTGCATGGTGTTAGAAGGCTTTAGGGGCGCGTTTTATACGGCACATTTTCCACAACATTTAATTTAACTTTCAACTGTTGAGATTCACGTCATTGTTTAACTTTTAGCACCTTATTGAGTTGTTTACCTATTTGTGTGAATTCTGTAGGAAGCCAAAATTTTGCAAAACCAACTCAAGTTAATTATTTTGGCATAGAATTTAAAAGGCCTAGGTACGTTTTTAATTATTTCTATAAAAAAAAAACGAATAATTAAGATTGCGTAAATTTCTTATCCCACAAACGTTCACCTCGAAGGAAACTTGGCTCATTTGACCCGCAACGAGAAAGACCTACTTTGTGGAACAAGTTTTTCAGCTTTTAGTGCCGTACTTTCCATTCATCGTCGTCAAGCTCAATTAGGGGTACCTATCGACTCCTATTCAGTTAATAAAGATACTTTGAACAGATCGCATTCACGTTAAATCTTGACGAGTAACTTTTTACTCCAGTTAATTTTAATGGCTTCAGATTTGTTTCATACTTTCATAGTTTCTATAAGTACTTAGTTATTTTGTAAAGCTTTCAAACTTTGATCCATTACCAGTTAGCAAACGTGTAGCCTAGATTGATGTCAATTAATGTGCGTAATGATCAAGCGCTTGAGATTATAGGCGAAACCTGCTTCTCGACGTGTACTTAGGTAGTTGTTGACACTATGTCCTGGATAGTGCATAATTGCATTACCAACTTTAATGAACAAGCTTAAGCAAGTACAAACGCACTACATAATTAATTTCGTCACAGATATCACTAGATATTTAATATGATTGCAGACAGAAAAACTTCGATTACCTACTGACTCGAGAATCTGGGAAACTTTGATACGTGTTAATATCTATTTACATATTTCGTTAAAAAGAAATTAAAAACCAACAGTAAACAATACATGTTGTGTGCAGTACGGAAAACTTCCAGTAAATAATCAACTTTTGTTGCATGGTTTTCTCTCTCGATCTTGTTGGGGTTTCAAGGTTCAATTTTTTAGTTAAATAGGTACTAAAGAATTCCCCTGACCTGAATTGGCCTGATTCAATAAAATAGTAAAGAAATCTCTCACGGGGAATTAATATTCGTCAGTAACACACCACCGAGTAGGTAAATTTTCCCTCTGCTTGCTTAAATTTAATGCATATATAACTAGAGTAAAGTCTGTGGGACTGATTTTAAAAAAGTGTTTTTCTGTAAAAAGACATGGCAAGATAGTTTATCATTTTAAAACGTGAAAAAAAATTAAGTATTCATTAAGTACATTTAAAATTGCACCTACTCGTTCTGCAGCGGCTGTGTGATCCCGGAAATAACAAAGCTGGGTCAATTAATTTTGACAGTAATCCTCGCAAAATCACTGATCTATTTGGGTACAACCCTCACCCGAATCGGGTATAAGAGTCACACGGTATCGGATCACAGCAGATTTAGAAGCGCCACACCAACAAAGCTTAACCTAAACCTATTATTAAAAATAAAAACAAATTCTGTCGTTAGTACCGTACTCCAATACATAACAATCGGTTTGGAAACGTATTACAAGCAAACAAAACATACAAAGACATATTTAAAACGTTTTCTTTGGCGTGCTTCAAACGTTCAATGATTCAGAAATAACGAAGCTGTGACAAGTCAGCCTTTGCGAAACAGATTTGGCATAAACCTATACCGAATGCGTAGAGTAGCGTGGAGTTGTTTTGTTGTGTTCACTAAACAGCCCCAAGAAAGCTTAGTTAATAAGGATGAAAATAAATAACGATATTTACGGAGCCAATTTTCAGTGAGTCGTACAGTCTCATAGTTATCTTTCCACCTACACAATGTAAACAGGGTTTCTAATCTCCGTAATATTTTATGCCCATAAAACTTTCCGAAGGCGACCTTCGCAGGAGACAAAGGGTCGAGGGGATTATCCCGACTAGTTACCTGCTTTTAATTCGAATTCCCTGTTGATTCAAAATTTAAATTTGGACTGGTAATATACTGGCACCCTAATTAGTTATTGGATTTGTCGCCTAGCGTTTGATCGTTTATTTGGTTATATCATTGGTTTCTGATTCTGGTAATCGTCTCTCTCTTTCTCTCTCTGGCAATCTTAATAATATAATAATCTTAGAACGTTCTACTATAGATGAAATACTCTTTATCTTTATCAAAATGATGTCATATGAAATTTATAGTGATAAAAAAAACTGTAATACTTTTTTGAGTTATATCCATCTACGACAACTAAACCAATGTTATGGAAGTAAAGTTAAAAAACCACCGCGATTTCATTTACAATGGAAAAAACCACGGCTATATCGGGGCTCTCGTTTGGAAGCTACAATGTCACAGACAGACACGTAAAATTCATAACACTACTGATTTGTGCTTGGGATCAATAATATTTCGAAGTGACCTCGACAAAAAATGAAACATACTTCTAAAAAATGATAAATGGCTACAACTAAAGTATAATAAAAAATGTAATATGCAATCCAATTCAATTTATCACGCCGTTAAAGGAACCGTTAAAGAAACTTCACTGTTTAAATTAGTAATAAAATATAAATACATATAATAGACGTCGTGTCAACCGCCCTAAGTAGCTTTTCTTTTTCAGTAAAAAAGACTAATGGTGTAAAGTGTTTTAAGAAGATTAATTGTCACTGTGATACAAGAGATTTATGAAAATGGCGATGTGGTGGATGTGGCTGGTGGTAGTCTGCCTGTCCTCAAAAACTGGGGCTACAGTTTATGATGATGACTACGACACTTACACAAAGGTCTACGATTTCAAAACTGCGGGTAAGTCCAAGATAATTCCATTTAGCTATTGTGCAGTTCAATATATTTGAAAATGTGGAACGTACGATATTCTCTCCAAAAACGTAGTAACGCGTTTATAATTATGATAGTTTATTTAGTACGGTCAAGTGTAAGAATAAGTATCGATACGAAATTCTCAAAAATATGACCCACGTCCTTATTACGATGTAAGAGCGTATGATACTTATTTTGAAACTTTGACTAGATACATATTATTACACTTGACTGTACATTAAAAAAAAGCATCATGAGGAAATAAAAATTCACTGAAAAATACAACAGTAAAAGAATAAAATCACAATTATCAAAAGTAATTTTTACCATTCCTTGTATAGAATATCATTACAATAGTTCAGATTAGATAGAACGTAATAACACGTGACCTATACAATGCTCAATTCTTTTATTCTTCATGACTGTATAAAAAAACTCTGTTCAAAATAAATAAAATCGCAGAACAAAGAAAAACAAGGATATGCGAAAAATTTGGGAGGACATCGTCGTCTAATATAATATTCTTACCGCTCCTACACATGAAAATCCGTAGGTAGATCTATCAAAAGAAAATTGCTGCCCGAAAGGATGAAACGTGAATAATAAAACGGGGCTTTGTTTGAAACTAGGTATTCGGTGACCTACAATCAAAAGGTAAGTGCTTTGCAAAGCCTATAGTAATAAAATGCAACCTACCGACACTTTCCTGATACCCATGTTACAATGGACCTGAGCGTATTGAATCTTCTTTTTCTGTACCAAGAACTGCTAAATACAGCGACAATCTTATTCGTTGTTTTGATTAAAGACCGAACACTATTTCACTTTATAAAGATAGGTTTGGAAGCCACGAACACGAAAGGTATGAGTATAACGAAGTTTGAAGAGGTCTCAAGTTAGTACTTTTGCGCTTGGAGTTCGGAATTTCCATTTGATTTGTTTGTAGTGAAACTTCACTAAGTTACTCGAAAGTTCTGTTTATATTAACACGTTTATTTGACTAAGATTTCCAGCACGTGACACCGGGTATTTTCTGTTTATTTGTAGTAGATATAAGCCGACCTATACTGACCTAGGTACTCCATTTTTTATAATTTGGTATTTACAATAGGTGTAGACGATTGAATGCAAACAAAAAGAAAAGATTTTAAGTTACATTGATAGGTACAGATCGTCAAAGACAAAAAATACATCCGAATTGAGAACCTACTCCTAGTTTGAAGTCGGTTAAATTCAATACAATTATACATTTTTCTGTGACTATATCAAGTATGGTAGGTACACAGATGCGCTTATTTTTTGCGGCTTTTTTTAGGTACTTACTTAATATTCTCAACCCAACAAGTTTAATATATAATAATATTATACATTGTTTTTAGTTATGCGCCTTAGATACAAAAATGTACTTAAAACAAGCCTCTTTTGCTTTCCTCGCCTTTTTTGCTGTGCTCTTGTTATTGTAATTCAAGCAGACTATTTCACTACCTACGTTTTCATATTGAAGCAGCATGCAGTAGTAATATGGGAAGGCATGGCCACCACTCGTAACATGTGCAAGTGTGCTCGAAAGTCCCTGGTTAGGGTAACGAATGCACTCATCGCACTGCGAGTATACTCTGTAATACAATTTGCCTCCTGCTTCTCACGCTATTGCCATCTTGGGGACAATTTGGTCTAATGCTTGTGCATCTTGCCTTTTGTCTAAAATATTTCGCGAAAATGGAAACGGCTTCAGCTTTTAAAAGGAATTGAAACTACGGAGGCGGGAACAGCTTGCAACCTGACCTTTTCTTCGTTTTAAAGTATAAGATTTGTAATCCCTGCTAAGCAAACAAAATGGAAGTGGAATTACTGCGTCCCAGCAGGTTAATTATTGAGAGTGAAAAGTAATTAAGCCAGTCTTTTACCTCAGCGGGACGCAAAAGCTTAATGCTAAAGAAACACAGTTAACGCCGTCGTCGCCTTGGATTACGAAGATTATCAAAAGATCAGAGCGACGAAAAATGCGCGTTCGTTTTGAATACGGACTGTGCATAGTACGTTACAAAGGTCTTTGAAATGTAAAACTCTTGTTCCCTCCTTTGTAGCATATCGTTAAAAACCTTAACACATTCGACGTTAAAAACGGAAAGAAACCTCCATGGTGACTTTAATCAGGATTAGTTGACCCTACCTTCGTTTACGGACTTACCCCGTACCTCGTTATACAATAGTGGTTTAGCAAGGTTAGGTAGGTATATGTATTTACGCATTTATAGAAAAGTTTGCTATGAGGCTGTGACTTTTGTTTAATGGAAGCCTTTTTTACTGACTGTAATTTTTGTTGACCACGAACTACTAGAAGTGGGCCAAATTTGACTTTCAAGATTAGTGTTCCAATTTTCAGTGTCATTTAGAAATTAAATTTCTAACGGTAAAGCCGTAAAAGTAAACATAAAAAATCAAGAGGTCAAATTCTTGATTCATTTGATAGTACCCATCATTTGAAAAACAGTGCCTTCTCTTGTCCCTGATGTTCCACGGGAGTTTGTTATTGTGTCGTAGGTACTGACACACCATTCAAACAGATGACGCTTCGCGACAAAAGTTCGCATATTAACAAGGTTACGTGGCAGCTAGTAACAGATAGAAAAGTTCGAAGGCTTACTCACGACGAGGCGAATAGGCGATAGCGAATGACGAGGATCCGGGTTCGGTTCCTGGCCATAGCGTTACTTTTCGGATTTTTCTGTTTCTAATTTTCAGTGTCGTTGGGAAGAAATATGTCAGGATCGTAGCAAGTGGAACAAAGTAGTATCTGCCTACCCCTATGGGAAAGAGGCGTGACGGTATGTATGTATGTATGTATGTTGGGAATTTTTTAAGATTAGACTGGAACAAACAGGCACCGTCGCCATCGCGCTAGAGTCGCTGCTCTTAATTTATGACAAATTGCGTGTTCTGATGTTATTAACTTATCTAGTGTAACGAATTTATTGAAATTTAATGCTGCTCCGAAATATTTGAGCACCTCGCCCGCGACGATATATCTGATGGCGACTGTACATTCCAAGAAATTCAGTTAAATAAATGCTTGTAAAAAGTAATGAATAAGGTAAATCAGAGAGCTGTGGAAACACTAACAAAAAATAGAACCGACCAACAGAGGTTTTTGATGGGAAGAGAACAATGATCCTTTATTATGCACCTATAGTCATGTCGTGAGGATGTTTTTTTAAGCTTTGAAGTGGAGTCCGAAAATCATCATCAAATTCATCCTACTCGATTGGGTACAAGCCATACCTTGAGTTGAGAAGCTACTAAAACAACTGGCTAACACAGTAGCAGCTAAATACCCCTCTAGCTACCTCACCCTAATAGATTTTCACAAGCACATTTTCTTACTCAAATTAGATTAACCTTAAGAGCGGAGAAATGATCTGGAGTGATTGAAAAAACCTTTTTAACCAATCCTTTATGCAGTCTCTAAAAGAAGTCTTACCAAAAACTCAGCTAAGGTAATATGATTAAAACATGAAAGTACATTTGCGTACTACATTATTTGATATCTTCATGTTTGCTTCGATGACAACTTACAGTCTTCCATTAAGCCAGCTAACAGACTTGGCTTAAATATACTTATAGATAGGCGTAATATTCCTTGGATCTATATTATCATTCACTTTCCCTTACGCCGGGGAACGTTAGTGTAAATTGATACTTCACCGAAGGCGTGTTAAGTCTCACGCGTTGTTATATGTTATATCTATTCTGTTAACACCAGCTCACATGTGAATACAGTACTCTGAATAAATTCCTCCATTTAAAGTAATACTCCACCTTGAGACAGAGTACCTGTAAAGTATTTATTGTACTGCCATAAGTATATGACAGTATACAAACTACCTGCTTAAAATTATCCGCATAATTACGTTCACCGGAGATATCAAATAATATAATTCTGTGTTGTGGAGATCATAGAAGCGTAATCATATAAAAAGGCGGACGACACATTTACAGCCTTTTACATGACACGTCATCAATGACAGTTCAGGATCGGAGGGTCCCAGACGCGATTGAGAGTCAATGCTGTTACGATTCCACGGTAGAGTGATTTTATCCCACGATAAGCTATCTCCATGGAATTGGCTTATCGGAAGGACAGCGCTACACGTCTTCGTTTTACTGATTCGTCTACCCTAGATAATAAAACCGCAATTTGTTGGTTTCGCCCGCAGGATTTTCGTATTTTGATCCGTCTCGCTTGATTAGTGATTCAGTCGCTAACGCCCGTCAGACTGGGGCCTTGCACTGCGCTCGGGACAGAACCCCATTCTACTAATGGGGCTGTTCCCTAGCGATTAATTAACTGTACACTGCCGAATAATCTCTTTGTTCTGCCCACGACTTGTATGGACACTTAACCAGACCTTGCTCCATGAAATTAACCGCTATAATTTACTGCAAAACATGTTACGGGTATTGTTCTCATCGAGTTTGCGGTGCGTTCACTGCATTTCCCCTAGCGAGTGTTCATACTTTGGTGAAGTTCTTTTGGCGACTGAAATGAATGTGGAGGGGAGGGAAAAAGATCACGTAGAACGTTAATGAGCATTTAGCGCGATAAGCACGAGCGTCTAACAAGGATTGAAGCAGGATCTGTTGAAGCAGTTCGCATTAACATTCCAGGGTAGAGGGGGCAATAATGCGGGTGTTATACGGCGAGCGTTACACTCGAGCTAGCGCGCGCCTTAGGGAATACCGACCGGGCCTTCGCTATACCTTTTACACCATTACCAGTTTACCTTCATAAGTAGATTTGTATTAGTAACCAATTGACCTAAAATCTCGAGGTAAACAGGGTCAGGCGTAGATCACGAATTTAAGAGATATGTATGTCTTTCCCAAATCCCACAACTCAGGATGGATCAAATTTATGTATAATCTACAGCTTTTCAAGGTAGATTTAGGCACATTCTAACTTTAAAATAGTTTTAGCTATTAGTTTTAGTACTTCCCTAATATATGTTTTTATATGGAATAAACTGTCTGTTTTTTTCCCAAATCATAATAATATTATCATGAAAATATCCCTCGTGCACGACACCACTTTGTATGTGACTATTTATATGGAAAATAACGTAATACGTGTCGCCCGGAGCAAATTAGTTTGCACTCCACGTGTCTCCGGGGAGTATGAATGACGAAGGTTCATTTGCTGGTATGTGTGAGGCGAATTTGTGTTTAGGTGCATGGTTGGATAGAAAATCTCATGCAACCGTTAAACTTTCTTAAAAGTTGAGGCGATACAGATAAGGTTGGTTAGGTACACAGCAATCCATGAATGGCACAGTTGGATTCCCGCTATGGCAACGGTAAAAGGCAACGCACTTGTCGGTGTCGGGTGTGAGGCAATATTATTTGGCGGGGGTGCGTTTTGTTTACAAATTGCTCGGCGGCGCGTGCCTCGCCTCCCCTCGAATTACCTCAAGATATAGCGACTGCTGCTACCCGCCGATAATTTTACTTCGAGCTTGTTTTATACGCACGTTGAACGGTGATTTCAAGTGTAAATGGATTGCTTCGGTTTACGGCTTCCCTTCGGCTGATGAGACGACAACGATCAGAAACATTAGATTTAACTGAGATGCGTCTTTCTAATCTCATTAATGAAATTTGGCGTGACCTGTCAAACTCAAAGTAATGATGCCGAAAGATTTCAAGATAAATCCCTATCCTAACGACAAAAATGCTGTTTCCGCTTATTTCCGAGGGTCGGATAAAAAAATATTTATCCATCATTCACGGGTCGTCTTTGGAACTGGGCTATCGTTTTTCATGAAAACATTGTTTCGCAAGGACAGCTAGGGGGAATTATGCGCGGCTGCTAAAGTCAAACTTAATTAGAAGAGTTCAAGTAGATAATTACTTGAGAGCTTAATTTATGTTTCAACGAGTAAACAATGATTTACCTCCTTCAACGTCGTTTTCTGCTACACTTTACTCTAAGTTACACAGTTTTGTAATCTGAAGTACCTAGGTACCTTAGTTCAATTAAATCACCATGTCAATTAAAATACCCATTTAATCGTGTAGCATTGTCGATTTTCCGTACGGTCAAGTGCGAAAATAAGCAACGATACGAACTTCTCAAAAATATGTCCCACGACCTATTACGCCGGTGTAAGAGCGTATGGTAGGTAGTTTCGAAACTTTTACTAGAAACATAATTACACTTGACTGTACATGAATTTAAAAACACACCGATGTTATAGTGATTGTAAATCCAGAAATTGAAACGATTGAGCTGGTGCTCCATTGAACATTGCATACAATAAACGTTTCTTATTTTCTTATTCTTATTTGAAGCATAAAAGTAAGTAGTCCAATCGAGGGCATAAATATCGATACAGCCATCATGTCAAATATATGTGTCACCGACCTTATTGTTTGTGGCATAATGGTGTATAGATGTTTATGACGCCGTGGTAACGTACCTACACATATTTATGCCCTTGACTGTAACCATTTTCAAGTTACAGAGAGTGGGTTAAAATTCGCTTTCAAGATACTTACGAGTAGGTACCTACATGAATATGACCGTCACAAGCTGAATGTAAAAATAGACGATATGTAAAATTGTGCTCTTATTTGAATACGCTATTTAACAGATGACATTCTGTGCTAGATGCTGACATCTAATATACGTCGGCATCCAGCGCTGACATGGCCCCCTGAAGGTGTCAACCTGTTTGCTGTCAAATATTCGTTTAAAAGAAGCAATACCCATCTCTCGCATACCTATTGCCTGAAGAAATTTTCACATTTACTGCGCAGTTATTTGAATTCGTTTTATACTGATATCCCGGCGTTAAAAAAATATTTGTCTGGAAAATTGAGGTTGGCCGCGAGAGTAATGAAAAAATCTACCGTTAACGCTACATACCCGGGGTGTTTGCCGCGAAATCGCCTACAGGATGCTTGAAATATATATTTTAATATTTGGTAAACGGAAAGGTAAAAGTGGAGTGCCCTATTGGATTACAAAGTACACGAGGAGCACTCATTTTTTTACGAGTCTTCCATTTACAATGAAATAATTCTGGAGTGAGGCCATTTATTCTCGGAATCAGGTTTTCAGAAACAACCGGGAGGTCGAAAAAACATTTTGAAGGGTTTTTAAGCTTCGTTGGGTGTCTCACTTCTGGATACTTTAACGACTTTTTTTGTTTCCATTGGGGGCTCACGGAAAAACAACTGGGGTAACACATTGAATTCTAGTTGTGTATTTTCCACATAAAAACGAACTCCTCGTTTTAATAATAACTAATTACTAATTTAATAATAACAAAATGTTTTTTTTGTTCACAGACAGTCGCACATGCACGTCGACAGAGTTCCGATGCAAGACGGGTCGCTGCATACCTAGCTCGTGGAGGTGTGACAATGAGAAAGACTGCTCCGACGGCTCTGATGAGGACCCTACCAGTTGCAGTAAGTACAACGTGTTAAAATACATTTTTGGCAAAAAAAACTGCGCTCCAGTTGAGCAAAAAGACGTTAGGTAGCTAATGATATATATTTTATACATGTTTTATGGAATACGTAGCGAAAGTTCTTCATACTGCCGAGTATTATTGGAAAAACATTTGTAGAAGCTTTAATACCCTGTGTAAACTGAGGGTCTTACCCTGCGGGAGCCGTGTCATCGAACGCCGAACGTGAATGACTCGGCTTCAACCTTTTTATGGTGAAGTTCAATCTTACTTAAACTTACAAAGTGCTTAAGCTCTACGTCAGATTGCTACGGCGTAGCAGCCTTCTTGGTTAATATTTAATACCGTAGCTGATAACTGTACGACAGGCCATGTAAAAAATAATGTAAAAGCAATAACATACCTACGTATTGTTTACTTGTGTTTAAGGCAATATAGTTTTCCGTTATGATATAGCGATATATTTCCTCAGACTGCTGTCATAATGATAGATAGAACCAGGCGTTTCTAGATCGATGTTCAAGTATGCGACTTAACGATATTGAGAATACAGTTTTGTGGTTGATATTGAATTCAAGGCCAAAATATAAAACAAAAACGGCGCACGAAATTTGGTCGGCAGTGAGAGTTATCCAATTATAACATACAAGTTTATTCTGCACATAAAAACGATTCTACGATACGAGTCGGTACACTTATTTTTATTTTTTAATAATTCTCGTTTTGAATATTTAAAAATCTAACAATTTATGAGAAAAGTTTGGAGTTAGGTAGCACGCGTATTTCGTCCTTGCCGTGACTTCCAACATGGATTAAAATCTTAATTAAGGCCCGAACTTTTCACAATTCGTTTTATGATGTTGAGTTTTACAATTTTAAGGGTCCCAATATTTTATACAGATATATATAATGAAAAGATTAAACTGAATTTTAGGACTAGTATTGAACTGACAACGCCTCCATTTGAAACGAACGTCATCCCTAAGCTAGCTACATATAAGCGTGTGAATGAATAATAAGGCCACACAGCCGTGGTGCCTATTTAAAACGCGCGAGATACGAATTTAAGGTTTCGCGAGAATTTATTTATTGCCCTGGTAAGGAATAATGGGGCAGAACGTGAGTATCCGCGGGGGATAATTCGACGTGTTCGAGACGGGTGAACCGGGAAATTATGCTCGCAACGAAATGAGCGCGACTTGATTCTTCGATCTCAATTCTATACCTGTGCGTACGCGGGAGTAGGAATGCTAACTTGATCAATAAGACTTGTAATCGAATGAGAGACGACCGACGTGGCTGTCTCTGTCACATAAAGATACCCAAAAAAACGAATTAGATTCATGCCAAAGAAAAAATGCCCCCGGCAATAAATGTAGGCACTCGCGTAAAGTAACTTTTGTCATCATGCTACAAAGTTGGAAGAATTCGCGTTAATTAAACGAGACCGAATAAAAAGTGTTAAAAAATATTATTTCTGAAGCTAATGAAATAAAAGTAAAAATTACGAAACCGACAGAAGCTCCCGGTTACCTACTTCTCAATGTAAAACTCAATTATAATAAACATAATTATTTCTGAGCATCAGTTATTTCTCTTTGAAGCATCTCCGTTTATTAATTTAAGGAATTTGCTTGTCTTTAAAAAAAGTGGTTTAACTTGAAATATGTTTATTAAATTTCGCTAACATATTTTTTGACAGTCATAATGACAATCATAATTTATGCCATTGTGGTTACTTGCATACCTACTCCATAATATATTAAGAAAATATATGTCAATTTAAATGTAGGACCTGAAAGTTTGTAATGCCTACTTAACAGCTTTAAGCGGACTTTTAATTCCCTGTCTTTCACAAATTGTAACAATGCGTATAAAGTGTGAAAAAGTTTTGCGAGGTTTTATTTCATTGTGAGGGGGATACGTCAACCGCGCTTCCACTTCTGCTTTGAACACTCAGTGCCAGTATAAGTCGGACCGCGAAATGGAAAAACCTTTTTTATTTGACAGGGACACGCAATGTTTTGGGCCTGTGGCTAAGAACTCTCGCGTCGGATCAGCCTGTACATAATGTGTTATTTAACAATCTCTACACATAAGAATCTTCTTTTCTGTTCAGTCAAGTGACGTTATTACAAAACTGCGCTTCTAATTATTTACATCTAGTTAACAAGCAACCGAGTAATTTGAAATGAAAATTTAAAGAAAAGTTTAAGCTTTGAACTCGGAAAATTGGAAGTTGTTGACAAAGTTTACCTATTTTATTAGGAAATATACGAAGCAAAGGGCCAAGTACCAACAGACAGAATAATTACTCCATAATAAGGACTGTTAAGCCATTTTAATTAATTAACCAACTACGCAGTGTCTCGCGAGAAGATTAATGCATTAGCATTAATTATTTTGTTGTATACATTTATAATTTCAAGAGGTCTTTTAGACTGCCTAAATGATTAAATATTTCTTTCCGTTCTTAAGTATTCAAACTCAAACGTCCCAGTTAAAAACAGCAACAGAAAAAAAAACTTTTTTTTTTGAAGAATATACTTATTATTATTAGCAAACAATTAAATTAAACGTTACACAGATAAGACAATAATTTTTTTACGTACAGCAACACAGAGAACTTGTCCGGAACACAAATTTGTGTGCGCGACCGGTCACTGCATACCGGCGTCTTGGAAATGTGACGACACGGCAGACTGCGCAGACGGTTCTGACGAACACCAGTGTGGTAAGGACGTGCCTGACGACTCTGGACATGCATGACCACAGGGCATGGATCTTCTACAGAAGACTATTCAACATTGCAAGGACAGCATGAAAATATACTTAATGACTGTTCGTGCGTTGATCGTTGCCATTGTTTCAGCGCGGCGACGCAAAAATATATATTACTCGTCTTATTCCTATTCAACCACGGACTTCACAGACGTCTAAGATCGGGCATATATAAATAAATATTCATCCCCAGTAATTTCAGGATAAAATATTTAACAGTTAAAAACATTGGTATTCGACAGTTCGATAAGTGATTTCAGCGCGGGCAGTCACTAATTGGAAGTGCATCGGCGCCAGTCCACGTTTTATGTTCGATATACATTTGCATCAGATATTTAGCATGTGCATGAATTGGGTTGGCAGATGTGGCGGCGTGCGGCCCCGAACAGTTCACGTGCCGGGGTAAGCCTGGCGAGTGCGTTCCCCTCACCTGGATGTGCGACGACAACGCGGATTGCTCTGATGGATCCGACGAAAAAGCATGCAGTAAGGGTTATCATCACTGTTAAATTCTGGGGTCCTAGTGAAAAGGGGTATAATTCTGAATTTTCTACGTAGCTATTTTAGACTTAACCCCTTTTACAATAGAATAGAAAATGGTTTTTCATTTATATCAGACTTATCCCCCTTTTCACTAGGACCCCAGAATTATATTAAGTACTCGTACCAACATAGGTATATAGTTTGTTTTAATTATCAACAGTACCTATCACTAAATATTAAGGAATGCAACGCATTAAAACAGTTCACGTCATCAGTCCTTGCTCTATTTTCCTATCACTTACGATTGGCTTTTTGAACCATGATACGAAAATTGCACGACGCAATTCCAAATATTTTATCTTCATATTTCATCATTTAGTGAGTACAAAGTGCACATCGCTAGTATCGTGTTCTTTGTTTTGACGTCTAAAAATAGACTGGGGTGTCATTTTATCATTAAACAGTAATCTACTTATGGGGTCTTTGTTCGAGCTTTTAATCAGCGCCTGGGTGCTGCTGAAAAGAAAATAGTGTTTGCTCTGTTGCCCGGCGCGCGGCGAGACGGGGTCGGTCGGTGTTTAACTATTCCTCTTCGGCGCTGGCTGTATCAATCAATCATTGGATCCCTCCCCTGGCCAAACACTCTGTATTCTATCAACGCCCGGCTCATCCGTCTATAAATTCTTATCTACCCGCCCCGGACCCACCCAGAAGCGTGAGCGATGACGTTGCGTGTGTGCTTCACCTACCGCAACGTTTTCTTCCGCCATTACGGTGATATGATTATGACATCGTTCATAGCATATTTCTACAGTGACCACCCATGCATAAAGAAAATAAATTACAGCTATTCCAAAATTAAAAATAAAACACCTTCCCTCGCCAGCCTTTTCATGGGTCTAAATAAGCTAATTACCTCCCTCAAGAGCAATGGCACTTAACTATTACCTACATTAGTCCTCTCTCTAAAGGAATTTAATTAAATGTAGAGTCCGTATCAAAGACGAGTGGGGACAAATTTTCTACAGAAAAGAAACGGACGTCTAAGGAATTACAGCCTTCGCTAGAAAATAATTTAATTTAAGTTACGATTTTACCTTAAAAATCTTAGAAAGTTATTTTACTTTTAAATTCTATACTATCGAGACTAATATAATAAAATGAGATTAGTGAAAAATTAGAAGTCTTGTTGTCAATAATACTTTATGATAAATCTCGTACCGTCTCGCTTTCCGCTCGTATCACCTACATATATTGTAACCCAATCATCCAAAAAATCCAAAATGTACATGTGCAGATGAAACGTGTCGTTCTGACGAGTTTACCTGCGGGAACGGCAAATGCATCCAGCAGCGATGGGTCTGTGACGGCGACGACGACTGCGGCGACGGCAGCGACGAAGTCAAATGCCCTGCACCGACTTGCCAACCGCACACGCACTTCTCTTGCAAGGACGGGCATTGCATCTCAGCGAGGTGGCATTGCGATGGAGACATCGATTGTCCTGATGGCAGCGATGAAACGGTGAGAATCATTTTTGGCTTACTTTTCAATACAAAATTGTAGTTTTGCTTGCCTGTAGGTACTTGTAAAGTATTTCTACAAGGCAGGTATTCGATTAGTTGATTCAACCAGGCCGTATCTATGACGACAATTATTTGCAGCAAGTTAATTGGTTTTAGTTGTTTCTTTAAGCGTTAATAATCTTAAAGTGAGCCCTTCCTCATTAATTGAAATTGTCCCCATAAACATAGTAAGATAAAGAGATTCTGATTGGATACCAAGGTTGTGCAGATTCTTAAAATAAAAAAGGGTAGGTTAGGTTACTACAACTTAAAAACCGTAACAGAAATAGATAGAAATTTCTATACTCAAAACGGTTTCATTATAATTCTAGGGTTGCGCGGAGCCACCGAAAGTAACATCGCCGTGTATATCCACGGAGTTCGAGTGCCGGGACCGTATCACCTGCGTCCACAAGGCCTGGGTCTGCGATGGCGACCTCGACTGCCCCGACGGTGGTGACGAAGCCCTAGAAATCTGCCGCGGAAACGTAACCTGTCGACCAGACCAGTTCCAGTGCAAAGACCGCAGCTGTATTCCAGGAGCGCTCTATTGCAACGGTGATAAGGATTGCCCCGATGGAACTGATGAACTCAATTGCAGTGAGTATTATATTTATATTATAATACTTATTTACATTTTGAAAATGGAAAGTCAATTTTGTGATGGAAAATTTATAGCATCACAGCGCTTCAGTAATAAGTCGGAAATGGATGAAGGCATCACTAAAAAAACAACCAAGGGTGTTGCGGTATTCACGAATCTTATGTCAAAAATATGACAGTTACGAAGAATCATATACTCACTATACTATAGTCGTAATCTGGCGTTGTAGTCAACTTAAATAGCTATATAGCAAATGTTTCCGTTTCAATTTGTAACGGAAGTTGCTCAAAATACAAATAGCTATGTGTAAATGCAACTCGCTTGATTTAACTCTTCGCTCAGTGAATAGAATTAATCAAATTAACATTCTGTCCATATTGAGGGCCCCAGTGAGTTAAATGTGTTTGGTACTATTTTACTTTACTTTATCTTATTTAACTGCTTAATTTTGTATAGGATTATTGCCTGTCTAATAAAATATATTATTATTATGTACTAGCTTCTGCCCGCGACTTCCCCCGCGTAGAATTAGACTTAAGAAAGTATTTATACATATAAACCTTCCTCTTCAAACACTACCTATTAAAAACCGCATCAAAATCCGTTGCGTAGTTAAAGATCTAAGCATAGGTACATATGGACGGACAGACAGCGGAAAGCGATTTTGTTTTAAGCTTGGTTTTTACAATATGTATATAAAAGTAATAAAAAATATAAAAATCAAAAATCTAACCTAGTGCCACCGGTATTATTATTATTATTAAATACTAGCTGTTGCCCGCAACTTCGTCTGCATAGAATTCGTTTATCGCTATCCCGCGGGAATTACGCAATTTTCCGGGATAAAAAGTAGCCTATGTGTTATTCCCGACTATAATCTATCTATGTTCCAAATTTCATCCAGATCTGTCCAGCCCTTCTGGCGTGAAAGAGTAACAAACATCCAAACATTCTCACAAACTTTCACATTTATAATATTAGTAGGATAGGATTCAATTAGTCAAATATTTTCAAGTGAGTATTTCTATAAAGGGCAGCTTAATCAAATAAGTATTTTTAGAAACTACACCTGCTCCAGCAGATGTAGATTTAGCACAGTATATGCCTTATTTTTTATGAGTAACACTTTGATATCACGTTTTAATGATATAAATGCAGAAGCGAGTAGGTAATAGCATGTCATAATTACACATAAACGGATAACTCACGTATAAAAGTCGAGTAATGCGAATTTATGTGTAATTATGATTGAGTCTCACGGTAGTTTCATGTTGATAATAGCATGTCTTTCGTAGCCACGTTCTGTAACGGGCACTCAGCCGCATAGCAAATTTTATGAAGCAAATTCCAACAGTTTGACAGTGAAAGCGTTCAAAATAAACAACGTTCTCTGTTTCTAATCTGATCTTTTCCTGCTTGATAATTTTATTTTTCCCTGAAAATAATCTGTTTTAGAGCAATAATCTACAGAGGCGTGTGATAACGCTAAAAGGTTCATACTAGTTCCGTTTTCTTAAATTCTAGAAAGTTGGGAATTCTGGTCAATTTAAACTAACATTTTTACAGTCAGTCGATATTTCTACTAAAATGATCATTCTAACCCTTCAAACAATGCATATATATTATAATATTTATACATTTGATGCCCTAAAAGCTCGTGTAGGTCCCACGCACCTCGATTCTATACTGCGTCTAGGCCAGTCATCACCTAGTACACAAGCTCTGTATAAAGTGAAATCTTAAAAAAACCATTTAATTTTTTCAGCCAAACCTAAGCCAGTATGTGACAAGAAAACAGAGTTTGACTGCGGCGGCGGCATGTGCATACCTCTATCCAAAGTTTGTGACAAGAAACCCGACTGCCCCAACTTTGAAGACGAGCCTCGCGATAGATGCGGAGAGAACGAATGTGCTAAATACAATGGTGGATGCACGCAGCAATGCGTCGACACACCTGTTGGGTACTACTGTGATTGCGAGAAAGGGTACAAGCTCATTGATAACAGGACTTGTGATGGTAAGTTATTTTATGATTTGTGGATTTTGTGTTCTCGGCAACTGATACTTCGCACTCTTCGTGGAAGAAAGACGTAAGTCCCATTGTAAGTCAATAGGACTTACGTCTTTCTTCCACGAAGGGTGCGACTTGTGTAAAATGGAAGACCTGGTTTTAAGCCCGATTTCATGAAATACCATACTTCTATACTTAGTAGTACTTAAAAATGATAACTTACCGTCAAAAAAACATTAAATATCCAATTATCAGTCTAAGCAGTTTTCAACTTTGATTCACTGGATTTAATATAATCTGAAATAAAAGAACGGATTAAACTTTTATAATAATTAGGAATAATAATCAATTATTCACGGACGAAAATAATGAAAGTCTGACGCATCAATTGGTTTCATTACAGATATCGACGAATGTGCTGACGCTGGTTCTTGCTCCCAAATGTGCATTAATGAGAAAGGGACCTTCAAGTGCGAGTGCCACGCTGGGTACGCCAGGGACCCACGGGATCGAACTCGTTGCAAAGCTACAGAAGGACACCCCTCGCTGCTCTTTGCAAGGCGTTTCGACATCCGCAAGATCAGCCTAGACCACCATGAAATGGTTGCTATCGTTAACGACACTAAATCCGCTACTGCGTTGGACTACGTCTTCAGAACTGGAATGATCTTTTGGAGCGATGTCAATGATGAAAAGATTTATAAGTAAGTGTTGACGATGGTTTTGTGCGAACTTATAATCGTAACTGCACCAAATTTTTCGCTGTAGTCACGGGCGTCAATTAATACTTGTTAGGCCGTCGTCTGTCTCATTTTTACTGCATAGTAAAATGGCACTAGTTAATTTATGGAATACTGGAAAATAATGAGATTTGCCAAAATGTATAAACACGTGCGTTAGAAAATTTTCTTGGTCCAATGGATGTTCAAATCAAACCTCCAAAAGCTGCTGGCGACTGGTAGAGCAATGAACGTTCTGGGTAAAGTCTGTTAGCGGGGCTCGATATTTACGGGAAATTTAAATGTCTGTAAATTATTCGGTACTTGGTTTTGTGGATTAATTCCACAAAATGTTTATTTGTAAATAGTATCTACCTATTGACTAAAGATACTTATGGTGTGTGCTTTGTTCTGCATATACCTAGTGTTCTGTGAGACACGTATGCGCTGGAGAAAGGTGCAAGATGAAGCTGATCTTTGTACAAAATATTGGACGATAGCTGCGTTTTAGAAGTGTTCTGCATAGTAAAGAGCGCGCTATAGGTAGTTGAGGCGATGATATTTGTAAGGCAGCGGGCACGGATTGGAGGAGAGCTCATGATAATTGAGAAGTGTTTCTTGGCCTAAATAGGTATTGTTTACACGCGACAATATTTTTTGCATGTTTTTACTTGAGCGCTATCTAATCATAGCATCATCCCGCACGACTCCATCTGACGCAAACTATCAAGATGCGCGTAAACAATGTCAGAAGTTAACAACTAGGCCAGGGTCAACATCGCAAGTGCGCTCTAGCTCTCTAATTGATGTGTCGTCATTTCAGGGCACCGATTGACGAAGGCAGCCAGCGCACTGTCGTCATCGGGGATCAGCTGATAACCTCCGATGGCTTGGCTGTGGACTGGATCTACAACCATTTGTACTGGACTGACACTGGCAAGAACCACATCGAGCTGTCAGACCTACAAGGAAATATGAGGAAAATTTTGATCAGAGATAGGTTGGAGGAGCCGAGGTCCATTGCACTCAATCCTCTTGATGGGTAAGCTTGGGGTCTGCACTTTCTGGTACCCATAATACATACATACAGTTACGCCTCTTTCCCATATGGATAAGCAGAGACTACTTTGTTCCACTTGCTACGAATCTGACATACCTCTTAATACATACAATACATAATAATATACATATATACATGTCAAACGGCTTTCGATACCTACATAAAAATATGTCACGTTCGACACGTTATAATTCGGTCGAACGTTTGAATATTGAACATTTTAGTAACTACTTGAATGGCTTCATAATAATGGAAGATTTATACATTTCAAGCAGCTAAAAGTTCGCTCACATTGAGTGATAAAATGCTATCGTATATGTACTTCGTTTTTTAATCCCTATCAGACTTGAAACAGAGATTAAGTCATACTTGCAAAATGATTGATAGGATCTTATCCATTCTTATATCATTGCAAAGTTCAAAGATTACAAGTGCAATATTGACACAAATATTATTAAATGTGTGCCTATCCAGACTTACTCTAGACGAATGTTTGTAACGTTTATCAGAACATAATTAATGCAAGCGTCAACGTTGTTATCAAGGTAGGTATTACGTGCTGTCACAATAATTTACGATATATTTTTCGTTAGTATTATTATGGAGAAAATATGTTTATTTTTAACGAGGATGAAAGGTTGCCTTTCATTCATAAACTTAAATAGTACGAGACATACATTCACTAATTAAATTAAAAGAAAATCGCACCCAAATCGAATACTGGCATGAAGACGAAGAGTTTACGATTGATTATTCATGATCGCTGCAGTAAAACCTAACAAAATTAGCAGTATTTTAAGAAAGTTAGCTTTAATCTGTATTTACATTGCCTGTATCCCAGGTGGATGTACTGGACCGACTGGGGCCAGCAACCTAAAATAGAGCGCGCCGGCATGGACGGCTCTCACAGGCAGACTATCGTCGCTTATGACGTCAAGTGGCCCAACGGACTTACTTTAGACCTTGTCCGAAAACGCGTGTACTGGGTAAGTATCACTACTGCCAACCAGCCTGATAAACCTTGACTTGACCTTATCTTTAAATGGCCCTGTTTAATACTACGTATGTTTCTAGGTTGACGCCAAAATGAACACGATTTCGTCATGTAACTATGACGGCAGAGCACGCCGAGTTATCTTGTACTCGACGGAGGTTCTCCGTCATCCGTTTTCCATCACGACCTTCGAAGATTGGGTGTACTGGACTGACTGGGACAAGGCGGCGGTGTACCGGGCGAACAAGTTCAATGGACAAGACATCGAGGCTATCACTTCTACTCACACTGTAAGTTCGTAAAATTGAAAGTAGTCATCATCAATACGAATCAGATGTCCTTGCCAACGCTATCTCTAGACCGATTCAATTATTATGCACTAGCTGTTGCCTGCGACGATATCAGCGAAGAATTCATTAATTGCTATTCTGAGGAAAATATGTAATTATCCGGAATAAATGTAACTTTTTTTTATTCCTCAATACTTAAGTTTCAGTAATAACTTTCAACGGTTTTATTGTGAAAACACATTAAACAGATAAAGAGTTACTTTCACATTTTGTAAAATATTGCGCTGGATTTTTCAGGGCATTACCCATTCCAAACTAACCGAACATAATATATATTTTCCCTAGCTACAAAACCCCATGGTGATCCACGTGTACCATCCCTACCGGCAACCTGATGGCGTGAATCACTGCGCCGCGGTCAACGGTCACTGCTCTCACCTGTGCCTGCCCGCGCCCAGGATAGGCCCCCACTCCCCCCGCGTCTCCTGCGCTTGCCCCAACGGCTTGCGACTGCTTCCCGACGACCAGATGTGCGTCGAGGACAGTAAGTACTATTTCAAATATATTTTAATCAGAATTTATTTTACCAGATTCCACGTGCAAGTGTGGCCTAAAATTTTGCTCTCATCGTGCAACAATGACTGACAGGTTCTAAAAGCTAGAGGATGTGGTGCTGCAAAGCAAATCAGCATCTCAATCAAGGTAGAAACGACTTTCTAAGATCCCGAGAGGGTCAGAGCGGGGTCTACGTCGGATGGTCGAACGATCGTTTGGCCTAAACTGAATTTATACTGATAACATTGCTTTTTTCAGAAAAAAACGCAACCTACCTTAAGTATTCTATATAGTTTAAATATGTAAAATTTTTTCGTAATATTTCATTGACTACTGGAGAAATTTTAGACCATTCAAAGAAATTTTAGTTCATTCGATCAAACAAAAAGTTTACATAAAAAAAATCGGCCATACGAAAGGCGTTGTGAGCGTGTTTGGAGCATTAAGCTGCAGACCGTGTCGCATTCACTTAACAGGTTATGACATTGAGCTCATAACAATGCAGTAATTTGGTGCATATTAACGAGTACCTGGTTTTTTGGATTGACTTATGTAAATAGGTGAGAAAATATTTACAAATAAAACACAATCTGCTCGGAATAATGGTAGATCCGCTACCCATCAAAGTTTTTGACTAAATAACTGTATACTTACACCTTATGTAAGTGTAAGTATATTTTGTTAAACATAGATAGTGGCTACGAATGTGGTTTAGTTAGACAAATACGACACATGTTAAAATAGCATTATGGCATATGGTCTTTCGCTAGTTATCTCCAGTCTCCAGACTATTATCTATATCTACTTCCATCCTACTGCTGGGAACAGGCTTCTTCTCTACATGAGAAGGCTTCGGCTGTAGTTCCTATGTGAGTCCAGCGCATTGAACTATTTCGCAGATGTGTGCGTTGTTCTAGAAAACTTTCCTTCACCGAAAAGCTCCTGATAATTTCAATAAAATGTTGCACAAGGCTAACATGGCTTGCTAATATTATTATGTGTACTTTAGTAGGTACCTACTTTAAATTAAAAATGTTAGAAACCCTCCACGCATTCATAAAAAATGTATATATTTTTATGACAAAAATGCCTTACATCATTTTGAAAATGAGCTGATACTCTTCAAACTACTGGGCCGATTTGAAAATACACACACACACACAGACATCGACGTAAAACCTATAACACTCCTTTTTTGCGTCGGTGCTTAAAAATATAAGGCAGCTCATAAATGTAGATGCTAAGCATGAGTCACTTCGAGTAGGCAGATACTTACTCAATGAATCAGTTCAAATTTTGTCATCGGGAGGAAAAAAAGGTGTTAAATGTAAACAACTTATAGGATAATCCTGGTATTTGTTTGTCTTCAAGATACTTATCTTAGGAGCTAAATAATTCAACTTAATACGTTTTACCAACAAGTAAAGTAGGTACACTAGTTTTTGCAAATATAACGACGGAAGTGGACAGCAAATGACGCAGAACGCATTTTGTAAAGCAAACTAAAGCTTTATGTCAATATTAACGAACTATAACACCTTTTTTTGGCGTGTATTAAATATGCGCAAGTGTTCGTGCGTCTGTTTGTTCGGTGTGATGTTGATCTACGATGTACGAGCGACAAATCGCAATTTGCATCGCCGCTGTGCGTATCATGACCTGTACCTATTCAAGTTGCATTTCTTTTGTGTCTCACTTAAATAGTAATTATTAATTTAAATAAATAATAGAGTCAGCACCATATATATCTGATAATTACGATATAAGGAATTTATTTTATTAATTAATTTTGTAATGCTCCTGCCCAGCAGTTGGACGTATACATGTATATATAGACTGGAGATGGTAATGATTTTCGTGGCACTTTGGTGTTGTCATAGTGACTTCTCATTTATCGACTTTACCTAAATGATATCGACATACTTAATTAACTTTAAATGGAATAAATAAAAATGCCCCTTTCACCTCCGCCGACGTAGAGCGTGTTTTCACGTATATGACTATAAAAGAAGTAATTTAAAACAAGATAATACCTACGGAAAAAATATAAGACAAGTAATCTATTTTTTTCTTTTATAGACAAACTAATGGAACATTTGCTGACTTTGAACATGAGATTTAAAAAAAGCACTAAACTGAACTGTGTATCTCTATTTCGCATTTTCAACCACTCAAAAGTTACCTGCAAGAGATCACTTTTTAGCAATATAACCGGTCTTTGTCAACCTCTACTTTTGGCCTTCTGTAATATGTTGTGTTCTATATTGTGTCGATTTTATATTTGTACATCACGATTCGATAGATGTGAAGTCACTACGACAATTCAAAAGTGCGACTCAATGTCCACAATGACCGTTTCCGTTTACGTTACAAAATGTTTAGAAGTATTCTAGAGTTTTAGGAAATTATAGAAGTATAATGTGGTGGTAAGTAAATATATTTAAAAAATCTCTAAAGATTGTAATCCAAAGCAAGAAAAATAAAATATTTTGCATGGCAAGAACACTCTTGTAAGCGATAAACAGATCTTATTTGAGCAACAGAGACGGCTAGCTCGTTGAAGACTTCGTTCTTCAATTTAAGTACAATTGGGAGAGGTCAATAAAAGGTAGGTATTTATTGGAGTTGTCACGGGCATGAATTGCTTTGATTGATGGAACCGAATCAATCTATTAGCTGTTACTGACGTATATAAATGGGTACATACCTTTTGACGATTATGGAAACATCTGCAATCAACATGTTGTCATGATCCTACCCATCACCCTATAATTCGACAACTACCTACGTACCTAAATGAAATGACTTACAATGTACATAAATAAATAGATAAAATATTTGGAGCCAGTTTGAACGTGATGCGTATAACATTGTTTGATATTGGATAAAAAAAAATTAAAACCATAAGCACACCAGGAAACAATTTTTTTAAAATACATGCCCATTCTATGGTTATTGCGTTTAGTTTACACGATAACAAAAAATACGATGTAATATTTTAAATTATGTTGTATGGATTTGGCATTCGAATAATTTCATTAGTAGGTAGTTCTTAATACTTGGAACACGCCAGACAGACACGGGTGAGCTAAGGACAAGTGCACTTAACGTGCAGACGGAACGCAGACGAGAATTATGGAAACGCTCGCGCAGGTTTCCCCTTCTAAATAAGCCAGTCAGAAGAGGATGGAGACAGTAGAAACGGCGCTTTTTCCTGCCCCATTGGAGTCAAACATTGACTCTTACGGCACACATTGCTTTCCTGGACAGTGACCCACAATGTTAACATTATACCAAACCCCTATTGTTATCGGGTTCGAACGATTACATTTTAAATTTAAATCGTGCTTGCAAATTCGACAACTCTAATTCATGGAATTCCATTTTATTGCTTAGTGTAAAAAACAGCAAAATTTTACTATCCCTCGTAAAATCAAACATCATCAACGTAAATGTCTTTGAGATCACGGTTTTCAGGCATAGGTACGTCAATACTCGCGATTATTTTAGCATCTTTTATTGTATTTATGACTAAGTATGAAAAGAAAACCCTGCCTTCATTGTTTTAATTTCCAAAAAATGGAGTTCTTTTTTAAATATTTACTTATGACAGATTATTGAAAACGAATCTTCCACTCTCGTTTACGTTTGCAAAAAACCTTAGCACAATCAAAACAATGCGGCATTTTTGCAAGCGTGCGCGTATAAGATAAATCATAATCAATTTCAATTACTCCGAAATAATGATGATAATATTCTAGATAGTCACCGCTCGGTGTAGACTATTTTAAAAATACGTTGTTCGTATCAGCGTACCGCGTATTCGACACGTCACTCGATGACGCCACATCGTACGATGTTTTTCGTACAGTTTCATTCGTGTAGGTTTCCGTTAATCATGCTCGGCTTGGTGCTACTCAATTCAATATCAAACCAAACTGACCGTGCGTGAATCGTTTGTCTCTTTCTGTTGCGACGAGGTTAAATATGCAATGCATATCATTATAAACTTACAAGTTACTTGTACATGGTAATTTCTGATCGAATTTGGCACCTCAAATAAAGTATGCAGGACAGGATTTAACTGAAATTATATTAAGTAGATTTTTTAAGATTAGTATTTAGGTACTTTCAAAGTCGGCTGTTTCGCTTTTCACGGTTTTGTGTTAGAGCCTATGGGCGACTAGTCCCAGTTGTGACTTAAAGTTTGCTTTTACCTAATTACTTTATAAGCTTTAATGTTTTTATCGAATTGTAAATAACTTGAAGAAAACTTCAACGATACTGAATAGCCTCACTGTAGTGGAAATACCAACGTAAAACCAGTGCGAACTGACTCATAACATAGATACGGCTTTGGGCTACTTACTTAATACAATCAATACTAATTGTTTTCGCAATACCGTATAGATATGATATCGCTTTCGAGCATTGTGGTCAGTTGTGGAACGAATAGGTACCTACCTATTCGGTTTTATCGTAACTTTATTTACCTACTTAACTTGACCAGACGTAACCTTTAATTGTTTATTTACTCTGAAGTAAGTACACTTGTCAGAGTTGCCAGACAGCCTTTAGTCATTCAATTCTGAGGCTCGTATCAATAGACAGTATTTATCCTGTGAAACTATCGATGATTAAAAATTAAAATAATGGCCTTATTCACCTCATACCCTTTTGCGTACAAAAGGAGAAACCAGAGCACCATTCATTCAACTACAATCTTATTTATGAATTTAATTTCCTCAAAAGTTAAGTATTTATACCTTCTGCCTATAAACCAGCATAGCTCAATTATTAATCAGAGTTAATAAAAGTGAAAACCCATATTATCCTTAATTTGCTTACGAGTAGATGGATCTAATCCAAGTGAGGTAGAGTACCTAATCCCTAATTTTGAAATTATAGTAGGTACGACTAAGTTTAGTTCCCATATAGTTTTGTCGATCTACGATTTACCTATTCAAAGGTACCCACTAGAATTGTTATCGCTTTTCTTTTACAGTTGAATCTAAATCTAAATAAATTGAATTCATTCATAAATAAAACACCTATGATTTTAAAGTTACGTGGTACCTATTATGTTTGTATATTATGGCCATACTTAGTTAGCAGCTAAGCAACGTCAAATTATGATGTATTAATGACACGCACACACGCATCTATCATCTGCCACCATTGTGATGGGAAATTACCCAGTGATCCCGAGCTATTTTTAACCATGGAAAGGAATTTAAAAGACATGAAGCGCCAGTGCAATTCAATTTCACCCGATACAGAAGCCAGTGCACGACAGTTGGTGTACTGTATTAATTATTTATAGGTAGTCATGAGACATGACAAAGTAAAAGTATCACGCGTAGGTACCTACCTACATCTATTTAGATAGGCACGCACGTGTTAAGTGAACATAAACTTTGTGGTTCATAAAATAATCTATAAGACTTTTAACTTTTAACTTTCGTATTTATACAAGTATGTATTACTTTCTATGGACTATCGAAAATTTATTCAGAATACCAGCTTACAAATGTGCACATTATGTCCACAAAACACTTGGGTGACCTTGCATAAACTAGTTTAAAAAATCGCCTACTAAACCGCCCCCCCTCTCGAAATTCAAAAGCAATACGTTGCCCAAGCTCAATGGCTGGGTAGTGAATAAGGTGAGGTGACGTCACGACATCACGCCACCTTTCGTTTAGTCAATTCGGACGCGATCCGGCACCGCTCTCGGCCTTGCTAACGACCGATGTCTCTGTATTACATCACCGTACCTACTCGATGTGAAACGTTCATTGAACGCTTCAGTATCTAGTTACTTAAGTCTTGTGTTAGATTCATAAATGCATTGTAAGTAAAAGGTGATGATCCCCGTCTGTAGTAACAATTATCTATGCTAATAGATTAATAAACAGTTAACAACTAAACGAGTGTATGCGTTACATGTGGGGTGGTTGGAACTACTGAACGTATTTTAAAAAGTATTTCGATAAGAGAGCTAACCTCTGATTAACATAGGCTTATTGCCTCGGGAAAGTCCTACTTACTAAGTTCCCGCTGTATGATGGAGTTACGAGTGGTAGGTAATAAATTTAAATAAGTAAGTATTAAGTATCTGAAAATTCTTGGAACCTACATGGATAATACAGAAATCTATACAAATAAAAATAACTAATTACAAATGGAACAAAATTTAATGTAAGATCATTACTTGCGAGCAGCTCGATCAATTTGGATGCGTCGTTAAAGTTAATCAACTTTAATGAAAAAAAAAAACTGTAAATGGGGCGAAAACGCGGACGTAAGTTAAGCTGAGTAATAAATACCAATAAAGTTAAAAATATAAAGTAACGTTTGATGGAAAGCTATTTTTATCATAATTAGAAAAAGCAATCACTATAATTAATCTCAAGCAGGTATCTACATATCATTTACCTATCTAATCTCCTTCGATTAAAACACATCGTGGGTTTTTTTAACACCACGGTTAACCAAATGGTTAACCCAACACAGTTAACGGTGTGTGCCGGATCGCGTTCAGTTAAATTGACGGAACGTTGGCGAGTTTAGGAGGCGCGGCACGGTCGGCGGCGGTACACTTGGCATTTTTGCATCAGTCGCCGTGAGCGATAGTCGCGTGCACCGCGTTTTCACCAACTTTATCGCTCACGACGTCCCATAGTCCAAATAATAAACTATAATAAACAGTAACCACAAACAAAAACATACCAAACAAGCAGTTGTTAAATGTAATTTTATATAATAAAATCTACAGATTCAGTTAAACCAGAAGTGGAGGTGCAAAAACCGACAGGTTCAAAAGAGAATATAGTTCAGGAAAAACCTGTAACCAGTGAGTATTTTGTGCGATTTTATCCAGTTTCTTCAAACTTGTCCCTTTTCTTGTCAGTTTTACCTTTTCCTTACTTTGAATAGATTTTGTGGCATTTGAGGTTATATCTACAAAAATGTAAATGAAAGTGAATGTGAAATAGTGTGATGTTACGGTTAAACGTGTTGTGCTGTTGAGTTTAACATAAACACGAACTCTCTTTTTATTATTGGAGTTTATATTCACTCAAATGCTACAATTTCTTTTCTGGAATTGCGTTCCTGAATGGGTTGATTCACTTACATCGCTTCAGATTAGATAAGGGTATCCATTTAAATTTGGGCGCAGGCGCATTGATCATCACTAACAATCATCGCTATCGACTAACACCACGGTTCATTGTGAATGTTTAAACAATATCTGTGTGTCTTCAACATAGGAACCTTGACTGATTTGCAGGGCATGCCAAGAGTGTAATACCCAAGCTGATGAATAACAGCTTTGAATGTACCCGGTTAAAGACTTTTAACACATATGCTGGATTTAAAAAGAGAAGGGCTAGGCCTTCTCTTGAAGTGGATACGTGTTATCGCAAGTAGTGAGGATTCTACTGAAGTACCCGAGGAGCCGCAAGCTTTGGCATCAGTGGACGGAGAAGCCGAGCCAATGAAGGCGTATTGGGAGAGCGACAAAGAGAATCTGGATGAGAAGCAACAGCCATACCTTGACCTTTTCCTAAAAGACGTTGCTCTGGAGAGGATACCTGACGCTACCGAGAAGCCTACCAAAGAATCTCATTACAATTTCGACAGACTTAGTCTAGTTTATTTACCAGAGGCTGTGAAAAATTTTAACGTGCAGGGTAACGTATAATATTGTTTACATGTAATATTAAAATGGGTTCACATAAATTCAAGAAGACACACAGATCATTTTTGGACTGGGTGCATGTAACATTAATTTGCAACTCTTCTAACTCGTGTAATTGCTTTTGCGTTAACAAATCGTTTATGACGTTAATCGATGCAAATTTCTAAATAGGTTCAGACTTGAGCGATGCGATAATGTGGGGATATGACAGTTATCAGTTAGTGGGATCATTAAAATCATTCTATTCCATTGTACATGGCAGTGCATTGTGGGCATCCACATTTCAATGCGAAAATTCCCCTCCTTCCTGTTCCCTTTTGTTTTCTTTGAAACCACTATTGTGACATAAAATTGAGTACGACAAAAGTAGCTATAATCTAAAAGTAGGTTAGCGTGTTTGAGTTACATTTGGCACGTACCATTGACAGTATGTAGCTAAGGGTTCTTAAATAGATAAACTAGTACGATCTGGTTTGAAAAATCTGTGCATACTAATTTGTGTAATATGATGTTCATAGATTTCTAATTTTTTAATGGCTACATATTTAAACATGTAACTGTATGTGTTTAAATATGCAGCCACAAATATATTCAACTAGCTGTTGCCCGGGGCTTCGCCCCTGCTGCAATTTTTTTCAAAAAAATATTTTATAGAAATCTTGTCCAAACAGTAACAAACACAACTAAAAAAGAATTATCCAATTCGGTGCAGTCGTTTGGATATTATGCGCGTACATACATTTCGACGATTCATTTTTATTTATATATAAACAGATAGTAGCGTAAAAAATACGAGAAATGCTTAGGTATGTTAAATAGTGAATAAGACCTTATTAATACCGGAAAACTCATATCGCTATTGTACAGAGTTTGTTTACATCAGGTCAATAGCAGAACAACGTTAGCATTGAACTTGTATGATTGATGACTAAAAATTCCATAAATATTCCTTCGTCGTGTTTACGTAAGCACTTAGGAAGTGTTTTGCAAAGTTTTACTGACAGCAAGTCAACAACTGTAAATACATCCGCTTTTGTCTCTAACTTGTGCACTTCTCATAACTGTGTTAAACGCTTGAAATCCCTAGGTGGTGGTTCATATTATTATAAACCACTTGCGGGTATTTTCAGTTTATTCGTTCTTTTAAATTTTCACTAAGCGAGAAACTGATCATACCTGCTGAAAAAAAAATCGTGTCGAGAAAAAAACTTGCTATTTCCAGTTATATTTATATTTCCTATCTTGAAAACTTCAACACAAGAAAGCTAAGGGCTAAACTAAAAAGTTTGAGTAAAGACAAATTCTAATATTTACAATTTTATTTATTATTTACAACGATGAATTTATAAAATTCGATACTGGAAATATCAAGGGATAAAGTCAAATGTAATTTCTCTAACAAATACTATTTTAACAATTACAGGTGTGCCAGAAACACCCAAAACTGATCCTGGAATCTCAAACAACGGGCGCGATGCTGGCGTGATCGCCGGCATTGTTGTCGCTGTAATCTCTGGAGTTATTATATTGGCAGCATTGGTAAGTTCATCACACTATAAACCATATGACTATGAAAAGACCAATGAGGAGAATTACTTACTTTGCATTATCTACATATATTTTCTCACGCTCTGAACAATTGTTATTTCTCAATCAGATTTGAATAGAGAGAGAAAATAAACCCTATTCGACTGATAATGCAATAGAAAAATGTATAAAAACATTTAACGACCACGATCTAGACGTGTCTTTGAACGAAACAAGTGGTTTCTGCCACGATGCAAGGTCGTCTAGAAACTTTATTGTTAAAGAAAATTCAGCGATTAAAATAAACGTAAGCAGCATAAAGCGTAAACCGGTTAAAGAACCTCCAGTATTGCGGAACCATCTTGTTTAGCGTTTAAACTCATCTATTTTTATGCATTAATGACTCATTAACTGATTCATCAAGCACATTCTACCTAAATCGGCTATCTATTTTTAGTTCTGTGCAGATTAAAGATAAATCACTTCACAATCATGACTCAATTTGAAATCATTCCGCAAATGAACTCTTGGGGTCTTGGCAGTGATATAATACCTGTAACTGAAAAAACGTGGACAACTCTTCCACCCACGTCACTGTGACTGTGCATGGACTGTTTACAGTTTCTGTCCATGAAACCACTATTGTCCTCGTGATCATGTTGCATATTTGAATGGCACTTCTTAATTAGGTGTTGGGTGACACCGCCAGTATTGTTGAGAAATGAGGTCAGCTTGTTATGAGATTTTGATTGCTTTCCGGAAGCCCTATTATTCGTTGACGTCTAGACATTCAGTTTTCCTAGAAACTAGATAACAAACAAGACTAGTATAGGCAAAAAATATAATATAAAACCGCCCAATATTAACAAAGGAAATAATCCGCTTTAAAGACGTAGACAAAACGTATCAGGCACCTGGAAAGTGATTTGATTTAATCTACAGGAAAATTAATTGATTTCAACAAGGCTCTTACGTTATTACAAAGATTATAACTAATTGATTGTTTTTATGATTGTGCTAATATATCGCGCATTCCTATGAAATTTGCACGTACTCGTAAACATCGGAAACTTAGAAGCGACGGCCTCTATGTTCATTAGAGATAATTTACTCGATTATAAAACTGAATTGACAAAATGGGCTACTCAATGAATTAATTGCAAGTTGTTTCTGATTACATCACGTCCAAGACGATAATGCTCTATTAGCTCCAATTGGTTCAAGAAGACGGCTGCATTTAACATTTGGCTAGGATTCTTACGTCATTTATTACGTCCACAAAGTCCGAAATTAGAGAATAACGTGATTAAATTTATTTTCTTCAGATTGCTGTGATTATGTACCGGCACTACGTGCACCGCAACGTCACGTCTATGAACTTTGACAACCCTGTTTACCGCAAGACCACAGAGGACCAATTCGCGCTCGAGAAGAATGGCTATGCACCCGGCAGCAAGCTTTACCCCAGCACGGTGGGCGAAGAGGTAAGAGCGCTGACCGCCATGGAGTGTACGCTTAACATACAAAACAGCCTAAGATAAGTCGCGCAAACTCGCACTGCCCTCCTTAGGAGCCAATTAATAATAAGTGGGTGTTCTAGGTCACTGAACCTAATTTAGAACTAAATTTTCAAGATTTTAATGTAAGCTAAAAATATTGCAGAATTTTTATTTTTGAAACATTAATTCGATTCTAAATGTAACGATGAAATTATTATAACGGTATGACCCCAACTTGACACGGCCAAAATAATAGTATTGTAAATAACAAGATGACGCCTAATATTTAGCTAGTTGTAAGGTCTGCCTAAGACATTTTAAACTCGATGTACTTATAGTTATGTTTATTAGGACTTGTTTTAAGGAATTTATAAAAGATATTTTTCTTTTAGTGATTAAGAATTAACGGTAATTGATTGTGCCAACATTTTTACCGCAGTCAGTATTAAACTATAGTTGCCAAATTGTTGGTATTATATTGTAGGTAGATAATAATGCTGTAAATAGTCCCTTTGAGATTGCCAGTATGATTTCGATTCTGCCTATCGCTTTAATTATAACAAATAATGTTTTACTGCCGAATATTTATTTTTCATGCATTAACATGCGAGGGCCATTAAGTATCGGTAAGTTGTTTGTAGAAACTAAATCGTAGTACCTGTTATGTAATGAGTATAGTGCATACCGATTTGTTTGCGTGTAACGTACTATTAAATTTGGCTTTCTAGACAGGTATTAGTCACCTGGTGATACTGAATGCATTTTTCTAACTTACTTTTCTGTTTCAGGCCCAAGAACCACTCAACACGCCCGGTACAAACGAATTTGTATAGTGCACGAGCTGGCAGCAAATACGTTATATTATCTTTGAATGTGAAAAGAAAAAGACGGACATGTGATACTTAAAAATAGTGAACCAGTGAATAGGTTTGAGCGGACAGTTTAGTAGAGAACTCTTAAATAGTTAGCGTTAGTGCAGTGGAACGTGTGAAGCCAATTGGAACAAAGTTCAGCTTGCTATCATACCTTGCACCATCGTGGATCTCAAAATTATGATTTTGTCATTTCATACGCTATCAGGTCGACGGACTATCAACCAAGCCGCACTTCTATTAAACTGCGGTTATAACTATGTATCACATCACATAGCAGCTGAAGGGACAAGTCTGCTACTTTTTTATTAGACTGTGAATAGCGTAGAGATTAGAAAATATTGCTTTATCAAGCGGATGCCTGGTGCATAGTAATTATTTATATAAACTATACAATTTTTATATTCAACTTTTAGTTAAGTGTTTTTAATACAATGCTTCTATGTAACGAACTCATCGATTGGTTGATGTCTAAATCATATAATGAAGCTCATTTTTATATAGTGAGATGTACTTATTTAGTGAATTTACAATAATGTTATAATTATTGAAAACATTGTATTATTTTTAAGCACTTCTGAACTAAAGCTGTACTGGTTGGAGGCTTCCTTATTGAGTATAACAATGTAACTTCACTTGATAAAAGGTCTCTTTTAGTATTTTATTTATTGTATGTGACACTGTAGGAGAGCCTAGGTTTTAATATTTGCGTCTTCTGATGTGCCAATCCTAGTAAATTTTACCAAATTCGACAATATTAAATTTTGTTATATTTGTCTACGGATAAATTAATCCTTGTAGTAAATTAATTCCTATTAGCCGCATGTTTGTTGCCTGGTAATTATTTATAAAATGAATTGTTATGTATTAGTACAGTCTAATATTTATATATTTTATGTAAAGGTTGTGTTTTACCAATTAATATAATAACATATGTATTTTTATTAGTGACGTTTGCCTAAAATTTGGAATGTGACTTTGTCAAGCAAAATCCTGCCAAATGCTATGAAGATGTAATTATATACCTACTTAATTGTAATGTAATTCGATTACATTAAATACTACTTGATGCACATTTCATACAATACGCCTAGCTCAATAAGTGTGGTCACCCAAATTATTGTGTAAATATTGTCAGTAAAATATATGTAAAACGTGTTATTTTTTCTTTTTCATTCATAATTCCCTCTAGTTTACATTTTAGAACGTCATGTCCTATTAGGCAGTAAAAGTACAGGAAGTAAACCGCACTTAACGTAGCAAGGAAATAAAAATCATTTTTCTTGAACTTAGCTATATTATTACGATCTTTGGAATGTGACACAACTGAGAAGCTGAACTCATTACTTCTCGTCATTCGTATCAAAAAAATCACTGTTGAATCACAATTTAAATCTATACCAATGAATCATCCAGATTTAAGACTAATAGGTAGTTAATAAATACAATTGGCTTATATGTTTATATCTTAAGATAAAAAAAACGCTCTATCAATTATGACAAATTATTATGCATTATCTGTACGTGCTAAATAAATCACTGCAAATACCTACAATTTAATTGTATACTATCTGACGACGATAAGACTAGCGCCCCTATCTGCTAATCGATGAACTAATAAAGGCATGTAAACTTACGTCAAATCAAATTTGTCACGTTAATAGCAAAAAGCTTTCTTTTACACGATTTTAGCCGATAGGGGAGACGACATAAGCAATTGAGTTGTGGCCATCCAAGTCTGAAACTGAATTCTTTCTTATGTGGAACAAAATCAAATCCATTTTAGTTATTCCAAGCATGATTGTATAAGCTTACTTTTTTTAATGAAGAAATAAGTGAATGTTCCTATACCATGCGATAACTAAGCTTTTAAATACTATCGAAATCAATATTAACATCTGTTTGCCCAACTCTTGCGTCATGCTTGACCTTGGGCTTAAGTCAGCCAATCACAGTGTGGTTATCAAACTAATTCATAACACTTCATAACCAATAGGGTTTTATACAAATAAGTAAGGGCCTACCCTCTTGAAATACTGTGCGGCCTTACCCATTTATTCATCTTATCGTCGCCCTTCAATGCATACCTACTCAATAGGTAACCAAGAGCTACTAAAACTACACAAACGTTTTAAACGCCATCTCCCACTAAAAACCAAGTCAAGAGTGGCCATCTTGGTATGTTGTGAAGAAACGTCAGTTGTATAACTTTTTAGTCGTGACTCAGTTGCATAAGCTACTAATTAACAAGCACTACCATTAACTACACTGTTCTGTTCTACTTCGTTATTTACCCGTATCTTCTTTCCTTTTACTTCAACTCCGTTAGTTGGTTCGTCTTTTGCCGCAGAGACGTCAGTGCCCACTTGAGAGTTCTTATAAAGCTCATACTGTTTGGTGATGTGATGTCGGAATACGTTGAATGTACTTGCGGCAATATGTCGACGCACGTGATGAAACATTTGGTCGAAATGATGAAGATTGTGGCTGGAAAGGAACGCAATCGATTTAATTTACGAGGTATAGGGCAATTGGAACGTATGGAATATAGAAATACTTAAAAAAACATGTGACACGTATATGATTAAGGATAAGGATCAAAGTCAATGTACAGCTAATTATTACAAGTTCAACCGACATATTTATAAAGATAAACATTTTGCTGATATCGATAGCTGATAATTAAGCAAAAATAAATATATAGTGAGAGGTAGTTGACCATGCAACTCTGTTCTCTCTGGTCCAGCCTTAAAAAGCAAATATGTTTTTATATGGGTAACTGTAAAATTATAAGATTTTTTGTTGCAACTTAATGACCAGTCTATTGAGTTGGCAAAAAAGTGGCGCCACAGCTTGCTATTGATGCAGAAACTCACAAACAACCATTGATTGGTTGTCAAATTATATCGTATTAAAAATAAAATGACAGTTTATTTATCGCGAATATAGATGGATCAACTATTTCATCTTGTTCTATCCCGTCAGCGAGGGGACAATAGTTAATTTATTAGGAGAAAAGTTGTGTTACGTTCACACTTATTAAATGACTAATTATGGAAGTGGGTTAATAGAAGAATAGAGTAACCATAGCAACGAGCAACAAGAAAAAGATGATTGACCCATGTATGTACGTTGAGCGTAACAAGAGGCATCTAGCAGTTTTTGTCGAGATCACTTGGCACGCTACTGTTGCAATCTACTGTCCTACTGATGTAGCTTAAGACCACTAGATGGCGCTGAACACCAAGTAAAAAGGGACATCAAGTTATAACTACTATTATATCATTTGTGAAGATAACCACGACTGTATCTTCATATGTTATACTTACATGCTGAGTAAAACAGACGCCAGCATTTCCCGTGTATTTCGAAGATGGCGAATATACGCCCGGGTATATTTTTTACACGCCAAGCACTCGCATCCCATCAGTAAAGGATTGAAATCTTCTTTATATCTAGAGTACCAAAATGGTCCAATATTAAATTAAGTAAAAAAAACTACAAAACATTAAAATCTGTATGACAACTGGTGATGTCCGGGACAGTTGAAAGTTTTTGTTGAAAATTCCATTTCCAATACAAGCTTTTTCTGCTGACTACTTGAATTGTCATTCGTCCTACATAATATATTATGTGGACCAAATTTGAAGTCAATTGGGATTGTCTATTTTTTTACAATGTATAGTAAATCGAAAACCATTTCGAGATAAATGCTTTTTAAATCGTTTTCTGTATTTACTTTATTTTATTTTGCTATAATGAATTTATTACATGAAAAATAAGCAATGACCTTCATTTGACATTCCCAGACATGGCGTAGACGGTCCAAAATGTACTTTATTTGCAAAGGTTACAAATTCTATGCTATTTACGCGTGTATTATGCTACGGAGTTCAATTTGGACCCGCAATCTGACATTTCATTCATCTTATGACAGATGACAAGCAAATGGGCAATCTTGTTACTGTCATTCTTGTTTTTTCCACCGTTTACTTTCATATTGTTGTATTATAGTTTAGATTTAGAAGCACTTTCGGTAGATAATTAGGCAAGAGTGTAACCACACAGCGATGTGCTTTGCTCACATGAAAGATTTTACGCTAAATATTTTAATGGAGAGCGAGAATATTACGTTTTTCGGTTTACTTTCGCCTACTGAGTTTACTGTCTTATTTCCGGGCCCTGTTTTGTCTCGATCATACCTGGTATGTGTTTATGGACCTTACTGCTTCGCGCAGAATGTTATGGTATGTATAACGATTGTGAAAATATAAAATTCATAGGAGAAGATCGCGTAAATCTTCCTGTGTTATTGTTGAATCATGTTGACATTGATACTAATGACAGTTTGCCAACTTCACCACAGATAGAAAAGACGTTGATGGCGGAGGTTCACATACGTTTTATGATCAATTTATCCAATAAGCAGATGTGTGACACCGGCAATGGAAACTCTGACGTCATCAACCAAAATACTTTCAATAATTAATAGTGAAAAAAATACTGAGTTATATGAGAAAATATTGAAATTGGTTTCTTATAATTGACTATTCTGCACAAAAAAAATATAAAAAGGATAGGTATTTTTTTTTAGACAATCCCAATTGGACCAACCATTCAAGAATTCGCTCCTGCGGAGATGGTCCTGGCCGGGCCACCAGAATTCTATTACCAGATTATTGTATTGTCACCCAACTGACACAAGGATACAAAATATCAGTTCAATATAAATTAAGTTGCAAGATTCTACCTGGACGACATACATATACATACATTGCAAGTTAAATAAAACCTTGTAAAAATGTAATAATGTAATGTTTGTTAAAAGTGTAATGTTTATTATTAGTGTTACATAGAACTATGTCTGCGCTAGTGCTATTTCCTTATGTATTAAGGAAATTTTAGATACATTTATCTCTAGAAAATAATCTTTACAGAAGATCCAGATGCATAATCCTTTTGATAATGTATATCCCAAACATCAGTAATGAACCATAATACAATCACTTACCGACTATCATTTAGATCCAAAATGCATAGTTCTTTATGGTCTTCTTCAACATTGAAGTTTAATGACAGAGCGAACCCTTCATTGGTCAGTTTGACCGGGTAGGATCCATCAAAGACATCATAGCCATTGCTGATAGCTGTCATCACTGCTGCCGGGTTCCAGAATCCTTCCAGAATACGGACCATATCTGCAGGTAAAGCTTCCTGTGATGTTAAATAAAATTGGTAAATAACAGATCTATATGTGTCATACATAATATTGTAAATACATAGTCAATAAGTTGCACAAGGTGTCCAATGCAAGACTTTTCCTGACTTTTTCTTACCATATTTTCCAATTTGCCGAATTTATTTCAAATCAATAGATCAATTTTTCTGTGCTTCAGAGTAGAGTTTTTGAGTTATGGCTACAAAAATGAACTATTTTTTACACTTGACAAGTTAAAGAAAATTATGTAAGAAAACATTTTTTACTCCGAATTTTTGGGGTGATCTATTTTTTTACTTTTCAGAAAGTGAACACTTCATTGTTAAACTTGTTCCACTATCAGATTTTTATGTAGAAAATAGGAAACTTCATAAACTTACACCAACTCTTTTAAAAATAGATATCACATTATCAGCAGGTACATTGGTATAGTCTTCTGTTCCATCAATAATCCCCTGCACTGCTATTCCTGACAATGTTTCTTTATGCTTAAGAATATGTTGTATACTTTCATTGCATTTCTTGGTTAGACCAGCTCCTACTATGACACCTGTAAAAGTAGATATATCACTGTTATAGGAATGTTTGGTATAAATACACCAAATAACCTAGGACTTCAAGGCTAGAGTGAGTAGGCTGTTATTGAACCTGTGAGCTACACCATTGGCTTCATCTACACTCTTTATCGAGTTGTGATAGGGGTCAATCACAGGTCAGGTCCAACGTAAACAAATAAAACCAGACACTCTAGGCAGAACACTAGGAGGATAGGATAACAATTAACTGGAAACATTTGACACATTCAGTGTTCACAACAGTAAAGGAGTTGTCCATAAATGGCACACCGATTTCATTTTAGAGCATGATCCCCTTCCCCCCTAGTTACATGGTTTACTTACGAAGACTGTAATTACTTTGTTCATCTGTAAACATTTTGTAGTCCCCCCTCTCCATCCTAATTGAGTAACATACTTTATGGACATCTCCTAAGTTCTCTGTTTGTGGGCAGCAAATGTGTTAAATATAATTGTTCCCGTATGACCACATGAACAGCATGGAACTGTGCACCACTTGGTCAATAGCTTTACATTTTATAATCAGCTCTAATTATAATAGTGATTACAATGCTACATACCAATTAAGGAACTATCTTGCAGTTGCTTGGACAACTTGTAACGTTTCACACATACATCTAACATGTCACAAGACCTTATCACAGCTTTTGTTATCCTCTTAATGCCTTCAGAATGTGATGTGCGACCATCTGCAACGGCTAAAATGATATCTGGTTTGAATAACTCCATTATGTCCATGTACCTGAAATTTGTTGTGCAGAAAAATAAAAAAACCATTATAGGTGAAAACATGACAAAAAATTGCCATTTTAATTGTATTACACAATTTAAAAAAACACAGTATGCTGAACCATTTGTGCATTTCAAAATCTGTATTATCATAATACTTTTGATAATTATACATATACAAACTAGCTGTTGTTCACAACTCCGTCAGCAGAGAATATGTCTATGACACACCCACATGAACTAAGCCGTAAGGGATAAAGACGTGATTTGTGTATGTATAAAGGTTAACTGGTAGAGATCCCTTGTAGGGATAAGTTTGCCTTTATGCATATATTTGATGTCTTTTTTGTGATTTGTCTCTGTTTCTTTATATTTGTACAATAAAGCATTTACTGACTTACTATGCTATTTCCTAGGATAAAAACTATCTTATGTCCTTCCCCGGGACTGGAACTATCTGTATACTAAATTTCGCTAAATCAGTTGTGGTTTAAGTGTGAAAAGGTAACAGACAGATAGACAGAGTTACTTTCGCATTTATAATTATTAGTAGCCACTCAATCAAATTCAGTTTCAAATTCTAATAAGATTTTACTCACTTATCAGCAGAAATCATTTTCTTTCCATGCTTTGTCCACAATGGTACATTCTCTAGCTCAAAATGACCTGATGGTGCAGCATCATTCAAACTGTGTAATGAAGTACAAGTTAAATGGTTAGAGACACCGGAAAACTTTGCAATCCCTTGGCCTTGAGCTTTCACACCTGCTTCCAAATGACTAGTACTAGATAATGGTACCCACAAAAGTTGTGGGCTGCTGAACACACGGGATAATACTTCAGCCGTCAAGTGAACTACACTGCCTCCCTGGAAATGTAAGAAAACGTCTTGACATTGTCAACTTACAGCAAAATAGATGAGGTAAGTACTTACTTTAAAATAACCTCTTTGGCATATCTAAATGTAGTCTATTTCATGCAAAGGCTTTATTCAGGTTGTTGAATGGCCGATTAGGAACTAAGTCTGGAGAGTAACAGGGATTTTTGTGTACGAAAAGTAAGATAACTTATTCTTGTACCTGAGTGAGCAGTGCGGCGGTAGGAGTTTCAAGTATCGTACTCGGCGATTTTGTGAAGCCGGATAAAGTACCAATGCGCTCTCCACCACAGCCAGCTTGTTTGATAGCAAAACGCATTTTGTTTTGTTTAACTTCGAATTAATTATTAATTTAACCCAAACCAAAACAATTCTAACGTGTTTGTGTTTTTTCAGTGTCAATTAAAAGTTTTTTTTGGGTTCTTCCTTATCAGAATGACAAAGGAAGTGAAACCATACAGCCAAGACTTAAGGACAATGTATTTTATTGTATTGCCAGAGATAACGTAAGGATGTGCACAACGTTAGTACACAATTATCATCACTATCACTATCACTGTCAATAGATAGTATAAAATAAAGTTGCTTTCTCTGTCCCTGTGTCCCTATGTCTCTATGTATGCTTATTTATCTTCAAAACTACCCAACGGATTTTGATGCGGTTTTTTTTAATAGATAGAGTGATTCAAGAGGAAGGTTTTTATGTATAATTCTACGCAGACGAAGTCGCGGGCAGAAGCTAGTTTGCCAATATAAAGCAAATAAGCAAGTAATAAAGCTTTTAGGCGTACATGAAATTACATAAACTACAAAATATTTAGACGTCCCACTGGGACTGAAGCCCTCAACACTTTCAACTCATACTGTACGTGGCGCATAAACATTTGGTATACAAAAATAATAAGTCAAGTGTACTTAGCTAAATAAATAAATCCCATCACTCATTGCAGGCGGTAGGACCTCGTGCAAAGTCCGTCCGGATCGCTACCACCGTCTTACTCGCTAATCCTGCAGCAAAACAGCAGTGCTTGCACTGCTGTGTTTGTGGCGTGGAGAGTACCTAGGTAAGATAGCCGGTGAAATTACTGCCACAAGAGGTATTCTATCTATTTTACACCATATCGGTACTATTGCTAAGTGTTTTGTGTTTCTTCCTATTATATATCAACGTGTATCGAATGTGTGTAAATAAATGTTTCTCTCTCTCTCTCTCTCTCTCTCTCTCTCTCTCTCTCTCTATCCTTGCCCTGAGGGTGGCAACGCATCTGCAATACTCTAGTGTTGCGGATGTCCATGAGTGGTGGTGCTCGCTTACCATCAGGTGACCCACTTGTTCGTTGGCCTTCCTTGTCGCAAAAATAATCACTGAACACTTCTTCCAGCAGTTGTAATTTTAGTATGTGACCTGTTAGAACGTAGTCTGCGTGCATAGAAACGCAGCGCCCTCAGGCGGCTTTCCTGCGAACTATATTTAGACAGCCTGCTTCGTAACGTACCAATGTAACGTGATTTTGTAATGTGTCTCATAAATAGTATTAAATCTGTTTCCAAACCAAATGCTTGTCTCAATAATCATCTACGACTATAACATGGTGTCAGAAGTCAACAAGAAATTAATAAATAAGAAGTCAGAAGAAAAAGAAACATTTAAAATAGGCAAGTCAACGGTTCCAGGTCAGTCAGTTCGTCCATATTAAAATTCAAATTAAAATCTCAACGAAGTCAGAAAGTAAAAATGGAGAATAATAATGGTTCAAGGCGAAGAATAACAATAAATAGTCAACTAGAAACACTTTCGTTACAAGGAAACTTAGCCGTTAATTGGAAGAAATGGTACCAAAGTTTTAAATTATACATGACCGCAAGTGAACTGTCAGAAGAAAGCGAAAAAAGAAAAGTAGCCGTATTTTTGCATATGATCGGACAGGATTCGCTAGATATATTTAATTCATTCGGAGTGGACGAAGATACTATTAAATTGAGCGACCTAGTCAAGAAATTCGAACAATATTTTGTACCGAGAACGAACGTTACGTACGAGTCATTTAAATTTTTTACGAGAAAACAAACTCAAAATGAGTCGATAGAAGATTTCATGACGGATTTGGTTAATTTAAGCAAAACATGTGAATTTGGCACACTTAAAGAGAGATTAATAACGGATATTTTTATATGCAACTTAAATGAAAACTACCAACATGTTCGAGAAAAATTACTATTGGAAACCGACTTAACCATGACAAAGGCACTACATTTAGCTAAAACGCTAATTACAACACAGTCACAGGCAGCTGAACTTAATAAAGAAAAACAGGTCTTATATAATTATCAAGAAAACAAGTCAAGAGTGAGAGGAGCAAGTCAGAACAGAAGTCAGTCAAGAAAGCAATACCCACAGAATCACAATTACAAAGGTCAATCATCAAACAATATAAGTAATCATCAGTCAAGGTCAAGAGATAGTCATCAGTCAAGGTCAAGAGATTGTCAGTCACAGTCATATAATTATCATCGAGATTGTCAGTCACAGTCATATAATTATCATCGGTCAGCAAGTCAGTCAAGAAGTGGATGTCAAAAATGTGGCCAGATCCATCGTCATAAGTGTCCAGCGACCAATGCGAAGTGCAGAAAATGTTTCAAGATAGGTCATTATGAAGCATTTTGTAAAAATAAGATGACAAATTTTATGGAGGTAACAAATAATAATGAAAATGAAGGTGAGAATTTTTTTATAGGAAATCTCAACTCATTTAATAGTTCTCATTGGACTATTGTTTTAAATGTCAATGATGTTAATTTTGAATGTATTTTAGATACAGGCAGTGATGCTAATGTTATGTCTTGTGATGTCTATAAATCATTAAAATTGTCAAATAAAATGTCACATTGTAATGCAAAAGTTACATCATATTCAGGAAATTCTGTCAATATAGTGGGTCAACAATATATTAATTGTCAATATAGTCACAATGGTCATAATGTAATAAAAAATATTTTGTTTATTATTGCTGATGTCAAATCGCCTACTGTCTTAGGAAAACATACTTGTTCTGAACTTGGTCTTGTTAAGAGAATATTTAACATGGAAATGTCTAATGATTGTTTAAATTTACAGAATATTTTGACGAAATATGACTCAATCTTCAGGGGTTTGGGTTGTCTACCAGGTGAAATACGCCTTGATACAGATCCAGGTGTGATGCCTAAAATCGATGCAGCACGTAAAGTACCATTTTCATTGCATGACAGACTCAAGAATGAACTTGACAACATGGAGCAACAAGAAGTCATAACCAAGGTCACAGAACCATCATCATGGGTGAGTTCACTTGTCTTAGTTGAAAAGAGAAACGGAAAACTTCGTGTTTGTCTAGATCCTCGAAATCTAAATCAAGCCATAAAAAGGTCTCACTATCCTATACCTACTAATGACTACATACGATCTAAGCTACAAGGAGCAGCATATTTTTCAACATTAGATGCTAATAGTGGTTTCTGGATGTGTAAGCTTGATGAGGAAAGTTCGTTTCTATGTACTTTCAATACACCTTTTGGAAGGTATCGATTTAAACGTCTACCCTACGGAATAAATTGTGCACCTGAAATTTTTCATAGAATAATGACAGAATATTTTGGTGTACTGCCAGGAGTCATAGTCTATGCTGATGATATATTAGTGTATGGAGCTACACAGGCTGAACATAATGTCAATTTACAAAGAGTTTTTGAAAAAGCCACAGAAGTCAATTTAAGATTTAATAAATCTAAATGTGTCTTTAGCGCTACACAAGTAAAATACGTTGGTCATGTCTACTCAAAGGAAGGAGTGTCACCTGATCCAGAAAAAGTACGAGCAATAAAGGATATGCCGTCGCCGTCGTCTGTCAAGGATCTACAAAGGTTCCTAGGCATATTGAATTATTTAGGAAGTTTCATTAAAAACATGGCACAAGAAACTGAAATATTAAGAGATCTGCTAAAAAAGTCAAGCGATTGGCAATGGAATGCTAATCATGAAGCTACATTTAATCGTTTAAAACAGATTATCTGTCAAAGTCCAGTCTTAGCACATTTTAATATTAAGAAACCTATTGTCTTGTCAGTAGACGCAAGCCAGTCAGCAGTCGGAGCTGTGCTACTACAAGATGGTCACCCGATTTGCTACGCTTCAAAAACAATGACGTCGTGTCAACAGCGTATGGCTCAAATCGAAAAGGAATTATATGCCATAGTCTTTGGATGTCTACGATTCCATCAATATATTTATGGTCAAGTGGTGAGTGTTGAAACAGATCATCGTCCTTTAATAACACTATTTAAAAAACCATTGGCAGAAGTACCTACTAGATTACAACGACTAATGCTTAAAATACAAGTATATGATTTAAGAGTAGAGTACAAACCAGGCTCTAAAATGTACATAGCCGATTCATTGTCACGCGCACCGCTACCAGAGAGTAGTGAGGATGAACTTGATGAAAATTTAACCATACATGTCAATTTACTTAAAAGTGTTCTACCAATATCCAAAGAAAAATTGGAATGGTTAGAAAAAGCAATAATTGAGGATGAAACTATGAAGTTACTTAAAGAGTATTACATGAAAGGATGGCCTACAAGCAAGTCTCAAGCTGATCATTTAGTCATACCATACTGGAATTATCGTGATGAAATACATGTCATAGGAGAGCTTCTACTAAAAGGCAATAGTCTGATTATACCTACAAAACTGCGACCAGACATATTGAAAATGATTCACAGTGGTCACCAAGGTATAGAAAAATCTAAAAACTTTGCAAGAGGCATAGTATTTTGGCCTTTAATGTCACATGATATACAGAATATAGTAGAAAGTTGTACTACTTGTATGTCAAATAGGCGTTCAAATCCATCAGAACCTCTCATGCCACACAAAATATGTGAGTTTCCATGGCAGAAAGTTGGTATTGATTATCTGATGTACAAAAGACAAACTATTGTTGTAATAGAAGACTATTATTCTAATTTTATTGAAATAGCTCATGTCAATAGCACTAACGCCAGAGAGTTAATAGCAGTTTTGAAATCAATATTCAGTCGTTTTGGCATACCGGTCGAAATCATAAGTGACAACGGTCCACCTTTTAATTCAACAGAATTTATGAAATTTGTAAAAGAATGGGGAATTGAACACAATACTACAAGTCCCTACATGGCACAGTCAAATGGATTAGTTGAATCTGGAGTCAAAATTGTAAAGAAAATACTTACAAAGTGTGATGAATCTGGAAGTGATCCTTATTTAGCTATGTTACAGTATAGAACAACTGCAAGAGGTAATTTACCATCACCAGCTCAGTTACTGATGTCGAGAACATTAAGGACACAGATACCGACACACTTGAAACATCTACAACCAAAGGTATACAGTTACAGAAATTATGTGGAAAATAAAACAAGAAGTAAACAACAACAGAAATTTTATTATGACAAGAAGGTTAGTAAGCTACCAGAGTTAAATATCGGAGACTTTATATGGTTTAAGAAGAAACCTCAAGAAAAATGGCTTCCTGGAAAAATTGTAGAAAAATGTAGAGAGCCAAGATCTTACATAGTGGAGTCTACAGAAGGAGTCCATTATAGAAGAAACCGTCAGCATCTGCTTAAAAATAAAATAACGCAAGCAGCAACAGCAGCTACTCCCATGTCGGCACCACAGACTATACCAGTGCAGAAGGAAAGGAAAAGTAAGGAAAGATCAAATATAATAATAGCGGAAAGTGAAATAGAACAGGAAAGGGAGACAGGACAAGGACAAAGAGAAGAATGTGGGCAGAGTCAGTCTAGCACAACACAGGCAACTGGAAGCGGTACTTTTCCTGCAGCAAATGCGAATAACAGCTCACACCATTTGGATTCTGGTACTCGTTCAATTATTAGGACAACTAGATCTGGTAGACAAGTCAAACCACCGGTACGATTCAATGTGGATTTTGAAATTGACTAATGTGATAATAATGTTATGATAATGTATAATAATATAAGGTAATGATTATGATAATGACTTGACTTTGCTGTATTTAATGTAATGTTTTTATGTCTGACAAAGCTACTGCAATTTTATATAATTTGAATGTGTTTATTTGACTAATAATTGATTCTGAATAATGGTTGTTTTTATAATGGGTCTTATTTGTTATAGAATGTCTCAATGTTTTAATTTATGATAATTGTTTAATGTCTAGCTTTGTTTTTGTAAAAAAAAGGAAGATGTTAGAACGTAGTCTGCGTGCATAGAAACGCAGCGCCCTCAGGCGGCTTTCCTGCGAACTATATTTAGACAGCCTGCTTCGTAACGTACCAATGTAACGTGATTTTGTAATGTGTCTCATAAATAGTATTAAATCTGTTTCCAAACCAAATGCTTGTCTCAATAATCATCTACGACTATAACATGACCGTATCAATAGGTAGGTATTAAGTTATTTGACATTTTTCGTTTTTATAACAATTTGTTGTTTAAGTAAGTGTAAGTACCTACCTAAAACAAAAAGCGATTTTTATACGAAATCTCATTTAATTATAATAATGAATAATTAAATAAGATTTCGTATTAAACATCTGAAAAACTTAGAGTTCGAATCCTCGACCCACCCCCACCCTGCTTGAGATGCCAAACGACCAGCACCAGACTAAGATACGAAGATTTGAGGAGAGTTGCTGTGTGGGAGCGCTGCTGGGACAGTAACTGGCGGCTCCAGCCAAGGGGAACTGGGCTGAATGATCGCCACACCGGATCGACAGCCCGCCTGATCCAGCTAGGCGTCCCCACAACAACATCAACATCAACATCAGCACTAGACTACCACGCGACAGCTTCATAGGTACGTTACATAAACTACCTACCTACTTACTTATACATATACTAACTTGTTTTAAAATTTTATAAATAAGTAGGTACCTATGCTTATTCATAAATTCTGGAATAATACAATCGACTTAGTTTTAATCAATTTCATCTTTCTTTCTTCAACTCTTTCTCATTTCTTACTATCCCTTTATAAATGTTTGAATGCTCGATTGCTCAAAAGGCTCAAAGTGTATACCTTAGTTCGCAAGTCCATAAAGGCTTTATTAATTTAAGTGCTGCAGTTTGTTTATCTTTAGCGGAAATGAACGGTGTTCTGTGAAAGATTTACTTAACTCCAATTATTTATAGTCTGTGTTGAGTAAGTAGACGGAGTAATTTTCAATACGGCATGCATTTCGCCTCCCGTTTTATATTCCATTCCTTCAGGCATTTTCATTATTTATTAATTTTCATAGCATTTTAGCCCGCTGCATTTATGAGGGGGTAAACTTTTATACCCCCAGGGATTATTTGGTATTCAGAAGGGGATTTTGAATATCCTAATGTAAAATCATAAATAGTTAAACCTGCGTAGGTATACTGGGTTGGTACCTAGTTAGCATAATTATGAACTAATTACTGATTAGGTACCTACCACCTAATTGTCATAAGTGGAGTTAAAGAGTTATATTCATTCAAGGATTTCAAGGTTACCCGTTACTTCTGTAGAGACTCATTTATATAATTATCTTGGTAGGTATACGACTTCTATGAACTATTTAAATATAGGTACATACAGATAAGAAACAAACGGCTCTAAAATTATAAATTGTACTAGGTACCTTTTGAGGCAGGTAAGCATTATGGTAGGTACATATTTTTAAGGCGTTGAATAAACATGCATTTAAACGCTCGTCTGCGCTCCAATGTTCGAATACTTAGATGTAGAGCTAAGTAGTTTTACAAATTTGAAAGTTTTTTTTTGTAGAACATTTGTCAAATATTAAAAAACCGGCATGTAAAAGAAAAACAAGTAAGTAATACTCAAATGCAAATCACAGTTTCGCTGGTGTCGTAAAATTTCAAAAGCTCGTTAGGCGGCAAACGCGAATCTTATGCCAAATAATATTTTACGTTTTACTGAGGCTTTGCTGAAGTAACGGAGGCCGTTACAAAAATATATTCGGATTACTTTGTTACACTCAAAATGAGTAGATAGGTACTTTTGATAAGTCATACCTAAGATTCGTGGAGCGAGCGGGACAAAGTGTTCAGGAATAATGATATTGAATATTAGTATGTACCTAATGTTAATTGTTGCACTCGACTTCAACTGCGCAGCATTTCGTCTAATAGATATCCTTTGGGATAAAAAATAGCCTATTTTATACAGACTTCGAACTCTTCTCTCAGAATTTCGTTAATTGAAGATCGGAATTTCATCGGTTGAATATTATAGAGGTAGCAAGCAGGCAGGCAGTCAGACAACATTAGTTTCATATTTAATAATAATTGTGAAAGTATAGCTATAACCCATACGTAGTATAGAGATACTTAGGTATAGGTTGGTATGGAGCATGTTAAGGTAAAGCAACTTTTTACTCTGGAGTACAAACTAAGACTTAGATACTAAATACAGTAGTCATTCGACAATAACTTATATTAGGTAACTAAAATCTGTAGATTTATAAATAAAATCGCGATGCCAAAACAACACAACCAATTTTGATAAAACATTTCTAAAAACTACCGCTTGAAAAATGCTTTCAAATTAAAAATAACCGTATCCAAATCAATTCCATCGTTAACAGATAAAAGCACAGTCAGATACATGCCAATAAGTACATCAAATTTATAACACCTCTTTTTTGCGTTTCAGGGTAAAAATGAAAATTGGAACAGAATCCATTTATTTTTAAAATAGAAGTTTGCCGTGAAATTAATGCCAAACCTTCAACCCCATAATTAATATGGAAAAAAACACGATGCACACGTCTCTTTTTCACCTTCAAACCGCCGTAGGTATATTTACCTACTTTTTAAGACAAACAACCTCTTCAGAGCTTAAAAGTGCATTCACTAAGCAGTGTCTCGGAGCGCCGAGGCAGTATCATTTTGCGGGAAAGCATTATTTATTCATGACCTTTTATTCCAGCGATACAATTTCTAAGGAGGGATCCTCGTTATTAACTCGCAACCTGAAGTAGCCGAGGTAAAGCCATAGCGGTAACAGCCCCAAACAGTTAAGCTTAATCACTAGATTATTTTAAATTGTAAACGCTAAGTTGCGACTCTGAAAGGGTTGTTTTCCAAACTCGTGAAAACCGTTCGCTGGGAAGATAATTGCGGAAGTTTAGATAGCACCATTTATTACAATGTTGGGATAAAAATACTTTCGTTCACTGACTGATCCGACGATTTTACATTTTAATTTTGAAACTTTTTGATCTAATTCGCGTTTCGAGTAAAATCGATGTCGTATGGTTGGGATATTAAAATGCTAACAGCTGCAGCCACATTACTTTATTTGTTAAAAAATAAATTTTCTTTTCCTTATGCTTTTCGGACAAAATGCACAATAGTTGTTCACCGTATGCAAGTGGCAAGCTAATTCATATGAATTACCCTCTCATTTTAAAAGTGTAGACGGCTCCTTGCATACACGTAGTTGCGTATTTCAGTAGCAAAAAGTTGGCATTAAGTTCCCGTGTTATGTGCAGCCGTGGTCAGACGCGGCGGGGCATTAATGCCTTACAACTTAATGCAGGCTTGCACGCGCACAAGGCCCTTAACGAGTCGCTCAAAGAGTAGGAGACGCAACCTGTGCAGGTAGAATGTAGTATTTATTATAAGTTTTCTTCCGTTGATTTGACAGATACACCTACCTGTAAGTGGCGCGACATTACACTCGAAGTACTTTCATTTAATAATGGTGTAAAACTTAAGTAAATGACCTGTTTGTATGACGCGTTTGATGCAAGGATGTGAAGGGTTTGACTGAAAATCAGCGCTGTAGTAGGCACCTACTGCAGCATAATGCTGAGTCGAATACCTTTTCGGCATCATCAACTTAGTATGTTTTTGTATTACTTTAAGAGTCTGTGTATTTTTTGATGTCGAATAAAGTTATGTCTATGTCTGTTTTATATAGTAGTGTACGGAACTGATAGGTATGGGATTTCAGCCATTTTTCTAATTTGAAATGTCAATTTGTCTAGTCGCACACATTACTCACAGAATTACTGATATACAACAGGTCATTTACTTAAGTTTTTTACCGTATACCTAGTTATGTTTCTTTTATCTGAGAATTGTAAATAGCTCTCAATGTCAATGTGAATCGCAAATAAAATTTGGAAGGTTTTACAATGGCAATTGTAGAAGATTTTACAGCGCCCGTTCTGCCAACCTATATACCTACCTAGATAATAAAACTTTCATACTAGATTTCGTTCTGTTATTGCTGTTATTGAAGGAAAGCGTGTAATTTTTAACATTGAAGTAAAAATATTTCCTAAATCTAAATTAAATTATAATTACAATACGGTAATGTTATTTACTCTGTATACGACGACTCTATGTCAACCGCCAACAGGCCAGAAGTATGAAAGCTTTGCGCTTGCCTAGGGTCACTTGGAAAATGTTATAAGCTCGCTTTAATTAAAGCTAGCGTATATTATTCCAGGTATTTAGCTTTCTAGGAAAGCATTAAAATGGACCATTAAGATAAAGTTAAATGAGAAACTTTTATCAACTGCATTTTGGAATGTAATGGATAGCTACAGCTGGTAAGGTATGTACCTAAATTGTTTTGCAGCTAAAATAATTACCTGTAGTCAACTTACGGTTGTTAATTAATTAACCATGTAAAAAATCCAGGGATAATTTTCTTAAAAGTGACTTTCTGAAATTATTATGATTATGTAGGTAGGTATATTTATTTTTATCGCAAGTTATGTTTTTACAATATTCATATTAAAAAGTCATAGAACAATATTAATACAAACTATAAAAACGTTATTCAAACCTAACCTAGGGTTATTCTTATATTTTTTTATATAAGTAGGGGCAAACTAGCAGACGGATCACCTGATGGAAAGTGATCACCATCGCCCAGGGACACCTGCAAGATGTGGGGAATTACAACTGCGTTTTTTTTCTCAGTTTTGTCATTATACGCATCCATGCAACAAAGAATTGACTTTCCTATCCACATCAAAAGAGCTTCAAATCGTCATGTAATGTAAAATTCATTTATTTGCGTTGTTAACAAAATACCATGTAAGGGTTCTGCAAATTAAAGTTAGGTATTACAAAACATCTTTAGATAGGTAAAGTATCTAATACAGACTCCGTATGGATGTTTTGTTTCTATGTACATGTTTTTGAGCGCTAAGCGTATTTAAAAGGTCAGATATTTAAAGGTCAGTGCCCTCAGCCGTACCGTAGATATACCTACCCAAATAGAACAATGATATTTAAGACGTACTCCCTTGTTATTAGTAGGTACCTATCCAAGAGCGACGGCAACTGCGTCTTGGAACAATGGCTCCAAATTATTCGGATGGGAATGGGAATTAATCAGCGGACTGTAGTAACAGGGTTTCGGAGGCCCATGTGAGAACAAATTTGATTTGGAACTGTTTAGTATAACCCAAACGGGAGCTTCGGTTGGTATTGTTTACGTTGAGTATTGTTGGTACTAAGTAGTGGCATGAAATATACCTATTGTTGTACGATGAGGGTTGCCTTCGGTGTAATAAAAGTGGTTTTCAAAGTAATCTATAAATATTCTAGACAAGGTTACAAAAAAAATAAAGAAGGCTGTCGCCGGTTAAAAATGTACATAGCATTGTATGTTGTAGAGAGCTCAACGAATGACAAATATTTGGCAAAGCCATTCCGTTTTAAGTATTAGATGCGTGCCTTTGTGTCGCAGAATTTGACTTGTTAAATTTAACAATATTATTTCCGAGAAAAAATATGTAATAAGCGTGAGCTACAATCATTCTCCAGTTTTTATATTGATAACAATAATTGGTTTTCGTTTATACTTTTATGAAAAAAAATATTATTAGGCCGTGGCCGCACTGGTAACGCGATGGCGACTAAATCAAAACCCTAGAGGAAATAGTTAATTTGGTTATTACTTGCCTCTAGTACAAATACTTCAAATACCTATATATTCTACTTTCATTTATTTTACCTAAACTTACGAATAAACTAACGACAAAATTTTAAAACACTACCTATGCTGTTTTGATTTCAACTCAATTTTACTAAGAGATTGGTTCGAAATGCGACAAATAATTCCTGCGTTTATTGTGTGGTAGTACCTACGAGTACTTGACTTGAGTATGTTCATCATAATGCAGGATTAAAAAGCGATTATGTGATGTTAATCGCTTTTTAATCCTGAATTGTTGTATAGTCGCCTTTTTGTTAAAGATTTGCAAGATAATTAATTTGACAGATCGATAGAGGTTTTTTTGCTGTGTTGGATGTTATTAAAAAGTGAAAATTGACCCGATGTCACTTAGCCGCCTTTTAGTCTGAGCACGGCAGACCTATCAGGGAAACACTGAAACAAAACACTCTAAAGTAGGGTTGGTAAAGCGTTAACTTAATAATAATTTGTTATCTTGGCAAAAGTTACGACTTTTTGTCATTAAAAAAATCTTCAGCAACTTCTTCAAATCTGCGCGTTTTTTCACCATTTTCCCTTGCCAAGAAAAAACGCTTTTAATAAACTTAAGTATCCACCCAAAACATCGTAAAACTCGGGTTCTTTTGGTACGTAAACGTGAATGGTTGTTTAGATAAAAGTAGGTCAGGAATGGTGAATAAATTCGCATTGACCGTAATGCGTGTTGACATTAGGTCCCAAGAGGACGCCGGGTCATCCGTCGTTGTGTCGATGGTATTACTCAGCCGGAATAAATCCGACTTAGATCGATGCGATGTACTTTAATTCTTCGATTAGAAGTACAGCAACAACGTATTATGTAATGTAGCAAATTCGATGATAACAATTAATTTCGTATTTACCTAAACGAGAGCATCATACTTAAGACCTATCACATGGCGTGGGTAGGAAGGTAAGTCTCTCAATAATAAATAGATGATACAGTACGTATTAGGCATGTCTTGTACCTATACAGATCCAGCAAATGAGGATAGTAGATGGCTTCACCATGCATAATATATTGTGATGAAGAGCTTACTTGAGCTTACACGAGACAAGTTAAGCAAGAGGTCAGAGTCAGCCCATCCGTCAATGGAAAGTACTCCATTACGTCCTGCCTATAAATTTACGGCTTGTACAACACATTTGTCAAATCGATTCTGACCCAGTTACACGGGCTATAATGTTTGCGGTAGGTGTCCTAACACGTGCGGGTGAATTGAATTGTTCTGTTGTCAATGGTTTTCCGGATGAAGCCACATTTTATAAATTTTGTCTGTAACCCAGCAGTTGTGGCGGTGTTGCACTCGTGACATATTTCATTAATATGTATAATCGCAGATGAAAGCACATAAATATATGGGCACATAATACATAAAGCACATAAATATAAATCCCGCGGGAACTATGATATTTTCCGGGATAAAAACTATCTTACGTATGTCAAAAGAGCTACCTTTTCCTTGAAAGTAACTAAGTAAGCAGACAGACAGAGTTACTTTCGCATTTACAATATTAGTAGGGATATCAGCTTGTCATCTGATCTTGCATCCACGAACTGCCAATTATACCTGCGGGGTAAAACCGAAATAACTATTACATTTAGTCGGGCCACGACTGTGGCCATTGCAATAACAGTAAAATATCGGGATACCTATTTATACCTCTACCCGAAACATCTTTCGACAGATATTCACTCTATTGCGTTAATATACACTTTTCAGAGTTCAAGCAACATTTTAATGTTAAGCTAAACTCCCAAAACTTATCTCGTCATCATACACTCACAAGGCTGCATTTAGCGGGCGATTGGGCTAAGTGCAGCGCGCATTAGCGTCGCGGCGCCGGCGGACGTCCGCAATGCAACGCCAGGGCCCGCGACATCACTTCACGCTTTCAACAACGCAAACATTTGGAATGCATGAGGAAATATTGACGGCATGTGTGGAGTACATGAGCTAAAGCCACTTAAAAGTGCTATCAAACTGCAGCTGAAAATTACCTATTTGCATGCTGAAAGCTTTAAAAAGAAGAAAATACAATGCGCAGAGTTATACTATACTAACAAAGAGGAGAAGCTAATCTAGAAAGCTTCTTGGAATCTAGTGGCGAGCAAAAGGCAAACACCATCGGGGTCGGAATGATGAATGGTCTCCGATTACTAATAATATTGCCAGACGGGGCAAAAACGACTTGTAATATTGGAAAGCTTGGGAAGAATATGAATGAAAAAGTTAATGTGGAGGACCGCACGCGTGCGGTCGAGAAAAAAGATGGATGCCAGTGAATAATGTTCGGTCGCGAACTCTAGTAATGGACAGCACTAAATATTGCACCAAGGGAAAATAAATTACGTCGGTTTTTCAGAGGCACAAAAAGTACTCTTCGTTTTCTCTTTCGCGGGGCCCTGTGAGTGGAAAAAGTTTAATATGTTACGTCGGACACTGATTATGTAGGAAGGGGTGGGGGCAGCTCGGCGTGACGTTTGTTTACTTGTTGATGTGAGAGTACTTAGCTGTTTATAGGCGAAGTGTATAAAACTGGTGGCTTTTCACTAATGTAAGAGTTTTATAGGCTTTAAATGCCAATTTGAATACAGATAGAAGAACCGTGTATCCACTCTTATTAATTAATATTATATACCGTAGATTTTAAGACGCACTCAAGCAAAATTTTAATGAAATCCGCGCCAGCAGCAAACGCAGTTAGATTGTTGCCGAGGTTTCGGCCGGTTACCTACAGTTTGTCGCTACAAACTGCCTGATTTTCTTAAACTTTACACCTACAAAGTGCTGGGAAAACGTCCGAATTCGCTGCAAAACTAATTTCAGGCGTGTTAATGAGGTTATGGACAGTTGCATACAAGTGAGAAGTTTAAATTGCGAACATTGCTGCAGCGGCTTTTGTCGGAGGAATCAGCGCCCCTTCAGCGGTAAATGGATTTATTACCTCGCGCCGTTCAGGTGGATACTCGTAATTACTCTTATTTCAAGCGAATTGTTTATTGTCCGTAGTTGAAAATTGCAACTTGCAATAAGCCCTCGTTTTGCTTTTGTACGTGTGAATTTACGACCGTTTCTCGCTTTTACTATTTTTGTTAACAGCAGGTTATGTAGGTAACTAAGTTATATGTTATGTTTTACGTGCTTGGGTGCAATCGGATTTAGGTTTTAAAGTAGGTAATGGTCACAAAGAGGAACTCTTGCTATTCGCTTATCTTTTTATCTTGCCGCTAAACAGCAGACCTTGCACTGCTGTGTTCCTGTGCGGTGAGTAAAAAAAGCAGCCAGGGAAGCAATGGGCAAAAGAAAAGAACATTTCAACTTAGCCCTCTGGGTTGGCATCATGTCAATCAATTCGGCGTATGGTGCATGGACAACTACTAGGTACGCTATACAGGCACCGGTGTTTACCTGCTAACAATGAGGTATGATACCCAACTAATAAGTCGTGTCTAACGAAAATTTAGATGAACTTTCTGTGAAGATAAGGGGCGTCTGTATTTTCGTCATATTTTCTATGTATACTGCGATTACATTTAATGAGTTCCCGATATTTCGATGCAGTTAGTTTCGAGTTGTCTACTCATGATGCATACTGTGTTGAGATATTGAGAGCACATTACAGGTAATCGCGGTCTTCATCCCGTAGAATATAATGTCTAATGTAAGGTTATACACCCTGAATCATTTAACAAATATTTTTCAACACAGTTGCTCGTAAATTGAGTCTTATTGCACCGCATTTAAACTCATAATACAGCTTATTACGCACAAGTGCTGTAATAATATTACCCCACGAGTGCGGTAATATAAACTTTTTTTTAATCTCAGCCAACGGTTCAGTATCAATAGGAACAAGGAATATTTTCGTGAATATTAAACTATTTTAGTTTAAACATTTAATTTCGACAAATTATTCATTTTTATCTAAAAAGGGACCATGATTTGCATATTTAAGACATTGATTAATTATTTTATTATAATTTTAATATTTGGCTGTTTAGCAGTCTGTTGTCAGTGTCTGCGTCACGCGCGTGCTAAGTGCACAGCGCGCATGCGCGAGTGCTGCGCGCGGATTGGCGCGGAGAAATAGTATCTGCCGCCATTTTTCACTGATATTGTTGATTCAGACTTTGTTATTTCATTACTTTAAAAATTACTAGTTCAAGTAATAAAGAAATTTAGTGTCCGTCGCTGGAAATACTAAAATATGTTCGGACAATGTTCGGACAGTTTATATCAGTAAGAAATCCAAGGTGTTAATTACCAAATGATAAAGTAAAGTTCTAAAGCAGCTCCAAGTAAGCAATGTCTGGTAACAAAGGTAAACTAAAGTTCTTAAAGTCCTTTTATTAACTAAATTTTATTTATTTTTCCTCGCAAATGTGTTGAAAAACGTCGTATGCGACGCGTGTGCTTTGGTAATTACACATCTCGGCTCTCTTACCCGCGCTCGCTGGCGCTCGCGCGTACAATACGCCTCATGTGTAATTACCAACATAGCACACTTGTATCATAATGTACTATTAGGGAAAAGTATCTGAGGCTTACCTACTTTTCCTCATCTTTTCTAACATAATATATACGTGTACGTACGTTCTCTGTAGGGCACAAGGCTCCTCTCATTATGAAAAGGCTGTTAACTTTGTGTTTTTATACGTAAATACAAATAAAAAATAGTCAGTTAAAATTACTTTCACGTAACAAGCTCCATTCCAAATTGCTTGTTCCACGCAACAGCTTAAGTCAGTAAACGAACAGGTCCCCAAAAGTTAAGCCGGAACGAACGGGTTCGTATTTAAATACACGTATCCCAATCCTCGTATACTAGTGTTGCGGGCAGTAATCAGTCGGCAAGAGTGGCCCGGGATTTAGTTTCAATCACGCCGGTGCCCGGGCGTTGTCATTAATGCATACTAAACAGCACACGTAGCGAACTTTGTTTATAAAAGCGAGGCAAGTAGCCTGGCCTTGAGTCTTGATCGAACTTTAAGCAGTTTGTTATTCATTTAAAAAGGGGTGGGAGCAGTATGAGAACGCAGTGAAATTTGCTTTGTTTTAAATTGGAAACTGTTTTAAAGTTAGGTTCAAATGTCTTTTGTATTTTCTAAAGAATTCATCAATTGTTTTGAATATTTGTGCCATTGAAATGATTTGAGAAGCAGAAGCAAACGTTTCTACAGATTCCACGTCACATAGCAGGTTGATTTAGGCAAAAATGAAAATGTTTTTAATACTAAGTACTACAGAGATGGTAGATAATATAATATGCATGAATTCATCAGTCATTATGCCAGTTTTCTACCTAAACTTCAGTACTGACCTATTACAGGACCTCATTCAATCGCATCCGCGTCACAATAAAGCACCTACCTACCACAAACTGTTTATTCAGTTTGCTTTGTAAACACAAGAGGCTATATAAAGCGTTGATAAGTGAGTGAGTGACGGGCAATTAGCAAACGGAGGCTGGTCGGAACAAAAGGGCCTCTTAGTTTCACTTAATTAAAAAGGAAATAAGCCGAGGCGGAGAAAAATAGCTGAAAATTAAACAAAAGTCAAGACTGCAGCGAGGAAAATTGTAGAGTCAAGAGCTGTGTTGCATACCGTTGAAAATTGTTTCTTATACTACAGTGCATATTTCACAAATGCAGTGAAGGATATTAGTAAGCTGTCCGTTTATAAGAGTTGCGTTCAAATTTACTTGCATACCTATTCAATTGTTTTAAGTTTTCTAGTCTCGTCATCTGAATTGGACCAAAGGCTAGGTCTTGAAACATATTTATATAACTACGGTTAGATAAGTATCCGTAGATTTTATTATTAGCCAGTCCAAATGATTCGTAGGCATTTAAAAATTGCGAATTGACTGACTGATGACCTGATGAGCAGATAACACTAGCCTTTACCACTGAAGTTAAAGTTATTATGTAAATTTATTAAAATTAACAAATTATTCTTGTAGGTAGTCTAACAAAATCAATGTATGTGTTGTCTGTTTTAGATTCTCAACTGAGTTCCGCTACCGTACATCAAAGCCACCGAACAACGGTTAAATAAATAACGACACTGTCTTCTTCAACCTCGACATTGGCGGAATCATCGACAGTATCGATGGCGCTATTTCTTTTTAAAAATTGAATTGAATTGAAGTTAAAGAATTGAAGTTAAGCAGATATATACCCTGACTATCATAGAAGTACACGAAGAAAGGGTTTTTCGAATTTTACAACTACTCGTATCTACTTTGTATTCCTTCGCGCAGGCAATGCTAAATAACTGGTTATTGATAAAAATATCTACCAAAGAACTAAACTCTCGCCAGTTGATTTGTTATTCTACTTTGTTGCGGTGATTATGAAAAAGTTTCTCGTTAATTCACCCATTTGCATTCTATGAGTAAACCTCGCAACGTGTATAAAATTGGAAGAAAAATCCGGCAAATATTATGCATTAAAACTTAATTTTCACACACTCGCTTCGGCAACTTCTGACCAACTTCGGGTTTAATTTTCCGGGCTCTATGCTAGCTACAATGAGTCGTGGCCTGCAGCCATCATTAAGGTACGTTGCAGGCTTTCATAGCTGGTTACAGTTGAAAAACTGAGTAATAGGCTCTGTTATACGTTCACGCTTGGCAGCAATCTACTTATTTCTTTAGCAAATCTGGGTCATTGTAATTGAAAAGCAATGAGGGTTGCCGCGTTAATACCTGTTTGCAGCGAGGCGAGGTATGCTGTTACGTTAAACCAATCACGGGCTATCAATCATAGCCGATAAAGGTGGGGGTAAAATTGGGGAGATTATGTTAGTATTAAGTAAAGAGTTGGTTCTTAGTAGATATACATGTTAATACTTCACGACGCACGACGATCTTTAAGCATTTAACGAAAAGTAATTAGTAGTTAGAGTAACTCCTTTCCAAATTTTTTTAAAATGTAAACCAATACAAATATGAACGTACTGTTCTGTCCTAAAATAGGTCAACGTAATAATATCTAAGTTAGAGTCGTATTCCGCTATAGAAATAGTTTTACAAGCGACATCTGTAGTTTTATGGGCGAACACAAAGTTGTATAGAAGTTTTTAAAGCTGGAATCACGTGCTAACTTTACAGGGATCGTATAAAGTTGCTTGGAAATCTTTCAGAGTAAGCAACTTTGTATCAATTACCGATCTTAAGTTATTACGAAGATGAGAGTGACGAGACGATACATAGCTGCTAATGTAAGAGTAGCTAACGATAAAGTTACTTAATGAATGAAAAATTTATACAAAAGAACAATTCAATTTCATAACTTTCGTTCGACTACAATGTCTTGCATACAAAAGGTAGCAAACTGGTCATCAATTATTCTATTACATGACAAAACGTACTTTACTTATGCACGGTGATATTGAAAGGCTTGAAACATTTAATGCTGGGATCACCCCTCAGTCACCCCAGCAATTAAAACGCAGCCGAAGGGTTGCACCGGTTTCAACATTGCAAACACGTCCATTGTTTTAATTTCCACCCCTTACAGAAATTGTGAACGCTATGATATTGAGAAACTCTACTTTAAATTGACCCCTAACTATTCAACTATGTCTTGGAAACAGGGCTCCTGCAATACTGGTCCGTTCACGAAATCAACATTCCTACACTTGACCGAAATATTAATTTCGTGAGCTTACCGTGCGCCTAGAAACTGTATAAAATAATTAAGCTACACGTTTAATTATGCCGTTGGGGTAATATCGGATAATTAACCTATCAATATGATATACAATTATAATTAGCATTCACAAAAAATATGCGAAATCTTACTCGTATTTGGTTCTCGAATTGGTTTTTGAAATGAAATGTGACGCTGTAGCTGCAAATAATTTGACTAAGAAGACTATTAAGTGTATATTCCGGGACATTTCCGAAAGCGCATCCCTAGAAAGTACTGGTTATTCGAAAGTGAAAATTTTTGGGTATTGCTTCAAAATAACAGCTGAGATTAAATTAAGTGGCTATACCTAATATTAACGAAATATAGAGCTGTAATTTTCTTCTCATCTACTCGTATTTCAAATGCAACACAATATTTCATCACTGTGAATAATTGTATACGGAGCTTTCAAAAATCTGTTGATTTTTAGTTATGAGTTTTGTTCCGCTACTTTAAGTGCATCTCTATCATCAGTACGGTTTCGCACTAGGTACGTTAAAAAAATAGCTTGTTGCTGACGGCCACTAAAAAAATAATAACTATCAACAAATAAAATGACGTGTCATTATTTATTCAACTACAAATTCAGATACATAGTGCCTCAAACGCTTTTCTCTCTATTCGGCCTGGAATAGGTTCTTCAATTGCCACGAGCTCTTGTGAAACATTTAGGTTTAGTATTAGAGAGAGACATTAATTTCCAAATTAACGTTGGTATTTGGCGCCACCTGCCGAGTGATCTCATTAAGTCGCGAACTTCAAATTGTCGTCGATTAAAATCACTAATGCGTTTATATCGAACCCAGTCACGTGGTAAAGCGTAATAATTGCTACGTTGTATAATAGTTTAAGGACCGTTATACGAATTTGAATTGTTATTTCATTGTGAATATTAATGTTATGATGCTTTTAACTGTGATATGTGTTTCGGCTGCCACCTGTATTAGTGTTATAAATAAATGCTTATAATATTTTATAACATTTCACCTATGGTATTAAAACCTGCTTGGTTTCGTTAAGGACAAATTCATTTAAAAATACAGCAAAAATTAAAAGATCTTTATTGTTTTTAAAATAATAAAATGTGTATTATTTAGTCTTAAAAAAAACTAATTTCGGTTAAGTCGCCAAGCTTTTCCATAGGAAACTGTAAGTCTAGATTTTACAAAAATTTAATTGTACTACAAATAAGTTTCATGGGGCGTATTCTTTGTCTTTCTGAAAACGCTGGTAGTAAAAAGTTGTTGTAAAAGAGCCCTTTGCGGCCTACTTGCAAAATGAACTTTTGACTTCCATCTTTTTGAAACAATAGCAACTAATTGGGCATTTGTTCACGTTTACGTAGACCTTCGGTGCCTCAAAAAATACATTGTAAGTAATAATTTCAGTAGCTCGTTCTTTCGTAGCTTGTTCAAACGTCCATTACAAGAAAATCCTTGATTAAGTCATCGAAGTAAAAAACTATGGTAATGTAGTCACTATTTGAAGAGTGAAATGTAAAGTGCAACCTCGACGCGCTAATGGCCGCGCTCATTACACGGAGCTTGGAAAAAACAATCAACAAAGGAAGTGGCTTCCTAGTAGGTTGGAGAGATGAACGCTACTAGCGTAGACCTGGTTTGTATGACAAAGTTGAAAGTTCAAGGAAAACAGTGCGTTTATAAATAGGAGATTTATTACGAATAGGAGTCACTACATATTATAAAACAAAGTCGCTTTCTCTGTCCCTATGTCCCTATGTATGCTTATATCTTCAAAACTACACAACGGATTTTGATGCGGTTTTTTTAATAGATAGAGTGATTCAAGAGGAAGGTTTTTATGTGTAATTCTACGCAGACGAAGTCGCGGGCAGAACCTAGTAAATTATAAAGTAACTCAGCCGTATTCGGGTGTTACTAGAGTTATTATTAGGTAAGTGAGGACTAAATACCAAGATCAAGTCTTAGAGTCAGTTTCATGAAATCGACTCAACTCATCTGATTACACAGAAACTTCACTCAAGTTGTTCTCAGTTAATTATAATGAAATGCTGTAGTGATCAAGATATCAATTAATTTACACAGTCAACACACATATTTAAATACACTTGCCCTACTACATTCTCATGTTTGATATACACCAAGCGAAAACAAAATTGTATAAAAAGTGAGCCATTATTTTTGCTCGTCAGCGTAGACACTTGAGACATACAAACTTCTTACTAAAATGAGGGTCTAACCACGGCTTTCACCCACACATTAAGCATAGAACAAGATACTCGTACATCATTGTATTCCCTTATAAGCACGTCAGCTGTGAAGTTAAACGTCTTTTATTGCCCATGTTATATGTGAACTATCCTAACACTGAAGCCTCTTCAACACCCCTAATACAATCCTTATTCACGGGAATATTACCGTCTTTCTCTAACCCGTTATGGTCTACACAGTATGAAAGAGAAGGGTTACAAGAAATTCCTCGTTTGGTCTGGTCTTTAAGGATAGTGCTAATGAGCTTGGTCATTACAAGGGTGTACGTAAACCCGAGGGCGTTCCGCTATCTATGGGAGCAGCCGTTTGCCGCTTTCTTGGGCTAGTTTCGCTTGGATTTTTATGTATTTGTTATTACTTTGTATCAATCTTTCAGGCCTGTGTATACGCTTTGAGTTACCTGAAATGTAAACAGAAATTTTGTTTTGCCGACGAATCGGCTCGTTATAGAGATTTATGTTTAGTAGCGGTGAAATGAGACCAATTTTGCACAGCGGTATAAAGTGAAGTCCTAGCAATGCTTGTTATTAACAAAATATTCCGCTAAATCAGGATTCTGTTGCCTAAATGTTGTATTGAAGTAACACAAACATTACGAAGCGTATTTGTATAACGCTAACGATAACAAAACAAGGCAAAATAATTTCGTGTTTATACGTGGTAGCGTTAATTAAGCTCCATTAGTATATTAATAATTACCAGCACGAGTACATGGCGAAGTTACTAATATTCATACTAAGGACTCCAAAGTTTTGATGAACCCCTTAGTGACTTTTGCTGACGTGTCTATCAAGCCTATATACTAATTACAGAATAACAATATGAAGAAATAACATAGAATGTACCAGTTGCTTCTCTGCCCGCGCAGTTGGTAAAATCCCATCGAGCGGATTTGGCTAAAATCTTAGGCATCATGTTATAGGCGATGCGGCTAGCAACCCATCACTATTATGATTCCCCTTTTTCCACCTATCTATCCCGTCAGGGATATAGACGTGATATGTGTGTGTGTGTGTAATGAGAAGTTTAATTTGTTCCGATTCCACACAAGAAAATGTCGCATCTTAAAAAGATTAGTTATCAATTTATGAGCATACGTTTTTAATTTTCATTATATAAAGGGCAATAACATCAGTATTTTTCTTGTGTTATTAAGTATATTATTTTGATACGAAAAAGAGAGTTAAGTACAATAAAAAAAAGAGTATGTGCGTAGGAAAGTAAGAGGGTAGGTATGATACGAACTTCTCAATTTTGAACTTCACGAGAGGTGGTATGAGCTCGGAATTACTAGCAGTTAATTCATTTTGCGCAGTGCTCCAATAAGCAGACAGGATTTACAAACCTACTATTTATTTTGCATAATTAAATAGGCTCTTAACTTATTGGATCAGGTGCTACTTTGCAGAAGTCAACAAAAGCGAACTAAAACCAATGAACATGCTACTCCATGATAATTTGTCATTACGCTTCTTTTATCTGGAAACTTCATCATTTCAGAAGCTATAAATGTCCATCCTGTAGAACTATAGGTTAGGTTGTAGTTTTGTAAAAATCCTGAACAATCAACAGTTAAAAGAAATTAAGCAAAAGTTAAGAGAATGGCAAATAATCAATGACCATTATAACAACATGCATACATAGATACATATTTAAATCACGTCTTTATCCCTTACGGGGTAGAGAGAGCTTAATTAAAGAAGACCTAAATGCCTAAAAGGTGGGCTTATAGGTGGAAAGGGGAATCAAAATATTGTTAGGTTGCTAGCCGCATCGCCTATAATATAATTCCTAAGATTTTCGCCAATTCCCTCGATGGGCTTATAACATTATAGGTATTTATGACATGAAACGATGGCATACGATGGAAAATCGAATATTACGACCAACAATATAAAACGTAAAAACTGTGAGACACAAGGAGGCCTTTCCGGAGATGGAAGTTCAAACTTCGTATTTTGCCGTTCCGCTCACACTATGGTCTTTGATATGAGAGTGGGAGGGACGGTATAATTGCAATAGGTAAAATCGTTCACAAGCTTTGTTTGCACACCTGAACACATAATGTAATGTTATTTTTTTTATTTTAAATCGTGTTCACACGTTTGTCGTTAAAAATATTACGTTTGAAAGAATAACACAGTTCAAATCGATATATAAATCGATCTAGTCCAACAAATTTTGTGACAAATATGCATCACATTCGAACAGCTGCGAAATACCTTATAATATAACTCGTTAGTATGCTCATTCTGCTTCTGCTCTTCTGAGTAAAATAGCAATAGCAAACTCCCATAGATTATCTAATCTTTGAAAATAGAATGTAATGCAATTACGTGAAACTGGCAATTGTAATATGGCGCTCATTAGGGGAGGCCTATGTCCAGCAGTGGACTAACATAGGCTGATGATGATGATGATGATGGTTTACAAAATAAAATTAAACCATTATGTATCCGACATTAAAGGCAGTCAGTGCAATTTTATTAGTCATTGGCCGTACGATTTTCCCTTAGGGTCTTCACTTCCACAATGTCTAAAGCCTCGGCCTGTTGAACTGTATTTGGCAACGAAATCTGAGCCGTGTCGGGCACCAGCAACGTCACAAGAGCTGCTACAAGCGACACCACGCTGTACAACAATATCGGCAGACCTGGCCAATACACCATCTGAAAATAAAGTTACAGATTACTGACTGCGCCTCCAATACTCAAAGATTTAAAAGTAGTTCGATGTAGCCACGAGATCTGCATAGAAATCAACGTGTCAGGATCAGTACAGTTATAAAACGATACTCGTATCTTATCTAAGTCTTGCTTGTTTTATCCACCCGTGACCATAATGGTCGTGCCGAGGTCCCTTTTTATTTTATAGCTACACGTAGGTAGGTAGGTTCAACCTAGTTTAATTTTAATGGTTATGACATGGCCTGTGCCTTGATTTAAGTCAGTATGAGCATTGTCATAACTTAATTATGACAATGCTCATACTGACTTAAATCAAGGCACAGGCCATACTATTTGGCTTAGAAAGCTGATTATTTCACAATAGCAGTTAACATAGTGTAAACAGACACTATGAAGAGAATTTTGGAAATTCAGCTGATAAGGGGGTAAATCTGGGGTCGGTCGAATTCTGCGTAAGCAAATTCGCGGGCAAAAGCTAGTCTTGTCATATTAGAACCGCGTATGTTTACAGAAATGATTAGAGTTGTAATATACTTACCAGTAAAGGCATCTGTGTAGCTGCAATACCCCCAATTCGACCGATAGAGGAACAAAGAGCCTGCATAGAGTTTCTGGTGTATGTTGGGAACAGCTCTAAAGTAAAGATGTAAATGATGGTATACGCCGTACCCATTACAAGCCTGCTAGACATGTACACCGAGATAACAAGCCAGTGCATATCTGAAATTATTTGAGCTCATAAATAATTTTTAAATGTATCTTATGCACTAATAAATATTAAAAATCGAAAGCTAAGTAAATACTCAAAATGCAGAATATTATTTTGTTTTGTTTTGAACAAAAATCAGTGATTCATGCTTAGTTAGTGCTGGACAATATGTTACCTAATGCATTGACCCATTTGTTGAAATATTTGTCGGATCAAATTCGCGGTTTTCATACACTAATTTCGTGATTTAATTTGAACAGTGTATTGAAACCGCAAATTTTCTCAGACTATTTTCAACCAATGGGTCAATGCATAGTTGCCCAGAGTTAACAAAGCAAAAAAACTGATTTTTGTTCACGGTTTAAGTTTCACTCTGTAAAATCAGGGGTTACTTTGCGTAAATCATATCTTTGAGATAAAATCAATTAAACAAATAGCATGTTGTTCTTTGATCACATCGGTTCGTAACTGTGGTCAGTGGAGTGTAGTGGAGTGTCGCCAGAGTAGGCTGAGGGATTGTAACGCAACAAAATCTGTATGCGCAGCCAACTCTTACGATCTCCCACTACACGCTCTCGACTGTGGGCTCAGAGTAAGCAGCAAGGTAATAAATAAGTCGTTTTAGTTCATCAGTATAATTATACATATACCAAGTATTAGTATTTCATATCCATGAAGCTGGTTACTTACTCTTTGGTATGAAGGGATGGCCTACACATATGAGTGAGCTAGCCACGAAACACGTTATAAGAGGTCTCCTCCTGTTAAACTTATTGAGAACGTATCCTGCTAGTAAACTTGACGGTAATCTCATGAGAAATGTTAATGCAAAGTTCAGGTTCTTATTTCCTCCCAAAGACACCGAGTTTACCGTCAATCCATGCCCCACAAAAATACCAGCAACCCACCAAACAATACAAATAAAAAATCTACATAAAAGACGTCTTGATTTGAACGTGTCTCTTATAACAGTCTTAAAATCTGCGCTCATATCTTCCTGATATGACAACATGGTTAAGTTTTCTTTTATTTCTATTTTGTTTAATTTTGCAGCTTTTTGTATGTTTTTCGCTACTGTACTTGTTTTTCCCTTTGTAAGCAGCCATCTGGGGCTTTCATCGAGCAAATAAATTAAGAATATGAAGAGTAGCCCGGGTGCGTAAACTATCCTTAAACAGGTTCGCCAATAGGGCACTAACCATTTTATCAAAGGGAACAACGTTCCCCCAATGACTATTCCCATGCTGACAATGGACATATACATGGCTCGAGACTGAGTCGCCGCCATTTCTAAACCTGAAAACAGTTTTAATGTTTTATAATTTCTCAACATAGCCTGCCTATACATGCTGTATACTATGCTCCATTCAGGATAAAATTAGATAGAAGGAAAAATGGTTCCAAAAGTATTTCTTTTAAATGTCGTTTAATAAGCACCACTTCTGAGTTTTGTTTCCAATACCAGTGCAAAAAAATGGAATATTAAAATACCTTCACCCAATTTATCAACCAATACTTTTAGCGACTTTCATATTATTATTATAATTATAACTTGTAAATAAAACAAAACCTAGCTGTAGCTGTATACCTAACTAAAGAAAGTTTTCATGTAAAACACCTAAAGAGGCAAAGGTAAATAATAGGTTGTAATAAAGGTGTCTATACTATCACCGTGAATAATGTTCTTTTGCATTCCTTCACGTTGTGCTGAATGATATTACAACTTCATGAAAAATGGTTGACACTCATTGATTCTTGATTATACTGCTATCCTGAATGAACCATACTTATTCAGTTTAGGTATATTTAAAATTACCTAGCACGAACACCGGTGAGTACGGATCACCCAGGAATGCTTCCAAGAATTCGAACGCTATGTAAAGCCAGTAATAGCCCGCAAAACTCTTTGCAAGTCCACACAGCCCGCCTGTCACCGCGGTCATGGTAGCCATAGTCCTTCTTCCTAACCTGGAAAAGATTGCGACGTTATATAAGTTACCTACCAATTTATTATTACTTACACAAGCAAGAATTTAATCGGATCTTTTGCAGGTGATTGGGTAACTTTGATTGAGCACTCCTATAAAAGTTTTTCAGCGTACAATACAATACAATACAATAACTCTTTATTGAACACCACATATAACAACCAAAACAGAAAAAGGTATACAGAATACAGCGTAATTTTTGATTCATAATTAAGTCACTTCTTTTACGTCGCACCTACATTTTGAACATCGATCGTTCTATGGAGACATTTTGTCAAGCACAATTAAAATGTCGGGTGAAACGTTCACAGCATTGTTCAGTCGAACTAACTCAACCACATGCTGAAGTATTCCGGAGTGATTTTTAAGACATATTGTGTGATTATGGTAAATATATCATCATCAGCCTATATTAGTCCACTGCTGGACATAGGCCTCCCCTAATGAGCGCCATAGCGTTTTCAGCTTGACGCATCCAGCATCTGCCTGCAGCCTTTTGCAGATCGTCATCCCACATTACGTTTGCTACACTACGTTTGCCGAGTCGCGGTCTCCACTCAAGAACACGTTTCCCCCAGCGGTTGTCGGTTCTTCGCGAGATATGGCCGGCCCACTGCCACTTCAGCTTACTAATTCTTTGAGCTATGTCGGATTATGGTAAATATATATGTATGTGTAAATATGTTTGTCCGGGTGGAATCTTGCGACTGAGTTATGAAGCAGTTCTCAAACCGATTGATTTGAAATTTTGCATACTAGATTAAGTCGGATGACAATACAGCCAGGATCGCCTCCGCGGGAGGGAACTCTTCGACGGTTGGTCCGATTGACTTGAAATTTGGTACACATATGTAGGACGGCTGACAATGCAAGTACGGCAGCAAAAAAAGCTTGTATTAAATATGAAATTTTTGACAGAAACTTATTTCAAACAAAAATACATTAGTAAGGTATGTGGTCGTTACCTATCAGACAATGATCCAACACAAATGACGCCAAGCATATATCCGAAAACATTCGTAGTTCCGACTAGAGTCCTTTTCCAATCTTGACCTGCTAACTGAAACTAATATTTCGTCGAATCTTAGTTAGGTAATTACTTTTATTAAATTATCACCAACTTCCCTTCAGTTTACCTCCGCCACCAAACTGTCAGGATTTTCATAGATCCAATGAGCGCATGGCGCCGCCGGATCTTTGTGTATTTCACTTGTTGTATTTCGGTAATTCTGGTCTTTTCTTGAGTAAAATTTTTGTGTAGCATTGTTTAGACAACTGAAAACAAAAAAGTATTGTAGTAGGATATCATGATTACGTGGATTACAAAAAAATAGGTAAGTAGGAAATTAAGATTGATAAGCTCTGGCTGTGAGTAGTACTCTGATTTCAGTACTCTTACTTTAATTAGTGTTTTGTACCTACCAACTTTAATCAGGTCAGTAAATTATTCGCTAATTATAGCCTTCGACTGCGTATTTCATAAAATTATTTTTCACACCTCTTATTCAAAAAAGGAAGCCTTTCTCCCTGTCTAGAGGGATCAAAGTGCAACTTTTCTGCTCAAGGCTTTTCTAAGTGTTTTTTTGCAAATGCAATTTTTTAAGATGATAATTGTAAAAAAAATCCAAATTACATCCTAAGTTATTTTCAAGATTTGCAAACTTTCGTTGCTAAATAAAAAAACTGATTTACTATTAGTTCAACTTGACTGTTTTCCTTCAATCCAGCATTTTTCTCGCTGTAGTGAGGTGAAAAATTGTGTGTTTCGCTCGACAGCTAATTTGTTTAGTGTCTCGTGTCCTGAAACCTTCACGACGCTCAGGATTCTTCTTTTGAATTTCATTCAATCATAGATTCCTTCGCTTTTGTCGGGCACACGCGATAAGCAAAAAGCCTTGCATAACGAATAACTATTTTGTAACCCTACCCTACCGTATGGACGGATTTTTTCGAACTTATTATTAATTTCGTCCACTGATGCGTTTTATCTTTCAGGCCGTCAGTGATTTCAGAGTTCGAGTTGAAAGCACTCTGGGTTTTCGATTTGAGTGCGGGTACGCCGGAGCGTGGGCTTCATCAAACGGGACCGCTCAAGTTTAACGTGTATATTCAATGTGCCTCTTACTATTCGGCGATCACTGCTAGTTTTTACTCTGTGAATCACAGAGACATCATTGAATACCCATCTCTTTTCGGGCACAATGAAGTCTATCTCGTTTTTCGTGGAACCATTGGTACTTATCCAGTTCAATTTCCTGTGAGACGGCTTCTGGAAGAAAGACTTCATCATAAAGAGTCCTTCTTTCTCCAGAAAATCGGCCAGCCTCTTTGGTTCCGTTGCCCATAACCGAAGTTCCCCACTTTCAACTCACTATCGCTTCTCTTGCCTAGCTTGCTAGTCCCCCACAACAACATTGTGAGTTTCATGAGTATAAGCGACCCTACTAATGTCCTCATGCATAGACTCTAGTTCAGCATCTGGACGTGACGCAGCTAATTAGGCCTCGTAATTTAACGAGTAATTGATCAACTCGCAAATCATAACCGGCAACTACAGAACCTTACAACGTGGCCCGACGCACACATGGTGCTCTTTTAAAACACTACATATATTTAGCAACATTTTTCTCGCTGTAGTGAGGTGAAAAATCGTGAGTTTCGCTCGGCAGCTAATTTCTTTAGTGTCTCGTGCCTTGAAACCTTCGCGACGCTCAGGATTCTTCTTTTGAATTTCATTCAATCATAGATTCCTTCGCTTGTGTCGGGCTCATGCGCGAACACTAAATATATATTTATTTCTAATTAAAATAATTATTGTCTCACCTGTATTTGATTTCTTCGGCAATGAGAATATAATTACAGTAACAAATGGTTTCGAATGCTAATCCCAAGGCCAGCCACACTGCGGAGACCGCGTGGTAGCGACCACGAATTCTAAACTTGGCCAACACATCGTCTAGATCTACCTTGTCTAACAAATTTTGTGTCATAATGAAACAATTGAATGCATGCGCACTTTCGAACAGCCGCGATGAACTAAACTATGACTCAATATTCAAACCAATCTACGTACACCTACTAGTGGTTGCCCGCGACTCCGTTAGCGCAGAATTCGCTTATCGCTATCTCGCGGGAGCTATGCCATTTTCCGGGATAAAAACTGTCCTATATGTACCCTTCCCCGCTATGAAGCTATCTCTTAGTAGAAAAATATTGTTAATTACTAATTATAATTGTATTTAATGGTAATCATTAGTTTTACTCTTAATAGTACCAATCTTAATCGGTTCTGTGGTTTAGGCGTAAAAGCGTAACAGACAGAGTTACTTTCGCTGTTCGCACCGAACATTAATTCATTCGTTCATTCATTCTTTCATGGCTCTTTATCTCTATCATCGAAAGTCAGTGCATATCTCTGTAAAACTATATTCCTTAAAATTATTAATATACCACTTGTGAGACCAAAAGTGTTATTATTTTATGTTACAAACATTCGCATTTATAATATTAGTAGGGTTTACTCACTATTGTTTCTTTGAATGAATGTTTACTAAGTGAAAATATAATTACAAACTATTTATTAACACAAGTACAAATTTTATTCTTATTTTTTTGCGTCTGCGGGAGTAAAATATAGAATTAAAATTGGGGAAAAAATTGTCTTAAGGATTAATTTTAAAGACAGGAATGTTTATAAAATTTAATTAACCCAAATTAACTATTCATAACATTAATTATAAAACAAAGTATAGATATAGATTCATACTAAGCTTCGTCTGTAAGAAAAATGGTATCCGCAACCCATTTAGTAAAAAAATATTAAAAATACGGACGGAATAGTTGCTTTGCGTTTGCGGTACATACACTAGTAGCGTGTTAGGGTATTTTAACTCCCTTACATTATTACATTTCAGTATTAAATTTAGTACCTATTATTAAAGTCATAATGAGCTTTAGAAGTCAAATACTATTTTTTGTTTTCAAGTTATTACATTTATTAGTGACTTTTATAGACGCTGGAAAATCGATTATCAATTATTTGGCCATTGTTATTAATCTTTAATGATGATTTTCTTAAGGCGCTTAAGAAATCGGTCAACAATTACTTTGCCATTGTTTTTATTCCGTTCCAGTCAGACATTAAATAAATCGCAATAGGTACATTTTGTTTTGTTTTGACTCTCCGCAATGTAACATCGACTTATGATAGATATTCAATTCTTTCGTTAAGCTGAATCTCTGGTGGATAACCAAGACTAAGCATCCACAGAAAAGTCTTTAAAAATTCAAGTTATTTGTTCTACTCTGATTCTTTCTTGATCACTGTATAAAACGAGTATTAATATTTAAATTTTGCAGCTAGGACTGCTTTAAAGTGGGAAGTTGATTCCACGACTTGCATTTTTAATTACCACAGTGCTATTATAGAATTGGTGTAGGTAAGCGTAAATTTGCAGTGATTTTTTTTCGTGTCGGTTCATAATTTTTACTTATAGATCTGTTTTACAATCGCCCGGTCTTATTTTAGTTGCACGTTATTTACATTATAAATTAATGAGCTAGTAAAATTATTTATCAGCTAGACGTTACTCTCGTGATTTTGGTGTCTCAGCTAGTAGTAATATCTTGTGTGTATTATTTTAGTGGGAAATTTATATCGTGAAATCACTACCTTGTCACTTACGTAGTACTTAAATGTCGTATAGACTATAGAGAGAATAGATATTCAGAGAATACCTACGTTTAACAAAAAAGAAAACCGGGCAATAGAATTTTCCGTAAACTTGAGAAACTTATCCTTGTTTTCGCTTTATTTTCGTCGATTGTTAATATAAAAATATTTTAACGTTATTGTAAATTACATTTCTATGCTCAAAACGTTAGAGCCAGTTTAATCTATACAACCTATTTTAATATTATAAATGCGAAAGTTTGTGCGTATGGATGTATGGATGTTTGTTACTCTTTCACGCCAGAACGCCTGGACAGATCTGGATGAAATTTGGAACATAGATTATAGTCTGGAATAACACATACGCTACTTTTTATTTTACTTTTTATTTATAAACGAATTCTATGCATATATAATACATAGGTAGTACGATATCCTTCGTGCTAATGTACGATGCGCATTTGGTTGATTTTTGTACATTTTTGATGGGAGAGAGGAAGAAGTTTTAGCGCAAATTTTGATTCTGCGCGGACGAAGTCGCGGGCAAAAGCTAGTACTGAATAGAACAGCAACTTATTCCAAATGTAGGAAATTTTCTAAACTTTACATCAAATGTTTAGCCGCCTCTGATCAGCCTTTTCAAATCTCCAACTGAATTTTTACCTTTTTAAATCTTTCTACGGTTCTCAAACAGTACATTTCGTGAAACAATAGAGTAGTACGGATGAGTGAGCTCCGTCGGGAAGCGGATGATCCGCACGCTATAACGAACCCCTGTAGGCACGCTTTATCTAAGGAATAAAACTTACATACACCTCCAATTGACGCCACATAGTGAAGGCAACTTTCGTGCGGAAAATCTGAAATGATCCTTTGTTAGTAGGAATTGTTCGTAACAATTGTTTAAGGTGCTTAGACCAAAATAACGTAGAAAGTAGGAACACGAGCGTTCTTTCGTGTCATTCAACGTAGACATTTTATTGTTTCACATTACCAACAAAAAAGTTTTCGAAAAAATCTTTGTTTGTTTATTTAGTCTAAACGCAACATTCTTTTTTTTAATTACCGTGGCTTTAAATTTCTAAACGACACAGAAAATTAGAGCACATAGAAAAATTCGAAAAGTAAAGCTATGGCCGAGATTCGAACCCGGACCCTCGTCATTCCGTGACGCGTGCTATGCCCCTACACCACCCATAGCAGGTGGGTAAGCCTTTGAATTTTTCTATTTGTTACTAGCTGTCAAAAAGGTCATTGTTACTATGCGAATTTTTTCACCAAGCGTTATCTATTTGAATGATTTGCCTGTACGACACAATTACAAACTCCCGTAGAACATCTACTGCTCACCGGGGACGAGAGAAGGCGCTGTTTTTCAAATGGTAGGTAATGGTTTTAAGTCTCGTTTTTATTGTCTATTATTTATTTCCACCGAAACAATTAATAATTATGTAGTTTTGGCCGGCAGAGTAGCACCAAGCGAATTCTGCACAAATAAAATAACGGGCGGCATGTACGTAGTAACATACATACCTACTGAATGACAATCACGATGTTTAAAATCGTTCGTTAACTATACTTAGATATAGTTACTAAAATTAAATAATTGACATAGTTTAGTTATAAATGTACTGAGACTTTCAAATAGAATTACTAATGGTTACCTGTGTTTTAAATAATTTGACAATAACTAAGCCATTCAGAAGGCTTATTTATTGTCAAATTATATATAAGCATATTATTGAAATACCTACTGTATTGTTCCCGCGGCTTCGACCAGGTTACAAAACTCTTCGTCTTCTTCTTCTTCTTGTTATTTGTGGCGTATCAAGTCGTTATAGTGACGATAACTTCGCCAATGTCACAGTATCAAAAATATAATTCAAAAATCTCGTGATAAAATATGTCGGCAACGTTGTAGGTAACACGGTCAAAGAATTCCCGTCGAGAATTCTACCAAATTCGTCTTGTTCCTTTACTATTTAATACAAATAGCTGACAGCTTTCTATTCCAAGGTTTTTAGGTTATGCGTTGATGAGTCAGTCTACTATTTTTTTAAAGAACTAGGTTATGAATTGATCTTGTCATTATTTGGTTATGAAAACAATTTTTCACTCTCTTATGCAAAATTCGGTGTTGACGTAATCTGGAAAAGGTAGTCACGGTCTTAATATTGACTTGTTTTACTAATGTTCATTTTTGCTTACTTAACAACAATTAATCACAGCAACTGTCAGAGGGCACAATACTTTATGTTTTGTATGATTTAATGCCTGAAGAATGTGACTCTGAGCATGTCATGCATTGTGATAAAAAATCATTCAGGTTTATAGACAGCTCACGCGTTCAGGGAGTTATTCCAAGCAGCAAAAATCAAGGTTGTGAGTACTTTCAACCAATACATACACACATATATATTAATCACGTATTTATCCCCTACGGGGTAGACAGAGTGTAGACTTTAGCTAAAATGGATTAAATCAATGCAATTCCTATTAATATTGGTATTAGGGAAACCTTTATTCACGTGTTTACGGAATCTAGTCTTATGCGTGTCACTCTGATGACACTCCGTAAGTACAACACATTTAAGAGATTTTTTACAGCACTTCGTATTTTGCAAAGTTGACAATATTCTGTTTAAAAATTCATTAAGTATGACTCCATCTAAGTGTAAATGGAATGTTTTATGAAAAACATGCATCATCTTATAATTTGAAAATACTTACGTCTTTAAGCGAGGTTGTTTACATCAAGCAAGCCGCTTAATATCAGTGGCAAAGGTTCAGAAAGTTCGTAACTTAAGTCTATGGAAGTAACGTGTTGAATAAACCGAACGCATATGGTAATGGGTATGGTAAGTTACCCAAGTATGGCGGCGATAGTATAGTTACGTCTATATTAGTAATGATATGAGGACATGGCACTTCAAATTGAGGGTACTTTAGTAATTTAACTGTCAAGAACGAAAAACAAAACTCCTAAAAACTTTTAAATAATATCATAATTTTTCGGCGCTTTTCTTTTTTAAAAAGCACATACTGTAGAAGGTGCGTTTATTTCCTATAGCAAAGGTTTTGTTCAGAATCCGATAGTTAATAGGTTTCACAGTTTTAAACTTAAGTATTTAAAAAAAAACTCCAATCTTAAAAACTTACTCCAATTAAAATGAAAAATAAATCACTAATGTTATAATTGACTAAAAGCCCCGGATTTAAGCCGGAATAAACCACGATGGCATTAAGCCCAAACTTTTATGAACTAGTAAACGGAGGCTTATAGCCATTTGTTAATTAGAGCATATTCAGCTCCACTAATTGCATCTCATTTAAAACAGCTCGGTTCCCGCAATTAACCCACATAACTTCCATTTTTACTCACTTTACTATATGAAAATTTGCCTTTGAAATATTTTCACGTACCTACTTATTTACGTATAGAGAAATACAGCAGGTGTAAGTGTTCAACTTTAATAGTGGTTAACTATTTACAATTAACAAATAGTTTTGAGGAGTAATTTGTTTAATCACAGCCTTTTGTTTACCTTTGAGGTCTGAATCTATATAAACAACGGATAGAGTGCTGTTGACATAGTCTGTGGAAGGAATTCTAACTAATAGTACAATTTCAACGGCCATCTGAATTAAAAGGGGAGAGAGTCTCAAAGTTCACAATGACTCAATTGAAACAAATAGATTGTTTTACAATAAACATTAAATTTTGGAAGGTCCTGGCCATTTGGCCTTCAAGTGACATGCACCCTTTGTATAAATATTATTACAAAGCATTTGTAGCTTTTTTTGTCTTTCTCTGCAATTTTCTGTTCACTATAAATTTTTACTATCTTCCAAGGCATCTTGATCTGTTTGTAGAAGAAATGATATTTTATTTTACGGAGATTGCTGTAACTTCTAAAGTGCTTACGTTCATTTTAATGCATGACAAGATTGTGATGATATTAAATATACTTGAGAGCAAAATGTTTCAACCTGAAACAGAAGAAGGTTTAAAGATAATTGACGAAGCAAAGAAATTTATTGTGAGATATTGGAAAATTGTTGCAGCCGTCTCAGTGACATCAAATCTCACTCACATTCTGTCACCGTTTATTACTCATTTGTTTTTACCAGTGCGATTAAATCTTCCCGTGTGCAGTTATTCCTTTTTGTCAGAAAATACAACTCAAGCCTTTATTTACCCTTTGTACTGGTATCAAGCGCTTAGCATGCATTTTCACATGTTGTGTAATGTTAATATTGACACATTTATTTTGGGTGTATTAATTTTGGCTATATCACAACTGGATATACTTGATGGTAAACTACGTAGAGTAACTGAAAAAGAGCCGAACGAAAGAGAAATTGAAGAAGTAACAGCAGCGGTAGCAGTAGAGCACGACGAATCAATGAAGAAATTGAAGGAGTCTATTCTTCATTTTGATGAGTTGGGAAAGTATGTTAAGAAAAAAAAACTTTATAGGTATCATCTGTTTAATAGAGTGAGATATAAGAAACTAATATTTTGATTCTCTTTAGATTCTGCAAATTACTTGAGGATGTGTTCAGCCTAACAATGTTCGTGCAATTCAGTATGGCTTCTTGTATTATTTGCGTTGTTTTATTCAGATTTACTTTGGTAAGTGCGTTAAGACGCTGAATATTATGTATTTTTATTTGTTTTTCTATTCCTAATTCATACATTATTTTTCTTTCAGCCAGCACCATGGCAGTATTTTATATTCCTGGCCACTTACATGTTTATAATGATCATTCAAATATTGGTTCCATGTTGGTTTGGTACTCGTATTAAAGATAAGGTGAGTAACTACAACCTTTTGAAAATGTACTTTCATGTAAAAACCTTGGGAATAAAAACTTAACGGGTACTTTTTGTTTAAGACATGTAGGTAAGAAAAAAAACCATTTTCATTTTTTTTTATTACCCCCACCTCCACTTTCTAATGTGGCCACCTATTATTTTTTTTATAGTTTAAAAAAATACCTGTCTAAAATTGCTGCATCTCTTAAACTGATCTTAACAAAAACATAAAAGGGATATTAAAACAAGGTTCACACAAGAAACTTCTTCTTTTTGGCGTTTTTTTTCTCCATCTTAACAATGGCACTTGAAATTTTCACGGAATATGTATGACCTACTATGGACAGCGTATTAAAAATTAAAGGGAGCTTCGTGCAGCAAATTTTTTTTTTCGTACGGTAGCACTTACCGTTTGTGAGTCGACTTGCCCATTTTTAGTTTTTAAATTGCTCATTTCAGAGCCAGCTTCTTTCCTTGGCCGTGTACAACTGCGACTGGACCGCTAAGTCCCGCTACTTTAAGAGCAGTCTGCGGCTCTTCGTGGAGCGTGCCAACAAACCCCTCTCGATAACCGCCGGGAAAATGTTTCCACTCTCGCTCACCACTTTCACTTCTGTAAGTTGAAAATACCTATATTTCTTCTGCGACTTCGTCAAGTTTAAAGCGTTCTGTGATTTTTACTTGGACGATTTATTTAAAGTCCTGTTTAGATTCAATAAATTATTTTCTTGAATTAATTCCTGAAATACTGACACCTTGAAGTTTTAAGAAACAGATATATGCAGAATCACGTTTAAAAATCCAGCAGTGGGACGTGGATGTAGCCTTGGAGGCTGGAGACAATGATGACCATGGTGGTGGCACTGCCAAGAGTATCGTTATTAACTGATGAATTAGTAATAGTTTTCTTTTTGGTTTCAGATAATTAATACTGCTTACTCCTTCTTTACTTTACTTAGACACATGCAGTCTCGACAAGGATAATCTGTACACGGGTAGATTTAATGTTTTTTTTTCTATTGTTGATACAAAATTCTCATTTGAATTACCTATTACTTATTTGAAAATAAATAAATAAAATTACTTTGTAGCTAAATATTATCTTCTTAATTGTTGAAATTAACTTCAAAAGATAACACAAACCTAGTCTCAAGATTAATTTTAATAAAATAATCTCGACCTCGTTTGTTCAACATTGGATACTATAGCGCCTAAGCTGCCTCTGGGGCAGTCTAAGTCTAACTTGGAAAAGAAGCCTGTCTTGAAGAACAATGTAATGTTAGAGATTTGTGTGAACATTACTGACAAGATTTCATTATTTCGTATAGTAGATATAATACAATACTTACTCGCTAACTCCCTTTTGCTGGATGTTGAAAGTGAACAAGTTAATTAATGATTGATGAGCGTGCGATGAAATTTTGGAGTATTATATCATATTATGCTATGCGCTGTATCGTAAATATTTATGCATCTTTCGTTTTAGGTTGTAGATTAACTTTTTGTTGTATGTTATAAGAACAGTGTAACCAGCTAAAAACTGTTCTAAATATGCAATATTATATTTATTTATCTCGCTGTAAAGTAGGTAATAAGCAATCAACCTGTCATATTTCCTACTCAAGGGTATATGTTTTGTATCTAAGTTCTGTAATCTCACAAAATATAAAAATAAATACCATAAAATTAAGCCTTTCATAAAAAAACTTTATTCAGCCCTATTGAGAGTCTAAATACAGTCCAATATCCGTAACACACGTAATTATTGAGTTCAAAGAACAAGAATAACTTTTTGATAACATCAAAAAGTTCAAATAGACATCAACATCGCGTTTGATGCTCGAACACAGCAAAACAGTGACCCGCCTGTTTCAACCGATTCAATTAGGCAAGCCGTCATTAACCACGGAAACGAGTGCAGAAAACACATGAATAAATGGCCATTTCTTGTCCGGAGACATTTTCCCAGCATTGTAAGGGCAGGGACGTCACACACAAGGATCGGGGACAATAGGCCCAGCAGTTAGCCAGTGGCAGTAATAAGGCGTGTTTTTGTGAACAGACAGCGAAAAAAGGAAACAATGATTTTGGCCGTGACTAGATAAATAAGATGTCGGGACGTGACGAGGGTACCGGTACAGTTTTTATGGAATCTTTCAGTGGGTGTAGCGTTCGCCGCGATCCACCTGCTTCTCTTTGTTTAGGGCTCTGAATACATTGTTAATGCATGGATTGGGTATAATGCCGCGTGCGAAGGTCAGGCTTCGTCGACCCGACGCGACCTAAGTAAAGTGTCGACGAGGGACATGTGATCTGGTGAGGATGTGACTCTACGAAATATAGCTTAGTAAGAATACACAAAAAGCTAGTTGGGTCGAGCAATATTGGCAGTTGTTTATTGGAGCATACCTTCTGGTTAAAGTTAGTGGACATTGGACAAGTTTTTGTTCAATATTCGTAAACTGAATTAAAACAACGGCAAGCGGATGATGAGAGTTCCGCTCAAAAGAATAATGGAACTTTTTTAGAATTAATACGTTGTTCATCACCCGTTTCTGAAAAAAATATGATAAACTACAAAATCATGCATCACAGATTAGGGGCGTGCGTGCATGAATTTGTAGTTTGTCATATTTTTTTCAGAAACGGGTGGAGGTATCAAGTGCAAATTAGGATAAGATGCTAGAAGCTACGATTTTTTGAAGCCGTAAAAAATGAAGTAAACCAGTGAAAAAATATTCCACCTTTTAAACGTGTGTTTTCTTACAAAAAGTAGTATTAAAGGTAGGTAAATTTAGGTAAATTTGGTAAAAGATATGGCTCACATCACAAATAAAGAAAAAAAATCACTGATTGCTGAGGCTAGGTGAAGATATCACTAAGAAAAAAAATATTTTTGCACACATTCAATCCGTTCAAATTTAAAAGTTTTACCATATTGTTAATTTTCAATATTGTGAATGTATTTATTTTACAATAGCATTCAACGACACATGTAGGTCAGACAACGATTATGCAACATAGATACGATCGCTATATTTCCATTCGTAAACATCGAAAGGAATAAAGAATGAAAATTGTTCCCGCACACGTCCTTCCGCCTGCAAACGATGATTTAGTGGCTATCCCTGGATTTATAGAGCGGCCCGACCCGCCCAGCGACTTCAATGAATAATAAATTGAAGATCTTTTTCGATATTATTGATACTTCGGGTTTCTCCGTGTGATCTATGTACGGGCGCGAATTGAAACCCTTTTATTAAAACATATATTACAAGACGCGTCCCGCTGGTGACACTGAATAATATGCTCCTTGTTGCTACTATTCTTTGCAGGATTCTCCTATTTTGGCCTTTATTACGCTCGGATAATTTATGGTCACGACTGCTGTGTTGTACAAAGTCACTGTGCATTTAAAATTGTTCCTTATTTTGCGAACAAATTCAGGTTTTTTTTCTCATGTTCTGCGATTCAAGTTTTCAATTCCAATGTGTTGCTTGTTATTAAAGATTTCAAATCCAATCGATGAACAAAACACTACAAAAATGACAATTAGGCACTATCGGCGGGCCGTTTGGAACAGGTAAAGTGTAGGTACTGTAGGACTAGGTAGTATAGCTCTTCAGGCTGGCTGGTAAGGTAAGAGGCAAAATCTCGAAGTTCATAAATCGAACATTAGTTCGATTTGACGTTTGATTGTTTTTCAACAACTCGGAGATGGGCCCCAGACCAATTTGATCCGGAAACTAAAGTAGACATCCCGTATTTCGTAATCCATGCATTTCTAAAATCTGAATAAAAGAAAGTCAAATGTTTTATATGGCTTTTTAATAATAGGACCTCCGTAACCACAGTTTGGTTAGGAAACTTATTATAACGAGCCCCGTACAGTTAAAAGTGCCTCCTCAAAGCAGCTCTATACCAGCTTTTGGAACAAAACCACCACTCTGATAAAAGTTCTACTAGTTAACGCAATGATTAAGATTTGTAATTTTCTACTATCTATCTACTCTACTTTTATTTCGAATTCAATACAATTTTGTTTTTTATCCTGTTTGACTCCAAAAACTCCCGTGTTTTCCAATGGTCTCTTTTATCACAATCAATGTCTATTCTTGTAGGCAGTCGAACATCGAATATCGTGCCCTAGTTGCTATCCAAACTCCAAGTTAAAAAGTCGAAGCCTTATTTGTACGCCAGCGAGCGGATTTGCGGAGCTAATTCCGAAGGGTGTGCTAGTTTGACTTGTCGTCTTCAGCGTCTGTTACGAGGCAAAGATAAAGCAACGTAAGATTAATCACTCGTGGAGAAGCAACGCTATCTGCGAATAACAACTGCTACACGTAACGAGAAAAAAGTTGCTGAGCTTAGGCTTGGTCTCTATTTACGTTTTGTTTACGTAAAAATGCCTTATATTAAACCCATTTAGAAAGATGATGATAAAATGAATTATTGCAATGAAAATGCTTCATTTTTTATTTCATTGTCTGTAACTATTAATAAGTAAAGGAGAAAGTCAATAATTGAAGTTATCTTTTTTTTTGTCCAAATAATTATGTGTCCTGACGATCTTTTGAAGTTTAACAGAAAAAGATTCCTTTTAAGCCTTTGAACATCTTTTTTGCACTTTTTCCATATTTTTATGTTTTATGTACCTACCTGGAACAAAGAGTTGTACGGTCAAGTGCAAAAATAAGTATCAATACGAACTTCTCAAAAATGTGTCCCACGACCTTATTACGCCGGTGTAAGAGCGTATGGTACTTATTTTTGAAACTTTGACTAGATACATATTATTATTATTACACTTGACTGTTCATACATCTTCTACCCACACGATGTTCACAAATAGTATTTCTTTGTTTCTTGTAATACTAGCGACAAATCCCGCGAAGTGATCCATCTTAGCTCATGCTCCTACGACGATGCTCTCGCGACAGCGCTAACACAAACACATGGTAGTGGGGTTAAAACTTGCACCGCATATAAAATTAGTTAAATAACTCCCCAGGAATCTTCGCGCTCTATATGGAAACACGTCTTTGCTCTAAAGCCGAGCAAATTAGAGCCAGCTACGAGCAAACTTGTACACATTAACCTCGCTTTCTAAATTAATTAACGCGCTTAAGGTAATTACGAAAAAATATTGTTCATTAGCCTGAAAGGTATTTTGATGCTTTAAAAATGGATGTATTTAGCCGCTTTGCGGACTTTGGCGATGGGAAAAGGGGAGTTTGACTTAATTTAACCTTGTGAGTATATGTTTACACGACCTTTGTTACCTAAATAATAACATTTTAATTAATTTTACATCAAAAAGGCGGGAAATACCTACAGATCTAGATTTCATAACTACACAATTTGTCTACTTTTTATTAGATAGATATCTGTCTGTCTGTGAAGTCCCCTTTTCTCGGCTACAAAGACCTTGGAACTCAAAACCTAGACAAACTACAAAATTTGCACTCAGTCGCTTAAATATCTACTTTACAAATCACAGATTTGAAACAAGAACTCAAGATCTATTTCAGTGTTGTTAGTGTGGAAACGTGAAAATACCTGTGCACCTGGATATGTGACGTCAATAAGTTGGAAGGTCTGTATATAATACTACAGCCAAATAACAATAACAAACGCGCCTCTGCGCTTACGCCGCAACTGTAATGCTGGTGGTATACAGCTTGAAGTGCGAGACATACCTACAGTTCAGGGAGCCAAACTTGGGGGCTACACTACTTCAAAATTCGAAGTTCACCCGTCCCTTTCACTTTCCCATCAATTACTTTAGTATGAGCAAGATACAAACTTTGAACTCACTTTGGAGTATATTTCCGACGGTTGCTTACAGAAGCAACTACTTAGCAGTGTGCAATCAAAGCAACATCTGCTTCGTCCAGCGATAGACAAACACTGATTAGCAGTGCAAAGCGCAGGCTGCGGTCACGGCCCCGCTTCAGGATTCTCTGCCAACACCGATTACTCTGGGTCCCGATTCTCAGTGGCATCGAGATAAATCTCCATCGTGAGAATGTAAGGTAATCGGACATAGTTCTTTGAACTGTCTCAAGCGAGTTACATCCCGATGGCACTGAGAAAGGTTGAAACAAGTGCTTTAATTGAAATCGACTTTTTTATAGTTTTTCTCTATTGTAATTAGGTATAGGTATTGTTGAACTTATGAGCACCGTGCTTCGGAACCTTCAAAAATCAGCGAAAATTTTGCATAGTTCGATTTTTCGACGTCGAAACAAGTATTTATTGCACTGCTAAAACTGTACTAGAGCCGTAGAATATTGGAATACTTGAATATGAATGTACATTGGACTTAAAACGATACCGCCCTTTCCTAGAAGACTAACTACTTATCTATTTATGTTGACAGTTTGGCTGATTGCAAGTGCTCCTACTTGCAGTAGAAGTGGACGCTTAATGACAGAGGTGGAATAGCAGAACCAGTAGTTTAACTTCGGCCAAAAAGCGCAGACGCCAATTCAAGTTAAAATTGTGAAAGGCCAAAGATGAAGAGGTTTTAGGTCAGTCAATATAACGTTTTGTATGATAATTGACACGACAAAGACGAAGTCTATGAGGCACAATCTGCGTGAGATTATGAACATGAAGTTGACACTTAATGACAGAAGAAAAACAGCAGAATAAACAGTTTAACTTCTTCGTATCAGTTACATCTTGTCTGATTAAAGTACACTGAGGAGCTTAAAATAACGGTTCACTTCCGATATAAAGTTGTATGAAAGGGACCAGTTACTTTTGCTCGTCAGTTTATTCGAATAAATAATGTAAAATAATATTAAAATCTACTGTAGGTACCTATACAAGTAAGTATAACCTGTAGGCATATTATCTAAGTCGCTCGCAATCGCCATCTTGTTCATTTTGACAGTTCATGTAAATACTGACAATTGGCATCGGAATGAACTGTCACATTCATACAAGAACTGTAAAAATGAACACGATGGCGTTTGCGAGCGAGTTAGACAATAAGCCTACTGTTCTGCAACTAAATTTCACCAGTTCTGAATATGCTGCGACGCTGACTTAGAGTGTTCATATATAGATAGTCCGAGAGTTCTTAGAATTCCATTCGTGTATGTATGTCTTGCTTGCGTGTAGGGAGATCCCTCACTCTGTCGATTCAAGTATCAAACCCATAAGATTTAGGTCACAGAACTCTGTAACTTAAGTAGATATTCAAAGAGTACTGGATTTTGAGAAATGGAAAATCAGTAATATCATTTGGTATAATGGCAACCCGGGCTCGCATTTAAAAGTTACCTACCTATGTGCTAAATTACATTACGAAGCTTTTTAGTAAAGGAAATCGACACGTACCTACGATGCAGTTCAATGGTGCGTTTGAAGTTTCCAAGCTACGTGGTATCTACAACCCGATTCATCTCATTTTCAATAGGAATCATATACCCAACAGTGGGGCGTGTGTATAAACAGAAGAAGATGATGATGATAGTGATAATGATGATTACATACATACATACATAAATCACGTCTTTATCCCTTACGGGGTAGACAGAGCCGAAGGTAACAAGACCTAGACTAGCATGGAAGAACTGACACCATTAAATTAAAACACAAATTAACAGAAGCTGATAATGCGATGAATGAATTATTCTTTCAACATCATCCATTCAAACATCCTTCAAGGAATGTGTTAGAACTTTATTTCAGTAAGGCAATAAGGAATCGTGGAAAAAGTTAAAGAGGCTCTCCAAGTTCAAACCAAACAGGGAGCAATCGAACTAGTCCATCTATTCGATGTTTTAAACACGACGCGGTCTCTTGATGCTGTTCACGCTTGAAGAAAGGCCGGATTGAGCCGATCGTGCAGCACACAGTCGTAAAACAGTACTACCTATAGTATCGTCATACATACATAAACCTAGTCTTTATAAGAAAGAAAGAAAGAGAGAAGAAATTTAGTCCTTTTTGCAAGACACGCAAATATAAGATAATATACACAATTTTATAGAAAATAAACATGGCAAAACAAAAAAAACATAGACATAAAAAATAGATCATCATTTATGGATGAATGTGCAACTTTGGAGTTGATCGGGTGTTTGGGTGTGGCTATATAATGCATAGTGGTTGGAATTTGGCGGGTATGTCACAAAATAAAACAATTTTCGCTTATTTCTGTCAATAATATGCTTTTCATTTTTTTTAACAGATAAAAATTCTTTATTAATAACCAAACTACTAAAAACTAAATAAGAATAAAGAATACTAAAACTAGGAAAGTTTGTTTATTTGTTTTAATAATGTCGAAACTGTAAGTACCTATTTCCTATTTAGGTAAATAATTCCAAATCTGGCAGCGTTTAGGTAGCAATGAAAAGAAAATTCAGGTTTGTGCAAATTAATTAGGTATATTAAGGACCTGTTTCACCACTCTCTGTTAAGTGTTCCAGTTATGTATGAGTCTCTATTTACTACTACGAAACAGACAGACACGCCATCATAGATAACTGACACTTAAGATAACTGAAACTTAACAAAGAGTGGTGAAAACAGGCTCTAAAACAAGTAGATACCTTATTTATGACAAGCTTAAAGCTACTAGTGTAAGTTACCAGTAAGTATTTAGTCATAACGCACCTCAGTTCAAAAAACCAAATACCAAAAAAGCAAATGATTTACTCGATGAATTTGAATATAGACTTTCTCAGGGCAAGCTTTACCGTACTGCTTCTAAACTGCTGCCTGCACAGTTAGACTAAAAGTTTTCAACGACAGTTCAAACATTCTGCGGCGCTACTACAGCGTTCCCCTTTCAATCTGCGAGTCTGCGGTCTTATTTCACGGGACCCAGTGTATTGATAGTAATTTGGGAATGATCAACTGGACATTCAATAGCGGGTAATGTATAACAGGAAGTACCTAAACAGCCTAATTCTTCCTATAGAAGCTGTGGAACTGTACTGGTTTGAAGTTTCATTCTTTTCAAGATGAGACAACTTTGTGTAGGCGTAACTTACACAATTTCATTTATATTTTCCGCAAAACAATGGAATTACGAAGCGTTTTACATTTTATCACTAGGTGTAAAATTCCTTATTAAATTAAAACCTTTAAAATCAGAACTGACGTACGGTATTTCTAAGTTAGCCAAGCTATTGTTTAATTAACTGTTTTCGGTTCAGTTTTGTTTTAGTCCAATTCTAGTAATGACAGTCTTATTAAGGTTATACTAACAATAAAACCTAGCTTATATTCTAAACCTTATCATTAAATATGTGTGTTAAGTCTACCAACTTACGACGCGTGACTTCTACTTATGGACTGGGAGTTACAAAAGGAACAATATTGTGACTAGTCAACTAGGATAGAAGTGAACATAACGTTACTAAATTATATTTAATTTAAAGTTCTCCTTTAAATCACTCGAAGGCCAAGTTTAATTAAAATTGCGTAACCCTGAAGTACGACAAAAGGCTGTGCATCTATTGTTTATTTAAAACCATTATCAAATACCTTGAATGCTTGAAACAGTAAATAAAATTATTTCCATTGCATAATTTAGTTAAAGGAATTAACTTTAATTATCCGATAAATTGAAAACAAGCCAACAGCCCTTTCCCTCACATTATTAGCATTCACTACGTAACTGCAGCCTGAACAAAAGGGACTAAATATTTCAGATGAACCTAATTAAATTAATGCCGACTTTAACTCCTGTCCAGTAAGAGTCACTTCACTTCAGCCATTTCTTGGGCACCGTCTTTACAATTAATTTAGTATAAGGAAATCTCCATTCCGTGACAATGTTAAAGCATTTACTTTTCTTACGGCCGTGACTAACATTTTATATTTCAGGGAAATGTGTTACCTATTTAAGTTACTGCTTTGAAGGTTTACGGCTAGCTCATTTATTTCCACGGCTTAAGAATAATGCGTCTACGAGTATAGTATACTCGTATAATTATCCACTTTATCAGGTTTTACTGGACCGTAATAGTGAATTATGATATGTCTCGTCGATAGAAAGGCATAGATTACCGAAAAGTAAGCAATGACCGTTTACCGCAAGAGTTAAGCCGTAGCTTCCACGCTTAATAGTATTTTAGGAAGATTAACGTTTTGAATGACAACGCTCATCTATACATCTATCTATACGTTATAATAAAACTAGCGTCTGCCCGCGACTTCGTCTGCGTAGAATTATACATACAAACCTTCCTCTTGAATCACTCTATCTATTTAAAAAAACCGCATCAAAATCCGTTGTGTAGTTTTGAAGATATAAGCATACATAGGGACATAGGGACAGAGAAAGCGACTTTATTTTATACTATGTAGTGATTGTAACTGGTCGATAGTCTGTACATAGGAGATATTACAGAAAAAATAAATTGAGTGGTCTCTATAATTGATATAGAAGCCAAAAATACAGTTTTTAGATTTGTTGTTTTTGTCTGTCTGTCTGTTTGTTACCGCCCTAACCAAACCGAATGCGGTTTTCTATGTTGTGTTACTGAAGGTCTAACTTAAAGTCCCATGTTTCGTTTTTCTCGATACTCTCCCCAAAAGTCGAGATATAAAAGAAAAGGCCCACTAAAAGATACCAAATGAAAGAGGGACAAGTCCTGAGTTCAAAAATGTAGTAATACAAAGCAACAGAAGAATAAAAGATGTCGCTATATGAATGAAATTATTCCTATAGCTTTAAAAATAGGGCTAACTAAATAAAGTAACCATAAGAGAGATCATTCCTCCTTCATTTTCACTTCAGTTGATACTTTTCTGTGTTAAGTTTTTCTATCGCTATAAAAACCCAGTTCAAGTTTCATTGACCTCGGGGGCTAGTTGTTTTCCTGAGTATAGAAGACATGGACCCGTCACCCAGGGGACCGATCCGTCAGTCCCCCGCTATAATGTACGCGATCGGAACTTTACATTAACCCATATATGTTTAAACGATAATAAATAACTTTACTTACCGTTTTTTTACGTGAAGACATTCATTTACCTCGGGAGGAACTAAATTCCTAATTTACGGTCGAAGAATCTGATCACTTTACCTGGGTGCAACTTTTTCTCATATGATTTCGGAATCATTTCTTTGCCAGGTGTATGGGAAGTATTTATGTCATTTGCTGTGAAAAGGTTCCACAGTGGTACGCGATTCAGTTTATTTCACTGTAGGTACTTGGTATTTCTGTGTACGCGACGTACTTACTGATTTTAAACTGAGTTTAAACTTTGAAATCGGCGCCAAGCCTAATAGGTAGTGATAAATAGACTAGAGGTTTCTCATTCTATACCGTTTGACAGAATGTAGTGGTGTACTAAGTCCATTGCCATGGAAATGGGTGACCATGAGTGGAGTGTTCCTAATAGTTTCTCGCACACAGAAACATAAAATATTTCGGTCTATTTCTAAGGTAACGTATTATTTGAAACTTATCAATTATAGTTATTTTCACAATAACATTTTCCAAATCTGTGTATGTTTTACTTATAAACTTTCAGATTTCTCATTTCCAAACTAGTCTGTATATGCGCGCAAGCAGCGTTTCCTGAACTATTGTACTAAAAACACGTCACCTTGCGCAATCGAAAGCGTCCCAACTACCTATTGTTGAGCGCGCTGTGAGAAAAACTCCGATTTGTTTGGTCTAATGAAGCTCGATTGTTTCCAGAGCACACCTGGTGTAGATGGGAGACATCGCCTCGCAACGAAACGAACTTCCAACGGGCCCGTGAAAGAAACTTTTTTTCGGTCCGTAAACGCTTGGGTGGTGCAAAAGTTTGGGATTATTCTAGCTATCAGACCGTCGTGAAAAGTGCTGGCATGTGTATTGTATTAACAGCAAACAAACGTGTATTATAACTTCAAAACGAAATCACAAATTCGTCTTTTAACTAACCTCATCTGACAATTAAATATTTTTTAAAGAAGTTATTAAACTAGCGCAAGTTAACGCATGCCATCTATTTTTTGCAAGTTTTTGAATTAACTGTTACCAATTAAAGTTCAATTTAAGTATGTTATTATTCTCTTAGTAAGCAAGAACTTTTTTTTGTTACTTGTAGTAACAAAACGTAGATTTTGCAATAGATATTTCTTACATCATACGCCGTAACAATCATAACGCCGAAATCTAAACTGGAACTGAGACTAAAATCTCAAAAAATGGACGCAGTTTTGCACATCCATTGACAATTCGGACGTCTTCCAAATGGCGTGGCACACATTTTTGACATTGACAGTCGGCCGCGGACGACATCCATATGGACTGGATGCATTGATTCCAATCCGTTCGGAAATCCAAAGCTAGACGACATCCATTTAATTGGCTCACGTTTTTTACATTCACGAAATAATTTTGGAAGACGACCACTCCATTTGGATTGATGGACGTATCGTGAACGGCCACCTTACTGCGTCTCAAATTCCGTACGAGATCATTTTAGAAGTTCAACACCGAGCTCGTGTTCTTTAACGAAACTCAAAACGTGAGTACCTAAATCAAATTTATTCAGAATAAAAAACCGCCTCCTTAATCAACGGCTTTCCGAATATACATAATATAATACAAAAGAGACATTGAATATTTGTCTTAAAAAAAAGGACGCACACCATCAAACAAACTTATAATAACAGTTAAGGTGCACAAACACTATACTAATCTCAATTTCCTTTACGACAAAACCGAAACTCTAACATAAACAAAACAGCAACCGCCGAATCCAACACTGTCACGTATTTGTCAATCAGAAGCGAACAAACACACGCACGCACAACTTAGTTAGCTTTATTTCACAGGCTGTTTAATTAGGTAGATTGGCTTAGCCCACATAGAACACACGTTTTATTTATACTCAGCAAACTTAACGCTGAATTTGCGCACAAAATCTCAATGCATTTTCACGTAACCACCGCTGAGGTTTGGCATGTAACGGAGTGGAAGATGTTAGCCAAGTCGTTAGTGAATTCTGTTAGGCTACTCTACCTACTATCCACTTAAGTAACGAACTAACTAGGTACTAGCTAAAAGTTGAGCTCCCTCTGGTAATTAACTAATAGGTGCGTCAAGCGAAAACTAAAATACAAAATGTTTTATTTTTGATTTGTTTTTAATCCTACTAATATCCTACTAATATTACATATGTGAAAGTTTGTGAGCATGTTTGGATGTTTGTTACTCTTTCACGCCAGAACGACTGGACAGATCTGGATGAAATTTGGAACATAGATAGATTATAGTCGGGAATAACACATAGGCTACTTTTTATCCCGGAAAATTGCGCAATTCCCGCGGGATAGCGATAAACGAATTATATGCAGACGAAGTTGCGGGCAACAGCTAGTATTTAATATTTGGTATGCCAAGTCACATGTCATAGTGACTCATTCTATTTTCATTTTAAAAAATATACATAAAACATCGCTAGTGTTATTTATGGCGTAATTATACGGCTAATAAAAACTTACTGGAAACAAATCTTAAGCTGGATTTATTCTCGCCCAACGGCCGTTTGAGAGCAATACGTATTTTTATGCTGAACCATTTAACAAAATTATAACCGAGAAAAATTCAATCGGATCCAAACATTTGTTTCATTCCTGACCGCTGTAGTAGGTTTTCCCTTTTCCCCTGCAATAAATTGTACATAAAGGCACCAACCAAGCCACGGTTAACATCTTATAGATTTATTCCCCACACTTCTGTCCAAATTTAGATTTAGTGCCGTGTTTAGTCGTAATTCCTGAGTGCGGATAAAAAGAAATAGTATGGTCAAATCGAATATTTTATTCAGCAAAATAGGTCGCGGGGGAATCTTGCGGATTCTTTGATTTTTATCTATAGTGTTTTTGTGTAGTATTTTGTGCACTTCTAATATTTAGAATAAACGTAATCCGTATTACGGCGTTAAAAGTCTAATGAAGTTGTATACGTTGAAAAAATATAGGTATTATTGATCTATCAATAAATTTTACGTTACAGTAAAAAACCAACATCCTGTAAAATTCAAATACATAGTAATAAAAGCATATGCTTATACAACTAATTAAAAATTAACAAATATTTAAAATCTGCATCTCCTTAAATAGACGGAACACAACTTCCTCCAGCCAGAAGTCGGAGCACAAGAACATCTGCACTGGCACTTTGCATGCACTTGGAGTCTACAGGAGCTAAAATTGCTAGCTTTATTAGACTCGAGTGGATGGACGGAGAACTGGGATCCCTATAACCGATTTACTACTGATTTACTACTACTAAGCTAAAATTATGTCATAGATAGGTATGGATCCCGAAAATCATGTCTCGGTTTAGACAGCAGTACCAAAAACAATGTCATGAATGAATGTTGTTTTATTTACACTTTATTAAGTCTGAAATAATACTTAGGTGCCAACTGCTAGAAATTACAGCACCGGACAGTACTTGTCGAGTGTTCACAGCATTTCACGACGGTGGACTGATGAGACCGTACGTAATGCACAGCAATTACCCGGGTTTGCCCGATTTACTCGATTTTACCCGACATTGCAGACTAATGCAGGCGCTTAATAAAGCTAGGGTTGAAGGGTATTTACTCACAGTCCGACTCGTCCGCTCACATATGAGTTTTACGTCATTTGGGTAAATTTTTCAAAGCTGAACCATTTTTCCGCGCAACGAGCGGTCTCACTCGGCTTAAATAGCTCTCGTTAACTTTCTGCACAGTAACGTTGGCCGATTATTTCGTAAATAACATTTTTTAACGGCTTGATTAAAAGCAGCGCATTTTTCTAGAGCGCATAACGATTAAAAGGGTCGGATTAATTTTTCATATTAATGCTCGAGCAGATAGCGATTAAATGTTCGCTCTGTGAAAAGTTGTGTCATCAATTTGTTTCTGCTATTTCGGTGATCTGACCGTATTTCTGTAAATTTAAAATTATTTTTTTATTTTCAGTTATTTTAATGTTTTTGTTCACAAATAATCTTAATTATTTCAAGAGATATATTCATATGTTTTGTTAATTCGTAACACTACTTGACTTGTAACTCTACAGTAGCATTTAGTACTTGTCAGTTGGGCTTTGCCGTTTCTCGTGACGTAAAATCATGACATTTGACATGACGTGTCAACTTAGGAAAAAAAACGGTCAGTAAATAATTATGCAACGTCGCTAAAACATTGGAGTGCTATGTTGCATTTGTAGCTTTTAGACAGGGCACAGTTTAAAATGGATTTAAAAAAAGAAACACAAGCTACCCTAAAATAAAGTGCAATCGATTCTACTCTCGATTCTGAACATAGTAGTTACTGGTTTTCAGTTAATTAATTAACAGCTTATATAAACATACCTAGTCCAAATCACTCAGGTATACATAAAGTTAGAAGATATAAATATTTATTTAGATTTTAAAAAGCTCATCATATAAAAGAATAATATGCAACAGATAATTATGCAAAACAAGACACCCGGGGGCGGCTGCGGATTCGTTTCCAGACGTGACTATGTGAAAAATTTAATTCATTGCTGGTAAATTTGTATGCATACCTCGGCTGCAGTTTATTAAGAATGCACCGCCCGGTCTCGCAGAATTACGGTCAGTTTCACATCGTACATTAACTGCGAACGGAAGGTGCAAACAAAGCGTGACCGATGAAAATGTTGAGAAAATTTTAGGGAGTTTTTAAACAGGGGTGTTCATTTAACCGGCCTAAAATGTTTCTTTACATTGTTACCAACTCGATATAGACATATAGTTACATTTGGTAGGTAGGTGTGTTCAAGTTAATATTAAAAAGAAATTGAAAATAAAAATCAAGAAAACTATAAATTTTGAAATGTTAAAATGTATTGCGTAGAGCACCACTGAAAACGTAGTATTTCTAATAAACTAATTTCTATCTTTCTTTATAAATCTGTGACATTCACGTAAATACCAGCAGCGGCCAATAAAAATCACTAACGTTAAATACAGGGATTACCTACAGGAGGAATCTTATCTGATCTCTTACAAAGTAAACGTCGAGTCTCCATGAAATATGCATTAAATATTTACAGTCTCGGGCCAAGCCATTCCCTTGAAGCCGAGTGAACCGAACAGATTTGCAATTCACCGAACATCCTTTTGGAAAAAAAGAGCCGCCGAACAAAGCTGGGGTAGTCAAAGAATCGAAATGAGCGTTTAAATACTGGCCAACATTAAAAGTGGGGTTGATTGAAACAGAAAAACACTTTTAAGAGTATTACAGGGTGACCTGTTTTTAAAACTCGAGGTATTAATCGCTAGGACTTAAAAACACGCTCCGTTGCTTATAAATAAATTAATGGCTTTAATAAAAAATGCTTTAACGAGCGATAGACGACTTAATAAATTCGTGAGTTATGGTAAAATTTCGTGTTGTAATAAGTATGAAGTTACAGGAACTTGGCCAGTGAAGTCATAAATTGTGTAATAATCTTGGCAATTACTTTTCAAGTAGCTGCTTCCAAAGCTATTTTGCGAGGCGAAATTCAACAACAAGTTTAATTAATAACTAGTACATGACATAGAGTAAGTGCCTTCGTCAAGTCTGAGATAAACTAAAGGAATAAACCGCGTGTAAGGTATAAAATTCTAGGGAGTAACGGTGGCACTTGGGAGTTTATGAATCATTAACCTGTTCCTTAGTGTAAATTTGCCGGATAGGTTTAATTTAATGAGTCTGAGTAGGGCCGTAAAACTCGGACTGTATAGGTACTTCCTTTGGAAGGTAGGACGTGACTTCTCCATAGTTTTAGTATGCTTAAGAGACATGTATAAATACTTTAATGGCTGAGTATCATCATGAATATTTTTTACTGTGACCTCAAGTCTGCGCATCGGAATTAGCTTTCAGCATTACCTATATTTCTGAAGACACGATTTAGATCTTAGGATACGAGTGATTTTTAAAATTCTGTACAAAAAGATTGCCATTGGACTCTTAAACTAAAACATCCGTTCATCACAATGTTGTATCTTTTAACCCTATGGAATATAATTTTGAAAATAAAATAACATTTGTAGAGGGTTCTTTTACAAGGAATGTATAAAATTTATTTCCTTCGTGTGCAAGTCTGACTCACTCCTTAGCACACTTTAAGATAGGAGAATGGCTTGTTATCTTTCAAGTTGTATTAAGTGTCTGTATGGTGACAATGTGAAAAAAATCCACTTAGGTTACGGTTGCAATTTGTGGATTGACAACCTAAAATCGTCGGAAGTAAGCAGATGAAAAAAACCTTCGACTTCTACGACTACGTACAAGGTACTATTCTAATACTACAACAACTGCTACTACTCCATCGTGATAATTCATTAGGAAATTCTATACTTATGCCGAAGTTGATGGCAACATTATCGCAGTTTTATGAGCATTCTGTGAATGAAAAGAAAGAAAATAATTCATATCCTAGATGTCTCCCAAGATATCCCGCTCGTCCGCACTTCTATTTGCGGCGATCATAACTCTTGATTTAGATGAAATCGTTCACCGCCTGACATAAATGTTGGGGACATTAAAGGAGTGCTTCGTCGACTGTTACGTCCCCGCAGGCATTCTAATAGAGTTGGAGGCTGGGCGCACGAAGCGATATAGTTCTAGATGAAATAGAATGCGTAAGAATCAGTTTCTTATAACACTTCAAGATCTTCAGTCTGAGTTATGAATTAGTAATCGACTAAAAATGTAGTGTAGTTGTAGCTTTATGAATATTTTAATTTTTTATCAGTTATCCATCGTGTTTGAAGATTAAAGGGTAAGAAATGATCTAGTCCCTTTGGACGAGTTTTTTAATCCCGAAATGTATGTATAGCTGCTGAAATTCTACATTTTGAGGTTGAACATTTTATTTTTAAAAAGTGACTACACTAACCGGTTTAATAATGTACTTAATACATAGTAGTCATGTTACTCTATGTTTTGTCTACCCGTAAGGGATAAATACATTATTTATGTGTATATGTATGTTGTTTTTGTATAGGTATTCAATTACTCAGAAGTACCTGAAATACTTGGGTTGCTAACAGTGTAAAACATGCAGTGCTGCAACTTTGTCATGTGACGACAACATTCCTAAACTGAATTAGGATTGTACGGTGCTTAAAGTAAATTATTTGAATAAAAAGCGAAAGTTTGTCTGTTTGTCTAATAAAATACCAAATTATTCGAACATTCTTCCGATTCTCCATATTTCAGCCGCATCCAGTTCACCAGTGTCTACTTTAGAAGCGTTTCCGATATTAAACGCATCAATTTGACGCCGAGCAGAGATAAGGCGTGCACTCACGATCTTCCCTGGCGACATTTATTGCCCTCTAATGTACCTAATGCCAGTTTGGCACTTGCCTAAAGTTATGGGGCAACGTATCGCTATTAGGAGATATTTGTAGCTTGAACAATTTAGCAAAGCGATATCAATTAGGCGAACGTTTACTCTATAGACCGACCGGTTGAATGAGTCCTCGCCCGCGCGGTGCAGGGGCGCGGGGGGACACCGAGAGAGCTCCACGCGGTTGTCCTACTCCGTGCCCCGCAGCCGTGCGGGCGAGGGCTCATTTAAGCGGTCGGTCTATAATATAATTTGTTTTTCTGATAATTTTCTTTGCACGGTTTTCTTGTTGTTGAAAACAAAAATATTGGAATAGAAGCAAAAAATATTATTGTTCTGATGTTTTGCGTCGTAGCTTTTAATTGACAAAAGAATACAGTCCTGTAATTTCTGTTGTGTTAGATTACAAACAAGAAGCGAAGTTGAAAATAATTAAACATTTTAGACGTACCTACCTATCATTTTTTGTTTCATACTTTTCTAGCCGAAACAATTTAGTATAGGCGTAACTTATTCAATGTCAATTTAACTTTTCCCTTAAAACCTTATGAAAAATTATGAATGGAATTTACAACTATTGCCGAAAATGAAATGCCAAACCTAATCATCTCGCATTTGCAAATTTAAGCCAGCTAAAACAGCCTGGCAAATAAGAGGCACACGTAGGCTGTATGAAGGTTCTAATGACTTTTGACATTTACGCACAGGAACTGTTTATGATCCAAGTTGCGAGTTTAATTTATGGCGAGGGCGGGTTATTCGCTTAACGTTTGGCAAAAGTGTTAGTTCCTTAAATAGCGGCGTATATTAAAATTTGTGTAATTGAAAGGGCGTATTTACTCAACATGTGTTTTCACTCTGCATCTGTTTATTTTGTGAGTGCGTAGGTGTGTAAGCGGCTGAAGAATTTAACATTTCGTTACTGCTTCTTCTTTGGGTTTCTAGAGGTCTGGTGCGGTTGGTTTTATCGCGAAGAAAGCATATATCCCTTTATAACCAATAGCAATGAGTGAAAGGGGTGTTTTTTACTGTCTCTAGAAAAGTTGCTATACCACCAGGACTGGAACTTTTTTACAACGAAAATCTTACCAATATTAGACAAGTGAACATTTGTTATACATGGATGAATGTGCATCTACACTACATAGTTATTATTGTTAGACGCTAAAACTATAGAATGGTTTGTGTTAAGATTTGGCTTAAACATGTTTTTAACTTTGATAAGATGACACTTTTTTCCAGGAAAATGAACGGTGAACCAATTTTTTGCACAGTCATCGACAATGGCTAGTTTTAGAACATTTTCGAAAAACATTTCTATATTAAGCATAGGGTAGGGAATGTCCAAGTTTTGTTTCAATATCTGTTTCTAATCCAGGCGTCAAGTTTTATTAACAGTTTTGTTTAGACTTTGGTACAGGTGAGCACAAAGATATGAGTATAGTTTCGCGACTTATCACAATGAAACCTGCTCGACTGTACGTTATCTTGAGAGTTTAGGTAATACGTCACGTTTGTAAACCTATAATGGCACGTGAAGCGAGGACAACGTTATTATGAGGCATACAAGCAGATAAGCAGGATCAAAAAGAATGGAGGATTAAAAGCTATTGGCTCACTGCCCATCCAATTTCCTTTGTTGACGTCTCGTGGGAGCCACACCAAGATTATCTTAACAAAGCAAAGACGGGCAAGTTTTGGACGCCTTCAGAAACAATGTAATCGCCTCCTGGATCGGGGAGCAGAGAAAGCCATTAGAAAAGTTTTTTTTATTGATAAGTATATCAGTATCATACTTTGATGTTTAATTATCGAGCGCTCGTGTGTTAACGTACGGGGAGCGACGAATCTTTTGTGGTTAAGAATTGCTTTTTTCGTGTCAACAAACAATTTTTTGATAAAAGTGATTGAATTTTTTGCGACGGAATAACCTTGGGACGCAAATTGCTTTCACATTTACTAATGACTGTATGAATTTAATACACTTTCATAAAAAAATAAATTACTTTTGTAATTTATTTACACCATTTATTTATTAATTCATATTTTTTATATTTTGCTGACTAATTTCACCATCATCACTCCTTCGAATGGAAGGATTTATGCAGTAGTTTCCACGCGTGCCCAATGTGAGTTAAAAATATTATGCACAAGTTTCCCACGATTATTTCCTTTACTTGACATCAATATATAATATTTTTTTAACTGAAGTGTGAGTCCGAATTTGAATCAACGTCCTCTGCTTAAAAACCTTTGATGAAAACACTAAGATTCCATGAACTATTTCAGAAAAACTTATTTAAAAATTGTTCGTATTGTTGAAATTACCAGACTGAGTCTGGTATTGTATTATATTGTCATATACCGTAGTCACGCAGTAACGGGCGAGGGTCTCAGTGCTGGAACGACCGGCGGACTATGCCAATACATCCACTGGGCAATGTCAGGAGCACTTAACTGGTCATTCAGACGTGAAGCAATTTCAAAAATGAATGCAGGACACGCTGAAGACTTGGATGTATCAGAGATACGTGTGCTTTTGAATATCTTAAAATAGAACGGCATATAAGTGCAATAGGAAATTGCCATGTCGTATAGACTACAAAATAAAGATGGATTAAAACAAATCGTATGTTCGAGGGTTATTCTCTGAGAGTAGCTCGTGCCGTTGCACCCTGGGCAACAACGATGTACCTACCTATTATTTTAACGCGATGAAGCGGAGAAGTGATTAGGTTAAATTGTTGTTATCGCGTAATGCCCAACCAGTTAAAACTGTCGCCGTTTTACTCCCCATCGGTGAAATTGGCGTCTCAAAGGATAGCAGCCAAGTTATAAATGAAGTGGATAAACGTTAGTAAAGAGCTCTGACCAAGCATTTGGACTACAATAACAATAAATAACAGTACCTACATAGGTAAGGCTAGTCGTAAGTCAAACATTAGCCGACAAATGCATGTTGTAAGTATGCGGATGCCCCCTATACAACGCTCACCCTGTATCCTGGAATTGATGCCCCAGATATCGGCGCATCCTGTCTATTTCCGAGCCGTTCACCGCGACTGAGTAATGCCCCCGCCTTTACGTTAACGACGTCACCTATAGCTGTGTAGACGCAGCCTTATTAATGGTCGTTTCAGGTGGGGTGTATTCGAAATGAGAATTTGTGACATAGTTGCGGTTTGAATAAGAAATCCTAAATGGCCAACGAATAAAGTTAAAAATAAGTTATACGTTACGTTTAAAAATGTATAAATAAATATTGGTTCATTGAGCCTTACGAGCAAAAATGACGGGTCACTTCCCATAAAAAGTTGCATGCAAAGTGAGTAGTTATTTTTGCTCGTGAGTGTATTTAAAGACTTCAATGATTCAACACTACTTATGAGTTGTCAACACTGTACAAAATATATAACATAAATATCACAAAGATGCAATTTCTTTTGGTCATTTTTAGTACGCTACATTCGTAGTTTTGGTCACTAAAAAAACTGGTCACGTGTGAGGCGGACCGACGGTCTATAAGGGTTTAAATAATTAAAAAGGTGTACGTTTAAATTATCACGTCAAAATTCGTAATTATACGCATCAAAATACACTTTCAAAATATTGCACCTTTCAGAAGAATAAACCCGTTAAACATGCAAAACTTGCGTTAACATTGCTGAAACTCACATATGGGGGCTTGTAAGTTTCATTTGCAAGGTTGCAACGTTCTAGCAACGTTTGAGAAACATTGATGCAAAGCTCTAACGGCCGCGCTGTATATATACCCTGCAAGTTTCATAGACCTGATCACTAGAACTTTACACAACTTTCAAATGCAACTTTGCTCAAATGTTTCAATTGTAACTTTCAAGAAAGTTTTCACGAAAACTTTTAATAAATTATAATTTCTATATGTCTACAACGTCACATATGCAACTTGCAGAAAACTTTCATTTAATAAGTTGTGGCAAAGTTACATTTGTAACATAGAGGTAACTTGGGCAATTAATGTTGCTATAATAACGCACATGTAACTTGCAGGAAACTTTCATTCAATAAGTTGTGGCAAAGTTACATTTGTAACATTAACGTAACTTGTGCAGTTAATGTTGCTATAATAACGCACATGTAATTTGTACGAAACTTTCATTCAATTAGTTATGGCAGTTACATTTGTAACATAAAGGTAACTTGTGCAATTAATGTTGCTATAACAACGCACATGTAACTTGCAGGAAACTTTCATTCAATTAGTTATGGCAGTTACATTTGTAACATAAAGGTAACTTGTGCAATTAATGTTGCTATAATAACGCACATGTAACTTGCAGGAAACTTTCATTCAATAAGTTGTGGCAGTTACATTTGTAACATTAACGTAATGTTTATATCCAACTTGCATTTAAATTACTTGTTAAGGTTGCGGTTATGTTTCATATTAACGGTAAAGGCAACTTGCGTGCAAACTTTACATACAAGTTTGTAATGTAACATTATTGTAAGTTGCTGTAGACCGCCAAAAAGTGTCTTAGTATACTGGCCACAGAGAGATGTATAGCTGTGTAGGCAAAGCTCCACGGGTCTCAAATACCAATTTATTTCTTACGCGTCGACTAGGAAGCATTTGGAACTTATGGAAAACCAAAAAACTGACCCTAAAAAAGTACTTTCTTAGGTCCATTAAGTCCAATTCCTACCGAGATGACGCGTGAGAAATAAACTGATATTTGAGACCCTTTGATCTTTGCTCACACTGCTAAAAATCTCTCCGTGGCCAGTATACTAAGAAACTTTTTAACGGTCTACACAGCCACTTACAACAAATTACATTTTCAAACTTATAAAACAATCACACATTTAAACAGTTATAGCCTTTAACTATTAATATTAAAAAGTGAGTGAAATTAAAATATATCTTATCAAAAATTGTATTTATTTTCTATTGTTTAACACTGCATTAACTAGTTAATACAATACCAAGTGATAAAAAGTCCTTGAAACGTTTTTTTTATACAACAATAACTTTCTTTATCAACCAAAAAAATATCCGATTTTTTAGTAACATTAATTAATTAAATATATATATATAGTTTAGTAAAGAAGGTTATTCCTATCGATAAAAAAGATTCAGGCATTTATATAGGCTGTTGCAGGTTCAAGCTGGACTTAATAAAAAAAAAGAAAAACTTATTTGGACATGTCTAAATAATAAGTATTTTAAGAAAATCATCAAAAAGTAAAAGAGTTTTCTTCGTCGCTAGCAACACCCACATAGTATACTATATACAGACATATTAGTTGTTAGAGTATGTTCAAATTACAGCAAATATTATTTATTATTGACATCAAAACAAGAGGTTTCTATCTTTTAAACTCTATGTTGATACATCTCTTCCACCACTGTCTGATAAGTTACTGATAGTTTCTTAAGTCTCAGACAGCAAAGAAGCCGTATCTGTCCGTTTCGTAGTAATAAATAGACGGAACCATAGATATCTAACAAATAAGCTATTAGGAACTTATCAGACAGTGATGGAACAGGCCCGTATTCAAATCTAAAGCAAATACTATTTTGACAGCACATGCTGGCAACTTTTAAAGAAAGATAAAATTGCGGAGATCATCGGTGTTACACACACCTTAAACTAAGAAGTATTTTTCTATGACTAAAAAAGTTAGTTCTTGTGGCCCCACTGTTATAAAAATCCTCACTAGAGATAATAAAATTAGGTTAGGTTTGTTAGGTATCTTCAAATGCCCGAAGGGCAAACGAAATGGAAAGCGGGGTTCCGTCAACCTGGTGGAGTGTAATTAGACTTTTTTATAACAGTGGGGCTACGAGGATTATATAAAGATAAGAGAAAGATATAATGTGTAGTTTAAGCGTAGTAGTTGCGTGTTGGAACCAGCTCATGCCATGCCGTTCAAAACTTTCGTCAGTCATATTCGGGAAACTCTCTTTCACTGCAACTGAAACAAATAACATAAAAATATAGTAATGTAACTAACTAGCTTATACCCCGCAACTTGGCCCCCGTGGAAGAGTAAAAATTTAGTCCAGTTCCCTATCCTGTGGGAATTATGGAAAATCCCTTCAAAATCGAAATCGAAAATCAAATTCAAAATCGAATTCGAAAAAAAAAACAAAAGGCAGTTGGCATGTTTTTTAAATTTGGAATTATTTAAATGCCATTTGCATTTAAATAAGTGGCCAATAATGTTATTTTTGCAACAAAAAATTTTGAGTTCTACGCCCGTGATACAAAAAGTAAATCGGGAAAAATGTGGGTGAGCGTGTATTTTTTATTATTATTTTGTCATTTTGAATTTAAATTCAAAAGGTAATTACCATTTTTAAATTGTGAATAAACCGGCATGTTTTCAAGTTTATTGGCAACTAGGCGGTAGTGTATTTTTTTTTCACCGTGAGAGCTGAAAATTCGATCAATGTACGATTGAAAAGGCAAAAATTAAGTTTGCGATTTTTTTTTTAAAAATCCCATGTCTCACAAAAATAGTAATGCCTATCTGAAATCTGAAAATACAAGTACTTACTCAAAAATATTGAGCAAAAATAAAAAATTGAAAAGTTAGCTTAAAATGGTGCTATGATCAAAACATTGAACAAGGGTGTTCATTTTCGAAAAAAACCTAAAAGTCCGAATATCTCGGAAACCGTGCAACTTTTACTGAAGCTATTTTAGCTTTATTATAACGTCCTAAGTGCCCTCTATCCATAGTTCAAGGGTTATCCACTCATTACCTAACACCCTGTATATCTGGTGTGTTGGGTTGCCGGTCACCAATTAAGGGTCTGGCTGGTGACGAAAATTTAACGACACCAAAAAACTTACGTTTCAATGTAGCCATTAATTGCAGCGTAGACAATTTGAAGTTCTGTTTCTTTCCAGTCCAGGAACAAAATTGTGCCAGATAATTAGAAAAAATCTTTTCCAAGCTACGATTCATACAATCTCTTTCTCTACTGCCACCAGTGAATGTAAGAAAGTCAAACTGCAAGAAAATTATCATGTATGACTTACAATATACTATAAAATATACTTATCAACATATTAACATTATTAACTCGGTTTTTTAATATTGTCTGCTGCTTAGCGGCAGGATTAGGAATAGTATAGTAATATTATAGTAGGATACAGGCGCGAGAACGGGAACAGGGGTTGCCGGACTCGTATCTAACCTACTCGACCGGTAACCCCTTTCTTCCCGGCCGCAGCAGAAATGTACTATTTTCTGCCACATCAAGCACTGATAATTTTAATTACCCCCCACCATGCACTTCGCAACACAGAAAAAATAAGACGGCGGTGATTGCTTTCCACCAGGTGAGCCGCTGGCTCGTTTGCTCCCTTTCATTTCAAAAAAAATAAATAAAATAAAAGTGTTTCTTCATAAAAACACTTACGTTTAACAACGGTTATTAATCTCAAAGACCACAATTTAAAGTTGTTTTTTTTCCCCTGTCCATGAGCAATATTGTCACAAGTAATCAGAGATTTTTTTTTCCAGACATCGGTTGACACAGTCTCGTTCCTATAAAAATAAAACAATGTCAGCGGATAAGATAGGTCAGTCAGAACGGTCAATTTATGTACACAGGCAATAATCAGCATGCCACTTTGCAGTGATAGAAGGGGTAAGCTAAATGAGTGTACTGATTTCGATCATTGAAACGATTCGTTTTTTTATTTATTATTATTTAAAAATCCGGCCAAGTGCGAGTCAGACTCGCGGACAAAGGGTTCCCGTACCATTATCTATAAACAGTGTAAGCAGAGCCCTGCCCTAAAGCAAAATGTACGCAGTGTGGGGTCACTTTATATTGGTCACTGATATATACAGACATACATACATTATCCTGTTATGACTGAATGAGTAGCATATAAAACCTAACTTTGGTGGTAAGTAATTAACATACCAGTTCCGTCCGAATGTTTTCATCACTGAGCATCATCATCATCAAGGTTTAGGTTCCGAGGGAATATTCAATTTTGTAAGAGATATTTCAATCGCTTCTACTTTCCTCCTGACATAATGAATATATGATTTTATCTCCCTCAGCTCTCCCACTATGACTCCTGAAATAACGAAAAATTTATGAAATAAGCTATGTAAATTAAATTATAATTAAGTTAAGTATACACAAAGAGTATAGTAACTATATATAGGTACTTTTCAACACCGAAACGCAGTTTCTTACCGGAGTCGTAAACTTGCATTTCGAGGCCATTTTCAGTAACGGCGGCCAACGGCGGCCCTGGCTTCGCAGACAAGCGCCACTCGGAGGCGCGCCATATTTTCATACGGCGTGTAATTGTGCATGTCGCTCGTACTTCGGTAGGCCTTCTCGAAGCTCTTCATACGTCGGGATGTCGTACTTGCCGCGGCACGTGCCTCTTCTTGTGCCTTCAGCTCCGCCATGTTAAGAGCGAGCTTCTTCTTAATTAGGCTTTCTGAGTCTAACCACCTCGTGTGGGTGGCGTTGTTCCGCGCGCGCGCGGTGCGCTCCGATCCGACGCCGGCGTCCCCACCTCTAACGGTAGTAATTCAAATCCGTGGTCGCCGGTGCGATGACTGCCGCGCCGCGGTGACAGACACGTGTTGCAACATGTCGGCGCCCGACGGAGTCTCCAATCCTGAGTCTGTAGCGACCGACTTCGCTAGTTTCGCTCTTGGTGCACTACGTGCTTCTTGTTCTTGTTTACCACTCTTAACACTCATTGTTGTCTATTCACTTTCCGTTCCGAACTCGTAAGGACCAGTTTTGTAACGGAAGGGCGGGATTGACTAATAAATGAAATTATGATTTTGTGGTTGTTATCCAGTTAATTAAACACACAATTTTTGAGATTCGTTTCTATTAAATTTTTACAAATGAGTCAATCAGGAAAGTATGTACTTATAACAAAAACAAAAGCCTACACGGACTTTCACACACCCGGCACTCCAAAGGTTTATTGTTCACTATAAGATTAATTATAAAGTTCACCCGGCACAATCACGTAATAATTCCGGGAGCAGAAATGCGCATGCTCTCGCCGTCAAAGTCTGTTTCACACTGGTCGGGCGCTCGGGCGGGCGGGCCGCGGCGCGCGCGTCGGCATCCCCCGGCTCAAGGTCGACCGGGCGGCGCCGTGTATTCACTCGAAGAATATCGTACCGGCGTTTTTCTCTTAGCTGGCCGTCCAATACGCAGTTTGTCCAAATAGAATTGGCATTGTTAATTTTTTTTAGTATGCTCCAATTCGAAAACCATTTCGAGGAAAACCATAATTTATCCGATTTATCTTGTCCGATTTCAAAAATACTTTATGATTGCAGATATTTTTGTAAAAGTACTTTGAACCTTTGTTTGAAATGAAAATGAAAATGAAAATGAAAATTTATTTTTGCAAATTGGCCGCCAAGGGCTCTTTTACATGTCTTTTTGAAACTACCAGCACATTCGGAAAGACCATCATTGCCAAGAAGAATGCGCCGCAAGAAACTTGGCAGACAGTCATTTTTTCAAATAAAAATACAGTAAGAATACTTAAATTCTACTTACATTAAATACATTTATATAAGGGATGTAACTATAAGGTCCCCGAGCCTTAAATTATATTAATCTATAAATAGTAGAAGTCTCTACTGGTCAAAAAAATAAAAAAATAAAAAAAATAATAGTAAGTTCAGTGGAGGTGTAAACCGCCTCCACCGTCAAATAAACTAATTGGAGATGTCTCCAATGTCGCAGGAAAAAAAATTATATATAAAACAAAATTATGAAATATACATTTCATGTCAAGTAAGTAACCAATAAGCTTTTGGATTCCGAAGGCAAGCTTACGTCTGCCGCCCCCAATGTTGGCTTTCACGCACTCATGTCCTGCTCTGAAAGCAGAGCGGTACCGAGGGCATGTGTCTCGCTTCCGTCCCCACAGGCACACTATGGGAACGTTTTAGGAACTTCGACGTCGCTAGCCTGCAACTAAACAGTAAAAGGAAAAAGAAATGAAACCGGAAATCCATAAGCTTAACAATATACCTACCTAATACCTAGTTTAATACACATACGACATAGCAATATTTATGTCATTGTAAAAAATAATCATTATGAAAAATAGAATAAATATTTAAATAAACAATTACCGATTTTTGACCGAACGACCCGGCTTTTAGACAGAATCCAGCATCGAATGTTTGCCACAAAAATGAAAAAAAAAAATTTTAGCTATGGCAACTGTCACGTGTCACTGTCAAATCGACAAAACCATAGACAAAGCCGTTTTTTTTATAGCCAGCCGAACGAAGGCGATTGGGATTCTGTCTAAATTCACAAATTATCAAACAGCGAAAAAATATTTATTATTAATTAACAAAGCTACGTAAAAGCATAATATTCAAATTGGTTGCTTGAAATAGTCCATTTTATCAAATAAAGGTGTTAAAAGCACAGCTTAAAAAAAATAAACAATGCCAATTCAAATTCTCATTTCGTCCAACTTGCAGTTTGTTCAGTAAAACACGTAGGTACAAAAAAAGGGAAAACTTTAAAACAATGAAAACAAAATCTCTCGCCCGCCGGCCGCCGCGGCGGCTCGCTCGAGTGGAGACAGTTGAGTGTGGTTGAGTCGAGGGGCGCATGCGCGCGCACCTCGTACGAGTTCCCGCCCCGCGCCCTTTCCCCGCGTTCGCCCAGGCGCAGCGCAGGCGAGCGCGGCAGAATGAAATACTATTATTATTTTTATAAAACACTTAAAATTATGGTCGTATAGTCGCCCTACTTAACAATAATCATCAAGGGGGTGTTGTACTCAAAGAGGAATAAAATAAAAATAAACTTCGCATTTGTAATGTTTTATTCTTTTTAATTTTAATAATATCTATAAATTTCCCAATAAATTCTTAACAATACTAAATATGACGCGCAATCCCCTTTTGAGCCATTTGTTGGCCGATCGGGTACCTCCCATTTGTTCTATGGGACTGTGACGTCATAGAACTGTTAACATTTTTCTTTCCCAGCAGTTCCATGGTAGAACAAATTGACACAAAAAATGTGCTATTTGTTCTATAGAACTAAAAGCACCTCAAGTTTTCCATCACAAATTTGAGGTGCTTTTAGTTCTATAGAACAAATAGCACATTTTTTGTTTCAATAGTTCTACCATGGAACTGTTGGGAAAAAAAAATGTTAACAGTCTTATGACGTCACAGTTCCATAGAACAAATGGGAGGTACCCGACCCGGCCGATCTATTTGAGACTTCGTGTTAAAGTCTGTTCGTGATATATAGCCTTTTCGTGGTAAAGTTTTCGTAGAAAAGTTATTCGTGGTTAAGTATTGACACGCAAAATTTAATTCTGCGCGGACGAAGTCGCGGGCAAAAGCTAGTAGGTAAAATATTCCGACCGCAACGCAACGACTTCATACCGACGCTTGAAAGACGAAATGTCATAAGCGACAAAATGGTAATTTTACAGAAGAGCCAAAATACCACGCAAATTTTTGAAAAAGAATCATTACAATTTAATTTGTTATCTGATTTACAAAAATCATCTTTGTAAATGACCATAGTGGTGTTCTCTATATGATGTGTTTAATACATTACCTAAAAAAGTATTATTTCAGGATTTAGTGTCTCTTAAGCAAATCGATCCCAAAAAGTGCAGGAGGTAAAATTAGCTAACCAAATTACGTATGTGACAAAAAATTTATCGAGTAAAAGAATCTAGCCTGAAAAATGATTTAAAAGATTATTAAGGAAAACTATCCTACCGCAAACATTTTAAATTTAATAGCAAGGTCATATTATACAAAAGTCATTATGGGCCACAAATAAAATCAACACAAATAATCTAACTGCAATGAGCATCAATTTTAAATTTACCTTATCTTAAATTTACCCCTCATTTTATTTATTTTCTACATAAATCACCAACACAATGCAAGTCATTAATGAAAAATGCAAATTAACCACCTGTTACGAAAATAAATCTCTACATATAAAATGCTTTGTCCTGAATGACTGACTAACTGACTGACGGATCAACGCACATCCTAAATCGCTGATTGTACAGACCTGAAACTTGGAGGGTGTGTTCTTTGTATGACGTAGGCATCTGATAAGAAAGGATGTTCCGAAATTCTACCTCTAAGGGGGAGAAAAAGGGGGACTAACTTTGTATGGCACAGCGTGATTCCTTGGTCCGATCTACTTCAAATTTTGCATAAATATTCTTGAATTGATTCTTGATTGATCTTGGCTTGTTTCAAATTTTCTTGAAATTCAACTAACGGGGTTATAAAGGGGTAGAAAGTTGTTTTGGGGGTGATATTCTTCAAAGTTGATATCAATACTGCTTATATAGTGCCTTTGATTTAAATTACATTTTATTCTGAAAATTCAATCCGATTTTATTCAAACAGGTTGAACATACTTAAAAGTTTGGTACAAGGCAAAACTCTTTAAAGTTGGAATGTCTCGAACGAAAGTCACTGTATTATATTAGTATCCACCGCATTTTGAAAGTTTGAAAACCTTAGAAAGGTCATGCGATTTTTAGAAATTCCCTCGCGATATGCACAAAGGCACCCTATCTCCGTAACTATAATTACTAGTCTTGATATTTCGCGCACAATTAAGAAATCAAAACTGCTAAAAACTAATTTCAGGACTTTCCGCAATTCCGGCGGGATAGGGAGTAAAAAGGGATTTATATTCTTACTTTGAAATGGTTCCATCTCCGTAACTATTATTACTAGAATCTTTAAACTTAGCATACCAATAGGTAATTGCGGTATCTGAAAACTGATGTCTATACTATATTTTGCAAAAATCCTCTGGGATAAGAAATAAAAAGAACCATTATGATAAATGATTTAGATCCTTGGTCGACATGTTCCTTGATAAGAAAGAACAAGCATTCAGAAGGGATTTTCCTAATTTATCACGAGATAGGAAATATGAAATAATGACTAAATACCACAAAATCTAATCTTAATTTCCATCGTGATCGTGTATGCAGTATTCCAGTGTTTTTCAAGGCCATATACCCCAAAATAACCCCTTTTCTATGCACTATTCGCCAAAAAGTAAGTGTTTACATTAATACACTACGAAAATATTGGAACAAATATTTATACCGTAAATCTTTAGCATTTACGTAAAAAATTACTTACCATGTTATAGTATAGCTCGATCAGTTTGTATGCCTACCTACATGGAAAAAATGTCATACGCGTGCCTTAGATGCATCGCGAAGCGTACCTACTGAATATATTTAGATGGCGTTTGTGTGGTACAGATGTTTCGGCGGAGGTTGCGTAAGCTACACTTACATTTTTAGATGGGTAATAACACACTTTTTAAATTCGCTCTATTGATATAAATACGTTCTGTTTTAGAAACATTTATGTATAGGAAAAAATATCGAACAACCAGCTCTAATATAAATGATGTGTTTTTTAAGACGATCTACTCAACCGCCTAGTTTAGATTTATATTCAGGAAAAACTAAATAAGCGACAGAAGTATTAAAAAAATACTGCAAGTAAAAAAGGATAAGCGAGGTATTTTTGAACATTTTTAGCCATATATGTCTTATGCGAAATTGTTTTTTTTTAATTTTTATAAATTTGATTTATTAATGTAAAAAAAAATTGTAAAATTAATTAATTTAGTATTCAAATCACAACAAACCGAAGATTAATGATTTCATTTAAATCTTTTTTTCATGTAATTTACTAGCTAAGTACCTTTAACGTGAAATTCCAAGACTAGTACATTCTCTTAGCGAGTGCTCCCTGAATTTGGTTTTTACTTTTTATCTCAGATTTAGCAAGCAATGTGAAAGAGTGATACCTTAAAAGAAAGAACAATAAACAGGCATGTTTCAAAAAATGTTTGAACATTTCAAGGATTTAAAAAAAAAAATATGGCACAGAAAAATGACTGTTCCAACCTAAGACATTTTTAGTAATTTCGAATGCCTTCGTTTTGTTTTTGTGGCAAGAAAGACACTTAAAATTTATTTAATTTGGTCCAATACACATTAAACTATCCGAAATAAAAGATTTTGTTTCCAAATTAAAGTTCATTTGGGCAATATTGACTCGTGACTATCAACTTCTGGGTATTTCCCTAAAATTTCTGTCTTCAATTAAAAAAAAAACAAATTTCGGCTAAGACATGTGGCTAAAAATGTTCAAAAATACCTCGGCTATCATCCCATTAAAGCTTTGTATCTAGCTACCAAACACCCTGTATGATGAGGTAAAAAAATATAACCGACAAAGGGAAGGAAAGTCGTAAAAAGTCAAACAGTCTAAGTGACATTATCTAAATAAACATTTTATCTAATGTCCAATATACAGAAATTTAAAAAAACGTTTAGTAAAAAAATATATCGGTGTTTCTAAAAATCACCGATGGGATAAGCGACACGAAAGTCGTCGTAGGCACACGAAACCTAGCCCACTCGAGGCAGAAAAATCTGCTGATTTCAATAATATAAATACTTATAACTCAATATCACAAAAAATGTCGCTTATCACCTTTTGCCTTTCAAGCGTCGATACTTTTTACTAAATATTTTAGTTTTTAGTACGTAATAACCCTTTCGTACATGAATTCAACTCGCACTTGGCCGTTTCTTGACGTTTTTATTTTTGATTGATGGAATTTTACTTGAATGTTTTGCCGGTTAATACCTACCTATTTTTTATGTTTAGGAATGTCGTAACAATTACAATAGTTTGTAATGATCTTGTAATCATTACGCATAAGAATATGACACTGTTAAATATATTTAATTGCGTTTTGGATTCTACTCTATATAGAAACAATATCGACTTGTCTTTTGAGCGTTTTAAAAAAATTCATCAAAATCTTCTTATTCTGTGGCGGAAGTGGCCGAAAAGAAGAAGTTAGTGAAATATCAGGGTCTCGGTCCGGCGTACAATTTCACAGCTGTCAGATTTGAGACCCTGGGTCCGTGGGGTCCCGACGCATATACTATGCACAGATTAGAGATATATAGTATAGGTACTATGCTCATCAAAGATTTACAAAAGCGCGTGACGTCTCTCCCAACGAACAAGTAGGTATAGCGATTGAACGAGGGAATGCTGCCACCGTATTTGGCACTAGGTATGCCACGGGGGCCTTTTTTTTAGATATAACTTAGATTTAAGAAAGTAGGTAGGTAAGTAGTTTTATGTTAGAATTAGTGTGCAGGAATATTGTACGCCTCTATCAGGCAGGATATGGCGCCAAATCTATACCTTAGGTACCTACTATTATCACCCGTTGAGAGGCCCCGCGCGACCTTGACGAAAAATGGTCGCTTGACAACAGACGAGTTTGTGACCTTGGGGTCGCTTTCATTCGGAGTACCTAGTGTGTTGGTAATTGCCGTCCTAATATTAATATTGTTATCTATAAGTACCGTCCAGCTGCGTATCTTCGCCTGGATTTTGACACTTTTTCCAAAATATCTTTCAAATTTGAAAGCATTTTAGTCCATTGTGTTGTGGCAATAAAACGTTTTTTAGTACTCCTGGCTTTGTTTCATTTAGGAGAAGGTTTTGGTATTTTAAGAGACTTCATGAAGATGATGTTCTCAGTTCCATTTTTCAGTTTAGAAAATATACATTCTAAGATGTAATTTAATTCAATGATGATATTGAATGTTTCAATAAGTTCAGTTTGCAAGGTACCTGCAATGTCTATAGTGTTATTTCACAGCAACATTGAAACTGTGACGTTTATGATACCTCAAATTTTATATGTTGCAAAAAGAATATTGCTGCAATAATAACACCATAAGTTTCAGATAACTTTGACTGCAAATTGCCTGTAATGTTTTTTATGAAAGTTTCAACAACGTATAAAATGTGTCGTTGAAGCAACATTAAAATACTTATATTTCAAAATGTAAATTGCTGCAATAATCATATTGAAAGTTACAATAAGTTCTGTTTACGAGGTAACTGCAATGTCTATAATGTTATTTCGTAGCAACATTGAAACTGTGACGTTTTTGGTACTTTTAATTTTATAGGTTGCAAAAAGTATATTGCTGCAATAATATTGTGAAACATTTCAATAAGTTTAGTTTGCAACGTACTAGCAATGTTCCGTGATGCATGTTGTTAAATATAGATTGCTGCAACGTTTCATCTGCAATGTTATAATATAACATTGTAGCAATTTAATAACTGAATATTATAATAAGTTAATACAGCAATGTTGCTTGAAAGTTAAGTAGTAAACTTTCATATGTAATGTTGATATAACATCAATCGCAACATTTTTGAAAGTTTCAATGAACATGTTTAATTAAAATTACAGCAATGTTTACATGACCTTTCTTTAGAAACGTTCAAATGGTAAGTCTGTCAACTTGCTAGAAAGGTCCTGTAAGTTTCATGTTCAGTGGGAAGCATAATACGTTTTATTTAAACTGTTATTGTGTGTTAAATATTGTATTGCTGGTTATCAAAACGGTTATAGCGAAGTGTAAGTAATTAATCAAAATACAGTGTTCACTTAATGCTTGCTTTTGCAGGATATTACTCTATGACAAGTGACAAAATAATTAATTAATCTCGTCAACTGCTAATATAATAAGAAAGCCTTGTCACATGTCACAACAAGCTGACCAGTCGCGGGAAGAATTTAATAAAATATCACTTTGCTTTATTTGCCTTGGGAATAAAGTTACAACGAAAGTAATTTAGGATTTTAGTTTGCACAACGTAAGGATAAAAAGCAGAAAAAAATGGTCTTTAGCTTTAGAATATATACGGTTTTAAATCTTATAAAATGGTTAGGATTTTTTTTAGACACAATTAGAATGGAATAAAAATATGTAACAAATAGAAAAACGACAATACAAACGCAAAAAACAATTGAACGATCATTATTTTGTACCTCAACTCAGCATATTGTAAGTAATTTATAAAAACTATGCTATTGTATGCCGTAACCTTCTGTCTGTGCATTTTATCTCATAACATAAGATATCAAAATGATCTTGTAAAGTTGATTTCATATCTCAAAAGATTGTGCATTGAGCGGACCAAAATCAGCCTGATTGCTAATTATTACAACTTTAACAAATGTTAATAAAGTCCATCCATCGTATAATGTTAAAATCGAGCGAATTATTATGAGGGGTACAAATTGAGATTATTAATTGTGAATAAACCTATAACTTTTATGTTATTCAGTCTTAATCCTAATGTACCCACTAAACTTTTGGTTAGTATTTTCCGTAATTATCATCAGAAGGGCTACTTTAATGGTACAAGTTAAAAGTGCTATACGGAATTAGCTTTAATGTTAGTACCTATACATCTAGTCACTGTTTTTCTAACGTACGCAATTATTAACTACCTATGTTGTAGTCTATTAGCTACACTAAAATTAATACAATTAAAAGAGAATTAGAACTGTGTATATTCGTCGTTTTAAGGTCTACAATTTATCTCTGAGCCCTTTATTATGATCAATAAAATTACATTATTAATCATGCTAAACGTGGTATTTAGGTCTTGTTACCCCAGGCTCTGTCTGCCCTGTAAGGGATAAAGAAATGGTTTATGTATGTTTTAAGTATGTAAATTACAAAAAATGCAAATAAGTTTTTAACATAATACCGGAAGACTGCGTTAAACCTTATCTAAGCATCTGTGTTCACAATTTCATCTACTTAAAACCATCCAGCAGTTTTAGCGTGAAAGAGGCTTTTACATTGCAAAATTCTGATTTAAGTCCGCTGCCGCTTCGAGTTCGTACCACATTTCAGTTCCAGTCTGCGGACGGCCGTAAAGCCACATGTTGCAACCCCTTCGTCCCTTCCAATTTTTCGACAAAACTTCTCAACTATATGTGCGTTTCAGATAAGGGTCGTACCTGCATCAGCGCCATCTAATGGCACATTAAGGTAGACAGTTTCAGGGATGCCAGATGTCGTATACGAGGGTGAAGTTAAAGTTGAATGAACTCAGGTTTTCAATTAATGGTGACCTTTGTTTTACAATATTCGTGCGCGTATTTGGAAATGTTAGATTAAATGGCGTACTGTCTATAAGTTTTTGTACCGTTTTAGTTATTAATTAAATGCAAACTTCGCGCAAGTTTCATGACAGTTCATAGGTACCTATCAAGTAACGTTTTGTATAATTACTCCTTAGTCTTTGATATTTAACCCACATAAACAAAAGTTGCTAGCCTTCAAAAAACTTGCACTTTTTTCGTTGACCTTGACAGGGAATAATTCGAAAGTGTTACCGCAACAAAAAAAAACCAGGTTGCCAGATAAATGACAACATTTCTCCCATTATAAAAAAATAGACGTTTGTTGAATTATCATAGTTTTTCAAAATAGGCAAAATTGCATCATATTGGCAATGTTGCAGCATTTTACGGTACCACTCAATTTACCCGTATAATTATGAACAATTCCTAATTCCTATATTATACGCGGGCAGCAGGTGTGGCTGACAAGTGGGTTGTTACCCTACTAATTTGTCAGGTTTATGCTAAGTCGTCCCTTATCATGTGACGTCATCTAAACACGTTGTCAATCTGTGTCCGCTTGCGTAGGGTCTATATGTACAAATCACTATCATTTTGTCCAAGTGAAGTAATGGTTTTAGTTAATCATCAAAGAGATGGGGTTTATACTGTTTTGGTTTATATATTAATGTATTTCCTTTTTTATAACTTTGTTTTATGACTTAATTGTAAGTGTTAACTTTTAAGAATTGAAATGGTAGTTGGCCTATTCCATATAATCATAAATGAATATAAAAAAATAGAAATGATTCTGTCTTTAACTATTAAATTGTCACTATGTCAGTACTAGGTATGTGGCCAGTTCGACAAACCAATAATTTCATAGGTACCTAAAATGCTGCTCTTAAAAAAGGCTTCAATAGCAAAATGTAACATAAAATGTTATTTTTAGTTACGGTAGCCCTCCCGCCCCAGTGATATATCCTCTACGTATATTTCTTCTAGTTAGCTGGAGAATGATTACCCCTGGGTGATATCAATCACGACACAGCTTTTTATTTATTGCCCGCATTACTGAGATACTTATCTTGTGACGAGACTTAACTAGGTTCGCTGCGAGGCTCATTTTCTTTGATAACAACGGAAAATTATAACGGAAAACGGTGAAAATCAGCCATAGTATTATTTCAATTAGCACTTTTCAACAAAATTGTATGTGGAGTCAGAGAAGTAATCATCATCATCATCAAAAAATTAAGCCTGCCACTTTAATAGGCACCGTCAATCTTCCTAGTTTTTTTTATGTGGGGCAAACGATATTTGACAATTATAATAGTATTCCGAATGGAAGGACTACGAAATAGTCCGAAACATGTCGAGCATCACTCGACGTTTTATACGTGAGTTATCCGTTTATGTGTAATTATAATTATAAAAGTTTGTTACCTTACTTGTTTGTTACGTAAGGGATAAAGACGTGATTTATGTAGGTATGTATGTATAAAAGTTTGGCAAATTATGAGTTCGTGAAATGATGCGTTTAATGAATCTTTCTTGCGAAACCACGATAAATACGGTTAAATGCAATACTTGTCTTTGATTGGCATTAATGACCAACAACAAATGTTAAATGTTTATTTGTGTTCTCGTTAGATTTGCCAATAATAAAAATTCACACCTTACACACTTACCGCTGAGAACGGTCTTCTGGAAACCCCGAAACTAGTCGTAACGTTCCTGTACCTATATTTTTTATGTTATAAGTACCTACTTACTTTCACATTTCATTAATCAATTTAGTTTTGCAAAAACCTAAAGACAGACAAATTGCCCAGCTTTCACAATTAGTAGGTACCTACTTACTAAGTTCGAGAGGCAAATTGTGTATTTGTCTTCTTTTATCATTTATCTGGGATCCCAACAACTATTAATTAAGTGCTCCGGGCAGTCGCAAGACAGGCCCCGGCAGGGCCTGACATGTCGTGCTTTTGACAGACGGGTCTCTGGAGGTTTGGGAAAGTAAAACGTTAACATTTTTTATATATACAAAATCAAATTACTTAAAACAATTGTACAAAATTAGACATTTTTATTCATATTAAGTTTCTACATTTTATTAAAGACGTATCGTTAAATATTTTCACACCAAATTACGCATATATGTATATAGTTGATTCGGGAAAGCTAATCAGCTAAAAATAACTGTAAATTTTACTAACCTTTAGTAGGTACCTATAAATCAAGTTCGAATTTTTTATAAATTGTAAATGATAACTGCCATTAAGTATGTGTGATTGTGTAGAAATTTGTATACCCTCTTTTTTGGAGTAAGTAGCAAGCTAATAAATAGGTCATTTTTTTTACAAAATATTCTATTCTACTCCGTTACATTTAAAATACTTACACTTATTTAATTGACCCTGAGAAAGGTTTTCCGAAAATCGATCGTTCCTGTCTTATAAGTGGGAGTTAGCTGTTTAATTTTAGATGATACTCTTTGATGGCAAACGAGGGCAACAACTTTTCTTCATAAAATCTCCCATTTTGTGATTACAAGTATCTACCTGAGCAGAAAATCACTCTTTCCGAACATGCCCAATGCCCACCCCGCCTAACATAATTACTCTACCATATGTCCTTGTCTATGTACGCAGCGCTTTTTCAATAGTGTAAATTCTCCTTTTAATTAAATACCAATGGCCGCACCTTGACCTTCTGCATAGTTGACCTTTCCTTGGCGGAGTTATTAAAGCCTTTGATGTGTTCGGACCAACCCCATTACCTACTAAATGAAAGACGATATTCGTTTTCAATTACGTATCGATACGAAGTAAAGGTAGAATTTCAGCGCAGTGCAGAAGGTCGATTCTATGAAGTTATTTTTAGCGTCTGGGTCAGCCTGGTAAATGTATTAGCATAATTTGAGTACAAATTATGTTTTCTAACGCCTGAAGTATAGTTAAATTCAAATTCTTTTAGTACATGTCTTGGAAAGGACCGTATGGAAGTCTACTGTGAAAAGCCTAGCGCTTAAGTTTAGGAAACAAAAGAATTAGTTATTATCAAGAATTAGGTTGGTATACCTACCTACCTGAGTAAATTATGACATTATTATATTTAAATGAACTTCTTATTTATTTATTTATTTATTTAATGAAATTCACATGTTACATACAGGTACAGTAGAGAGATGGCAATATGCACAATATAACATATGAAACCCTGTTGGGCGCAGCATTTTGGAGAGGAAGAGATAGGCCGAAGTTACATAGCAGAAATGAACTGTATATATATAACATTATATGAAACTAGACTTAAACTATACTATAAAATAAACTTAAATAAAACTAAGTTCTAGGAAGGTAAATAGTACTTTAAGAAAAATCATCGTTGAAATATTCTTCAAGCGAGTAATAACTTTTTTTTAATAAGAACTTACATACATTTACATTAGATACATACATAAAGGGTGTTTCATTACTATTTCCAAAACATTCTTAGTCAGAATTATCTCATCTTCGTACATATAACATTAAATCAAGTTCAAGAAGACGATTAAATTCAGTACCAATAAACACAATGTGTAGGTGTTTGTAGCACGGAAACAATGCTTCGCGTTGATCCGCCCCAGCACCTGTATGATGGAACAAAATTCGCGAAAACATTTTGGCGGCGTAACATGAACGTGTTACGACCTTAGGGCGGCTATTCTCTAACACATGACATAAAATAACACAGAAAATGTTATACCGCGACATGTTTACTTTAGTAATGTTTCTTTTCCTTTCAATCACGAAACGCGTGCTCTTATATTAGTTACTTGTAGTTCTTAAATTAAAAAAATAGCGCAACTGATAAACAGTTGTTAATGTTCCACAAAATAATTATGAAAAGGGTCAAGTTCAGTGTCAATATATTTCAATTGACGACTTTAACCGAAGCAGTCAGTATTCTAACTTAAAATAACATCTGCAGTAGACATAAATTCGCAATAACCCCTGATATTCTCTGAACTTTTACTTATTGGAATAACTTCGGCGTTCAGTCATTCCAATTTAATTTCGACTTACATTAGTCATACTCATAGGTCTGGATTCCCAATATTACGAGTACCGAAACGAATTTGGGACCAAAAGTAGTCTTACAACAGCGCACTCAATATTATTTAATTTGACGCTTTCTTAGAACTTCACACTAAAAAATTGAGTATATCTTTTTTAAATATAATATACATTCTTTTGCCAATATCGAGATTAAAGAAGAGATAATCAGTTTAAATTTTATCGGTAGCGAGCTCAAATATTTTTTTTCTTTACGACAGCTTAATTCTTTAATTATCACAAGTGGATTCGAGTGAATGGCAATTAGACCTTTAGCGTATAATTAAATATTGGCATGTTTCACCGTTCTCTGATAGCTTAAGAATCAGGTATACAGTCATCACTGTCCTGTTTATTCATATATATTCTTTTCGAATCGAATCGAATGATGTCAAGAATAAGAGCCCAGGGCAGCTCGTCAGGTGCTCCCGATTCGCGTGAATTGCTTGTTTAACATATTTTTTCGTTTCTGTCTCGTTTACGTTTAACGTAACGACTCGGTACGCGGTATGTTTTAGAATTGTGTCCTATTGGTTCGTTTACTGTTCCTTAAGGCGGTTGCTCTTCCATACAAACCTTCCGTGCAGCTGCATTTCGTCCACAGGCTTAATTTCAATGCGGTTTTTTGAGGATAGTTAGCTATGGATATATTGTCTGCGCAAATTACAAAACAGAGTGCATTTATCATACCTAAATTGCAGTATGATGCAGTAAATTTCGATGCATTTTACAATAGTGTGAGTAGCTAGTGTCAAATAAAACATGTTGTAAAAAGCAATCGTATATTTCGAGCTGTCACATGACCTCCAATCTGGCTCAATGGTCGTGACTTAAAGGACTGAATAGTGAGTGACCAAGTTCAAACCCCGACGTAAGAACGATTCTTTTTTTAATTTTCTAAACATTGTTTTTAATAACTTACTTACTTAGTAATACTATCCCGATGAGATGTAGAAAACTTTAAGCTAAATTCAATATTTTTCTTGTCAAATCAAACCAAAAAAAAGTAAGTACTAAGTGGTTTTTGAACAACCACAAGCTTACCCTAATTAGATTTTACAGTTTACGATAAATGGTCTATACCATCAATTACTTGAAAATAAAATATATACTTGTGGTGGTAAATTTATTCTAGCCAGGATCTTTTTAAAGCAAACACATAGTTTCATCCATACCTACGTTTAATCCATCGTCAGGTCCTTCATATTTTTTTTATATAGCCTTGTAGCAGTGAGGCATCGCCAATTTGAATGGTTTAGCGGGTGGCATTGCCAGTCCGAAACTTGGCAAAGCTTTCATGACTAGTAAGTTCTCTAGTAGGTATTAGGACCACACGTGCTTATTAATTTGGCATAGATGGTGGCGCCCCGCAGTCATATTGCCACCTTAAAAACACGTTTTGCCTTATATATTAAAAAAAAGTACTCGACCACAGAAAGTTAAAAATAAAAAAGGCTTCCAGTTAATTTTGCACTAATGCTTCTCACGAGAATCGAACCCTAACCCTCTACATCAAATCACGGACATTATACCACGGCAATGATTCGTGAAATCCGACAAGCGCTAAATACAAAATAGGCCGAGTAAATAGGTTTTCTCAATTGCAGAACAATTAAAAAAAACATGCGAGTCAAAAACCTGGCTGGCTAGACAGGTAATTAAAAAAACAATGATATGAATTGTCATAAACTAATGGTTGACAGAACGTGGTGTCTTATAATAAAAATAATATATTCATTTTATTCGGAATTAATTGAAGTCAAAGGAAGAAAGTAAAAGACGTTACAAGCTACGATATTGGACGCAGCGTAGACATTTATTTGTACGTATGTACATGTACAGGTATGTACTTATCAATTTATCATAATATTTTTTTGTAAGATACCTACAACATTTCAACGTTTGTGTGATTGGTACAAATTATTTTTGTAAACGCAATTGAAGTGCTTAGTCCCGCTCCCGGTGTCTGCATGTAATCAAATCTTGCAAGTGAATTTTGACCCATTTCTAATTGATCAGTTTGACGTGAAATCTGGCACAAGTCTGATGACAATACAGTAATCTTGAAGTGAAATTCTGGTGACCCAGCCAGGGTCGCATCCGATGTTGGACACTCATCAACAGAAAGAGTAACAACTATCCATACATTACGCTTACATCTAATTATAACTCTTAGAACTTAGAGGAATCTTTAGTGCTCGAATCGAACTTGCTATTGACCAGCTTTTTTAGGGTTCCGTACCCAAATGGTGAAAACGGGACTCTATTACTAAGATTCCACTGTCCGTCTGTATGTGTATATGTTTGTCTGTCCGTCTGTCTGTCACCAAGCTGTAGGTATCTCGTGAACCGTGATAAAGGAAATTTTCACAGATGATGTATTTCTGTGGCCGCCATAACAACAGATACCTACTAAAAAAGAATATTTTTGTCAATCTGTCTATGTAAGTAACCAATGGAGGAGCTTATGTATTACTAAGTTCACGCTGTATCGTGGTTTATTTTATGGCCACATTGTTCAAATCCGTCCGTCTATGTCTGTCTATCTGTCCGTCTGTCCTAACTTTATAGCTTTTTTACCCATATTACGTAGGTAGCTATATTTTTTCATTTAGGAGCCACTGTCCGTCTGTCTGTCCGTCACTAAGCTGTATCTTATGAACCGTGATATGGCTATCAGCTATCATGATTGTCTGGCGACAGTTCACAAATGACGTTTCTCTGTTGCCGTTCTAACATCAAATACTAAAAACAGAATATTTTGGTCTGTCTAAGTATGTAAGTAACCGATATAAAATGACCTCACACAGCCTACTATTTGCTTAGTTGGCAGGGCTCTGCTAACACTGGATTTTATATTTACTTGCCGAATTTGGACGAAACCATCGGTACGAGAGTCCGACTCGCACTTGGCCAGGTTTTGGTGTTCGGAACACAAAGGAGCTTATCTATTACCAAGTTCATGCTGTATCGTGGTTTATTTTATGGCCACATTGTTCAAATCCGTCCGTCTATGTCTGTCTATCTGTCCATCTGTCTAACTATAGCTTTTTTACTCAATTTAGGTAGCTATATTCTACTCCCTTTCATGCTGGTCTGGAAGTAAAGAAAAAATATAGAATCTACCAGTTGCTTCTCTTCCGGCGTTGATGGTAAATGCAAACAATTTGAGAATCGTGTTATAGGTGATACGGCAATCCATCACTATTTTGATTCCGCTTTCCACTTATACGCCCAGGATCATGCTTGTTCTTGGTGGCCACAAGGTCTTGTTACCTTAGGCTCTGTCTACCCCGTAAGGGATATAGACCTGATTTGTGTATATGTATGTATATTTTACAGAGTATCCGAGCGGTGTCCGAATACCGAATTTGCCGTCATAATGATAATTAAAAACTATACCTGCGTATGTATATAGAAAAGTATAAGAGAGGTAAAATAAACACACATGACTGTATTGTCTGATTTTTTTAGGGTTTCTTACGTCAAATAGAAAAAGGAACCATTGTAGAAGCACATATTTTGTCGGTCCGCCCGTTTGCCGGTCTTTTTTTCCGTCTATCCATTCTTCTGGACCATTTTGTGACAATTTATTAATCTGTAATTTTTATATTTTTAGCTTTTTCATGTTTATATACTTTTGTTTTTTAACTACTTTTGTGATTGTTATAAATAAACTTTTTCTTTATTTCTTTCTGTCTGCCTGTCTGTCTGTCTGTTTGTCTGTGCGGCCGACCATCCATTCGGCAGTCCATCCGTCCGTCGAGCCTGACTACCTGCCTGTATGTATGTATGTCTGTCTGTCTATATTTACGTCGGTCTGTCTGCTTGTCTGTTCGTTCAACCATCCATCCGGCGGTCTATTTGACCATCTGTCTGTCCATTTGTCTGTTTGTCTGTGCGTCCGACCACTCGTCCGTCCGTCCGTCCGTCTGCTTGTTAATCTGTGCGTCCAATAATCCGTCCGTCCGTCCGTCCGTCCGTCCGTCCATCTGTCTGTCTGTGCGTCCGACCATCCGTCCGTCCGTTCGTCTTACTATCCATTTGTCCATCTGTTTGTGTGTGTAATATCTATTTATTCTTTTGTTGTACTGACTGTACGTTAATTTTTCAGATTCACTTTGGATTCGGCAGGTAATTTTTGTGCATTAACAGGAAATAAGTGAATCATACATCCACTGGACGCGAGATTTTACTTGGTATTATTGTGCAAGAAGAGCAAGAACTTTACTGCTGGTGTGATGACAAAAAAATTGGTTGGGTCTAAAACACAGATTTTTATTGATGTAATTTTTAATAACGTTACGAGGTAAAACCCTCGTTATGCTTTAGGTACTGAGTATGTATGTATACATATGTATATGTCACAGGAGACCCAAAAACTGTCATAGAAAAACCAAAAAAAGTCTTATTTACAGTATTGGGAAGTAAAATTCTCGATTTAATCGATATGGTCTGTTTTTGTTTCATCCAAACTATCAATATATGTTCTTACATGCTGGTCTGGGAGTAAAGAAAGCTTAGAATGTACCGGTTTGATCTCTTCCCGTACAGATGGTAAAAGCCCATCGAGGGAATGGGCGAAAATCTTAGGAATCATGTTAGAGGCGATGTGGCTAGCAATCCATCACTATTTTGATTCCTCTCTTCCATCTATACGCCCAAAATCACGCTAAATGTGGCCTTCAGGTCTTGTTACCTTAGGCTCTGTCTACCCCGTAAAGGATAAAGACGTGATTTATGTTTGTATGTATGTATGTATCAATAGTGCGGCGTTGCAAAATTTTGTAACCCCTATTACCACTCTAATTGGTTAATTACTCTATGTTACTAGGGAAATTATCAAGACCGTGAATTGCCAGATGTCCAACAGCGGAGATTTGTCAACCCTGTTCTGAAGACCTGAAGACTTTCAGTCCGTCTTTCATGTTCCCATTACCTATGATCGGTAGAAAGAAGGAAAAGGAAAATGTATGATACAGGGTGATATTAATAACACCGTCCAAGTTTTTGGTTGACCTTGGTAGGTATCATAATTATGCAACCGTATAGGTACCGTAAGTCGCGGGTTCATGGTGGATACAAGCCACTTCCAACCGAGGCAACTGGAGTTCTATGAGGATGATAATGATGACAGGTATCATTCAATGATACCATTTGCAATATTTTAACACCAAACTTAAAAATAATGCTTGTATTCGTCGTGTTGGTGCTTTCGACGGTGATAAAAAATCAGCCTATATAATTTTAAGCAGGAAAATAAGTTATGATTGTTCTTGTATGCATGTAAAAAAATATTTTTTGTGAACAATAAATAATAAGTGGCGAATTTCCATTACATGCAATTCAGTTAGGTATGTAATATTTTATGTATTGAATATGTTGCGTGATCTACAAACTACAATTTCGTGACATCCTTTGATAAGTTAATAAATATTTTGAGTTTCGTATCGAGATACTCGTGTTTTTGGAAAGGCTTGTATTTTTCGTCTTATTTTCTTAGGTGATAATTACACTGTAGGTATACTACACAAGGAATAAAGACGTGTTTTATGTGTGTATGTACAGTCAGCGTTATATAGTAAGTAGCAGTCAAGACCATCATTTAGCTACTTGGAAACACCCAAAATGGTCATTAACAGTGACTCAACCAAAGCGGTCAAATTGTTCGGGACATCCATCGTGCACAAATATACCGGAGCACGCACATCGCCAAATACTTAGTAACATTCAAGCCGACATTTGTACCGTAACTTCCAAACCGCCACTGGTTGCGTAGCAGCCAAAGTATCCAAAAGTATGGAACACACTAGAAAACTGAGCTTTATTTTAAAATGTATAAGATTTAATCTCGTGAAAAATAAATAAACACGTCATAAGATTCAATATCGCCTGACGTGTTTTTGATTCTAGCTAAGCTCATCTCTTGTTGACGTTGACAATCACCGAGAAGAGTACCAACTTGTCAGTGATCGTCTCATCTCTTTCATTTGGTAATATGTTCTTGACTTTGAAGTGTATAGTTACGTCAATGTTTGTTTCCTTTTGAATACCCTGATAATAATGGCCTGAATTTTGGAAATATGATGTATCTAATCATAAAAGAGTTTTCATTTAAAAAGTATTAAGTTTTATTTAAAAATATCGAGGTCTTTTTTTAAACTACCAGCGCTTTGATAAATCAAGCCTTATGTGCGCATACCACGTGTAGCATGGCGTATTGACCTAGCTATTGTGGGATCTTATCTAACGCCTATAATAAACTAGACGGTCGACTGTTGTGCTTTATTGTACAAATATAAAGAAACAGATGCAATTCACAAAAAAATAAAAATACCACAGTCTACCCGTAGCCCACCTAATTTTTCCACCCAGAAAACCACTGAGGTTCCAATACCCAGAAAAAGGAGCTCCGCCCAGGAGCGGAGCTCTGTCAAAAACCAGGTGGACAAACTGCAGGTGGATCACGGTTACAGACCGAAAAAAATATCTAGAGAGTTTCGTAGTTTAGCACGCCTCTGTTCCCTGTGTCACTGGTCGACACGCGTATAGTACAGGCGTCATTGCTGCACGACGCTAGCTAAATTCTATCTCATTTTTATGCACACGATTTGTGCCTAAATATATGACGCTTTTCTTGTGGGCCTACTCTATATTATGGACAACCAGTTGTGCCATTAGGAATTTCACTCCACCGTAAGGTTGACGGCGGGGTTCCTATTTCTATTCAGTTTGCCCTTCGGGCATTTGAAGATGCCTAATGAACCTAACCTAATTTTACTATCTCTAATGTGAATGTTTATTTTTATAAGCCCGAAATTCCTATTGGCACAACCAGTTATGCATATAGTTGGTCCATGAGGAATGAGCTGATATAATTCGCGTCGAGCTGTAGTTTTGATTTCTCGCGTGTGGACTAGACACCGTGAGAATCTGCTTTATCCCACTGTTGGTAACGCTACTCAAAACCATCGATGGATGAAGTTCGACTTTTGCGGAAGTAAGTATCAGTAAGTAAAAGTGAGTTCAGATGGATTCGATTTGTTTTGGAGTTGTCATTATTTATTTGTCGTACCTACCTATTGCAAAGTCATCATAATATTTTATCTAATATTATTTTTCCTTTCATGCGCTATACCATGAATTAGTAATATGAATTATGATGACATAACATAAAAAGGCAGGTCGCAACTCTGGAACAAATATCTAATCTAACCGAAAACCACCTGTCTAGTTCACCTGGGTGGACCATGGGCAATTTTTCTGGCCAGTGGTCCACCTCCGTACACCTACGTGAACCATGGGCACTTTTTGGACCATGGCCCATACCTAGTCATTTGCCCGTGGTTCACCTAGGTGTTCTGAGGTGGAACATCGGCAAGAAAATGTGCTCGTGGTCCAACCAGGTGAACTAGGCAAGTGGCCCACGTCCGATGACTACCAAAATTCCTAGCCAAGAAGCATTCAGACGTAGTCCCTACGCGCTATGCGTTATTATTTAATTTCCTTTGTGATCCTATACCTATACTCCAATGCATTTTGGTGAAAGGAAAGGATCCGAATGGCTAGCACGAGTGACTTCGTCTCATTGCTGTAAGCAGGCTGATTCTCAAGTTACCTGTTTACGAAAGCCTATGACGCGAAACGACAATACCTATAGTACGGCGCTAGTTGTTTAGATGCCTCATACGAAACGTTTGTAATGCAATGCATAGGAGTATTAATAAACTGTCAGACGACGGTGATGATGATGTCTCTACGTGTGAGCGAATATCAGATATGAATCGCGGGTTCCTACATACTAAAATACTCAAAGACATTTCAAGATACTAGCAATGACGGCATATGAATTCGCCGCTAGAGGCGCTAAAGCAACGTAAAATTAGTACTACCTACAAGTTGCATATTCCGGCTTTACATTACATTGTTTCCGAATATTTTCGCAGACATACGACAGGTTTATTAAAATGTTAAAAGAAAAGCTATGAAAAGTAGGAGCCAGACTAAGAAGGCAAATAAAATGGCAGCTAATTTAGAGAATAAACGGGACTGTGCAACACTGTGGGTAATAAATGATGATGATGATAAATTAAAAGAAATCCTAGTGGCGCCAACTAGTGAGTACAAATACGATAGCCCTCTTAAAATTACTCCCTAATATTCAAAAAGGGTTGAAGGTGGGATTGATTCACATATTTGCATCTGCTAGACTCATATATAATATTATTATGTGTTTGTAACTAGCCGAGCTCGCAAAAAAATATTCCGCGTTAAAGTCAGTTTTTGTCACAGATGGCGCTGCATACGAAAAATTAAAGATTTTTTTTGTGCATTTTTCATATTTATAATTAGATATTTGGCTATTCGAGGAAGAGAGAAAGCTAACAAATCAAAAATCATAAAAATCCGTGCAGCCATTCCAAAGTTATAAATGGTTTAAATAACACGACTTAATTTTGTACGTATAGATTTGTAAAATTTCTGGTAAAAGTAAAGTTGATATAAAAACGTAAATATAACGTGAAAAATTACGCTTACAGCTTAGCAAGGTGTTGCAATATTTTTCCACTAGTTGGCGCCTCCTATTTTCATGTGTGTGTAAGACCTAGTATCTGCATAGGGCCGTTAGTGACACCAGCGTTTGTGCAGCTATTCTCCGAATTGGTGCATTATTACCCTCTGAGTGTAGTCTCAAAAAATCGGCCGTATTAAACTGTGTGCGCAAATCAATTAATAATTTATAAGTGTTATAATAGAATCTTCTAAAAACTACAAAAAACACACATAATTGATTACAGCGCCATCTAACGGGACTTCTTCAATGAGCTAACGCGAGCATCCGCCTTAAGGCGGTTGCTCTTCCATACAAACCTTCCGTGCAGCTGCATTTCGTCCACAGGCTTAATTTCAATGCGGTTTTTTGAGGATAGTTAGCTATGGATATATTGTCTGCGCAAATTACAAAACAGAGTGCATTTATCATACCTAAATTGCAGTATGATGCAGTAAATTTCGATGCATTTTACAATAGTGTGAGTAGCTAGTGTCAAATAAAACATGTTGTAAAAAGCAATCGTATATTTCGAGCTGTCACATGACCTCCAATCTGGCTCAGTGGTCGTGACTAAAAGGACTGAATAGTGAGTGACCAAGTTCAAACCCCGACGTATGAATGATTCTTTTTTAATTTTCTAAACATTGTTTTTAATAAGTTACTTACTTAGTAATACTATCCCGATGAGATGTAGAAAACTTTAAGGTAAATTCAATATTTTTCTTGTCAAATCAAACCAAAAAAAGTAAGTACTAAGTGGTTTTGAACAACCACAAGCTTACCCTAATTAGATTTTACTGTTTACGATAAATGGTCTATACCATCAATTACTTGAAAATAAAATATATACTTGTGGTGGTAAATTTATTCTAGCCAGGATCTTTTTAAAGCAAACCCATAGTTTCATCAGTACCTTCGTTTAATCCATCGTCAGGTCCTTCATATTTTTTTTATATAGCCTTGTAGCAGTGAGGCATCGCCAATTTGAATGGTTTAGCGGGTGGCATTGCCAGTCCGAAACTTGGCAAAGCTTTCATGACTAGTAAGTTCTCTGGTAGGTATTAGGACCACACGTGCTTATTAATTTGGCATAGATGGTGGCGCCCCGCAGTCATATTGCCACCTTAAAAACACGTTTTGCCTTATATATTAAAAAAAAGTACTCGACCACAGAAAGTTAAAAATAAAAAAGGCTTCCAGTTAATTTTGCACTAATGCTTCTCACGAGAATCGAACCCTAACCCTCTACATCAAATCACGGACATTATACCACGGCAATGATTCGTGAAATCCGACAAGCGCTAAATACAAAATAGGCCGAGTAAATAGGTTTTCTCAATTGCAGAACAATTAAAAAAAACATGCGAGTCAAAAACCTGGCTGGCTAGACAGGTAATTAAAAAAACAATGATATGAATTGTCATAAACTAACGGCTGACAGAACGTGGTGTCTTATAATAAAAATAATATATTCATTTTATTCGGAATTAATTGAAGTCAAAGCAAGACAGTAAAAGACGTTACAAGCTACGATATTGGACGCAGCGTAGACATTTATTTGTACGTATGTACATGTACAGGTATGTACTTATCAATTTATCATAATAATTTTTTGTAAGATACCTACAACATTTCAACGTTTGTGTGATTGGTACAAATTATTTTTGTAAACGCAATTGAAGTGCTCAGTCCCGCTCCCGGTGTCTGCATGTAATCAAATCTTGCAAGTGAATTTTGACCCATTTCTAATTGATCAGTTTGACGTGAAATCTGGCACAAGTCTGATGACAATACAGTAATCTTGAAGTGAAATTGTGGTGACCCAGCGAGGGTCGCATCCGATGTTGGAAACTCATCAACAGAAAGAGTAACAACTATCCATACATTACGCTTACATCTAATTATAACTCTTAGAACTTAGAGGAATCTTTAGTGCTCGAATCGAACTTGCTATTGACCAGCTTTTTTAGGGTTCCGTACCCAAATGGTGAAAACGGGACTCTATTACTAAGATTCCACTGTCTGTCTGTATGTGTATATGTTTGTCTGTCCGTCTGTCTGTCACCAAGCTGTATCTCGTGAACCGTGATAAAGGAAATTTTCACAGATGATGTATTTCTGTGGCCGCCATAACAACAGATACCTACTAAAAAAGAATATTTTTGTCAATCTGTCTATGTAAGTAACCAATGGAGGAGCTTATGTATTACTAAGTTCACGCTGTATCGTGGTTTATTTTATGGCCACATTGTTCAAATCCGTCCGTCTATGTCTGTCTATCTGTCCGTCTGTCCTAACTTTATAGCTTTTTTACCCATATTACGTAGCTATATTTTTTCATTTAGGAGCCACTGTCCGTCTGTCTGTCCGTCTGTCTGTGTGTCACTAAGCTGTATCTTATGTGATATGGCTATCAGCTACGTATCATGATTGTCTGGCGACAGTTCACAAATGAAGTTTCTCTGTTGCCGCTCTAACATCAAATACTAAAAACAGAATATTTTGGTCTGTCTAAGTATGTAAGTAACCGATATAAAATGACCTCACACAGCCTACAATTTGCTTAGTTGGCAGGGCTCTGCTAACACTGGATTTTATATTTACTTGCCGAATTTGGACGAAACCCTCGGTACGAGAGTCCGACTCGCACTTAGCCAGGTTTTGGTGTTCGGAACACAAAGGAGTTCACGCTGTATCGTGGTTTATTTTATGGCCACATTGTTCAAATCCGTCCGTCTATGTCTGTCTATCTGTCCGTCTGTCTAACTAGGTATAGCTTTTTTACCCATATTAGGTAGCTATGCCTAAATTCTACTCCCTTTCATGCTGGTCTGGAATTAAAGAAAAAACATAGAATGTACCAGTTGCTTCTCTTCCCGCGTTGATGGTACCTAAATGCAAAAAAATTGAGAATCGTGTTATAGGTGATACGGCAATCCATCACTATTTTGATTCCGCTTTCCACTTATACGCCCAGAATCATGCTTGTTCTTGGTGGCCACAAGGTCTTGTTACCTTAGGCTCTGTCTACCCCGTATTTTACAGAGTATCCGAGCGGCGTCCGAATACCGAATTTGCCGTCATAATGATATTTAAAAACTATACCTACGTACGTATATAGAAAAGTATAAGAGAGGCTAGTTTTTTACAGAATGTTTTTGGTGGGATTTTTATTTAGCGAGTGAGATAACGTTCAATAGGTCAATGTTAATCATAATAACGAATATAAATGCGCAAAACAAGTATTTTTGTATCCAGAAAACGTTCGACTTGAGTTTAATTCTTAGTGAAACATCATGTCATAGTATGCAAGCCTAAAAAAATATCTATTTATCCTTTTGTTGTACTGACTGTACGTTAATTTTTCAGATTCACATTGGATTCGGAAGGTAATTTTTGTGCATTAACAGGAAATAAGTGAATCATACATCCACTGGACGCGAGATTTTACTTGCTATTATTGTGCAAGAAGAGCAAGAACTTTATCTACTGCTGGTGTGATGACAAAAAAAATTGGTTGGGTCTAAAAACACAGATTTTTATTGATGTAATTTTTAATAACGTTACGAGGTAAAAACCTCGTTATGCATGCTTTAGGTACTGAGTATGTATGTATACATATATGTATATGTCACAGGAGACCCAAAAACTGTCATAGAAAAACCTAAGAAAGTCTTAATTACAGTATTGGGAAGTAAAATTCTCGATTTAATCGATATGGTCTGTTTTTGTTTCATCCAAACTATCAATATTATGTTCTTACATGCTGGTCTGGGAGCAAAGAAAGCTTAGAATGTACCGGGTGCTTCTCTTCCCGCGCAGATGGTAAAAGCCCATCGAGGGAATGGGCGAAAATCTTAGGAATCATGTTATAGGCGATGTGGCTAGCAACCCATCACTATTTTGAGAGGAATCTCTCTTCCATCTATACGCCCAAAATCACGCTAGATGTGGTCTTTAGGTCTTGTTACCTTAGGCTCTGTCTACCCCGTAAAGGATAAAGACGTGATTTATGTTTGTATGTATGTATGTATCCATAGTGCGGTGTTGCAAAATTTTGTAACCCTTATTACCACTCTTGTTGGTTAATTACTTTCTGTTACTAGGGAAATTATCAAGACCGTGAATTTCCAGATGTCCAACAGCGGAGATTTGTCAACCCTGTTCTGAAGACTTGAAGACTTTGTCCGTCTTTTATGTTCCCATTACCTATGATCGGTAGAAAGAAGGAAAAGGAAACTGTATGATACAGGGTGATCACCGTCCAAGTTTTAGGTTGACCTAGGTATCATTGCAACCGTATAGGTACCGTAAGTCGCGGGTTCATGGTGGATGCAAGCCACTTCCAACCAAGGCAACTGGAGTTCTATGGGCGGTATCTGAAGGCCTATATTCAACAGTGGACGTCCCACACCTGAAATGATGAGGATGATAATGATGACAGGTATAATCCCACAACAAACTTAAAAATAATGCTTGTATTCGTCGTGTTGTTGCTTTCGACGGTGATAAAAAAGTCAGCCTATATAATTAAGATGGAAGAAGTAGGAAAATAAGTTATGATTGTTCTTGTATGCATGTAAAAAAATTTTTTTTGTGAACAATAAATAAATAATAAGTGGCAAATTTCCATTACATGCAATTCAGTTATGTAATATTTTATGAATTGAATATGTTGCGTGATCTACAAACTACAATTTCGTGACATCCTTTGATAAGTTAATAAATATTTTGAGTTTCGTATCGAGATACTCGTGTATTTGGAAAGGCTTGTATCTTTCGTATTATTTCCTTAGGTGATAACTACACTGTATACTACACAAGGAATAAAGACGTGTTTTATGTGTGTATGTACAGTCAGCGTTATATAGTACCTAAGTAGAAGTCAAGACCTTCATTTACTTGGAAACACCCAAAATGGCCATTAGCAGTGACTCAACCAAAGCGGTCAAATTGTTCGGGCCATCCATCGTGCACAAATATACCGGAGCACGCACATCGCCAAATACTTAGTAACATTCAAGCCAACATTAGTACCGTAACTTTCAAACCGCCACTGGTAGCGTAGTAGCCAAAGTATCCAAAAGTATGGAACACACTAGGAAACTGAGCTTTATTTTATATGGTATAAGATTTAATCTCATGTCGAGTGAAAAATAAATAAAAATCCATCATAAGATTCAATATGGCCTGACGTGTTTTTGATTCTAGCCTCTCTTGTTGACGTTGACAATCACCGAGAAGAGTACCAACTTGTCAGTGATCGTCTCATCTCTTTCATTTGGAGCCTGACGCCTGGTATAGAAAACATCTAATCATTACAATATATGTTCTTGACTTTGAAGTGAATAGTTATGTCAATGTTTCCTTTTAAATTTCCTGATAATAATGGCCTGAATTTTGCCAATATGATTGATTACATACATCATAAAAGAGTTTTCATTAAAAAAGTATTAAGTTTTATTTAAAAAATATCGAGGTATTTTTTTAAACTATCAGTGCTTTGATAAATCAAGCCTTATGTGCGCATACCACGTGTTGCATGGCGTAATTGGCCTAGCTATTGTGGGATCTTATCTAACGCCTATAATAAACAACACGGTCAGCATTTGAACTGCAAACCGACTGTGCAGTTTGTTTGCAGTCTACCCGTAGCCCACCTAATTTGTCCACCCAGAAAACCACTGAGGTTCCAATACCCAGAAAAAGGAGCTCCGCCCAGGAGCGGAGCTCTGTCAAAAACCAGGGGGACAAACTGCAGGTGGATCATGGTTACAGACCGAAAAAAATATCTAGAGAGTCGTAGTTTAGCACGTCTCTGTTCCCTGTTTCACTGGTCGACACGCGTATAGTACAGGCGCTATTGCTGCACGGCGCTAGCTAAATTCTATCTCATTTTTATGCACACGATTTGTGCCTAAATGTATGTCGCTTTTCTCCTGGGCCTACTCTATACTATGGACAACTAATTGTGCCATAAGGAATTTCACTCCACCGTAAGATTGAGGGCGGGGTTCCTATTTCTATTCGGTTTGCCCTTCGGGCATTTGAAGATGCCTAATGAACCTAACCTAATTTTACTATCTCTAATGAGAATTTTTATTTTTATAAGCCCGAAATTCCTATTGGCACAACCAGTTGTGCATATAGAGTTGGTCCATGCGCTGATATAATTCGCGTCGAGCTGCAATTTTTATTTTTCGTGTGTGGACTAGACACCGTGAGAATCTGCCTTATCCCACTGTTGGTAACGCTACTCAAAACCAACGATGGATGAAGTTCGACTTTTGTGGAAGTAAGTATCAGTAAGTAAAAGTGAGTTCAGATGGATTCAATTTGTTTTGGAGTTGTCATTATTTATTTGTCGTACCTACCTATTGCAAAGTCATCATAATTATCTAATATTATTTTTCCTTTTATGCGATGTACCATGAATGAGTAATATGAATTATGATGACATAACATAAAAAGGCAGGTCGCAACTCCGGAACAAATATCTAACCGAAAACCACATGTCTAGCTCACCTGGGATTTTTTTCTTGCCAGTGGTCCACTTCCGTACACCTACGTGAACCATGGGCACTTTTTGGACCATGGCCCATAGTCATTTGCCCGTGGTTCACCTAGGTGTTCTGAGGTGGAACATCGGCAAGAAAATGTGCTCGTGGTCCACCCAGGTGAACTAGGCAAGTGGCCCACGTCCGATGACTACCAAAATCCCTAGTCAAGAAGCATTCAGACGTAGTCCCTACGCGCTATGTGTTATTATTTAATTTCCTTTATGTGATCCTATACCTATACTCCAATGCATTTTGGTGAAAGGAAAGGATCCGAATGGCTAGCACGAGTGACTTCGTCTTATTGCTGTAAGCAGGCTGATTCTCAAGTTACCTGTTTACGAAAGCCTATGACGCGAAACGACAATACCTTTAGTACGGCGCTAGTAGTTTAGATGCCTCAGACGAAACGTTTGTAATGCAATGCATAGGAGTATTAATAAACTGTCAGACGATGGTGATGATGATGTCTCTACGTGTGAGCGAATATCAGATATGAATCGCGGGTTCCTACATACTAAATACTCAAAGACATTTCAAGATACTAGCAATGACGGCATATGAATTCGCCGCTAGAGGCGCTAAAGCAACGTAAAATTAGTACTACCTACAAGTTGCATATTCCGGCTTTACATTACATTGTTTCCGAATATTTTCGCAGACATACGACAGGTTTATTAAAATGTTAAAAGAGAAGCTATGAAAAGTAGGAGCCACACTAAGAAGGCAAATAAAATGGCAGCTAATTTAGAGGATAAACGGGACTGTGCAACACTGTGGGTAATAAATGATGATGATGATAAATTAAAAGAAATCCTACAGTGGCGCCAACTAGTGAGTACAAATACGATAGCCCTCTTAAAATTACTCCCTAATATTCAAAAAGGGTTGAAGGTGGCATTGATTCACATATTTGCATCTGCTAGACTCATATACAATATTATTATGTGTTTGTAACTAGCCGAGCTGGCAAAAAAATATTCCGCGTTAAAGTCAGTTTTTGTCACAGATGGCGCTGCATACGAAAAATTAAAGATTTTTTGTGCATTTTTCATATTTATGATTAGGTATTTGGCTATTCGAGGAAGAGAGAAAGCTAACAAATCAAAAATCATAAAAATCCGTGCAGCCATTCCAAAGTTATAAATGGTTTAAATAACACGACTTAGTTTTGTACGTATAAATTTGTAAAATTTCTGGTAAAATTAAAGTTGATATAAAAACGTAAATACAACGTGAAAAATTACGCTTACAGCTTAGCAAGGTGTTGCAATATTTTTCCACTAGTTGGCGCCTCCTATTTTCATGTGTGTGTAAGACCTAGTATCTGTATAGGGCCGTTAGTGACACCAGCGTTTGTGCAGCTATTCTCCGAATTGGTGCATTATTACCCTCTGAGTGTAGTCTCAAAAAATCGGCCGTATTAAACTGTGTGCGCAAATCAAATGATAATCTATAAGTGTTATAATAGAATCTTCTAAAAACTACAAAAAACACACATAATTGATTACAGCGCCATCTAACGGGACTTCTTCAATGAGCTAACGCGAGCATCCGCCTTAAGGAGATAAACTTTACTTACTGTCATTGTTAGCTCCAAGCAACCGTTAAGGTCAGAAATAAAATTGTCAGGCACGAACACCATGTATTTAGTTCCTTTTATTAGGTGGAGGTGCTTGGATGAACTTGAATGTTTTAACTTTCCTTTTGTATTCTGTTAAGGATTAAATAAGCACGTACCTGTCGGTATCACTGCAATATGCAATTATCGTTGTGTATAAAAACTGCAAAAAAAAATCTGTTGCATTTTCCATGCATTTAACAAGCAGAATTGCGAGCCCGAAGCTCGGATCCCCATTTGGGGTATTTAGCTCTTTTTATCAGATATTCTGCATTAATTTTCTTGAAAACATTGCTCTCAATAAGTGAGCAACAATAAAATGAATTATTTGATACTAAATATAGGATAAGTGTTTTTTTTATCTCATGTAGAAAGTACCTTAACTTTATCCTACCAGAATGAAACAAATATTACCTATAATGTTATTATTAATAGCCAAGTTACTTAATCCATCAGGATAACAATCTCAAAATATTTTGTTCTAAAAATATATATTCCTAGTTTCAGCGACATTAATTTAACAAAAATATGCCACATGACAGACAGAAAAACAATTTTGGAATCCAAAATAGAATATGTTATCCAAATGCATATCGAAACACAAATAGAAATTCCACTGCAGATATGCAATGATTGAATTTCAACATTCAATTTAGTTTTGTCCGGACTAAGGATTTACCGCATTATCGTATTGTTTCAAATATTTTGACGTTTTTGCCGCCAGCTAAAACTCATGATACATATTTTAAAATACCGTCACATTATCATAAATGCTATCAATAGCCAAGAATTCGCAATTAGTAGCAAAAATATTGCATGTAAGTATGTATACATGAACCTTATCGCCACGCTAATAAGGTAAGGTATGCATACATAATGTTTACGACTTTGTAGAATATACGCGTTGGGTGATCTTGGCTGTATGACTGACAGTAGACCAAAAAGCCCGAATCACAGCACCTGAAATACATACGTCTCGTTTTATACATACGGTCGGTATAACTTCATAAAAGTTTTAGACCACAACGCCAAACCAAAATGAGAAAGCAAGAGAGCGAAATAAGTGTTACGGTTGCAGCTCGTGCAACACCAGAATCGAATAAAATTATTAATGTGATCCCCAAAGTGCGTATCGACGTAAGAGTTTTTATAATTTTTCAGTAACTATTATTATACTGCGTACGTGTCAAGACTTAATGATATTTATAACAATAACCGCTTACCTTATTTTTCACAACGATATCTAACTATGACGCTATGTGTATTTAGCTGTAACTGTTAACACGCGTAATAACATTATTGTATTATTAATTAACTAAGTAATTAAAGCCAAAGTCGAGCCCGTCTCAGAGTTACTAAAGCTAATTTTAATCTCACGTGAATTTGGAAAAGTTTGTCTCTTCCCTACTACAATCTGACAGATATATCCAGCGAAAAAGATTAAGAATGATCTACGAGGCCTCAAAGACACGAAACTGGACGCATTCATTACATAGTTAAAATGCAATATATCGGTTTTGCTGTAAAGGTACGAGTGGTGTCTTAGAATTATTCGTATTCCGAATTTAAGTTCATAAGCTGCTGACCACATTGCACCCTCCTATTTTTTTTTAATAAAACTGAAACAAGTTAAATAAAAAAGTGTTTTACCAGTGTAGTGACTGATCTTTCACTTCAAATACCGATCGTACGTTATTACAACTATTGTGGAACTCAAGTTTGAAAAATAAAGTATAAATTGTCCTAAACCGATATAAAGCAAGTGTGAGTAATCAAACAATATGTCACAGTAAGGAATACAGATGAAAGAAGTTCTATAACAGCAATAAAACGAGTAAGCGTCGTCGATGCCGCTATTATTCAACACCTCTTATCCACTAGCCCGACCATTCTCAAGACCCCGCAGAGCTGTTGTAAACGAGAAAAATGTTGAAATATAACCGTTATTAGATATGTGGTCGTATAAATCCTAGCATCGTCTAATCCAGCTCGGTGCAAGTCCGTAATAGGTGAACGCCATTCCGCTGACTAACTCCGTAATGTAATTTCAAACAATGCCATTTTGCGGCTCGCTTCTTCACTCCAGTACCTACTTTTGCTCTCTTATTTATTACTTGCACAGCGAACGTGCTCAACGCGAATTTGTTTTCATAATATTTCTCACGAGCACCGCTCGAGCCTTATGTGTTCACAGCGCGCAAACAACAAACAACCTTCACTTTAGCGTCTCAAGATCTAAATTTAAGTGCATGTGGAGTAGTATCCCTGAGTACGTACATTTGTCTCCTTATTTACTTTATTGCGACATTTTATAATATTCAACGTTTTGTACGATAACGCGCAAGGCGTTCATCTGCTATGAACAAAGTGCTTTTTATTTTGATACGAGTGGGGCTCTGCTGGAATTATTGACATCACTTGTATTGCTCTTTCGCCACTTTCGACTTATAGGTACAATCTTGAATTGAGTGCAACGCAATATGGAATATGCATTAAAAAAAGTATCACATTTCTTAATGAAACATGAAAATATCGTCAAAATGTGAAATTAAAAGTAATATCGGCCAAGAAATACGGAAAATAAGAGTTATAAACTACCAATTAATCGGCGATTAGAAAGAGAAATCGGATATGAGATGTGATGTCATTTGACACAACGCCCATATAAACTCCATATTAAAATTCCATTTTTCTAGAAAGAGACGGAGGCAGATCTTTTATACCTTAGGTTGTTTTTATAGTTATTTGAAATATGAGCTTTTAATGAAAGCCATTTAAAAAATCATGAATATTTCCTACTAGCTGACCCGGCGAACTTTGTTCCGCCTTAAATTTGAAAAATTCCAGTGGTTTGGGCTGTGCTATCTCGCGGGAACTATGCAATTTTCCGGGATAAAAACTATCCTATGTCCTTTCCCGGGACTCCAACTATCTTTATACCAAGTTTCAACTAAATCGGCCCAGCGGTGTGAAAAGGTAACAGACAGACAGACAGACAGACAGAGTTACTTTCGCATTTATAATATTAGTAAGGATTGTCATAATATGATATTGTGCTACTTTTTACAATGTTCTGACAATTCCTACGCAATAAAGATCCAGCTTAAATTGACTAATTAAATCTAAAGTTCAAATAATATTCGTAACGTGTTCTGTCTCGCATTTAGAAACGCGCTCAGCAAAAGTCCAGCGAGCGTTCCCCTATCATTCGAAACAAACGTTACATTAGAAAATTACAGTCCATTCAATACAGAATTGTATTATCTTATAAGAAACAGTTTACACAATACCGTTACCATTCCACGGCTCGTGTAAGCACCTGCCACCTCCGCCGATATGGGTGAAACTTTCCTTTTCAATGAATGTTCCGAAGTCGTTTGCGTTTGTTATTGTTTCGATTACCGAAGTTCAATGGTAAGGGTTGGGATTTACGTGACGGACCGGTTAACGGAAACAGTTCGAGCGGTTGTTTTTTTTTTAATCTCATTGTTCGAGCCGTTGTTTTCTTGAGCAGACATGACAATAGATGTTTCTTTTAACTTTTAAAGCAAATATAAGAAATAATTAGTATTTGAATTAAAGCTGAAAACGGATTAAACGAAGTAAAGGACAGTCTCAGTATTTGACGAGTTTGAATTTGATAACTTTTGTTTACTGCACTTGATATCACAATCGCATTCACAATTCCTCTCGTCAAATGATAAAGGATGAAGGTAGAGAGAGATGGTGAGTGCGATCGCGGGCGTCCATGCATTCAACGATAAATTGGTTTGAAAATACTATAATTATTTAAGAGTCTTCTCACAAGCTATTCTTGGACTAGCCTTGTTCCCTTTTCTCTCCATTCAGATAGGTTTTGGTTGCGCTGCTTACTTACCAACTGCTACCTATTGAACACTTTTTTTTTAGCAGACTTATGATGAGAAAGCTCAGTTGAAATGTATGCGTGTTGTATTTTAACTAAGATATCAAAACTATGTACCACGAATGAACACCCGAAACCGACGAGCATGTATGAAATGATTGACGAATGTGGATGAAGCGAAAGAGGTATGTCAGAATCCTAGCCGGAACAAAGTAGTCTCTGCCTATCCCTGTGGGAAAGAAGCGTGATGTATGAATGTATCACGAGAACTGAAGGGAAATCCAATGCGCGTCGCGTTTTCTGCCCGACTCGCCGCCGTATGTTTCCACGCGAAGGGCCGAAGTGGAGTGAAACTTCGTCGCGATGTCATAACGTTTAGCTTCGGAAACGCATAAAACTCGTGATGGCTCTGTTTAATGGAGCTTTCAAGTGACTGCTTTAAGCTCGTTCCTGTTTAGCTTCCAGATATTAATGATATTTGTTCGATAAAGTACTTTATGGGTGTTCAGTTCATGTTCAGTTCGAAGGTTGCTATTTGCGTAATTGGAATCAATACACGTTTCACCGTTCAGTTCAAAGATTCGTTTATGGGTGTTCATTATAATTTAATATCTATTGAAGTCATCAAAAGGTGGAATAATTTATTTTATTAAGGATCGCACTCAATATTGAAGTGGGAAAAAGTGTATAGTATCGTAGTCGTAACTTGGTTTCGGTTGCAAAAGGATGCCAATCTATTCCACAAGAAGTTAATTTACATTAAAAACACATTTAAATCCATTGGACATTTAAAACCGATACTTTTGGTACATATAGTTGGTAAAAATCAGTTGAGCCAAAGTCAATAAACCATAAAATAGCGTGGTTTATTGCTGTATCACAACGAAACATTTCGATTCAGCCACTTTGTATGACCAACTTTTTGAACTCTGAAAATGTAGGAATTATACGTTTGGCGTAATGATCTATTTGTATTAAAACACGCCTTAAATAATTGCCTGCTCATTCGCGTGCTAACTAAAAATCCCATTAGTTGTATGCTTATAACTAAAGCACAATCTTAATCTCCTGTAAACAAGAGAAAATAATTAAATGGCCCGCCGGTCGCATGTTGAAAACTTGCTATAAATTGCGCTGGAAATATGGTGTCGCAGTATATCAAAAGGCTATTATGTACTAAGAATTATGCACACTGAGCGGGATTTAGCGGCTTAAGAAGGCGGGATATTATTCAGGTTCCTTTATTGGATGCACGATACGGGAATTAATATGCGAGCAATTTGTTTTCATTTGTTTGTTTGTTTAAAAACGGAGTACGTAAGTAGGTAGCCCTCTTACGATGTTCCTGCACCTAGCGACTCATAAATATTTAATGTCAAACAGGAGACTTCGTATGTATGTGTGAAAAGAAACATAATACAAATACAACTGACAAACACTGAGGTACATGCACAAAGGCGGACTTTTCTCTTTAAGGGATCTCTTCCAGTAAACCTTTGACTTTGTCTTTGTTTCGGTCAAACGAGTTTTCTTGGATCCCTACTTTGTATAAAAATAAACAGCCTTAGTTTTCAGTTGTTTATTAATCAATGTCCAGTGTCACGTCACGTTCAAACAGTGGGCAGAGCCCCTGCAGTATGATGGGGTGTGGGTATGGCCCATGGCGACCAAGTGCGAATTGGGATTGGGGGATTGAGATCATTAACTGCTTGTGTTTAAGCGGAGATCCTCGGCTTGAGGGGCTATAACTCAAAGCACTATTTTACCTTGGCTTGCCTTTATTAATTACGTGAATTAAAGAAACTACGATTACAAAAAAAACATGTCACTGCATAGCAATTTGCTAGCAGAAAGTTTAGAACATTTCATTAACACATTATAGGACTACGAAACGATAAAAAAATGATTTAGTAGCCAACGCGCAACGTAACGTCACCATAAATAAATTAGGTTGGTAACAAAGAACGAGTCTAGCAGCTTTCATAGCTGAACAAGATTGACGTATAAAGCAACAAAACGATACAAAATACTAAGTAACGAACAATTTGCTTTATTATTTACTAGACTGGAGCACGGTGCATCCAGTTACACTTTATATTCTGTAGGTAGTAAAGTTTACACTCCGTTGAGAAGTTGGCTTTTTGAGGAACAAAATATCTGATGAGTAATTCATTACCTATGAACTACCGTACATTACCTACCTAACTAAACAACTCGCCCCGCATCATTCCGGGCGCAAAGGTGTCCATCGCACTCGCCGCGTGGTCGCGTTGAGCGTTGACAATCTCTGCACTAGGACTGATCCCGAACGGGAGTCCAGACCACGGTCTAGTAACCGGCGTCCCACGTCTTTAAAAAATAGCTTGGCCTCCGAGCACCAATGCCGTGTCGTCTCGACCGCCAGCGGAACGAAAAAATAGTTTGTAAGGGCCGCATATTTTTCCCGTTTTTTGTGGGCCGCCCATTCAGCAGCCGCTGAGTTAGTTATTGATAGTTATGAGCATCTCATTCATGCCGATTTCAGCTGCGGTGGTTGTTTTTGCGTCCTAATTAATATAGCAATGATAAGCTCCCAAATGCGACTAATGTAGCCAATTTTTACATAATATTAGTACTATAACACGTACGTTAGAGTAAATAATACGTAATAACCTGCTTTCGATTACTTCTGATCATCTGGAGGGCTACTCCGAAATTTGTTTTTCGAAGTTAGTATCATACTGTCCTTTTGGCTCTCAAATAAATGACTATTAGTTAAGTAGTGTCAGCGAAACTGCACGATACGAACTTCGAAAATCGAATTTCGAAGTATAAGGCCTGAATACGTTCCGGTTAACTAATCGCAAGTTTTTTTTCGCAACAATCGTCTTGAACGTGTTTGTTGCCGTTAAGTTTCGCTAGTAGGGCTGCTAATTTTTCTACACCTACTAATTGACACGTGTTACTAAATCATCATTAGAGACTCAGCTCCGTTTTATCAACATTTAAATTGCAGACAGTTTCAAAACAATTTATTTATTTATTTATTTATAGGAACACAAACAGTCATACATGGCTCATAAACAAATCACAAAGAGTTTACATCATTGACAAAACAGTGTTCACATTTAACGTAACACATTTGAGTAATTCAGCCTCCTAGCTGAATGTGACGGACGCGTAAGGACGCGAAACAAATATAAAAAATACTTAATTTAAATAAAACATATAAGCATTTTTTTTTAAAAAGGAAAATAAAAATGTTAACAATGTTATTAAATTCGCTTAGCCATATTATTTTCCTATTAACCATTACTTAGTTGACAGCATGGTGTCCCATAACCCAACTCGAAATTACGGCTCTATTTTTAACCACAAAAAATAGCAGCTCCTAAATTTCGACCAATCAACACGCAGCGGACAAAATAATTTAGCCAAATCTACTAGCTACCAAACACCACTGACAGGGCAGCTATACACAGCTAAGTATTAAAATAAGGCCGATGCACGCGAGCGGTGCCAACGGAGCTGAAGTAACAATTACTTGGTCATGCGATCAGGCGATCCATCACCCACTTGCCTGTGCCACTGGCAATGGCCACTCGATTCCTGGGGTCGCCACGGCTAAGGCAATTTCCGGAACTCTTATCTAACTGTACCAGCTCGCATTTGCCTCTCGCCGTTTGTTTAACAGAATTAATCCAATTGATACAATCTTTGAAAGGTGTTATTTGCAATTTTTGTGATTTTATTTAAATGCAACAGCGGAATATTTTGTCGTGTAACGAATTATTGTTGTAGTTTATTAACTCTATGCGTGCGACTTTCTAGTCTAGCTCTATGGCATAGAATGTCAGATAGTGCCAGTAAATGACCACGTTATTCTTCCCTGCTGGTCTGGGAGTAAAGAAAAAATCTAGAATTTACCAGTTGCTTCTCTTCCCGCGCAGATGGTAAAAGCCCATCGAGGGAATGGGCGAAAGTCGTAGGAATCATGTTATGGGCGATGCGGCTAGCAACCCATCACTAATTTGATTTCCCTTTCCAGCTATATGCCCTTAATCATGCTATAAGTGGCCTTAAGGTTTCGTTACCTTAGGCTTTATCTACCCCGTAAGGGATAAAGACGTGATATATGTATGTATGTAAATGACCACTATTAGCCTCGTATTAGTATACACATGCGCTGCAGGCGATGGCTGACCTAACTCGTATTTTGAGGGGAAACACTGCATCACACCCACGGACACATTAGGAAGTGAACGACGTAATCATACTTAAGGGGCGACTACACCCCGCGTATACACAGTGACGTGTCCTAGGCGTCACGTTTTCTCACCGTTTTTCCATACATTTTATTGCGTAAAAGCACCGTCAACATCTTTTACGCACCGGTGTGATCGGACCTTTATGTGGTAGCAATAGTGCGTAAGTTACATGGAGTGTTGACCCATTGACACTGCCGCTTCCAGTGTTAACCACAAGTCTTTCAGTATAAAATATTTTATGGCAATTTTGTTAACCCCCATTTTTATCCCTGGGGAGAAAAATTAGTGCAGTTTGTTTTCGATTCTGTGTAACAAAGCGAGCAGTGTTTGCGTCCACGGCCCAGCGTTTGTGCCACACCGCTGCATTTCTGTCGGGCTAATAAACTATGCAGCGGCAATTTTTTTATGAATATTTGATCATCGAACGCGAGTATAAATCTAAATTGAATTTCGAACGGATTGTCATTAAATTGGCAATCAGCGCCTCTAGTGTACGTTTTCGCATATAAAAATGTCTCGAACGCGGTTGCGTAAACGTCTCAATTACTATGGAATGATTAGCAGCGCCACTTGCGGATCGAAACGGCAACAAATTGTTTTAATAGTATTTGACATTTTAACGCAAACGCGTTCGAGACGTATTTTGAGACCGAAAACCTACACTAAGCATACTGTTTTGGCATTGTAGATTTAGGGCCTATTGCACCTCTCTCTGGTAAGTTCCATTTATCTTAAATGACAGTTATCTATGATTCCGTCTTTATTTATTACTACGAAACAGACAAAGACGTCATCATAGATAACTGACACTTAAGATAACTGAAACTTAACAGAGAGTGGTTAAACAGGCCCTTAATAAGGTTTTTTTCATTGATCATTATTATTCCTGAGCAACCTTTATGAAACATTGGGAAATTATTGACAATATTCTCTTTTCAGGTCAAATTTTTACCATTGATTATCTTAACGCTGATTCGCTATTCTTTGTTACAATTTACAAAAGATGCGACAAAATGAATAATTTTCTCAAGGTAATTCATTGAATGAGGTGTTTCTTTACGGAGGTCAGACAGAGAAATGTATGTGTGACAAATACGTCTTCGTACAAAAAACTCCTCCCATTCCACAAACACCTCGCACGTGTCCATCTATCAAAAATATCACATAAAAAGCTAAGGCGTTTCGAACTCTAGTTGATTTTCAATGCTACTAGAAGGTGCCGTGCCGCTCTACAATTTTCTTTATTTTCCAACACATGTAGGCAACCTTTCGACTCTTATTCATTTAGAGAGCCTTTTCCATACAATAGCGGTCATTTGTAAGTGCAGCATAGCGGCACACAAGCGGTGCCTGCACATCACCGCCATCTGTCGGCGGCAACACGATCATCGCATACAGATCACTGGCACAGTTATAAGATGACACGTTTTTTGTTACACGAATGAATAGGCAAAGCGCAGTGCACTGGTTACGACTTGAGGTCGTTGACCGTTGCGTTGATACGTTGTATCGGGTGGGATTATTTTAAAGACGAACTTTAATGAATAATGTTAAGAATTTTAAAAATATGAGAAGGCGTATGGGTTGATGGAAACCCGAATTAATATATTAGAAACTAGCTGCTGTCTGCGACTTCGTCCGCGCAGAATTAATTATCCTATGACACAATTAATGTGGCTTTAAATTGATAAAATATTTTTTTAATCGGTTCAGTACTACCAGAGATTATTCCCAACGTCACAAACTTTACCTCTTTATAAGATTACTAATTACTAGTAAGTATAGATAAGGATTAATGAGGTATGTATGCAAACACTTGTACGTCCAATAATCCGTTCTCAGTACGCCTTTCTGCTGTATAAAGAAACCTCACTCCAAATTTCTACTTAATAGAACTAGCGCTTCTGGATATGCGTTGATGATCAGTCAATCAAGACCAACTTATAAGTAGACATAAATAGATGAATTGAATAACGATTAATCGCATTAATAAAATACTCAGAAATAGTAATACAAAAGGTTATGGAGAGAAAAATATTCGTACGATCACAATGAAAAACGACACTTGTAGCCGGGGCATACTTCTTAGAACGTTCGCTGTGTTTCCCGGAGCCTGTCGCTGCAAAAGACAAATACCGAAAAAAGTCTATCGCTGCAATAGGTTTCGGTAGCAAATACCGAAAAACTGCTACATACTGCAAGATGATCTACCTAATATTCTGAAACATAACTGCGTCACGTTTGATATCATTCTGTTATGAATAAATTCTCGTCATGTACATAAAGATTATTCACACATGATTTATTCATAGTGTTCCGTCTATAACCGTTAATGCTGTATATTTATGGATGTATCTCATTTTCCTGGGCGTCATACGAGATTTAGGTTAGTAATACGTAGTTAAATAGCTCATTCTATAGCAAACGAACAAATACATTCGATGGATGGATTCCTTTGAATTCAACCACTGTAAGAAAGCTAGCAGCTCTGTAGAAGTGCTACGTTCCTTATCGTAGAACTGCTACGTGGGTTGTAGCAGTGACAAGTTTCCAACGCTTAGGTACTATTTTGTTTATACATAGAATAATCCTGATTACAAGATCCCTACTTCATTATTAGGTATAGTAATTAATATATATATTAAGTTTTCGCCGAAAGCTACGACCTTTTCTGATTCCTAGCGGAAAGCTGTATAATTGTACCCGCTTTTCCCCGCCTTAATTCTTTTACCCGACTAAATATGTGTGTCCATTCTTATGTGACGCTTTCGAAACTAAAACTGACACTAGAGGCTCAGAAGTATCAACGTCAATACATCGTTGATTGTGACAAAGAATACCGTGTCACCGTCACGTCACCGTGTCTATTAATCAAGTGACTCTGAGAAATGGTTCGTGTGACCGTTATTGGGATAAAGCGGTTACATTCTCTTTGGTTCCGACACAACATGTTGATCATGCTGCTTTTGCACCATTTCGGTGTAACATATTTTTGTTGTATTTTTAATCCGCTTGCTGGGAAATTTCGTTCAAATTAATAAACAAAAACAAAATGAAGTGAATCAGGCGTTACTTTGCGGAGGTCCATTTCAATGAACAAAAAACGAAGCGAGTACCGGAGTAGCAAGGTAAATTTTTTGTTCAACAAAATGAAGTTTATTTTGGTAATCTAATAAAAAAAAGTCACAGGGCATCGTTGTTGACTTTGAATCGACTCAGGTATTATGGTATCCATGTCCTGTGAGGATTTGGGTGATTTCGAAAGTCGGTTGTATTGCATTCCGGAATTGATTGATAGCTCCTAGGTTTGGTAACCAGCTCTTCAGGTGTGCCCCGGTTGGAGAGGTCTCGTAATTTATGTTTGCTAGGGCTTCTTTTCTTTCTATGATATTTTGAGCACTGAAAATAGGACTGGTTGCGGAGTAGCAACGGCAGAATTAAAACTGACCATGTTTGTATTCCAACGGAGCCTTTTGTGTTCGGTATCGTGCGCTGTTTTGATTTTGAAATCATCCAAACTTATAGGAGTATGGCAGGAGGAACAACAGAACCGCTTATAAAAACGTCCAAACGTAGTGATTTCAAACGCATACGGAATATTAAACCAGAAGCATATCTCCGTCATTTTCAAATCTAGTTGCAGAGCATTGGGTTTGCATGGCTAGCATGCGGCCCATGTGGTATTTTAATATAAGTTTATATTCTATTTATTGAGGTCAAAAGTGGCCCAAAAAGTGCAATAAAACCCACAGCCCGTATATACATAAAAAAATACTTCCATGATTACTGAGATTAGATTAGATTATTTATTCATTCAATATAAAATTACATCACAAATTGTACAATGTCAAGTTACGAGAACTTATTGAAATCGTCAAAAAATACACATATAAAATAAAAAATAAAAATTGAAAAATTAATTGAATGTCACAAAATTTTGGAATTGTATAAAATAATAAAGAAGCAACACATCATTACATTTACATAGGTTCTCCACTCAGGATCGTCATAGCTATATGGATGTCACCAAACAAGGACCCGAGTAGTTTCTTCGTTTAGGAAGGCCTTCTCCAGGGATAAGTGCATTTACAACGGAGACATAGCCCGCATTGCAGCTCAACGGATGCTTCGGTGCGCTCGCGCTGAGACGAGAGAGAATGAGGTACTGTACCCAATTATGGAGCGGTAAGCAAGTCTCGGGTTAAAAATTTAGTTTGTCCTTTATTTTGGACTCATGATTTGAAAAAAATGGATGATTGTAGTAAAAATCTTAAGAAAATGTATGTATAACTACAGGTTGTTTTTTGCAATTGCGGCTATAAAGCCTAATCACAACCTTTGTGCATAAAAGGACAAACGAAACTTGTCTCAATTAGAAGTTAACATTAACCCCCTTACACACTCACTTCACTTTTGCGAAGACACACAACGCTGATGATCTATTTTTTATGTCGTATGTTTTTTTTTTTTTGTTTTACCTTGTTTATTTTCTATAAAATTGTGTAATTATCTTATATTTGTGTGTCTTGCAAAAAGGAATAAATTTCTTCTTTCTTTCTTTTCTTTCTTTCTTACTCACATAAGTTCATAAAGTATAAGTTAGCGAGTTAGCATACATTTTTTTACCACATTGCCTTTTGCTTTTGCAATAACAGGCGAAACAATTTTGCTAAAAATGAGCTGTAACTTTATAAGTAAGAGGCTTTTAAATTTCGCTTTATTCTTTTTTTTTTTTTATGTGTATAGGAAGGCAAACGAACAAATGGGTCACTTGATGGTAAGTGATCACCACTGCCCATAGACACCCGCAACCCCGGAGGGATTGCAGATGCGTTGCCAACCTAGAGGACTAAGATGAAATGCCTCTTGTGCCCGTAATTTCCCCGGCTGTCTTACTCTCCACACCGGAACACAGCAGTGCAAGCACTACTACTTAGCGGCAGGATTAGCGAGTAAGATGGTGGTAGCGATCCGGACGGACCTTGCACAAGGCCCTACCACCCGCAAATTCTCAACAATAATTGTGCTAGCCGTGCTTTAGCGGTGCAGCTGCCGGTCGTTATTGCCACGATACCGCTCGACTCAAAGCGCCAATTTCTTTGCGACTCAGCCAATATCAATATGAGGTCGGAATTATTTTTTGAAATTCCACGGAGAATATGTTTGACGCCGAACTTTTTTTACGCTGGTAAGGTTTGGTCGCCGCTCATTAACAAGTAATATCTTTAAAATACTTAATAATTAGTAATTCATGGTTCATATCAAATCTTCGTTTAGGAAGGCCTTCTCCAGGAATAAGTGCATTCACGACGAAGGCATATCCCGCATTGCAGCACAACGGATCCTGTGCTGCGCTCGCGCTGAGACGAACGAGAGAATGAGGTACCCAATTATGGATAAAGGTAAGCAAAACAAGTCTTTTTACCACATTGCCATTTGCTTTTGCAATAACAGGCGAAACAATTTTGCTAAAAGTGAGCTGTAACTTTATAAGTAAGAGGCTTTTAAATTTCGCTTTATTCTCAACAATAATTGTGCTAGTCGTGTTTCAGCGGTGCAGCTGCCGGTCGTTATTGCCACGATACCGCTCGACTCAAAGCGCCAATTTCTTTGCGACTCAGCCAATATCAATATGAGGTCGGAATTATTTTTTGAAATTCCACGGAGAATATGTGTGTTGCCGAACTTTTTTTACGCTGGTAAGGTTTGGTCGCCGCTCATTAACAAGTAATATCTTTAAAATACTTAATAATTAATAATTCATGGTTCATATCAAATCTTCGTTTAGGAAGGCTTTCTCCAGGAATAAGTGCATTCACGACGAAGGCATATCCCGCATTGCAGCACAACGGATCCTGTGCTGCGCTCGCGCTGAGACGAACGAGAGAATGACACCCAATTATGGATAAAGGTAAGCAAAACAAGTCTTTTTACCACATTGCCATTTGCTTTTGCAATAACAGGCGAAACAATTTTGCTAAAAGTGAGCTGTAACTTTATAAGTAAGAGGCTTTTAAATTTCGCTTTATTCTCAACAATTGTGCTAGCCGTGTTTCAGCGGTGCAGCTGCCGGTCGTTATTGCCACGATACCGCTCGACTCAAAGCGCCAATTTCTTTGCGACTCAGCCAATATCAATATGAGGTCGGAATTATTTTTTGAAATTCCACGGAGAATATGTTTGACGCCGAACTTTTTTTACGCTGATAAGGTTTGGTCGCCGCTCATTAACAAGTAATATCTTTAAAATACTTAATAATTAATAATTCATGGTTCATATCAAAATCAAATTAAAAAATTACACTGTAAGACGCAAGGAGCTTTTAACCCATAATTGCCAAGAAAAATAAACTAGAGTAACGTCGGTTAAGTAGAGGTTTATCGCCAAACGTGAAATTCCATAAATAATTTTGAGTTTAGCTGACTAAAATACAAGAATGGCCCTTTTTAGACATAAGTTAACTTTAAAAAAGTAGTTTTATTTTAGATTTTAATTTAAATTTGTTTGTTAATAAGTTAGACTTAATTATGTTGTTACGAAGTGTCTATATTTTGACAAATATATCCTAAATACATAAACATAAGAACCTATAGCCTATAGGTTACCTAAGGTTACCTAAGGTACAAATAACAGAAATTCAAACAATATAATTGCCTGCTAAAAATAGCAAGAACGTTTTTTTACTTTCCATGCAGTGGAACTAAGTGTAAAGACCCGTAGTATGCTTTAAATCTTCTTCAATTTCTTCAATCACTTCACTTGTATCATAGCCAAAGAACAATTAATGGTAAAAATTAGAAGAGAAATGAAAATAAAAATGAAAAAAGAAGTGAAACTAATCTGGTGAGTTTGAGTTGAATGGATTTCAAAGGAAAGACGGATTTTTAATTTACTAAGTTAACTTTTACTTTCTGCTTAATGAGGATTTAATGGAATCTGTTGGGACTGTTGTAAGTAATAAAAAGTTGAACACAAACCGGAAAGTAAATATTAACGAAGTAATTACAAACATTAATTGTAGATCTTTATATTTATTAGAGAATTCGTTTTAAGACAAACATATTTTATGGGTGAATTGGAAGTAGGTACCTATTTATTCAATGGTATTTGACATTGTTTTTTTTCTTAACTGTATACGTTGAAGCACTTCAATTGACAGTGATTTGTGAAGACTTATACAAATTAAATAAATTAAAATAGACGTACCATTGTGAAAGATAGACTCTTGTTAAAATGTTTAGAGGCTCTGTGTAATATACTGCAATTCAATAAATTAACATTGGAACTATTCCACGAAGACTAGTTTTCGAAGCAAGTTGCGGCAGTAAGTTAATATCAATAGAAGCGAACGATGTCCTCCATAATATTAATATGCATGAGAGAAAATAGAGAGATATCTGGTAGTGCAGGTGGGAGAATATTTGGCGTTTCGAGCGTCTACATTGTCTGGAATATGATACCATCAGCTGATATGTGGTCTGCCACCCTAAAGTTGTGTACCTGCACATCATAAAATGTAATGTCACTAAGAAGTGGCTGTCAACTTGAAATTTAGTTTCGACTTAGCGACATTTTCATTGGATAGGAAGTTGGATGAAAAGTGATAGACCACTTATTTGGCCTATCATACGTCAATCCCTACTAATATTATAAATGTGAAGGTATATCTGTCTGTATGTCTGTTACGTTTTCACGCCTAACCACTGAACGGATTTTAATGAACTGATTTTTTATGAGCTTTAGTCCCGGGGAAGGACATATAATAGTTTTTATCCCGGATAGCGCAGTTCCCGAGGGATAGCGAATCGCGCAGTCGGAGTTGCAGGCAACCGCTAGAAGAATAACATTTAGGGCCTGTTTCACCACTCTCTGCAAAGTTCCAGTTATCTAAAGTGTCAGTTATCTATGATGTCGTCTCTCTCTGTTTCGTAGTAAGAAATAGAGATCATACATAACTGAAACTTAATATAACTAGAACTTTACAGAGAGTGGTGAGACAGGCCCTTAGAATAACATTTCTAATAAATTGTACCTGTTTATTTAATCCTATACTGAGAAATATCCAAAACGGAATGAATGAACATTGCCTATTGGTGAAATTTGTTACAGTTCGAGTTTCTAAAAACGAATACAATTTTTTTAGGTCTCATGATTTAGTAGATAGTATTTAATGGACTGGCGCTTTTAATTTAATGTAAAGCGCTGTCTTTCGACAAATGGTAGAATTATTTTGAAAGACAGAAAGCAAATTTTGCCTTAAAATACAGATGTGAACAAAACCATACTTAAGGAAAGTTTCTTATTTAGAAACTTAACTTTGCCGAGCACGTATTACTTTTACAATTATGACGATTTCTTGTTATTACTTTCTTTCATACTGGTCTGGGGGCAAAGAAAAAATGTTAGGGATCATGTTATATAGGCGATGTGGCTAGCAACTCATCACCGTTTTGATTCCGTTTTACATCCAAACGCCCACACCACAATCATGCTAAACGTGGTCTTTGGATCTTGTTACCTTAGGCTCTGTCTACCCCGTGAGGGATAAAGACGTGATTTGTGTGTGTGTGTTATTATTTTGACCGTTTATTTAGCTAACAAATTGATAAGTAACCATCATTTTTAAGAGCCACTGTGGCAATGCTGCGAATCTGGGAGCTCGGTTCAAGTAGCCCGCGAATCGCAATTGGGATTTTATTGCATTTTCAATAGCGTTGCACAGATGACGAAGTTCAGACGCAGTTACAAAATACAGATCTTTCATCTTAATTTCAAACTATTTATTGCATAAAAATGTTGTGTTGTGAAATAGATGTTAATATGTTCCTATATAGTTTCAAACATTTACCCTGTAAGGGCACAGCAATTTATTATAAAATAATCTTAAAACTAAAACTTATTATTATAATCAAAATATTATTATGGCACTTGCACTTAGTAACTAATTAGACGAGTACGAGCAACAGTTACTTACTTATATGTTGCAGGAGCATGATAAAAAATCTAATAAGTGAACAAAACAAACAAATTAGCAGCACAGAGAGCCGCAAGGTAGTCTTTACAATACAATATTATGTGTAGGTATTTAATTTGTTTCTAATTTACAATATTTTTTTGCTGGTCAAAGGCGTCTTGACCTCCACAACTCTCGAGCCCTCATTCACCGTCTATTTCTGCTACCTAAAACCTGTTTGTTTTGACAATAAATATTGTAAACTTGCAACACAGACATTATCAGCAAAAAACGTCTATCGCTATCCCGCAGGAACTATGCTACTTTCCGGGATAAAACAAAACTATCCTATGTTTCCCGGGATTCAAACAATGACAAATTTCATTTGAAGACGAAGAAGGAAAGAACGAAGAAGAATTTGACAGACTAATAGCAAGACAAAGTTACTGTCGCATGCATAATAATTAATACGGATATTTTATTTTCGAAAAGTATGTATGTATGTAAACTCTTTATTGCACATAAAAAATATAAAAATACAGTAATACAGAGAAAATAGTACAAAGGCGAACTTATCCCTAAGAAGGGATCTCTTCCAGCTAACCTGCCACAGAAAGGAAAAGTTACAACAAAAGTGTTTGGATAGGGAAACAGCGAGAAAATGTGATCAATTTGTGATCGAACAAAGTGAACTATCGGTTCTAGACTAAGCATAGCAATACATTGGAAGTATCGGCCTGGCCACTGCCCAGCCGCCCAGGCGCCAACCGCCATGTCGTAAACCGAACAAATCTCATTGCTCCTTCTTGATTGAGTTTCGTACGACGGAATTGACGTTCTCATTCTTTTGAAAAGAAAACAAAGTTTTTAACAACTCTCTAAGATGCTTTGAAATTTTTTGGAGATTTGTTTTGATCAAAGGCACGACTGTGTATTACTTAAGAGATGCTCCAGCTTTCCAGAAGGAAATATAACAGAATTAATAAATACGAGCTTTTAATCGTCAGACAAAAAATATCTGTGAGAAATTCTTGTATGGGACGTAATTTATACAATTATTCAATTATATTCAATTTTATGAATATGACTACAGCATCCCCCAATAGAACTGCAGGCTTATTACGTATCATTTTTATTGAAATTCCCCATGTATGGTTGAGTAACACCAACAATTCACAGACGGCGCCACTTAGCCGATGCTTTTTTTTAGCTACTTATGTCATTGTGTACCACAGATTCAAGCAGCCTATTTTTTATTTTGACGTGCTTATCAGGCAGGACTTTTTGGCAAATCATTCATTCAATTGCTTTCAAAAATGGCTCGCAATCGCTTTCGAAAGTGATGCCAAGCCGATCGAGTTACGTGGAACGATTGTTTTCATTTTGAAACCAATCTCGGAATCAGCTGTCAAAAATGAAGACGATGCTGATTGCGAGCGAGTTACGTAATAAGCCTGCTGGCATCAAACTGCTCTTTAGGTATTGATTTGAGACATTTTGTTTTGCAATTGAAACACTTTGTCTAAGACGCCTTTGATTTTTTATACTAAAAGCGTAGGTGAGTCTTACAAAGTGGACGGCAGAAAATATTTGAATGAGTGGTACAGTTACTAAAATTAAATCCACGTGGTGAAACACTTAAAAAATCTTACCATTGAACCAAACGTATGAATATTTTAGTATTATAATGGGCCACGTCCGGTCAAAAATAGGTAGCTTTTCCGTCAGTAATATGTTAAGTCTCGGTAGTTCTAATTTAAAACAATTAAACATGCAATTTTTTGCTCATATTTTCTGGTTCAACATGTACCTATTCAAGAATAATTATGACCAAGGTTCAGTCTAGACGGGTTTAATTTTGTTTGGTCAGTCTGGCCTTTTTTTCATGACTAATTCTCGTAGTCTTGCGATGTGTCAAGTCAGCGCTCGACAGTGACGTATTACACCCGTCGCCATTCTTAATTTATACCCTCCACTTAACTGTAGTATTGTGGTAAATTAGTTTTTTTCGGGAACACGAGTAGCTAAGATGCGCAGTCACAGGTGTTATTTAAATGGTAAGTTACAAATTGTACTTACACAACACAGACGAAACTTACGAATTATTTACATTACATATAGATTTATGATGAACTAGCTTCTGCCCGCGACTTTGTCTGCGTAGAATTATACATAAAAACCTTCCTCTTGAATCACTCTATCTATTAAAAAAAACCGCATCAAAATCCGTTGTGTACTTTTGAAGATATAAGCATACATAGGGACAGAGAAAGCGACTTTATTTTATACTATGTAGTGATGATGATGAATGAAATGCGTTGGGGGAGAAAAGTTCTCGAGTGGCGACCACAAACCGGGAGACGCAGTGCTGGCAGGCCTCCCACTAGGTGGACCGACGACATCGTGAAAGTTGCGGAAAACCGGTGGATGCAGGTGGCGGGTTGTCGTTCATTATGGTGTGCTAAGGGGGAGGCCTTTGTTAAACAGTGGACTTCTCTTCAGGCTGTTGTTGTTGATGATGATGATGATGGTGATAGAAGAAATGTACTCAATCATTCTCGTATTTCCGTGCAGTTACAACCTAACCTAAAGTTATTTTAAGGCTACAGTGAATATACTGTTATTGAACCAGTAAGTTAAACCTTTTGTAGCTGGTCAGTATTCTGTAAAAAGTCATTTAAAAATTCATGTGTCCATTAGAGAGTTAGCACAAATATTTCTATTAACTCTTCACTGAAAACCATCTGAAAGCGAAGATTACTTACCAACATAATGTGTAATACCTAGTAGGAGACACATTGATTACAATCACTCATTTCTTACTGTTATCATTTAATAACCGTAAATAAGCTTCAATCTTTAGGGGACACAACAGAGTTCAACCAACATAAAAATTAAAGTACAATCACATATTTTTACCGCGCCTACAACTATTTCGTTAATTAAAAGTAATTACAAACCATTTAAAACTACAATGTGATATAAGGATGTAATCAATTTGTGAAAGAGTCTCTATTTCAAAGACTGAAGGCGCACATTTAAGTAGGTATACATACTGGTGCGTCAAAAACGCAATCGCACCTACCTACACTTAGGGTACTGCTATATTAATCACACGTAATTGAAAAATAATAGAGCTAATGCACCCTCCACGCGGAACCCTCCAAATACACGCAAGCTGTCGGCTTGTCACTTAGAATAGGATTAAAATAAACTAAAAGAAGCTAATTTCCATGTTTTCAAACTCAAACACAATTAGGGAAAATGCTTTTGAGAATCGAGGGAATTATTTTTCATTTACGCTTTCGGACCGTTTTCAGTTTTAAAGCTGCATTTAATTGTCAATAGGCGTCATGATTACTTAAAACTTCTGATGTTTGTTAATAAATAATGTTGCTTGATTTGCAGTGAAATAGTAACTTATAATTATTTTTTTATTCAGATGAATATTTAAGCATGTATTGAAAAACAAATCATAATAAAACAGTCACAACTTAAAAATAACGCAGAGATACTAAAACTAAAACTACTACTAATTATAAAACAAATTGTTATAAAGCTATAAATAGTAACTTGATTATTCATTCTGAAGTCAATATATTAAAAAAATATATATATGATAGGTACATTTTCAAAAGAAACTAATTGATATTAAAGTTAAGTTTGCATGCAAGTAGGCAAGTGCATACAACGACTAAGAGCTATTACCATGATTTTCAGAATATCCACAGTGGATACAAAATAAAGGGGGCATTCAGAACTAAATGGTCTAGCCGCTAAAAAAGTTCATATTTAGTAAATGAATAAAAGAAAGAAAGAAGACATTTATTCGTTTTTGCGAAACACACATAGAATAAAAGGGCATAGGAACACAATTTTATAGAAAAGAAACAAAAAACACAGACATGAAAAATACATCAGCGTTGTGTGTCTTCGCAAAAGTGAAACGGTCGCTGGCTCATCATTACGCTGAGGTGTTAGGCACCTGCAGCACTGATTTTCAGCCAGAAGCGTCTAAATAAAAGTCCTGGACATTGTGACGTCATGTGATCTGTCTACTAGTTTTACTGCAGATAAATAGAATGGTCAATGTTGAAATAGTCATTGATGCAATCCTTATTGGTTGGAAATGTTGATACAAAAACATGAATAATATCAAAAAGTATGATAAGGCAACCGACGATCGTCGCGCAGCCAGCTTTCTCGCCCAAAGACTTAGCTCAGGAATGCAGCCTGCGCGATGGGAATCCTACCTAAGGATCTAAATTTGTTCTAGTTTAATTTTTAAGTTAGTTTCAGTTTACAGCTGTTTTAATACTTTTTGTAGTTATTTAAATCTGTTTACTATGTGGTTTTTTAATAGATGCATATTTTATAGTCTAAAAGTTTTGGTTTTGATTTATGTGCAAAAACTTAATTTAATTTTTATAACTTTATATTAACGTGCCAAGTATTATTTACTGGGAACATATGCAAATTGCTTCATTGCTCCGCTGTAACAGTTAACTCGCGTCGCGTGCGTTTCATTAAAACGAACCAGTTAGGGCTGTTCTTAATGTCAAAACGTTATAATAAAAGGAAGTTTTCGTAATAATAAAAAACTTCTATAACGTTTCTCTAGTATTTCTAAGAGCGTGCTGTGCAGTACAGGACCTAAGAAATATATTTAAATAACTTTTATTTAAAATTATACAAAGTACAAATTTGGCGTACAAAAAAATTCAGCCCGCAATGTAAAGTTAATATTAATGTTAAGTAAGGCTCGTTGACAGCTACTTGTCAGCTGTTTGAATATCCTGTTTTGATAGATACGTCATGTTTGCGTTACATTGCTGCTCGGTCATTTTTCAAAAAATAATTACAGGCTTTCAATTGCAACTTAAAATATGCCGTTAATTAATGATTACGCCACTTAACCCTATGTCTGGTTTAATTCTTTGCTCCTATTGGATAACCACGCTGTAGACAACTGTAGGAATAACTTCCGGAGGCCTTTGCTCAGCGGCGGGATATCAATGAAAAACCTGCCAAGTGCCAGTCAAACTCGTGTACAAATAGCCAGCGTGTTTGAGTTTCGCACCAATGTTGAATGGCAAGTGGTAGGACCTAGTGGAAGGTCCCTCTGGATCGCTGCCACCGTCCTACTCGCAAATCTTGCCCAAGTTTATGCTGCTGTGTTGTAAGGAGAAAAAGATTGCCAGTGAAATAACTGGTAAACGAGGTAGTTACTTGGGTATTCTGTCTAAGACTTCTAGGCTGGCAACGCTTCTACAATCTTCTAATATTACGAATGTCGATGGGCGGTGGCTTTCACATACCATAAGGTACACCTAAGGTGAGCCATTTGCTCCTTTGCCATGAAAACTAAACTACAACATATTTGGTTCACTCGGTTGCTACTGAAAGCATTTCAATCATATTCACAATCAATTAAACTCTTCTTACTAACTCCAGAAGCTCAACTCTATTCCATCCCTAGGTTGGTACCTCAGCTGTTTGTACTTGAAGTTAACAAACAAAATATTGTGCAATAATTTGCATTACACTTGCGAGGGGGCGTAAGGGCTTGTCATTAATAATAGACTGCAAACTTGTAAGGCTTTCTCGCCCTAGGGGTTAACGACCTCGTTATACAATAATATAGCAGCAGACTAGTTTATTTTCCGCTACAGGGACTAGTGCATATTTACGTTTCCTTTTTCTTTGTTTTAAATAAATTTCCGTGAAGAAAGAATGGGGAGTGTTGACGCTTGCATATTTGAGCTTTGTCTCGAAGAGGCACAACACAAATATGGTATGTTTGAACAGCGCTCTAAAATGAGAAATTGTTAGTGTAATGTGTGCATTTTAGAGTTGACAAGCCATGAAAGATTCTTACAACGCCGAAGTAGCTTTGTGGTTTGAGCTATGGTCTCTTATGTGCAGTCTCTTGTGTGTAGTGTATTCATTTAATTTATTTTATTTGATTTTTGTGATTGTCATAAATAAACTTTTTTCTTTCTTTCTTTCTTCTTTCTTATGGCTTTGAACACGGGCACGCAACTCTGAGATTTTCGGGATGTGCTAAATGAAATTTTTAAATTTACCATGCGCTTTTCGGTGAAGAAAAGGATACAAAGAAATCTGAATACAGCAGCTAAGCAGTACTACGGTGTGCATGAGGACTGTTAAGTTCCCAATCGCCACTGGCTCGCGTGGGAACAACAGCCTATAAACGCAACCAATTCGCCAAGCAAACTAGTTCTTTTGAGTTTCATACACGCGACTGCCATCATTTTGCCGTTTACAGAACTCCATCTCGATTTTCATTTGTCTTGAGTAAACAATATTATCAAACCATCATCATTGCACCTGTAATCCCTGATACTATATCCTTGACCAGGGATTACAGGCGTTCAGCGTATTTTTTCACTTAGGAAGATCCTGCGCCGCGCCTTCCAGACTCAACCAGCTCATGCCTAGGTATTGTAATTTCTTTTGAACAGAGCCGAATAGATACATGCCATTGCAAGACATGTTTGGTTATAATATACGCATGACATTATTCATTTTAGTTTTTAATACAGGAAATAAAAGCATCACCATATATTAAATTTTTTAAAAAGCTCTCCCTCGCAGGTACTGCTAAACCGATTTTTACCAAACATGGCTAACCACCGCAAGGGAACTATGGCTTTCGAATAAAAAAAAGCATCCCAATCGATCCATCCGCTTAAGAGCTACGATGACACGGACACACGCACACAGACATCGATGTCAAACTTCTACTATCATCATATTGATTTCAATTTATATCGCATCTCTCTCTGATATCTCGTTTTATCCCATCATCGTAACAATGCCGACAACATTATCTGCAAGGCAGGCAACGAAGCAGAATTAGTGATAATCAGCAATATTTCATTTGAGCCTTGTCGGCGCCCACTGCAGGCTCGGCTGCCGTGAAATTGCCCGCACATATTTTAAAATACCCCGGCCATCGAGTTGACACTTCTTTAGGAACTCAATTACTTTGTCATTTTCCTGTTTTAGGGTTCTGCTATCCAAAAGTTAAGTCAGGGATCACACGATACTTCTTAATTTTCATCTGTCTACAATTAATACAGAGTCTGTCTTGTTATAAAAGTCCTACCTTTTTTTTTGTAATGGTGTGGAAAATGTGCCTTATGCATCCACCCGGTACGGGGTTACCAAGGATGTGTGGGGCTACCCGTGACGGCAGGCATACCCACTAAAAACCCCACGGATTCCCTAATCGGTCGTATGTGAGTCGTTATGGGAGCACTCGGTGTCACCGCGACGCCCTACGACCACCCCGGGATGGGGTTTCCTCTTCTCAGCTCCTGTGCAATGCAGGTTTGGGAATTCCTGCCCCCCCCTTTTTTATAGAAGTTGTCTCCTCGTGGCCCCCGTCTTAAAAAGACAGCGGCCCAAGTTCCCGGCGGCTACGGGCCGGGGTTACGTGTTGACACACGGCCTACTGATGTCAAGACGCCTAACTCCGTATAATGCCTGGTAGCGAACAGGTCATGTTATGATTGTATTCCGAGTGCAGCAAGTACTACTTCATGAATGTGGTTAGTTTAGAAAATCGAACCGCTGCAATCTCTAGGGAATAGAATGCCCATTCCAGGCTTATCCAAGAAAGGATTGAGTCAATAGGGAAAGGCGATAATAAGGACTTTCAAAAGATAACATCTCGCTTACCACCACCACCAAGTTACAAAAAAAGTGAAGAAAAACCTGCTCTTTCTTACCCAGGTAGTTCAATAATCTTGAAAGTTTCGATACTCAACAATTTGCAAAATGGCTACCCGTTAAGGCTACCCCTTTTTAAGCGGATTATTCTCAACGAAACAACTTGACAAAATTAATCTGAAAACCATTACTGTTGACACGTGAAACGCATTATTCTTGCTCATCTTTTGGCTTAGCTTACACACTCGTTAGGTAATTTAACAAAATATACTATATTGTTAAATTTTGCACCAAAAAATTGGTTACTTTTATGTTATCGTAAAACTACCCAAGTATAGTCCAGACTATAACTATGGTCCATAACTTGAAGACGACTTTAAGTGTCCATGCTAATATCATTTTTTGTTTTGTCCAAGTTTTTTCTTCTGTTAATTAACTTATTTAACCATTGAACTTCCTCGTTCTAATAAAAGTCACACCAAAATCATAACATTTGAGTCAGATTTGGACTATAGTTGTGTAGCTTATCTGTGTTTGTATTTAGCATCGAACGCAATTTTTAACGGTAAAAAAAAAACTATTCTGCTCGCAATTTTCATGGGTAACTTGCATTAAAAATAATAGTTGAGCCGTTTATGAGGTATGTATTAAACCATTTTTTTTAGATCTTTTACTGCTTTATAAAACAATAAATATTATAGGCATAAGTATGTGTATACATTTACATATACGAGTATTTCCTTTGAAGTATAATGTGTTTTTTTTTATGATTTCATATGTCGAAAACAGCATAGTTAATTAGTTATTCCAGTGAGTTGCGAAATTGATACACCAACAAAAAATATTTGCGTCGTCACCACAAAATAGGTTTCCGTAATTATGACGCCAATTGAACTTCAATCTAAATAATAAAAAGGGGCGCCAAATATAAAGTTGAAATGTCCGTTTGGTAACATTTAAATTCATGGTTTTACGTCCGTCCGCCAATCAAAACCAGCGACAAAATTAATCTGTCTGGTCTGTTCCGACAATCCCTTCCTGTGTCCGGTCTCAGCCAATTTCATACAAAAACACCACGTATTTGTGGACCCATAATGGAAACGTATAGATTGTTTTGTTACGGTCTGTTATTTCGTCATATTCAATGAAAGGGGTGGCATTGTAGAGCAAAGCGTAGCTTTTGATTGGATTTTAGAGATTTTTGTTAACGGCACGCGTTACGGATTAAAACGTAGGGTAATGTGTTTTTGTTGTTTTTAATCATAATTTAATTTGGTTCAGTCAATTGGTTCGTTATACATGAAATGGATTCAATTTTCTGTGATGTAACGAGTCACCCTGAACATACGGAACACAAAGACATGTTGCGCCTGACTGACTGACTCAGGAACGTTCTAAGTACTCAAATTCTTGAATCTACAACCCCAAAACTCAGCTGTATTAATAATTTACATAAAGAGTAAATATAGTTTTTGGATCAAAGCAGATAAGCTAATTTGTTTGAGCTGTTGCATTTTTAACCTAATGCAAACATGATTTCAACTCTGAACGTTTTTGATACTCGACACCATTTCCCCATTATAAAAGAACTCAATAACTGATGTCACGTTAAAATAACTACCCAAAATACCTCTTAAGCTTCACAAACTCCATCCTTACCTTAAGATACCGAAGTTATTAAAAGTGCCAGCTGAGCGTAAGGAAGCGACAGTGGTCGAATGTTGAGCTACCGACAAGAACTTTAAACTACCACGATACCCATTCAAATAGTTATTTCACTTATCTGTCTCTTAACGACTCCGTGAACTTTGTAACCGTTTCTTAGCAAGAGGATTGATCTTCGACATTGTTTTGTCTTTAAATCTGCAATGCTGTTCAGAACGCTCAATTCTATTTTAAAATATTGGGAATATTACACTTAAAGTGTGCCTTTAAATTTAGTCACTGTTATGTAAGGAATTCTAGAAGAAAGCGAAATATTTCATGACTTAACTATTAATAACTGAACGCTATTTCTTTATACAAAAGAAGTGTTACTCAATGTCTTAACGTTAACTATCAATATTATGATTTACATACATACATAAATCACGTCTTTATCCCTTACGGGATAGACAGAGCTTGAAGTGTAAAAGAAAGTGCCTACGTATTAGCAGTTAATAAAGGTGTACAATAAATTATAAATTATTCGTACATATCCTTCCGTTTTTCCTGTCTAATTACGGCGAATGATTCTCGGAAAAAGATCTCAAAATGCTTCCTACATATTTCAATTTAATCACACAAACATAGGTATCTGGAGTTTCCCTTGGCAAGCGACCGAGTGATACCGGCGCGGTGTGAGCTCGTAATGACTCGTCTCAATGCTTCGATTGACCGCCCCTTCCATCTACTGAGCCAATTCACTTGCCTTTATATTCTTTTGCTCCCTATCTTGGCATTTTAAAGCAGACTACTTTGGCATTCAGCTGAATGGATACGGAATTGAATGCGCTCTGCAGAAACATCTTGGACTTTACGATACATATTTAACGTCCGTCTTTTTGTGTAATGTCCTTTGAAGTTGGGATTCTTATATTTGGATTTTTTTTATTTAAATAGCGCTCTTAACGAATATCTGATTAATTAGCAATTCTTTCTTTGAATTGTGCTTTAATGCAAATTTTACCAGTGAAATTCAAGGAGATCCCTGAACTTGGCAGAATTTATTGTTAATCAGTAAGTAAGTACAATCAAAGATTCAGTCATAACCTCGTGAACGTCTATTTTTAAGTTAAAAGCCACGTATTCTTGTTTTGTACCTACACTAAGTGGTTCTATTCCTTTGTTTATACATAGGTACATACACACATAGTCTTGTAATGTTGGACCAGCGAGATGTTTCATCAGTCATACCTATTTCTGGAAAGTTGGTATTCTGCCGAAACTATATTTAATAAAACCTTCGGTTTCGGTTTCAGTTTCGACAAAAAACATGTTTTGATCGAACACTAAGGTCTATGCAATAAAAGAAGTGCTTAAAACGTATCTAGCAATAATAAATTACGCGTTAAAACCAGTGTCGAGAGAAAACAGAGCTGACCACATTTACGTTACAAAGTCATTCACTTCGCTCCTTTAGTGCTCACATTTCACTAACAAGGAAATGAGGCCACCATAAAAAGGATGCTCAAGTAAAACTAACGACCGGCTTCATTCAAGATAATGGTCACAAATAAGCAGTTTTCAACGCTACGGCCTTCAAGTCTGTTTATAGAAAAATTAAGATAATAATCTCTTATTACGCCACCTGAAGCAAAAAGCTTCGTAAGTAAACCTTTATTCACTCACCGCCTTACCATTGGATCTTTTTCGTATTTAATTAAGTCAATCTGACACAACATTTTCTTCTTCTTCTACGGCTATCATTAGGTTCATTCATATCTTAAACTGTGCCTGGAACAGAGATCTCATGCTGAAATGAAATAACGTAACGTCTCTATCCTGATTTCCTACTACATTAAATCTTTCCCTACTCACATCAAAATCATGAACAGCAGCGACACGTATGTTTAAAGCACTGCAATTTTTATCAACCTTAGAGAATTCAGAATACAGTCCTTGTTTATCTGAGTATTCAACACTTGAAGTTCCTTGCTCATTCTTTTCAATACCTTCTTGTCATAGCATATTCATACAACATGTTCTTCGATTTTCGTGACGAATAATACAAGCCAGGTGAAACGATTCGAGCCCTTACTCTAATATGGCTTTTGCTCAAATAGTAATTACCTCAGAAAATTATTCGCAGCACAATTAGCAAAGCTAAATTAAATTTAACTCCCCGCTTCATAGATATCAATTAGCTTTTTAATAACCTATGCTTCGGGGCTGGATACCTCTACATTTGCAATTTCTACAGTCCCTTTATGTGTTTAGTAAAGTTTTAATTCTGTTTTGTTTAATACGACCTGCAGTAAATTATTACGCATTAAGGGGTCGGCTAATAACAACTGCGTCGCTTATGGCGGCCGTCGAAATTAATAGCGGTGCTAGTGAGGTGCTCGAGTAACTTGAATCTATTACAATTAATTTCACTTTATGTTTTAATTTACGTGAATTCATTTTATAACTTTCAGAAATACTTTGGCTGTAAGCAGTTTGCACGAGTTAGGTTAGACACACACGTAGAAACTTATGATAAAATCTTTAGGAATTGGGTGTTCAAGTCAGCCTTTCTGTAATTTTCAGAAATGGTCCGATTGCGTCCATATAAAATTTACAAGGCAAACTCTATAGTATCATTTATGATAGGGTATTTAATACTAAGTTCAGTCTAGCGAGCCACATTAGCGTTCATGATAGAAAACAGTTGCAAATAATTGCTATATATTTACGAGTATGTGTGAGTAATTGTTATTTTTAGTAGTCATGGTTGTCGTCGTCGAAACTGATGAAGGGGACTATATACCTACTTACACACACAAACACAAATCACGTCTGTATCCCGAGGTAGACAGAGCCGAAGGTGTTACCTTAAAGGCCCCGTTTAGCATGATTGTGTGCGCATAGGTGGAAAGGGGAATCAAAATAGTGACGGCTTTCTAGAGAGCACTATGTATAGGTACAAAAAATACTCTTATGTATGCAACAATGTTAATGACATTAAAGCAGTGTCCCAAAGTCCCTGTTGATAGCATCCTCGCCGGTCCATCACTAAGCGTTCTTTGAGGGTGCAACCGGAATCCCGGTTCCTAAGCTGCGCTAATATCGCTCCCTCACTCGGCAGCTACCCAACTACATTAAGCAGATTGAAAACAATAAACTAAAGGTAATGTGGCGCAGTGAACTTTCGTTATTTGTTTACATCATAACTGTGAAAGCAGACATTACCACTACTTATAAAACAAAAGGCCAGGAAAGAGGAAGGAGATAAGAAGTACTCTAAACAAACAAGCACGTAATGAAGAGACTAGCTGTTGCCCGCGACAACGTTTCCAAAGAATTCCCTTTTCGTTATTCCGCGAGAACTACGTAATGTTCCGGGAAGAACTATCTTATCCTTCCTCAGAACTGAAACTGTAGTTCAGTGGTATAAGCGGTTAAGGTAACATACAGACATACAGTTACTTTCGCATTTATAATATTAATAGGGATTGATGAATATGGATGAAGGTATAAAGGTGCACGCAAGTGTAAAAAGTAGACTCCACCTACCCCTACACTATGGGAAAGAGGCGCGACGGTAAACTACTCAGCTGAACGTAATAAAAGTTGGTATGGAGATAGTTTAAAACGCTAGGAAGGAAATAATATAGTTTCCATTCTGGAAAAAAGTATGGTTTCCGTGGGAGTACGATAAACACAAGACTACATAAATACTACAATAATCATATTAGATTCGAGGCCAGCTAAACGCTAGCAACAAAATAATTTTGCGAATTATCCTAATAATATTAGCACCCTGTCCTCAGTCTGTGTGCTATTCGTAGCTGCGAAACTCATTAAAATTACAACACACAGGCACAAAAGGAAACAGCCCGCACTCAACGCGTGGTGCCCCGCCATGTCAATTTGTGATGATAATTTTTTTTTCATGTCTGATGAGTGCGAAGCTTTTTCGTTTTTTTAGTGGATTTAAATAATTTATGTTTTAATTAATGCTTTACAAGGGCTGGAACGGACGATTTTCCATTAGACACTGAAATAAAAAGGCAATATTTTGAAGAGTAGGTCCTCTCTGATGATGGTGTCATTATTTAATATTTTTTAAAAATAACACTTTTTTAATTAATTAATAAATGGCGACGCACCTTATTTCGATAGAAAGCGAGAGATTAAGGTCTTGTCACTTAAGCTCTGTCTACTCCGTAAGGGATAAAGACGTGAATTATGTATGTATCTGTATGTAATTTATTATAATTAAGCTCCATTTCAATGGGATCTGACCATCTTGCAGACACTTGTTGCCAACTGGCATTAACACGGCATTGTGCGAAGGCCTAATGACGTGATTGTAATCAAATAGAGGATTTTGATCACATCAGGTACTAGCACCACACACACCCGGCCGGCACACACAGCCGGGTGTCCATGTCATTGGCTATAGTACCTGCAAATTGTAAGAATCCATTGAAAAGGAGTTTACTTCCTTTATTTTCGCTCTTTAAAAGTACGTATGACGTGATCGCCTCATCCACAAAATGCATCCAAGTATAAAGTTCACATTTCACAAAAACTTTCTCCGCACAACACCCTACCTCGTCTTCAAACCACAAACCCACATTCCTTGCGAAACGTCCACAGTTCCCCTCTCATATTTATCAATGGGCACTTAGCAAGTCATGTCGGAGGCTGACATGTTATCTCTCGATTGTGTAGGCAGTATAGAGCCCTAACACGCTGGCCCGTTGTGTGCCCGAGAACACGTTAATTGTGTGAGCGATGCTATGGTAATGTCAAAACCACTGCAGCCTCGTCAATAGACCCGTCCCGATAGCTAAATTTATGACGTACGATATACAAAGCTAGATTTACTAGGCTATTTCGCCTTTGGATTGAAATTTGGAACGGCATCAAACCGCTCTAAACGTTTCTTTGCATACTGTCGAGTTTGTTTGAATGAATGAACGACTGAATAAGTCAAAATGCGTCAACCATTAACAACCAATCAGACAATTTCTAAACATATCTGTTTACAAATGCGACTTGCTGAAACAAAAAAGAGAGTTTATAACGCTGTCCTTTTCTGCGGGCGAATAAAACACAGTTGTCAATCATTAAACCAGTTAACTTGAGGAATGATGAAGGAAATAAAAACGACGCCGTCAAAGTCAACAATGTATCTACCGAGCTCATACCAACATAGACAAATTATAAAGAAATCAATTTGTACTGTGCAGTGGAATCGAATCGTTCGCCGGCGATATTGCGAATGTAATAAACTGCTCCGCCGCAAGATTATTTCCACTTCGCCCAATACGTAGGAAACGGTTGAAAACTAGTAGCAACGTCTAAATTTAACGACTTTTCCGTCCCATTCTAACTAGTCTGAAAAGAAAGAGATGCAATGAGGGTTGACGAAACAAATGCTAGTCCTGCTACCCGTGTTGATAGTGGAATTTCTCGGTCACCAGCAAGTGGATATTTACACAACAAGCCTCGAAATGTGTTGGGGTTGAAGGCACGTGGTAATTTAAATTGCTTTGACTCTGTACCTACGTACCTACTTCGTTGTAAGTTTTTTTTTCGTCTGCTTCAATGCTTATTACAAACAAGCTTTTGCCTGCGGCATTGCCCCGTTCTAGTCTCAGTTTAAAAAAAATGCTTTGTTAAAGCCTTGTATTGACATTAATAAAAAAAATACAGTTTGTTTGCATAATTTCGGCGATTAGTTTTATTTATCTAACTTTCTGTCTTCATCGTGGCTTCTACTTAATTGCAGCTAAACTATATTCAAATAAACATTACATTCACATAATCCTTAAAAAAAACACTGGAAACATAAAAAGATACTAAGCACTCCTACTAAAATTAAAATGGCTATTCAAATGTTACGACACAAATATTGTGAATCCAAGGAAAAATTCATTACGTTTTTGCCTGCAGTATAATCCACCGTAGTCTAATCTCCTTATATTGCCAACCATTTTAATAACAGTTCTTTTGGTGTTCCTAGATGCCAACAGCTATTCAATTTTTCCAACAGTTTCTGCTTGTGGTGGCCATTTTCCTGTGAGTTGAATTGCACAAAGAATTTATATTACCACGACAACTTGTAATCTTACACATTTTTGAAGTATCCATGTATACATATATAATAAAGCTGAAGAGGGTCGAAAGTATGTACATGAATAATATTTTTAAAAAATGTCTCGATAACAGAATACGTTCCAACAGTTTTTATGATTTATGTCTGTGTGTCTGTATTTTTACGAGCGCATTACTTGAAAATGGCTAAACGGATTTTGATGCAAACTTTAATCTGTTGAGAAAATCACCAGCGGGATAGCGATAAACATGTCAATTGCTAATTCTACGCGGATAAAGTCGCGGGCTGAAGCTAGTTGGTTATATTATACATCGAATGGCGGTAATGTTCTCCTTCTGTATACAACTGTCTTTACACTCCAGCGAATAACAACTATGAAACACATAATAAAATGAAATATGTTTTTTTTTAAATTGAATGGTTTTTTAATGGTATGTTATGGTTATTAGTTTAATCAAGCGAAAACAGCATTGGCATTTTACATGCCACGGTATGGCGGAACATGCATTTTGTCACTTAATTACCACTGACATGATAAAGTGTACCAATTATGACTGTACTTTGTTTAGGCAAATAACACAACTAATTAACGAACAAACAAATTTACCTTGCTACTCAGCTACTCACGTGCAAGATAACCAAGCCTGTGTGAAATATATATATGTTTTTCATGCAATCCTCCCTCCACTGCTGCCAATAAAATACATATCCCACAAACTTAATTATCCCTTACACCACACAAACACTGACGCGTTTCGATCCCTCTACGCCGTAGAGTCTACGGAATCATTATCAAAGTTAAATGAACACAACTGTTACACATGTAACTAATTAACTCATAACAAAAACAACAGTTTACATTTTTTACTTTTTCATCCAGAATACATGCCTCGGATGCTGACTGTACGAGAACGGTGAAGGTAACAAAAACAATTAACTGGAAGAAATCCCTTCTTAGGGATAAGTTCGCCTTTGTACTATTTTCTGTGTATTTTTGTATTTTTTTAATTTTTATGTGCAATAAAGAGTTTACATACATACATACATACAATTTCTGCCAGAGCGATGTTTTACTAGCTTCAAAGAGAGTCTGTACTGTCGTTTTAATTTGAATGTTTCGACGCTGAAACATTCGTTATCTTCATAGTCTATAACGCTTTCATTCAGCTATTCACACGTGCAATTTATCTTTGCGTTTTGAAACTAGCTTTCAGGAATTAAGGACATGAAAGTTTAATTTTAGCAAAATACATGACCAGGTAGATAAGGCATGTTTTAGAATGAAATCTACACTGAAAACATGAAGAGTGTTGCTCTAACTTTGCGATGGACCATTACCAAGCTGAGTTTTAGAAGTACTACGTTAGTTCCTTCACGTGACTACTTCACTTAGTTCTTGGTGTGAGATTTTTGAATCGGTATCTGTGAAAGTATCACTTGCTAGAAGTAAATCTGTGTATTGCTACAAAACTGACGCTCGAACTTAATCTTCGACTAAACAACACAATAACTTATTGCAGTTTACCCGTATTATAAATTTAACACAAAATTTGATCGCTTTCGAGAATTATTTTCACTAACAATCGGGTTCCCATCTTATACGAAACGGTGCGGCCGAATTTCAGCCAAATTACTGTCAGTTTTGTGACAACACTTCTGAACAATAAAAAAGTAATCTGTCTCTATTTTTGCAACGAAAGAAAATGTTTAATAATTATAACATTGAGCACGTCTGTGACTAGAACAAGCTTTGTTTCCAAGTTGTTCCAACCACGTTAGGCGTTCTTATAGTAACGAACGTGCTGTAGCACACAAAAACCTAACTTTGACGCAGAATTCAATTATTGAAATGCGAGTAGACTACGCAAGGCATCACGCCATATTTTTGAAACGCGTTAGCTTTACGCCGAGAACGATATATGAATATTTTAGTTTGAGAATAACGCCGCTCAGTCGCATTTTCCGTATTCAATGAGGCACTCGCGATTCAAACTGAAGTATTTCATATTGTGCAATCTCTTTCAGCGGCAGACAATGGCAGACGCGCGGGAACGCATCACTCAACGTCACAGCTAGACGTGTATTTTTGCATCCTCACAATACTTAGCGGGAAATAATTTCTATTGTCAGTAAACACACGCCAACGCTTTGAGCGATGGCTTGACGTATAACAGCCGGAGCTGCGACTAGCCTTTGTCTATGCATTTTCAGAAAAAAATGTAACGCGAATGTTTAGCGTAACGCTAGTGCCAGCCAGTAACATTCTAGAGCCAGTATAAAATAAAGATCGCACATTTAAAAAAAAGATGACTACGCCCATTCATCATTATTATTTATTTTTTAAACCACGTCGGTTTCAAACAAGCGTATGAACGACTTGCTTGATGGTAAGCGGCTACCATGGCCTGTATACATGTACGCTTACACGTCCAAGCAACTGACATCCGTATCGCCGACCTTATTTGCTATATTACGATATGTGTCCGGAAGAACATTCATAAAGATTACAATAAAACATATTTTATGTCATTTTCATTAGCTAAGCTCGTCTTGTCTTGTCACGTATGTGATTAGACGGCGTTTTAATCAAAAAACTTGATTAATTAAAATCAGATTATTCACCTTTCTCTTGATACAGATACACAAATTTTATAAAAGGGAAAACGTAAAGACAGCATCAAATATCCCACTTTACTCAGATAAAATTCACGTTCGCTCCCTATCAAAATTTAGGCGGCCGTTTCCACAGCAGTGCATGCACACGCTACGCACGAAATTACCAATGGACCCACGTGGATGACATTTATAGCGTGTCCGTGCACAGTGTAAGCAGCAGTGGGGCATCGCCTTTACAGTGGACCAAACCCATTTGTTTAGGCATTTCAGCGGGGTCAATATATGGCCGTTCTATTCCAATCATTTATCAAGTATTAGGCAAGCGTAGCAGAAATAAAATATAGCAATTCATAGTCCTTGGGACCGTACTGTCAGCACCGATGATGTATTTGAACGTTTTCATGGGAGCCGAAGCTGCTTTGTCAACGTCCGCCATTAGAGGTCATCGCTCACTGGCCCCTACCAAGAGACATGCAGTTAGGAAATCTATTATTTTCTTCAATTTTGTACCGTTGGGATTAAAATATTTCTTTGCTACAAATGTAAAAATTGATGACTGTAATTGTCATTCCGGATAGAATACATATTCATACCTATCGAGTTTAGTCAATCGGATAACTGGAAATAAGTCAAAAGTAACAAGTTTTGATTGCACGCACCGACAGGCACAGGTAAAGGTGAAAGTTAATACAATCTTGAAGAATCTTTAAGAGATTTTGTTATAAAAAAGAATAAAGTTAAGTATACAGAAATAGTCATACGACCTAAAGGCCACGTTTGGCATCAGTGTGGGATCTATACAGATCTACTTGCCTTTTAATCTCAAAACTAGCAGTAACTTGACTTATCTTCCTTTGTTACACCACATCTGCTTCGTCTAGATAGCGAGCATCACAATTTTATCAAACAATCTAAATAAAGACCCTACTGCCACAGACCTGTAAACAATGCCATTCTTAGCTTAATCTCAATTAAAATCCGTTTTAAATTTGGCCCCAAATTTGTGGTTTTATGTCAAATATTAATTAAAACCAATGTAAACCGGTAGACAGTGCAGCGATTACCCTGCAGGAGGCAAACAAGCTCACAATAGAAAAGTTTATTACAGCAGCCGCGGGTGAAGTCAGGTTTCTCGTTAAGAGGTAAATATTTGCTGAGAGAGGCAACACGGTGCCTAAGAGGAGACAATGTCACAGTAGGCTAGCTACCTACGCTGGCGCAACGTTTAGGTAGATACGCAGTGACGCGACTTTGTTTCTCGTTTTTAACACCAGCCTGCATGTATAAATGTGCCCGTAAGAACTCCCGCCGCGTAAATTCCTTTTATATTTTGAGTTCAAACTACGCAGCGTAATGTGTGCTTTGGGGAGCGTTAGGATCATGGATCAGCTTAAGGACGGCGTTAACTTGTTCTTTGAGAGACTTGTCGTAAGAGTAGGCAGCAGCGCTCTTTACTGCCTTCTACCTAGGTACTGTAGAGCTGCCTTGATGAGACACTTAGAACTGTACGGGAAATCGGTTTAAAAGTGTTCGTAAACAAACTGATGTAGCATATGGCCCAAGCTACAAAGATTTAAAACACGTACTTTGATTATACTCTTGAATTTATTTCAGCTTCAATCATTTATTACAAAGCATATCTAAATTTAGCCCTATAAGGCTTCCGCGTCCAAGCTGATCTAAGAGCCGTCCAAGTTCCAAAACAAAATATTTTAAAATATCGAACGAGTGTTCGATATTCGGAACCTGAACTAAGTCTCAATGCAGCCAGCAACCGAAACCTGCCAGTATAAAACTAGCAGAACCTATTCCTACAGTACCTACCTACGAACGTCGAACTACATGCAGCCCTGCGGTGCAAAAGCAAGGGAAACTTACCACGCTATTGTCCTAAAGTAGTCATCGTAATGGTTCAGATTCTCAATGACGACTGCGACTCTGTCCAGAGTTTCACGACTTAAAAGAGAAGAAATTATACATTGTATTTGTTACATTTTCTGATCACACCACACCTCCCACCGTAATTGTATCCTCTGTTGTGCAAGTACGAGTAAATAATGAAGTCTATGTATCGTAACGAGACGAATGTTTGCGGACCACCATCGTAAGTAATTAAGAGTTTCAGAGTCACAGAATAAGACAATATTAACAAATAACTCGGTGCCGCCCGAGTCGCAGCATTATTAAAGTTAGATTACGAAATATAAATTACGTTAATTTGAGATTGGAGATTTATTTCACACTAGCCGTTCCCCGCGCCTTCGCTCTCGTTCCAACTCTTTTCTAATTAATGAGATCTATTTTTTTAATTTTATGTTTTTTCTCTCCATAAAACGTTCCGTGTGCTTTATGTCATATGAAAAAATATTGCCATTTGAGCATAACATTCATTTTTATTTATATTAAGGACCGATTTTTCAATCCTCAGATATGCAATTACCTGTCCGATACCCATAGAGTTATTCGTCGAATAGGGTCTATCTGACGATTGAAAAATCGGCCCTAAGTAGATGATAGATTGCGTACGTTGCTGTCAAATGATAGACATTGTTCAATAGAACACTCAAATAAAACATGTTGACATGGGTAATATTGCAACCCCTTTTTTCTCTTGCGGGTACCCCTTTTCAGCAAAATTACGAGAAATAAGTAATCAATAAAAAACATCGTACAATATATTATTTAGCGAAATAAGTGACATTTAAGTAGCTTTAGCTTACAAAAAAAGAGAAATAAAACATAATTTGTCACCATACTCTTCCTTGTGACGTGCAATTTAATCATTACCTAATCAACAAAGGACTTTTTCCTTAACATTTTACTTACTTTGAAAAAATGCTAGCCCCAATTTCCTTTTGGAACGATGGACATAAAAAAATAACAAAAGCCTATATCGCCCTCATTTTTAACACCAACTAGACCGTGTTTTCCGTCAGCCTGAATAAGAAATTCCCTTTATTTATCTTAATAAAGTTACAAGGGCGATCTCGGTGACCGGCGAATGTGAAAGTAAACACTATGAAAGCAGTTTCACAGGTGACGTTTTTCTGAGAAAACACTCAAAGCTTACAAAGTAAAATAACGGCCTGCATTTTGGCAATTTAACATAATAGTTTTTACGGATATTGTCGCCACTCTTAAGTAAATTTAGTATATAGAAAAAAACACATCATTTGGATTTGGTTTATATGGCAAGATAGAATACCTCATGTGCCAGTAATTTCAACGGCTATCTTACACTTCTGCTTGGCGGCAGGCTTAACAAGTAAGACGGTCTTTACAATGTACGCGAGGATCGACGAAGCTATGTACTAAACCGTTTAGTATAAACTTTATTAGGTACTGTTTCTCATTCCCCACCGTGAACCATGGGCCTAATGCCCTGATAGAGTAATCCGTTGCGGCCCACACTTCGTCACTGTCCGTTCGACGTGACCTGGCACAGATTAAGAAACACGTGTTTAAATTTAAGGCCTTTGCAAGTGTGCGGTCTATCCCTAGGCTAATCCAGGGCCGAGTGAAAGATCTGAGGCGTGAAGAAAATTTTGGGTAGTAAAAGTTTTAGAAATAAATCATGCATGAAACACTTGTACCGTATCCACTGAACTGAAAAGTGGGTCTTCTGTTCTTGAATGTGACAGTACTGAAACAATTAAAAAGAGTGTAAACCATTTCAATTAAGGTAAGTACTTAGTGACATATAGATTAAAAACGTACGTTACGTTGCGTATGCAGATGTTTGCCCCTTTTTCTTAAAAAATTACTACTTTGACGTGACGTACTGGAATAGAAGTTTTGTATGAGAATCGACGGGTAAACGATTCTGAGTAGGTACCTAAGTAAAACGCAAAATAGTTAATTTCTGGAAAAAATGTTCAAGTAGATCTTTTTTTAAAAACGCTCATAAATTAATTCATATATTTACCAGTAGACTTAGGTTTAGAATGCTGGCCATACAGAAACACTTTTAAGCTCTCAGACTTCGTTCATAACCGACAAATATTATTGACTTAGAAATCGTCTACCCCTACTACAATCGAAACAATACTCCATCACATAATGCGATTATATTGCAATCGGTCCTCGACGTATGCGCTTGACAAGGCATAATCGCTGGAACTTGCATTTCCAATGGTCTAATGGTATAATCTGAGCTGGTTTTGAGTCGATGTACAGACCGCAGGCCTCACGGTCCAATATGTTAGCCAGTTGAATTGTCTTTGTTAAAGTTGAGCTACTCTTAATGTCTGGTTTATGCTGCAGACAGAAGCTATATTGTAGTCATGTTGATTAGTATCTTTGGTTATTTTACCTTAACCGCGTCTCACTTGAGTATGTCCTTAACCCCAAAAAGCGGCTTTCTATTGTTAGACTAAGACTAGAGTTGCAAGAGTATTTATACAAATTCGTTTTGGTTGTTGAAGTAATTCAATTTGATCAATTAGTTTTTGATTTGATTTGGTAACTCATTGGAGTCACTTTGATCTAGTTACTTGTAATAAATCTACCCGCACCTTAATATAGACAAAAACTGTCTTTATAAAAGTGTCGTATAAAACAATGTGTGTAAGGAAGGTCTCTGCTATGCGTGAACGCATCGACGGCGACCGTAAGTATGTATGTATGTATGTATGTATAACTCTTTATTGTACATAAAACACAAGAAAAAGATCAATACAGGACAACACACATGCACAAAGGCGAACTTATTCCTAAAAGGGATCGCTTCCAGTTAACCTTTGAACGATTGAAAGGACATAACTAAGCATAGGTAAGTAACTGAGAGCCGGGTATTTGTCGACCCAGCGCCGCCCTCTCAAACCCTTAACGCATGAAATTTCAACGATCCTCGATGACCTATTGTGTTGAAGAGTTGATTTTTGTCGTAAATTTTGGTACCGATGGCATCTCAAGATAAAGGTAAAGTAAAGCTGACGGTGAGAGAGAATTTCGCTTTATTAAATGAGTCGAAATGCAAAATGAAGACGTCCACTGTTCCCCCTCCCAACAAATCAGAAGGAGACCAATAAAAAGAAAGTTACCAGAACGTCTTTAGCTAACCCCCGCTAGTCCATTTTAAAGTTAACTTCATATCATGCACCTGGACACAAAGAATGGAAAAGTAGCGAAATTAGGAAAGAGAGTGGAATAATTTGAGTCATAAATTCAACTTTTATAACCGGCAGCGGAGTAACGGCTCCGTCGCGGTCGCCGGGAGCCGTCCTTAGACGCCACATCGACATAATTTAACTTTTTCCTATTATCTTTATGCTGACGTCGTTAAATGCTTCACTCACATATTGCAGAGCGGACATTTTTTCGTTTATATCCGCTGTACTTTAGAGTTTGGAAGTACTTACTCAAAAACTTGATCCGTATCCGCTGACTCATTGTTTTAATCAATATGTGGGCACTTAAACCAGCGTTTCTACCGCCATTGGTATTCTATTACGTATGCTGAAGAAATGAGCGCAGCAAATGTACGACAATGAAGAAAGATTATTAAGTTTGAAACTATTCTCGTCTTGTAGGGCTTTTAACTAGTGGAACTTTATTAGGATTTATTTATTTATTATTTACTAGCTGTTGCCCGCAACTTCGTCTGCGTAGAATTTGTTTATCGCTATCCCGCAGGAATTACGCAATTTTCCGGGATAAAAAGTAGCTTACGGGCTATTCCAGACTATAATCCATCAATGTTCCAAATTTCATCCAGATGTGTCCAGCCGTTCTGGCGTGAAAGAGTAACAAACATCCACACATCCATACTCACAAACTTTTGCGTTTATAATATTAGTAGGATAAGATTTATGAAAGAACATAACACTCTATCATTACAGGAAACCCAATGCAATAGTGTGCCAATTTAATTAAATGATATCTGCTTAACTTACTTAAAAAAGAACAATAAGAATTTACTAATGACTGTAACATAAAACTTCACTTTAGTGAATATACACAGCGAACATGAGAACAAGTCAGTCTTTTCAGCCACCTCATTCTAGATTATGTGAGACTCGCGTTTAAAGTTTATATTATACTAGCGACCCGCCCCGGCTTCGCACGGGTGCAATCAGCGTTACTCTACTATTATGTATTATACATAAACCTTCCTCTTTAATCACTCTATCTATTAAAAAAACTGCATCAAAATCCGTTGCTTGTTTTAAAGACTTAAGCATACATGGGGACAGAGAGTCAGCGGAAAGCGACTTTGTTTTATACTATGTAGTGATTTTTCTGGCATGTTTTAGCAATCTAACCTCAAACAATTTAACTACCTATGTCTTTTTTAGTAGAGCCTGCCTCAAAATTAATAATATTTCGCGAGCAGATTCAGGTTACTACGACCTTCATTCGTCGCCTGTCACTGTTTCCTACTGACACTGAGTTAGCAACTCTCCTTCATAATTAATCTATTTTTGGTGGGACATGCGTATATTGTAACGGTAAGGTAATAATTATAATTAAATCGGGGAGCAAAGTTATTGAGCGGAAAATTTCGTGAGCCCGTCAGAAATATGGGCGATAAAGTGGGCGCTCTTTCCCTCTGACTGGTATTTCTTTGAGCACAGCTTTTTATAATATTCAGGTCGTATTTACAAACTTTTTTGACACGTAGATTAGTGATTCTATTATTGTTCATACAGGGTTAATGGTTGTTGAAACACCGTTTTAAGTGATTGAATAGGATTTGTTTTAGTATTAAAAGGATTTTGATGGATGTTAAAGAAAGTATCAAAAATATGTGTTTAATGTAGCTTTCTTTTTAGTATTATAGTGTAGTGTGCCTAGAGCAGGTTGCTTATACCATAAAAAGGCAATAGAGCAGATGTTACTACCAAGAAGGAATAAAATGATTTTTCTATTGCTCAACACATTAAATTCCGTTCTTTTTAGATTGCTTCCTCCTCACCGATCAAAAACAACTCGAAAATCACAAATCAATTTTCCTACCCACTCGTACAAAATTGTATTTAATTGCTTTCATAGATACGAGATCAGTTCCCAAAGTACAAAGCCCCGAGTTTCGCGAACATTTATCCGCATCCGCATCTTAGCATCGTCGGAACATCGTTTTGCTCTCAAACACAAGGCATGTGTTTGAAGGAACAAAACGTTTCACGACTAGAACTGTAGTAGCCAACTCCCAAGTCAAAGTTGCCTCGGGCCAAATCCATAAGAGCGTTTTGCCACATGATCGCTTCCACGATTTGCCAAGAAAATAAAGTAGACTCGAACAAGGAAACTGGTTCCCACCACAACTGAGTTTATAAAAGTAGATATCTTTGCCACGTTCGCTGTATTCCAACTTTGCTAGTGAATATGAAACAGTTCGCGGAGTGCGAAGTTTTAAGCATCCGCAGATACGTGGTAATGGTACTTAAATATTTAGAGTTTGTAAGCAACAAGCTGTTTTCAAAAATCTTTACGTCTAACAAATTATAATTTTTGAACAGTAACGAACCGATTCGTTGTATTTCATAATCAAGTAACGTATGAAGATAAACTATTGAAAACTGCGAAAAAATGTGAAAATAATGAATATCTATTTGTATTTTTGAAGAATAAGAACAACAACAGTAAATTAGGATACCTCCGATTCCTCAGGGATCGAGTTTGTAAAGGACAACGATAACATTTGCTCAACTTTGTGCCCACTTATTTAGTTGGTTTACATGCGTAAAAGAAAACCAACGACGGTCTTTAATATTTTAGCGGCCGACCGGAAAGTTGCGGGGTAATCGAGCATAAATAAATTAAGTAGTATTTTTTTACTGTGCGAGCAAAAAATCTCTTTTATAACTTACGGGAACAATTATAAAGTTTTATTTTATGAAAAATAAAATCGTGTCGTTATCATTCAATTTAATTCATACTTTGACTGCTGATTTTCCCAAAATTACAGGACCATATTTATGAAATATACCTAACTCTTGGCATAAAGTAAAAAAACCGGCCAAGTGCTTGTCACACTCACTCGCACTCTTAATGTAATATATAGTGGTAGCAGAGCCCTGCTCCTAAACAAAATGTATGCAGTGTGAAGTCATTTTATATTGGTTATTTACATAGAGAGACAAACACAAAAATATTCTGTTCTTATTAAAGTATAGCGGTAACAGAAATACATCATCTGTGAAAAACTGTCTAGCTATCACGGTTCATGAGATACAATCCTGGTGACAGACGGACAGACAGACAGAAAGACAGACAGACAGACGGACGGTCAGCGAAGTCTTAGTAATAGGGTCCCGTTTTTACCTTTTGGGTACGGAAACCTAAAAAACGATGAATAATATCTTGCCGTGTCTTTTTTTGTGTATAATCTCACTGCACTGGATTCGTGTGACATTGAATCGTGTACATCTCATACGAGATTCTCGTGGATCATTCACATGTACAATACTACGTACTTGTTTGTTTCCTACACATTTTTTACTTGTAGGTACAGTCAAGTGTAATAATATGTATGTATTCAAAGTTTCAAAAATAAGTACCATAATTATGCTCTTACACCGGCGTAATAAGGTCGTGGGACATATTTTTGAGAAGTTCATATCGATACTTATTTTTGCACTTGACCGTACATCGTGAAGCAGTCGTTCCGGTTTCGTGTCGTCGTCGTCCTATAGAAACCGCTGCAAAAGTACGCCCGAAGCTGGCGCTAGACGCCTGAATGATGGATGATGGTGTGAAGCGGATTTAACGCCAGTGATAACGTCGGTGAGGTCTATATCTCGGAACTAGCTTATGGCTTTTCAGTGGATAAACGTACTATCTGATACATACTTGAAATGTACGCAATTTGATTTAGAAAATTAAATGTTTGATACCAACAGCAAGAGCAGATAATTGCAAAAATACGTTGTCAACATAGAGGTTGAATAGAATACGTCATTTCACTCATCTGTTTAGGGGCAGGATAATTATGCGATTATGATGTCGGTAGCGATAAAACGGACACACGCAAAATAAGTCATTTGACAGTATGTTTTTTCACATTATTACATATAAACGGATAACTCACGTATTAAAGTCGAGTGATGCTGCGATGTTATCATGAAAGTATTTTTTTTTAGGAATAGGTAATCCCGTCACGCAGCAGACGTAGGCTAAATATCTCAGCTCTGTACATTAGATGCATGCGGCTGACACTTCAGCTGACTAGTACATCCAGTTCCACTGATGGTCGTTCTAGCACCAACGTCATTCAAACTGTAGATCAAACTGAGACCCTATTTAGTGAGAAATTTCAGAGCTAATAAAAGTTATCAGGCTTTCAGAAGCTCCATTAGGGACTTATAAAATAAAAAAGTTGACCCCAATCTTCGTCTTTATGGGCTTATCCTCTTATTTAGGAAAGTTATAAACGTTGTGTTGTAGCCAACATAATTATGTTGAATCTGTTTAGTAATACATACATACATTAATACATAAATCACGTCTTTATCCTTTACGGGGTAGACAGAGCCTTAGGTAAAAATACCTAAAGACCACGTTTAGCATGATTGTGGGAGTATGGATGGAAAGGGGAATCAAAACAGTGATGGGTTGCTAGCCGCATTGCCTATAACATGATTCCTATTTTCGCCCATTCCCTCGATGGGCTTTTACCATCTGTGCGGGAAGAGAAGCAACTGGTAAATTCTATGTTTTTTTTAACTCCCAGACCAGCATGGAAGAAAACTACTACGCAACTACGCAATTTCCCGGTATAAAAAGTAACCTTTGTGTTATTCCAGGCTATGGTCTATCTTTGTGCCAAATTTCAACCAGATCAGTTGTTTTGACGTGAAAGAGTCAAACATCCATGGATACATCCATACTCACAAACTTTCGCATTTATAATATTAGTAGGATTACCTTTTACCATTTCCATTAACTGATTGGAACTTATGTTACCTTCCATCGACTTTGTTCCGTTACCTTTTTTTCGAAATCACTGTTTAGATATTCTCGTCGGTCATTAACTAGCTAACAGCCATCGGAGGTTTTATGTTCGTTTTGGAACTGCCTTTAAACAGCATTACTGGACATCGAAGCTAATGCGAAGTATCAGCTAGCTAAAAGCGAGTATATAATGCATGTTACCTCCATGCATATTGCAGGAGTCACGTAGGTATGCAGCTTGCTTGCATTGCTAATCTATCACATGCAGCTGGGAGTTAATTCTGTGCCTAACTTAATACCGCTTGTGTTACAAATGCGTTTTAAAGATTATTTTTGGGTTTTGGATTAGTCATTGTTACCTATTTTATTCTGAGGCCTTCAGATCACACTAAGCGTCTCATTCTATGCTCACCATTTACAATACAATACCTCTTTATTGATCACCACATATAACAACCAAAACAGAAAAAAGGTATACAGAATATTACAAGGTAACAGGCGGCCGTATCGCTACAGAGCGATCTCTACCAGACAACCATAATGGGCTGGAGAACAGAACAGATCTGAGCAGGTGGTGCACTCACATTGACAGAAATAAATTTTGAGTTCGGTTCTGATTCCGAGTGTGTTCGACAATGTGTCCTTTCCAACTTCCCGTAGAATGACATACACATACATACACAAATCACGTCTTTATCCCTTACGGTGTAGACAGAACCTAAGGTAACAATACCTAAAGACCACGTTTAGCATGATTGTGGGCATATGGTTGGAAAAAGGGAATCAAAATAGTAATGGGTTGCTAGCCACATCGCCTGTAGTTTCAAAGATCTAAGCATACACAGGGACGGGTAGACAGCTGAAAGCGACTTTGTTTTATACTAAGTAGTCATGACCCTCACAAGTAATGTGGCTTTATCCAGAGATTGCCCCTTACAACCTCACAAACCTTACGTCTTCATAATACTAGTATAGATAACAAACAACAAGCCTATCAAGATACTTAAGCAGTAGGCACAGATAAAAGTAATGGTAGCGTTCGACCACCTCACAATCCGAAAACAAACTATATGATTTACCGCAACCCGCTATCAGGCGGGGGCGGTTGATTTACTCGGCGCCTGATCGAGGCCGCTATCGCGATGCCCGTTGCGAGATACAACGGAATACCACTGCAAAAAGTAGCCAAAACAAAGGGAAATGGAACAGTTTATCTACACAATATGTTTAAATAATGATAAATCGCAAATGCATTCTATTTACTATGACCATCTGCGCGGGTAGAGAAGCAACTGGTACATTCTATGTATTTTCTTTGCTCCCAAAAACAAAGCCCTTCGAGGGAATGGGCGAAAATCATAGGAATCATGTTATAGGCGATGAGGCTAGCAACCCGTCACTATTTTGATTCCATTTTCCATTATATACGCCCTCAATCTTGCTAAATGTGGCCTGTTGGTACCTGTTACATTAGGCTCTGTCTACCCCGTAAGGGATAAAGACGTGAATTGTGTATGTATGTGTACTATGACTAAAGCTAAATGGGACGCAAGAATAAGCTAAAATATTGGAAAGCATTAAAAATTTAATGTTAATTGAATTCTCGTACGAAGATAGTATTGAAATTTAGATGGGCTCAATCTATCAAAACCAATTGAAACAGTCAATTCTTTACCCGGAAAAAGAAACTACCTTGTACCTACTTAAGTTAATACAGATCGGCACTTGACAGATTTTTAGTATGTAAGTATATTTAAACTTCCCGAAAAGCTAAAAAATGTTTTCAACAACCTACGGAAAACATGCTTCGTAAAATTTTACCCAGACACCCAAATTAATCCGTTAAAATAACATTGTTCCATTAAATCCTATCATGATTACAAACAACATGGTGGCAGTTACTTTGCCGAGGATTTGGAATAAAACCCGCAGTTATCTGAAACAAAGAATAATTTCCGGTTATCTTAGAGCAACATACTTTAACGCAAAACAAAATGAGCCTACAGGGAGGAGTTCCGATAAACAATCTCTCATTGTTGCTGAAAAGGTACCGGTTTTATGATAATTTTGTGAAGTTACAAGGCCTGTAAATGTCTTCAAACTAAGTTATGCCCTGCCTTAACGTCTCTACGAATACTTCCGTCATAAGTCTTCTTCTTCTTCTTTTCTAATATGGCCCCATCGAACCATGCGATGATTTCGCCAATGTCAAGGTAATACAGTATTCAAAAATCTTGTAACAAAAATGTCGGCAACATTGTACGGTAGAACATGGTCATTAAGACCCCTCCCCCCCCCGTCGGGCTCTTAGCCAACGGATAATGATATCCCTCGGAGACCGCCAGGAAATCATTAACCGGTGCCCAGGGTGCACCGGAAGAAGCACTGCACTTCCCCTCGGATGGATCCAAAAACGAACCGCAGCTCTTGATCACACGCGGAGGTAACCCGACTCGCACCCCGTCATAAGTCATAATATACAGTAATTGCCAATCGAATCGCTGTCACGTTAGCAGTCATATTACTACTAGAGAAACCTGTGGAGCGGGACGAGACATTATGGACCCAAACTTGGTCAGATTCTGGGTGTCTTCACTCCGCTTCTACAAGCAGATCCTAAAGTGGGTCGCGCATTATTTTACGTGCAGTAGTTGTCAGCAATGATCCTTTTTGCTCTAAGAACAGCTACTTACGAAAATAAACGTAACCCCTAAAATTTTAACCTGAAAACTCTCAGCAAGAGCCGATTTAATTATCCCACAAAAACAACTCTAAAAAATACTGTGAGTAATTATAAAATGTAGATAAAACTCGGTGGAAGGGACCTGTCGCTTCCCATTAATCTTTCGCTACAGAAATTGAAAATCAGGGATGGCAGGTTGGAAAAAAACAGTCCGTTGAAACCAGAACGAATTAATTAGTGAGACGTCGTACTTTATATTCAATTTACTTGGTTCTACAATGTAGCTATTAGAAGGCCCACGACCATTCTACACTTAATTTACATTTAATTTTGTTAAAAATAATGGATGGGCCACACTCTTACAATGTTAGAGCTGAGTCAGCAACCATACTAACCACTGATTTATCTGTCACTCATACAATTCCCTTTGTCGGACACAGGATAAAACACACACAGTTTAACATAAAACATATTGTGACGCACTAAGAGAACTGTGTACCTGCCACCTTGTTTACAGATCTTGACGGTGAGCAAACGCGTAGATACCTATGAACCAATGAACACAGACAGCAATAGTTGGGTCTGTGTCTAGACGCAAGCAGGCCACGCAGTTCCAGTCATGGTCACGGTGTAGTGGGCGATCTTTAACACGATCGGAGTTATCCAGAAGCCAGAAGGGAATCTCAGAAAAACGATTCCAAAACTACGTACTGTGAAAAGTAAGGTCTGGTCACATAACAAAGCCAAGTTTGAAATCAGTTAAATTAGTAAAAGTGGCATGCCACTACAGTATGCTTAGTGTAGGTTTTCGGTCACAAAATACGTCTCGAACGCGTTTGCGTTAAAATGTCAAACACTATGAGAATAGTTTGTTGCCGTTTCGATCCGCAAGTGGTGCTGCCAATTTTTCCATAGTAATTGAGACGTTTACGTGAACGCGTTCGAGGTGTTTTTATATATGCGAAAACTTACACTAGAGGCTCAATAGTTAGCTTCTGAAGCTGACCACACGGCCGGACAGCGTCCACTCGTAGATAACGAATTTACAATCCGTCCGTTTCGTTACGGACGCAAAACTAATGCGTGACACTATCGATACGAGTAACCGGTTTGCGGAGCACGTCGCGTCTGAACCTACATTCATCAATCAGCGAACCGCTGAACTCGTTACCGAGTTCCGAACAAACGGCAATGAGCCCGTTCAATATGTTCCTAACAAACTTTTTAGATCATTCACTTTCGCTCCAAGGGGTCCGAGTGCGTAACTAGTTTTTTACGCAGTGCGCTACCGTAAAATGTAACGAATAACTAATAATAATAAAACTTTATGGGGTTACTTCGGCTGGTATGAGTAAGTAGGAAAGAAAACCTTACCTAATGATTTTACTTTGTGTAGAAAGAGGCCATACGTTTTTATGAATACAGTTATTTCCTTACATTTTATATCTATACAAATAAAAGAACCAGATGAAATATGTTTGTTTATAAATAGTGGGCAACCTGTGGAATTACTGATTCTATAAAAAAAACGCTAATAAATGAGTCACTTCCTACGGGTTCCTACGGGACTCAGAACAAGTCGAGGATAAAAACAAGTATTTAAGTAATAATTATAATGTTTCTTTTGAGTCTAACGTGATGTTTATTTAATATCTCGCCATATTCTTGAGGCATAATGTGTATATACGCAAAATAAAATCTCTATATTAAGTAGTTCAGCTTTGTTCACTGACGGAGAAATTGTAAAGCTGGTGCTTATAATATGACTTAGTGTGCGTGCCTGATGGTATCGACAGCGACTAAGAACGCGTTCGTGTTACACACACGTATGCATATGTCTTATACAGACGGATACAATTATTCGATTACTAAAATGTGTAAAATGTGCCTTCGTGGGTGAACATCATCATCTCATCTCCAGCCTATATACGTCCCCTGTTGGGCACAGGCCTCCTCTTAGAACGAGAGGGCTTGGGCTTTAGTTCTCACGCGGGCCCAGTGCGGATTGGATACTTCACACACACCATTGAATTGCTTCGCAGATGTGTGCAGCTTTCCTCACGATGTTTTCCTTCACCGAAAAGCTCATGGTAAGTTCCAAATGTAATTGCGGACATAAATTCCAAAAAACTCACAGGTTAATGGGAAGGCTATAAGGCTATATATAGGCTTTCGAACCACTAGGCTACCACGGCGGAACAGATTTGTAATAATGTTTTGAATTTATTTTATTTTATTACGTACTACTTTATGTTGACACATTGCCAGTTTAAATAGTCGTGTCGTAAAACTTCCCGTTAACGAGTTTTGAAGACAAGTTGCCCAACAAAAGGACATTTAATAGAAATTGAAAACAGGAAGTTAATCAGAGCTGTGCAACAGACGGTGCTACTAGAGGCGCCGTCAAATTAAACGGGTCAGCCGGCGTATTATGTATCAAACCACCAGTTCGCCTTCGATTGACAGCCGTCTCTTTCATATTAATGTACAATATAGTACGTGTAAGTGCATAAAGAACAGAACGCTGTCAGACTCTACTTCCCGAGGAAAACAATTGCCGCGCGTTTCACTTCGAAATAAAAACGACCGGGAAGAAAGAGACAGTTATGTTTCTTCAATGACATATTTGTAAGGTCTGCTTAAAAATTGTATTACGCATGGGTGTAATAAATTAATCTAATTACGTACTTAAAGGAAAGGTATGCTCTCATAGCTAGACCACGCACTCTGTTAAACTTGCCCTTTAATAAGTCCCTATGGTAAAGTTAGCCAACTAAGTTGCTTTAAACTTTAAGGCATGAAGTTTACCCAGGCAGCAGTATGGTACCTATGCCACCTAGGAAATATCGGTATGAATATCAAAACCTATACAGCCTGTGGGCCTAAACTCTATTCGTTGTTTTTGCATAAACAGAATATTGAATATCGAGTAAATTTACATATAAACTAAAGCATTTACATGAAATGTTATGCGTTTTACAGCGGATAAATGAACTACGCTCCGGTTAGAAAAAATATGAAGATTTGATTTTATTCTGTAGTACCTAACTATTTCTAAATATTTCCAAATAAAAATGTTCAATGAAATGAATACCTATCTTTAGGCAGTATGTAACTTATTCACGCATTGAAGCCAAAGTTAACTCAACATTCGTCTATCCTTATCTGCAACACTTATAAAACAAAACCGAATTTTAGTAGATTTTGGGCCGGTGCACCCTGGGCAACAACGATTAACTATTTAACTGTGAATTAGTTAGCCGTTGCTTATAACCTTCTAGCGACCAACTCATAATGTCTAACTTAACCTCAACATTGTCAAAATCATGACACAATTTTTCTTTTACTATTATCAGGCTTGTTACTTCTATGAACAAGGGGGTAAATTGTTCATGATGTTTTCACGCGACGTTACGAAATAGCCCGAGTCATAATAACGGTTGCAGCTTGCCCGGGGCCAGCTTAAACTAACTGGGAGTTGCCAGAGCCCGTCTTGGCAGTCTCGTCTTCAATTGCTTTAAATTAGGTAAATAGTCAACGCTTGTTGGGACTTGTCCGTGTGACAGCCTTTAAAAGCAGTTGTGTGCTAAATGAGTTAGCTCAGTCCAGTGCAATACAACAAAGATTATCGGTAAACCCCGGGAACATTAGCAAATTGGGTACGGTCGAAGAAACTTCGCGTACCTCTGTGGAATCTTTTCATAGACAATATCACAATAATTTCCTTTGGCATATGTATGGTATGTCAATATGACGCTTCCAATGACAAGACTGCTTAGTGGTACGCAATTCAGTTTCTTTGATAATAGATAAATTTACACCTACTTATACAGGTGTATTTTCATCGAAAACAAGTAGATACTTACCAAACTTCCCATAATACCGCGTAATTCCAAACACTTACCCATCAACTTCAGACAACCTCGTTCCCTAACGTATTCCGACTCACCTTGACGCACAACTTTATAGCGAACTATAATAAATTACGTGTTTGCATTACACAGCGAACCGTTCGCGGCGCAGCGAACACAAACTTCTTCATCAAACACAAGTTCGTCGTCAAATGCACAAGGTGTATAGGAATTCAAAATATTCACCGGAACCATTAATTATTCCCTTGCAAGGCGCACAGTGCGTGCCGGCATCCCCCACTTCTAATAAATTTATGATACCAATATAAATACTTTGGATAAGTTCGGAGTCAGCTTAGCTGTTAGATATGATGTTATTATGTTTGTTATGACAAGCTTGTTTACAAAGTTCCATCTTATTACTAGGTCGACTCGAAACTGATATTTATAAGCCCTTCGGACACTATGTATCTATAATCCGGTCGTTGTACGGGTACTAATTAAGTATAGAAAAAAATGCCACACTGGTCACAAAGACGAGAGTTATCTTTAGGTTAACTCACAACTATTTTTCTGGCAATTTTTGTTGGGGTTAGATTATGAGCTATAGTATACCTAGTACTGTAGTAGTGGTCTAGGTACGTAAGAATGCACACATTTGCATTGGTGCAATTTTTTCAGCTCTTACCGGTATACATTTCAAATAAATGGGATCCACGCACACAAGTAGATTTACGCAGTAGTTTTCTTACCAGACTCGGTGTAAATTGACTACTAACACACATTAATGAATTGCCTGGCAGAGTATATGCAGCTGGCATCATGAGAAATCGTGCAACACAATTTAAATTAAACACATTACAATATTCACTGAATTTATCTAATTCACTACCTTGATCAGCTGCAACGCTTCCCAAAGCTTATAGCTCCCATTAGCACACGTATTGTAGACGCATACAGTTGAGCAATGCATTTGTCTCAGTGCACTTCTGTTTCGATGCAGCCAGCTTCGATGACCATTCAAGCAAACCAAAGCAGCTTTGGCCCTGTAGTATGTTTCCTTGAGGATCGGTGACCGAGTTTCTATACGGGATACGAAAGCGACCTTAGTTTGGACTGTTCTGCACGACAATACATAAGTAGGTACTCAGGCATATTGAGCGTACCTACCGAAGTATTATTAGGTCGGTAAAGAAAAAATAGCTCGTTTAGGTTTTGTCCTTGTCCTTTGTGAAAAACATACCTACACATTTACGTTGTAGGGACGGGAACCAAAATCATCTTACAGCTTATTTTATTAAGATACCTCTCCCAGTAAACAGAAGCGTCTCGATTTAATTTAAGCCCATCACGTTACGTCGAACGCACATAATAGGTGTTACGTAATTATCGACGAAGGCAGATAGAATTCGGGATAAAGACATAAATCAAAGAATGGTAAACAGGCGGAAACCCAAAGGGTATTCCATATTAATTAACGTCGGGCTCGAAGGCGACGAAGACAAATGCCAGAAGCTCCGGTAATGTATTTTTCTGGGGCTGCCCGGGTCGGATGAAACAAATGATAATCGGCAAAGAATGAAGTCAACATTAATGAGTTTCAATTAATTATAGTTCCTGTCTTGTAAATGGGTCGTGTAATGAATGTGATAGTGACATCGGCTGGTGCTGATGGCCGGAAGATAAACTGCGGGAGGTTTTATCTATCCCTAAATTAGTCAAGTGGACGCCGCTAGTTTTTCGCGAACTGCTATGCGAAAATAGAACTGACGCTTCTGCATAGTTTTCTATTTCTTGTACCTTATCTGAAAGTAGCTAGTAGGTAAAATCACAATTTTTATATCAAATTACATATTTTTAATGCTATTTCAACATAGTGAACCGTTTTACTAAAGCTAAAACCATATTTTTAAGGTGGTCCTTACAATAAAGATCCTCAAGAATTTTTTTGGATTTTATTAGTTACTAGCTTCTGCCCGCGACTTCGTCTGCGTAGAATTATACTTAAAACCTTTCTCTTGAATCACTCTATCTGTTAAAAAAACCGCATCAAAATCCGTTGTGTAGTTTTGAAGATATATGCATACATAGGGACATAGGGACATAGGACAGAGAAAGCGACTTTATTTTATACTATGTAGTGATTTCTTTTGATCGTTCAATGTTTTGTAAATAATGAAATTGTATACAAGGCCGTACACGTCCGCGAAAACCGCCAGCTGATTAATGAATACTAGGTCAATGGGGTCTTTCCTTCAACCCCAATAACAAATGAAATGCCAACGACACTGTCGCTTATTTCTCTAGAAATTCGAGCAGTTATAATTTCAAATATCTAATCAGTGGAAACTTTAGCATAGACAGTTGGGACGTGATGGATGGCCGGGGGGAATGTAGATGACACGGACTTTACCGGTACAGAGTTGAACACTTCCGGTTATCTGAACAATGCAGTTTGTTTAACCAAACCAGAAAGGTCCGAACTATGAAACAGTAGTCCACAGAATTTTCGAAGCTGACCTATTTTTACTCTTCTTTTATTTTTAAACTAGCCTTCCGTCCGCAGCTTCGCCCGCGATAAATTAATTTTCTCGTAGGAAAAGGTATTTTCCCGCGGTAAAAAGTAGCCTATGTCACTCAGTGATAATGTAGATTTCTAACGGCAAAAGAATTTTTGAAATCGGTCCAGTAGTTTCGGAGCCTATTCAATTCAAACAAACAATCAAATATTTCCTCTTTATAATATTAGTATATATTATAGTATTTTTAGTATAGTATAGTATTATAGTATTTTTGAAATCGGTTCAGTAGTTTCGGAGCCTATTCAATGCAAACAAACAAACAAACAATCAAAATTTTCCTCTTTATAATATTATAGTATAGATGAACGATTGCTTTCGCTACCCAGATCTTTGTAATATAGTTATGAACCGAATTGCAAAATGCGAAGAAAAACTTCGAAAAGGCTTCCGGATAACTAAATTTTATGACTACCTTGCTTGAGAACTATGGACAAAATGCTCTCAATGTAAGTGGTATGAGTCCAGTCGTGCGGCATTTAAAAGCTTTATTATTCTACTTGAATAAAATTTCTTGGCAGTATATCGTTGGGATATACAGACAAGGTAGGTTTTGTGGTCTTCCATATTGATCTGGGAGCAAAGATAAAACAAAGAATGTACCAGTTGCTTCTCTTCCCGCGCTGATGTTAAAAGCCCATCGAGGGAATGGGCGAAAAGAAAATATTACGAATCATGTTATAAGCGATGCGGCTTCCCATTACTATTTCGACTCACCTTTCCACCTATACGCCCACAATTGTACTAAACGTGGCCTTTAGGTCGTGGCACTCTAGTCTCTGTCTATCCCGTAAGAGATAAAGACGTGATTTATTTATGTATGGTAGGTTACGTAATTTAGCTAAAATAAGCACTCTTTTAATAAGCATTAACTTCTTCGTAAATGGAAATAATTTACTTGCTGTCCTTTTAATTAGAGTTGTTTTAAAACAAAGCGCGTAACAAAACTGTTCAGACATTATCTTGATTTGACAAATCAAATCTATCAAATTAGTTGAAGAAATTTCGGGAGTTTATTTGTGACACAGATTGATTCAAATGAAAACAACCGGTTTACTCTGTTCTCGTCTTTGTTATTAAGTTTAATAATTCTATTCGTGTTAGAACGTATTATTTGTATTTACAATTTTGATATACAATTTTTGAAGGCTCCATTTATTTGATTATCTGACAATTGCAATAAGTTCTATTTCCCTTAAATAAATTCTAAAAAAACTAAAAGAGCTATCGACACGTTTAGTGATGGCCACAGGGTGTATGGTGGTTAATAATTTAAATAAAACCTATTTTAAAGGCAATTTCAAATGTCAAATAATAAATATAAAACCACAAAATGGGAAAACATTGTCAAAACACAAATAACAAAAATATATAATAATAATAAATGAGGTATTAGAATGGTACAAAGAATAACTAGGTATCACACATAATACACACATTCAAAATTAAATGTCAACTTTAATGTCATTGTACTCTTTAACAGAGTTTTATATTTTTCCCTTAAATTGAACGTTCTATGAGTATATCCATAAGTCATAAACAGGGATTCACGAATCGCAGTCACCATAATCGGCTTACCAAAGTGCCTATTAAGTATTAATAGCATTGCGTCGTATTGTTGTTTCGGCGCAAGCTGTATAAGGCGTAAAATATTACCGTCTTCATTGTATTATTTTTATTATGCGCTTCGTCATTTAAACGATGTTGACAAATAACTTAAGTGTCGACAAATTTATTCACGCTATCTGATTTATTAGAATAGCGATCACGGTCATCGAGTTCCTATTTGATTAACTAATTAACAAATGTAGTACCTAAATCATAAATATAGCACGCATGAACTTCCTTGTAAAACGAACTTATAATGATACATCTAATTTGGCAAAATCTTTGACATTAGTACAACATTTTTGATTTACAAAGTCTCTGCTATTGTATCCTTCAAACTTCTCACGAACATCTATTTATCCATTTATCTTCCATGCTGGTCTGGGAGTAAAGAAAAAACATAGAATGTAACAGTTTCTTTTCTTCGCGCATGGTAAAGGCCCATCGAGGGAATGGGCGAAAATCTTAGGAATCATGTCATAGGCGATGCGGCTAGCAACCCATCACTATTTTTGATTCCCCTTTCCACCTAATACGCCCACAATCATGCTAAACGTTGCCTTTAGCTCTTGTTACCTTAGGCTCTGTCTATCCCGTAAGGGATAAAGACGTGATTTATGTATGTATGTATTACCTACACATACGGAACTAATAAAACCTACTTATTGATTCAACCCTACTACTTGGTAGAACAGGTAGATAAATACTTGACAAATTATAGAACAACTTACACCAAACAACTGATATATTGAAACTGAATAATAACTACATAGACTGTTTAATGCCCGAGGTCAGAACTCTCTTCCTCTGAAGTGGCTGTCCAAACATTCAAGTTGTAAACTTACTTAACATCAGCCCTTGATCTGCTGACACTTCCCAACCCAATTTATGGGTCACTATATTAATTTATAGTATACTTGCTCAATCGCTCAACTTATTTTTAATTGCTATATCTATAAATATTAAATTTATAGATTACATTTTAATTCCATGCTGGTATGAGAGTAAAGTAAAAACATTATTATAGCATCACTATTTTGATTCCCCTTTCCACCTGAACGCCCAGAATAAACGTGGCCTTGTTACCTTAGGATTTGTCTACCCCGTAAGGGATAACGACGTGATACATATATGTATGTATGTATTCTATAGACCGACCACTTAAATGAGTCCTCGCTCGCGCGGTGCAGGGACGCGTGGTGGGACGAAGGGGGCCGAGAGAGGTGACAAACAAACTTGCATTCGCATTTATAAATTTGGATGATCATCATCATTATCTCGTAGCCGTGTCTGGCTACAGCAACTGGTTTCTAACGTTGAGAGCGTCATTGTTCCGCTCTCAGGTGACATCTAGGTTAGTTAGAATAAAAAGTGTATTAGCTTCCTTTTGTAAAAGAATCCCTATCCTTTAAAATAAAAATACAGCCGAAACCTTAACGCTCATCCTCTAAGCCCAAAAGTAATGTTTATTTTTTAGGTTTCCACAAAAGCCGAAGCTCTCACGTGAACGACCGAAAACAGCACTTTGTTTTTCTAAGTCCCAGTCGTTAATTTCCTAATTACAGTTTCAGAATAAAAGCCTGTTTTTGCTGTCCCATTCGTCCCTTCCGCGCGAAGCTGGGCACAATCCGGACCGGAAGGTTAATGGAAGAAAAATTACGCTGTACAAATTTGCATAACATTTTTCTCTGTCTCCCGCCAAAATTAAGTCCTCTGGCCCTGCATTCACGGCTTTGTTTAAATTACTGGAGTGAATTCCGTGATTCCGCTTGTAATATTCAATTTCGTGCCTGCTCCTCGCTCGATTCTGCTTATTCTTGTTCTTCTTTTATTAGTTCTGTGTTTAACGTTTTGTGTGTATTATTAAGGGAGACGTAGAATAATATTTGGGTAACATTGTAATTTTTTTACAGACGTGTCATACTCAAAACGTATCAGAACACAACTTCTGAAAGCATACCTGCTGAATACTTAACAGAAACTTGCAATTTTTTAAATATTATTTCTTGCTTAATTCTTTAACGGGTCAGCTTGACAAAGCTTCGAGAGGTTGCGATCCATAATTCATTTTTTGTAGGTGATCTTCTAACACTCTTTTTAAACAAAAATGCTTGAGATCCCGTAGTAATTGAGGCTTACTTTTGTGTAGCTTCTTTTTTGTGCCAGGAATTGAAACGATGTAAGCACACGGCGCTTAACTTCTTCAGTCGGCATTCTTTAACTAAACATTTTTACAATTCGAATAGGTATGCGAACAATAAACGACGAACATTAATCAAATGAACAGAAACAAACTCGAATTAAGAAAATTAAAGTTGTTGAAAATTTGGTATTGAAATAAATAGTCAATGATAATAAATAAGTAAGGGAATGTCAGAGGAAGTTATCGATATAGTCGGCAGAGTTGAAACTGGCGTAGGTCCGTTGGGAAATTTGCAATCTTGGCCTCCGCTAACAAAGTTTTCAACTAAAATCCTATTGTGCTTTGTGTCATGGGAAACCGAGAACACTTGATTAGTCCGACGTTACCGCATCTTCGCCGCTTGCAATCTAATACAATAAAATAACTAACTGACTCTTATTAGTCACAAGCCCTTACTAAATCTTTACCTATTATTTACAGTTACCTACTTAGCCATTCTGACACCGTAATTATATTTATTTCCTAGCAAAAATTAGACAAACACAACACAAATATGCCTTTAACATTAAAAACTAGTTGCAGTATTCTGATAAAAAAAAGGTTGTATCTGTGATAGGTATTCACAATTTTCACATACTACTTATCAGTTCTTCCATGCTGTTCTGGGAGTACCTAAAGAAAAAACATGGAACTTACCAGTTGCTTTTCTTCCCGCGCAGATGGTAAAAGTCCATCAAGGGAATGGGCGAAAGTCTTAGGAATCATGTTACAGGCGATGCGGCTAGCAACCCATATGATTTTCCTTTCCAGCTATACGCCCTTAATCATGCTAAAACTGGTCTGAAGGTACCTTAGGCTCTGTCTACCCCGTAACGGATAAAGACAACATTAATTTAAACAACATTCTCTTAAGAAGTAAAATCTAAAACAAAACGCAGCTCACCGAATTATGGATACTTTTGTTAAAAGTATAAAGCTGAATATGCTTTGAAAGTAAAAACAAATCAAAAACTAGTTCAATTATCGCCAGCTCAAATTCTGATTCAAAATTTCAAAGTGTCTTGTTGTAGTAATCTCGGAAACAACTGTCAAGCTCTCTAAGCACATAAACAGCGAAGACAAAGCCAGAAACTAAACTGCGAAAGAACAAAGCAGAAATTGTAACAAATGTAAACGACTTTATTTTACCAAGGGCTATGCAGATAAGAGCTGTGTCAGCAATGGATGTAAAGACAACCAAAGCGGTCTATTTGACTAAAAGTCCGGGACTAAAACAAAAGAATGACGACTGCGACAAGAAACGAAATCAACTTATTTTAATAGGTTATTCAAGAAGAAAAATTAAGTTAAAAAAATGCATTGATTGTTTAAGTTTACCTAATGAACACTATTCTGTAGTTTTGTGTCTGAGTATTATATCCCCGTAAATACTTAATTTTACTTTATCTAGGTACTTGTGATTATTATAATGTATATTGTATGTACCCCTAAGTATGTTTATTTTGAAGAAGTTCATGATTTTTTGCTGTCAATTGCACCATCTGATTTTTTCCTTCTTTGTTTTGAAAGAGAGAGAGGAAAATATTTACAGACATTCAATATGCATAGGAAAAAACATAACATGTGAAAAATCGACATGATATAAAATTGATCCCACTCAGCATAACCTTGCGGCAATCCGCAAACATTGTTTTTCTGTGGAGTGCAACCCTTTTGCAAAGGTTGCCTGAAAAAGATCGCTGCAAAATGATAGAGCTGGTCTATTGCATTCTTCATAAATTTCCTCTATTTCATTACTTACCTGCACACAACTGCACGACGAACAAACTATCTCACGTATGCTCACACGAACTTGTAGAAACTTTAAAATAATTTAAAACGAGTCCCTTCCAGTACTTCAGTTTTACAGTGACGTAAAGAAGTGGGTCCACGATAAGCCGTGCGTCGATAAGATCTCACCAAATCAAACACTCCCTTGGCGGCAGATACAGCGAGGGGAATGGTTAAGGGAGTACAAAACGCAAAAATGACAGACAACGAAATAAATTACACACTTGTTCCGCAAATCGAGATGGTGCGTCATAAGAGACAACTTTATGTTGTCACGATTACAATCCTCGGGGTGGAAATGGCTAGGAATAAAGCCAGAAATGTAAGTCAGCTGATATGGTACGGATATAGGTAACCAAAGAAATCGATTAGACAACAGTAGCTCAAAGTTTCAGAAAGAGAACGACTAAATTCTAGATTCGTTGCGTTCAATTCGTTATGAGAACTTAATAACATTATTATCTTCAATCCTTAACGTTCTTAACTATCACTTAATTTAGGTGTCTGCCTTTTGACATTTTAATCTGGAAAGTTATGCAATAAAAGAATTAATAAATTTATCGCTTTATTTTCGTTCTTCAGAATTGGTGTAAAAGGTCAGGTCCGCATCCTGCTACATACCTACTTTAAAAATAAAGTCACGATTCAAAACCAAGCAACTTCATGTTAGGAATCTGCTATGCTTTGCATCCTTTTTAAACATAATTCTGATATGAATAAGAGCACACATTAATATACATAGAAATATCATAAGCAAACAATTACTGACTCATACCACCCACTAAAAATGTTTTATTCAAAAGCTTGTGAGAAATGTTTGCATGATACAAATAATAATTCACGTGTTGATGATTCATTACTCTTTCCACCTTATTATTACTGTCTAATGTAAACTCGTTTCTTTGATCTAACAGTACATTTCGAGAGGACATTGAAAGTGTTAAAACAATACTGGACACTGATGTAGAAAAATTCACTTTTCTATAATCTCTCTAGATGGTGTGTACGAGTAGCATGCGTCACACAATGACTAGCAACTAGGTTTAGATCTCTATTGCAGAGTTAATCTTCTTTTGTTTTCTGTGTTCTCGTTCCAATTGATATTTAAAAATTCTATAAACCCTTGAGGTCATTTAATGCACTCTGTGATACAACACTGCTAACGACTTTGTAAACCATTATGCACGACATTTAGAACTTAGTATGATCATAACCAGCTTTATGGTGATGAGTACATAAATAATTTAACGCTTAGTAATGCCGTTGTGGCTATCTGTCCAGGGCACCTAGACTCAACTGACACCGGCACCGTGTTTGTAAAGCTACTATACAGCTGCTATACAATACATATATACCTCATGCTTGTTTAGTATAGCGAGGTACAGAGTAATTTCATATGCAAAACTTAAGTAAACTGTCTCTATAATACACGTTTAGCCTTGTCGCAGAATTTAATTAGGCTAAGGTAGCAATTTACAAGGCAAAGGGCCTTAACTTAAATGAGATATATTGAGTGCTTATTTCTCTTTAAGCAGACATCTTATGTTACTTATGATATTTGTAACCTAACTAGTACCGATGCCTAAGTGTCATCCAATAAATTATAATACTTACTGTGCTTTAGTTTCGATGACGTAAAAAATAGTATAATGTTCATTAAAACTCGTATTCTATTTGAACGTTAAATGGTGAGAAGCGAATTCATTTTGGTATCTCTATAATATGATTTTTTTGTTAACGTATTGGCAAAATATTAAGATTATCGCATTTTAATTACAAATTTTCATAATAATTTGACCTGTTTAATTTTAAATGGGTTATCTGAAGGATGATTAGTCGATAAATGATTCATTGATGTCAATCAATGGCTATAACTATAAATTGTGAGACTGGTCCATAAAATATTTATTAAGAGTAAGATGAACTACCGTATATAAATTGATTGATTTTGTTCTCAAATGAGACCAATATAATTTAATCTGAAGTCAAAGCGCTTTGGGTTTCAGAAATAAAATTATACTTTTTATTGTATTATCAAACAAATCGATACCTGGTCCATTGTGGAACTTTTTCAAAGTAATTTTTATAGTGACGTTACATTAAATTGGCGAGGAAAATCATTGTGACGATTACTGCGGCAATGTTCAACAACCTTATAATGATTGTTCGTCATAGACTCAAAAACGGACAAAATTTTAAAATAGCCTCAAGTAATTTCACTCCGTACCTATTCGGATAATAGATTACCACTGAAAACGTTTTGTGCTAATTTTACGGATATTGACGACATAAGAGTATTTACTCTTTCCTGTCTCTGCGTGGCTTTCTTTAAATGAACTCACTGTTTTTTATTATTTTCATCAAAAAACGTTCATGTTTTGATGTTTTAAATGTTCCGAACTATCTTCCAACAACTTAAACTTTTTGAAAAAATCATTTCATTAGGAACGCAAATTTTGCAAATCAATTTTGGAACGCGCCTCGATTTATGTCTTACCGTTACCAGCAGGAAACGCTAAACTAAAATAATTACAAATTGATTCTGCTGCTATAGTCTGGCTTAAATAATTAAGCCCTGATCAAGACTGGGGGCAAATCAGAACTGGCACTAAAAGGAAGTGCCAACATACAGGCCCTCACAGTTGGCACTAGCGTTGGAACCTCACCGGAAACCGGAAGCCATGTTAATTGGATATGTCAGACGCCACTGGCTTTCACGCCCCGAGATAGTTCTCTGCTTACAAGACATTAATTATATATTAGGAACTCGTCTGGATGTGGCTTGTGGGTACGCGGTAGGAGTGGTGACATTAAAATTGTACGGATTAACTATATTACGACATTATTATGTTTTTCCTTGCTACTACTCGCAGCAGATTCTACCTTAACCAAATAAGGTAAAAAATGACGAGTATCTCTCTTGAAACCTTCAAAGGCAAAAATTGCTTAGTTGTCATTATAATTCAGTTACTAAATTAGGGCTATCATCTTGGCAAAATGTAATTTTCTTGCTGCTCAAATAATTGCAAAATTCACTAGGTTAGCTTTAATCAAAATTGTAAACTCAGTGCCTCTCAAATCAAGATTTTATAGTAAGATAGACATAAAGTTTTTAGAGATGGGATTTTGCTTTACATTTTGATGAGCTGAATCATTTCTCAACGCTATCGCACAAAAGCATCAGATATACTCAAAAGTAATTCTGCTGTTTAAGAGTCGGCTGCAAGATTGATCGAAGGAAATGTCAACGACAGACGTTCCCGAAATATGAAACTTAACGTTTTGGGGAAAATCTTGAATATTATTCTTATAAAATGACGCGCCATTTAGCTAAGTGGTTTCTGTATGTGTTCCCGAGGAGCAAACATTTGTGGCCTCATATGCAATTTCTTCCGGGATACTTGAAAACACACATTCCGTTGTGTACGGTTGTTTTCAAAGCCATTTCTTATATTATATTTTCCCACGCTTAAAGAAACACCGTTAGTTTGTGAGCAAACAATGACTTCACCAATACAAATTTCTAGACAAAAAAAAACAGCTACTGAAACGCTAAATTACTCTTAAATTATAAGAATGAGTAATTATCTAACACCATTACCTCGTTTCCCAAATGCATACTTAATGCCACGCTTATCTATTCAATATATTCTAGCCGGTCAACCATTGGAAAACCAGTAGCTCAAAGTCAAGCCTTATCACTTAATACGATAGAACGTCCATGAATCAACTCGTCGCCGTATAGTAAGCATGATTCTAAACGATGGTTTTTATGGTTTAGCTCAAAAACGTATGCAATGAAGCGTTAAATCTTCAATTATAATTTCGTAATAGGCGGCAATTTTGTCCCTATCTTTAGCAATTTCTGTAGAATAAATCTCAAACGAATCGACCGTGAATTGGCGTGAATTGACCACGGTTTTTAATTGTACTTCTCAAAATATATTGATGTAAGAGAATCATGATTCATCACGTCATACTAATTCCAGTACCTACTAAAAAAACATTGTTTACGTTTGTGGTAATTTTATGTATCTAAGTAATAATATTCAAAAATGTTTGTAATTAGGTAGTAGGTACATACTAAGACTTCATAATATAATTATCTGCAAAAACTTACTAGCAAACAAGTAACCTCATTACAATAGTTTGATTCTCTTTTTAATCATATCGTTTATAAATAGCCTGTGAACTAAGGCAGTTAAGGCAAATGATACAAACAGAGACTTGTAATATCTCAATAGTAATGTAAAGCTTATGCGAGATAAGTAGGAGTTAATTGAACCACTGCATTCCAGTAGAACCAGAAACGGAATGATACCGAGAACGTATTTTATTTTCTGTAATATTCAATGTAAATGATAACTAATGTGATCCCTAGAGGCAACCTATGGCAATTCATGTTGCAGAATTTAAATTATTAAATAACATTTTAATCGAAAGGTTTAATGAATTAATCTGTTAACAAGCGATTAAGCGCATTTTCTGTGTCAACGCAGTAAATAAGTGTGACAATACAGTCATGTTCTGTAGGGTTTACTGCGAACCCCCATATTAAATGTTCAATGCGGACCTTTGTTGCGAAAATTTAGTGTTCATTGTGAAGATACAACGTCTTTACAAGCCGGACACGAATTCCCGGGCTGCATAAGCTTGGCAGAAGATGGAGAAAAATAACAGAAGCGACTTGAAAAATATTTTGCGGTATATCTACGTGAAAATGCAATGTTGGCCCGACAAAAATGTGTAAGTCAGCGTATCAGTGTGGAGGTTTTGAAAAGGAGACCATGGTCTACTAGACTAAATGTAGGTCGGTCGGTGCCGTATGAGATGAACTAACGGACATTTTCGGTAGCCTCTTTGGATATCGGTGAAGGTTGTTGCGGAAGTTAGTGTCCGAATTCAAACTTGCATTCTCTGGAAATTTAAATCCTCTGGATAGATTAAACGATCACAATTCCGTGCAATGCGGAGACGCCTGTACCTCACCGCAGCCTGCATTGTCTTCCGTCGGTCGGCCCGTGGAATTCCTGGTCGGCATAGCTTACGGGACGACGGTTCCGCGTGGGTTTTATGCACTAAAACTATAAATCACGCATTTATTTCGTGAGGCACGGACCGCTGCGGCCTGGGTACGTGCTTATCTGCTATTTGCAGCGCGAACGCAATGCCGCGTTGGCGGTTTTCGGTAACATGTTGATAAATATTGGGGGAGATTCTGCGTAAAGGCCGAGTGCTGATCGACGGGAGAAAAGTTTGCGGTTATAGATATAGAAAGATAGATAATATCTTGTATTCAAATTTGTAAATAACGTTACATTTTTTTAGACAAGGACCGATGGAAAAATAAAGCGGAGCCCTTTCCCCAGCAGTGGGACACCAAATAGGCTATTTAAAATATATAATATATGTTTCTACGTAAAATAAAAAACAAAAGAGGATATTAAGTATGTCACGCATAATAAAATTCAATTCAAATAATATAGTTTCAAAAATAATAAAAATTATACCTAGGAAAAGTACAAAAAAGAACATGGTATGATAAAACTTTGCAATAAACTATCCATTAAGTTTTTTTACATTTCACCATGGTTAAAATTGTAATTATGACAAATGTAGCCACTCTACGTTTTACCGAGCACATAATGTATGTTTAATAATTATTTATGCCTGCAAATATAAATTGAGCACAGATGATGATACTTAATATTCGATTTTAACTAACTAAATATGGACCAAACGCTGTTGTCTGAATAAACGATTTTTATTTTATTTTACTTTATTGAACACGGTTTGCTAGTTACTAGTTAACTAGACGAGAATAATGCCGAAGATAAACACAAAGTTCACGAGACGTATTTCTAATTATTTTTAATTGTTTCGTTTTTTTGACACCGAGGAGAATACACGTTGAGAAACTGATAGTATTTTATTCTCGTACATGACTCATAGTTCCAGTTTAAATTGCAACTATCAACAGGATCAAGGGTAGAATTATTAAATCAGCTATAGGTGAACTTAAGTAAATTACTTGTTGTATGTGTGAGTAACGTGTGCGTAAAGACAAATTGACGTTCCAAATTAGAAAAATGACTTAGGTCCCATATCAGTTCTGTACACTACTAAACTTCATTTATTTTAGGATGAGAAACCACAACAAAATTACATTGCGTCTGGTCAACTATTTCTTACCTAGCAAATAGTTCAGTGCAATAGTCGGGGAGCCGCAAAATAAAATTGTTTTAATGCCACTTTATTTTCGTGTCGTTTACAATTACTTCACGAGCCGCAATATAATGTTGTTGTGGTTTCTCATCCTAAATTAAATGAAGTATACATACAACAGGGCATTTACTTAAGTTTTTCACCTGTTACCACAACACACTGTTAGCTGGCTTTACTCTATTGGTAAACACTTATCCCCTGGGTGCCAGTTCGTAAGCTGCAAACCAATCATATTAGATTTGCGCCGACTGCACAACGCTTTCTGTTAAGTTCTAGTTTATCGATGATTCCGTCTCTATTTATTACTACGAAACAGACAAAGACGTGATCATACACAACTGAAACTTAAGATAATTGAAATTTAACAGAAAATGGTGAAACGGGTCCTTAATATAATTCAATTGCTGGTTATAACCATGATTATTCCAGTGTTGTGATTTCAATTTCCTTTACGAGAATCCAATCATTTTTATTGAACGGATAAAACAAAACTAATTAGATAGATAAAACGTACATTTTAATAACACGAATTAATAAATTACTCGTAACCATGTCGACTCTTTTTTCTAGGTTTTTCCGTAAAATACGTAAACTAAATTCTCTTTTACTCCGCTGCTATTTTGTTCTCTTACAAAAGTAAATACTTGTACTAACTGAGTACAGAAATTAATAGCTTCTATGCTGGTCCGGGAGTAAAGAAAAAACATAAAATGTACCAGTTGCTTCTCTTCCCTCGCACATGATAGAAAAAGCCCATCGGGCGAAAATCATAGGAGTCATGTTATAGGCGATGCGGCTAGTAACCCATCACTATTTTGATTCAATTTTCCACCTATACGCTCACAATCTTGCTAAACGTGGCCTGTAAGTCCTGTTACCTTAGGCTCTGTCTTAAGGGATAAAGACGTGATTTGTGCATGTACTCGTATGTCTGTAGTAATTAATAATAATTTTACTTTTAATGCGTTTCTTGCTGGAATGTGTTTATTCGGTAGATGCGAAACACGGACATCCATCATCCGAGCTTAATGGCTTATACGAATCAATTAGTAACTCGAAGCTTCGCCTAACGCTGATATTGATTATGGCATATTGATTGTGTTTTTATTAACCTCGATTTCTGATATACATACATACACATACACAAATCACGTCTTTATCCCTTACGGGGTAGACAGAGCCTAGGTAGCAGGTACCTACAGGCTACAATTAGCAAGATTGAGGGTGTATAGGTGGAAAATGGAATCAAAATAGTGATGGGTTGCTTGCTAGCCTCATCGCCTGTAACATGATTCCTATAAGTTTCGCCTATTCCCTCGATGGTCTTTTACCATCTGCGCGGGTAGAGAAGCAACTGGTACATTCTATGTTTTTCCTTTGCTCCCAGACCAGCATAAAAAAAAAATGATTATGACGCTACTGAAACTATCACAAACTGGGTAACATTTAAATACATACCGTGACGCGTGCTATACCCCTACACCAACCATAGCAGGTGGGTAACCCTTCGAATTTTCTATCTGTTACTAGCTGTCGCGTGACCTTGTTATTTTGCGAAATTTTGTTGCTTTTTGTGGGTAGCATTTTCTCTGTTGATTTTATGTTGTTGTTTTATTGGTTGTTGTATTCCATGCTGGTCTGGGAGTAAAGATATAAATATAAATATAAATATTAGGGAACAATTCACACAAATTGACATAGTACCAAAGTAAGCGCTAGTAAGGCTTGTATTATGAGTGCTGGGCAACGATAGCTAGCAACCCATTGCTATTCTGATTTCCCTTTCCATTTACAAGCCCACAATTAGGGTAAACGTGGCCTTTAAGTCTTGTTACCTTAGGCTCTGTCTACGCTGGGGTGCGACGTCGGAAACTTCCTCGAGAGCTCTAGCGTTACAGTTCCCTTCTAACAGAGGCTTTTGACCTCACGGGGGGAAGGGTAACGCTTAGGCCGGTGCACCCTGGGCAACAACGGTTAATTAATTTATTTTGTAAGGTAGTTAACTGTTTCCATTTTCCACACCATAAAAAGAAAGGCTCTGTCTACCCTGTAAAGGATAAAGACGTGATTTATGTATGTGTACGTATGCATGTATGTTAAATTATTTATCATTATTTATATTCTGTACCTCCATGTGTTTCAGCGCGAGAATAAAACTAAAAATTAGGTAACCTTAAACTACGTACTACTTTTTTATGATTTACCAACAAACGTAAGCATTTTTCCATAATTAACACCTTTATAGGTACGATACAATCAATATTGCGATAACTTTAGCCTCTGAATCTCATATTCAATGCAAAATAGGGCCTGGGATAGCGCGGCACGACAAATAATTGGAACATTCTCATTATTAGCATTTGCCAATTTCAGCGTGCGCGTGTCGATGCCTAGTCCAATGATGACAGGTAATTAGTGACTGTTATTGGTGAAGACTAATTTATTCCAGCAACGCGGGATTAGCAAAGCAATAATAAAGACTTCATGCTTCGTGTTTTTGATAGGATCACTCAAACAAATCTATAATTTTACCAATCTTTTCCTAACATAGATCCGCAGTCTGATACTGTTTGAGAGATAGAAAATAGTGGAAAGTATAGCGATAGCAGGTGCATCGGACAATAGACTGCCTTGTGGCACTATACCTTATAATCTACTGGACGAGACGAAGCCTAGAAGATTTCTCGCTTTCATTATTTGGCCCGAACCGATTTGAGGTGATGTGTCATACCATTCCAGTTGTGTTGGTGGCCGTCTTGTATTTGCATAAGGATATACAATTTGTGTAAGGGAAGCTCACAATGTAGTTATGCTGAATTAACTAGGTATTAAATACAAAACAAGACCATTCAAGACCACAAGATGAAATTGCTCACTTTTAGTGTGTGGTTGGTGTAGGTGATTTATAAATAAAAAAAAAAAACACAAAAATTACAAAAATTCGCATAGTAACAAGGTCATATGACAGCTAGTAACAGATAGAAAAAATCGAAGTCTTACCCACCTGCTATGGGTGGTGTAGGGGTATAGCACGCGTCACGGAATGACGAGGATCCGGGATCGATTCCCGGCCATAACTTTACTTTTCAGATTTTTCTACATAAAACCACATTTATTTCAATAAATTGATATATTTACTTAGGCTACCTTAAAATAACTTAGTAAAATAAATTATGTTAAAAATTAAAATAAATTTGGACCCTTAGGTAGGGTCCCCATCACGAAGTAAGTATGTATTCTAATTTTCAGTGTCGTAATAAATCGATGAAAAATCTACTGTAAATCTGGTGTTACATAGTCGATCAGTTTTTTCATCATGTTTGCATGACTTTACCTTACTAATAAAGACAAGAAGAGCCAGCATACTAGTTGTTCTTGAATCTCGTGATTTGGATCTACTAAATTCTGAATCATGATTTGCATTCGACTGAATTGATATAATTTAAAACGTGCGTCGTGCATAGCTAACCTAGGATATAAATTACACTAATAGAAGCTAAAAAACAATATTTTAATGGCTCATTATGTCAGTTAGTAACTTGATGTGGAAAAACCAGTAGATCACCGCCCCGCTTTGACGCTTATTATAGAACTAACATGGTTGTCAAAAGGTTACAGCTTCCTTGACTACTGACGAATGGACTGGCTATTACGACTTAGACTTAAAAGACACCGGTCATCGGAATGTGAATGACTTTAGTCACTTAATATACTTACAAGCAGGAAATTAAACAACAAACAAAACTGACATACATATTCAAATCTGTGAGCCTAGAAAATTATCATTTTTAGTTTTACAGCCATGCTTATTCAACTATATTCATTAGTCACTAATGATCTTTTATTGATGGAGCTATAAAGCCATACACTTTCTTTAAATTAAAAGAGAAGCTATATAGTAGGTAAATTTGGACGGCAAATATAAAACTGTATGGGTTTTATGCTAATTATTACGCATAAATACGTAAACAAAAGTCACTGTTTCTTTATTTGTTTTCATTTTATGCATGTAATAAAATACGCTGGCATACGTCATAATTATTTGCATAAGTTAACAATGGTGCTTTGCAAATGTAAATATATACCAAAGAACTCTAAGGCGTTCACGTTATGATATTAATAAAATAAGTACAATATCTTAAGCTACTAAGGGCCGATTTTTCCATCCTCAGATAAGCACTTAACTGACAGATACCCATAGAGTTTTTCCTCGAATAGGACTTATCTGACGATTGAAAAATCGGCACTAAGTATATTTTCATTTCCATCGTTATTAAAATGCTACAAATATTATAAATGCGAAAGTTTATGAGGATGTCATTGAGTGTGCATGTTTGTTACTTCTTCACGCTGAAACGACTGAAAGATTATGAATCAAATTTGGAACAGAGATATGTAGCTGGTAACTTAGATTAAAATATAGACAACTTTTTTTCCCGGGAAATTGCATAGTTCCCGCAGGATGGCGATGATCATGTCAATTGCTAATTCTACGCGGACGAAGTCACGGGCAGAAGCTAGTGTTAAGATAAAATAGATAAAACTAAGGCGCGTCAGTCATTAAGATCTAAATCTAGATTAATTTTAATGGACCACACTGAGTCAGCGCTCTTAAGGTCAGCTTTGTGTTTGTGACATTTTAAGGTTCCGCATCCAAAGGGCGTTAACTAGACCTTAATACATTTCGCTGTCTGTCTATCCGTCTGTCGGTTCGGTTCGTTTATCCGTCTTTCTGCCAACTGGGCTGTATTTTTAAACTATATTAGAATATCACTCGAAAAGTTCACAGAAATCAAGCTACATTTAGACTTGTAAGAAAAATCGTGCAAGCTGGCATTACATTGCCAGGCTGCGATGCAAACGGGTTAGAAGCCGTCGACTCAGTTCCGCAATGTAATGAAAAATTTGACTCCGACGACGATTAACAGAAGAAACCAAATGTGGGCGCTTTTTTCGAACCGTCATGTTATTGCGTTTAGTGCTCGAAGATACATAGTCATTTCTGTAACTGACCAATATATTATAAAGTAAATAAACATTATGAATAATTATTAATAATAATAATAATAATAATTTATTTCAGACTGAGTCCATAAAATGGTTAGTAGTACATTAAATCTTATGAAACTAAGAGGTTAGTAGTAAATTTACAAGAGAAGAAGTTAAGACGCTCTTTCTGGGGCTTTGCGTTTCTGCGCATTTCTTTCACCTGTGGTCTAAACAAATCGTGTGCTAGTCCGACTAACACTTTGCCGGTTTTTAATCCAAGTGCCCATTTACGGTCACCCAAAAAGCCCACTCCCGCATACAAATAAAGAAGTTCGGGACTCGAACCTCACATGGTCAAGTAAACAACCGCATTCTGCCATACAATTATAATAAATCCAGATTCATAAAAAATATAAACACCAAATTTTAGCTTGTTTACCGCACTTACATCCCACGCCCACACGGCTTAGCTTAAACGACTCTGATCCAGTTTCGTATTTACTTTTTAAAGGTCACTATTTGTTTTTTTTTTTGTTATTAATTTATCGTTGTATTTAATGTTTCCTAATTCAAAAAACGCTTCTAGCTGTTTCAGTATCCAACTCGCAAAAGTTTGGCAATTTTAATTAAGTTATATGTCTGCTAACCAGTATTACATCAGGCAAGACCCGCGGAATAAAAAAACTGACTTGAAAATTTTCTTTGTCCTGCCTACATTAAATTATACGAAATGATGAATATGATGAACAACTTTTTATTAGTAAAATTGTGAAAAAAACTGCTTTCAGTTGCAAATTTGTTAAATGGCAGTTAATATATTTTTCAATCGAGTTTCACAATTGATTTAACATAATATGCGTCATAAATAACTTTTAAATTTAATTAAAAACGCACACATTATAAAGGCTAGACATAATATGCTATAAAAGTTGAAGGTGAAATGTTAAATAGACATTAAAGTAATAAATCAGCACTGTAGAGCAACTCTCGAATTTTTTAGTACACTTTCAAAAGTATGGCGTTCTCAAATATTTAAAATTATCATTTTAACATTACACACATTTTATCACAAGTCGTTTAAACTGGGTGTATTTTTATTAAAACTCAAACCCTTTATAATTGAGTTCCAAATAATCAAGACTACAATGGTTATCTTAATTATTTGCATAAAATGATCTTACTTTAATGATTAGCCATTCTTAGTCATCATTAACGTCATTTCGGGGTCGGTTTCGCTGTCCTAACTGTCTTGCAAAACTTAGTCCTTGCATTATTATTTATGGAAACCTGTGATTCGTGAACGAATATGGCACTGTAAATTTTTATTCAAAATAAAAACATCACACAAACGTGTATGATTGAAATAAACTGAGTATTACTAGCAAATAAATATGCAAACAAGCTTTTTCCAACACTTAAGTCCGAAAAAAATATGTTTTATCTCATGACTCATGACTACAGCTATTCTCGTAGTTACCTACTCGGGCTTCAAAATTTATTTACATAATGCTCTCAGGTCAAATAAATCGTAACATAAAATTATTGGATTAAAAAATGAGATCGGTAAGACTACGCCTCCCCGTCTGCATACATTTTTGCACGCACACGTGTGCAGCAAAACTACGCCAGGAAATATGGTTGAGCTACGCACACGCGCACGGAGCGAGGTGTAGTTTAATACAGCCTCACTATGTTCATAAAAAGGACATGTCACGTTCTTGCTTTTTATTTGGTCTGAGTTTATAAGAGAAACGAAACTAGTAACAATCCATGTTAATTCAATTAGTAAGGATTTTATTTACTACTGCATTAATATAATACATAGTCCCCGCTGCGTCTGTCTGTTTCTTCGCGATAAACTCAAAAACTACTCAATGGATTTTCATGCGGTTTTCACAAATAGATGTAACGATTCAAGTAAAATGTTTAAATACAGTATAATTTGCGAAGATTTTGTGTTTCAAAGGTCGGGAAAAGTCAAGCTGCCTGAGATACAAATTTTAAATTCCGCGCGGACAAAGTCGCAGGCAACAGCTAGTCGTTATTACAGTATATTTTTATCGTATCCATTATTACTAACTAATGTTTACAAAAATAATCATTATTCAATGTATGCGCGTAGTTCCTTTCGTACCTCCGTGGTATCTGAGGTCATCGGATTCCTGCGGCCTTGCGCGGTCGCCGACCAAGATGACACGCCGACCTGCGACATTTCGAATACCTTGCCTTGCGATCCATATTATGAATAAACCACCAAACACCGACTATAGATCTCACGAGCACGACCGAAAGCTCTTTTCCGGTCGACACGATTTTGGAACGCAATTTTTTGCGTTGTAAGAAACTGGTCCAATGATCTAATATAGAGCAGCCTTGTTTTGTCTGCGGGTATTGTTTTGTAATAAAAATTCCATTGTTGTTTATCAAATAAAAAAATAATAAATTATTAATATTTGTTCTCTAATTAAAGAATTATGGAGTCAGAAATTTATTGCCACAGGTCAAACCATTAGTCAAAGTCACTCCCACTTAATTATAATAGTACTTCAATAATTTACTCTTTGCCTATCTGTACGGTCGCCTAAATTCTAACGGCAAAATAAATTGATGTTAAATCTGTTTTCCTTTTTAATTCTCCTAAGTGATTTATTTTTACTCCTAATTCGTAACTATTGACATAGATTGTATGATTGATAGAGTATAATTACTTATTTGCCGTTACATTTATAACTTCTAATTATTGTTTGGTCAAATGTAAAGAGCGCATGAGTTTGAGATATGATTGATAATTGTGTACCGCTCAGTATGCCGTTACAGAGGATTGCAAATTCTAACAAAGGCCATGTTTATCACTACAATAAATTGGTACATTTATCGATAAACATTTCTGCATCATTATTGATGGTTCTATTAGAGTATTCAAATGAGTAAGCATTAATATTGTCAGTGAAAATGGGTGAATATTGTTCGTCTTGACACTGACAGCAAACATTCTCACCGTTATATTCTTATGTTTAAGTTGTTCCGAGGACCCTCGACTCCAACTACTTGCTCTCGATAATATTATAGAGCTTTTACCGCTATTCGATGTGTTTTTACAAAATAGATTCTATCCTTACTAATTTAATAAACGGGGAAATTTTTGTTTGTCTGTGTTATACTTGTTTCTGCAATAGGAACATACATAAGTCACGTCTTAATCCCTTACGGGATAGACAGAGCCCAAGGTAAAAAGAGACCCAAAAGCCACGCTTAGCATGATTTTCTCGAATTTTTGAACAATAAATAAATCGTTTCCTAAATAATGATAAGGTTGCTTTTTATGCCAGTAGAATTAATTAAGAAAAACTACTACTCATGGAAAATAGACGAAGTCGCGAGCAACAGTTAAACATGCAATTTTTAACGATTTCCAAATTTTATTCTACTCGTTTATTGGCGTGAATAATTTGTACTTACATCCAGCCATATTACCTAAAATTAAAATTATATGCAGCTTTTTTGTCTCTAAGCTTAAGTTGTGGGTGGATGGACCGACGGAAGGACAAAGGGAAACTATAAGTGTGGACATTATTATCATACACTACATACGTACACATACACAAATCACGTCTGTATACCTTACGGGGTATACAGACCCTATGGTAACAGGACCTAAGGCCACGTTTAGTATGATTGAGGATGCATAGGTGGAAGGGGAATCAAAATAGTGGTAACCTCAAAACCAAGCCGCATCGCCTATAACATGATTCCTAAGATGTTTGCCCTTTCCCTCGATGGGTTATCATTTACTAAGCTATAGGTAACTTTAACACTGCACCGTAATAGTTATGATTTTGAATGAGAATTAAATCATTACTTTGCTCGAATTGTAGCTGTAATATTCAATAAAATACAACTGATCCCGTCCGTTATTTGAATTCCTTTCACTTTTTACATATTCTCGAGAAATGTATAAGACTTTGGTGTTTCATAACAGGACTGTGGAACATTCTAAATTTAGTAACGTAATGATGAATTTCAAAAATGCTAATATTAACGGTGCTGAGGAAGTACAAGACCATGTTAATTTTGATCTTAAAAACTAAACGTTTTAATCTCTAGTGCTTACAGAACAATTTGGCAAATAAATGTGATTAGTGTCCACATGAATCACTGTTATTGTACACGATATCCCAAGAGCTAGTACACAATTTAAAGAAAGCGTAACAATATGTTTATTATTATTCTAAACACAAAACACGTACCTGGCTGAGGGTCAGAAGATGATATTGAAATTTCAGGTTACAAGCATTTGACAATGTAAAGTGTAAAACCCAACTAAATTATCTGGCTTGCTTATTTTGTTACTCCTCATGTATTAAATCTAAATGTGTAAAAAATTACTTTGGTACCGCAAGATCATTGTCTAAAAAAGAAGCATACCTATATCGCGCATAATTCTACAGTGTCATGGTGAACATGACATCGAGAAACTAGTGAGTAGCAGTAGCTATGTACATTGCAGCATTAAGCTAGCTTGCACTACTCCTTGCCCTTCTATGATCCTACTTGACGTAGTAATATAAGCTGTGCTACTAATTCTACTAGGTACATTTTTTTCTTCAACCAAAACTGTGTTGTTGTATTTAAATATCATAAAATGAAGATAAATATCTACATACATACATACACATGCACAAATCACGTCTTTATCCCTTACGGGGTAGACAGAGCCTAAGATAACAAGACCTACAGGCCATGTTTAGCTAGATTGTGGGCGTATAGGTGGAAAAAGGAATAAAAATAGTGATGGGTTGCTAGCCGCATCGCCTATAAAATAATTCCTAATAATTACGCCCATTCCCTCTATATCTACATCTAAATATCTATATCTACGCTGTGTCAAATACCTACTCTAAAACGTATGTGACAGCTCTTGTACTATAATTATAATGTTTTACAGCTAAGAAACTTCATAACTTAACTTAAGGACAACTCCTCCGTTGCAATATATGGAGCGTTATAATTCAAAAAGCATACCCCGTTTTCCCTTAACATCGCGACAGTAATACTGAAAGACCGTTTAATGCCGGCGCCGGCGCCGTTCTCGATAACCGAATCGATGTGGACCATTACCGAAAACAGGAATAAGCAAGAATGCACGGAATGTACCAGCTATTAATTGTGTGGCGGATGTTGTGTCGCGAATTTTACTGTATTAAACGGAAAGGTCCTAAGTCTCCAACCGGTTGGGGTTTCGTATCGCGAAAGAAAAATACGAGAGCCTCATTTGATTAGCAAGTTGGTACCAAAACAAAGTGACGAGGAACAATTTACATATTTACACCTAATAACTTGCCCCAAACTAAGTAAAGCTAGAACAAATACGATACAGAACAATACAAATATTATTTTTAAACACCACAAATCAGTACAATGAGATTTAAAAATAAAAAGACAAGATAGACAATACGCGGTCATAGCAGGGTACTATGGGCAATAGATTAGTACAATTTTCCGAGGGATGCCCTCGCGTGTGTGTATAACGGATGACTCGGTACAAACATTATTGTATTCATCATAGAAATGTCCCGACTGGGAATCAAACTTGGAAACTCTAGATTCATACTCGGCGTCACTAACCTCTATGTTATCCGGTATGAGTTGCATGTATTTTCACAGCATTTTCCCGGTTTCATAATTATAGTTCTCATTTTAACTTTGTAATTAGAAACGCTAACGTTTTATACATTTAAGTGATTCGTTTTTGTTTTTGATTACGATCGATTTGTTGAGTACCTAATAAATATGTACTTGAATATTGGAGAAGAAAAAATATCCAGTACTTACATGACGCAAGGAAGCAGTTTCTAAAAACTATTATGTGGACAGGCTTCGCTTGGCCAAATTCGTAATTTAAAAAACTATTGAACCAAATAATCCAATACTACGGCACCGTTCACGCGATTCCGAATCGCACCCGCCATCTTTTTACACAGACGTAAGACCCTTTTCTTCTGCGCGGAAACATTGGCGTCATGCGCAGGCGCCGGCGCGGAGAGCGAGGCGTCGCGTGCGCCTAAATATCACGTTGAAAGGCTTGTTACATACTCCCAATGCAGTGGAAATCATTTGCCATTTTGGTTCCGTTTGGACTAAATGTTTTTGCGTGGATGTAAGCGTGTTAATGCTATTGCGTAATGCACTTACTGAATATTATTCAGTTAGGTCCTACTTTTTAATAAAGTCAACGTTATAGTGACGGGTTGTTATAAAACTATATCTGTAAGTTTCTTCCATGCTGGTCTGGGAGTAAAAAAAAACATAGAATGTACCAGTTGCTTCTCCTCCCGCGCAGATGGTAAAAGTCCATCGAGGGAATGGGCGTAGGAATCATATAGGCGATGCGGCTAGCTACCCATCACTATTTTGATTCCCCTTTCCACCTATATCTATACGCCCACAATCATGCTAAGCGTGGCCTTTGGGTCTTGTCACCTTAGGCTCTGTCTACCCCGTAAGGGAGGACGACGTGATTTATGTATGTATGTATGTAAGTTTACTGTTGAATGTGACGCCTTAGGGCCTATGTAAAAGTAAATACTTGATAGATCGGAAAGGAAGCGCTTGAAGGAGGCCTACACCAAAAACTTGGTAGAAAAAGGCTAGGGAGAAGAAGAAGAAAAGAAAAGCTTTATGAATTTCAACTGACTTCAAAAAGAAAGTGTGGCGCTTCTACGAGTCCACCCCCTTGCAAAAAAATCGGACACCAATGGTTTTCAGATTTTTAGGCATTAAAGCTTAAAAAGTAAGCACGTGAAATACAAAAACCATAAGTGCCCGTTTTTTTTGCAAGGGGGTGTATATAAAGCCTTGTAGATTAAGGGCCTGTTTAGTGTCTGTCAAATATCTATAATACCAAAAAATATTTAAATAGGCTCTAATATTTTTTAATCAACGCTTGCTTTTAATGGAACCAAAATAAAGGTTCGTTTTGTATGGAACCTTATATGGAAAGTGACCCGTTGTTTCTGCTCGTCAGTGCATTTGATAAGGAATGTATTTCAAGGTAACATCGTGATTAATATATATGTTTGAGAGGTAGTATGTCCTCACACTGTTAACACCATAATACCGCATGCCGTCATTCGCCAGGCGAGACAGCCACAAGGTGGCTTCTGTGGACCCCTTTTCAATTTCCACATTCCATTCCTCAATCATAGCAAACAAATAATATGCAGATTTGTCAGAATCGTCCGACATAACATCTTCATTTTAAGAACAACCGAATCGAAATTTGATAATTTTATTAACTTCAGAATCACTTAACTTTGTTGATCTAAATTGAGATTATTGCTCTGGGAGGTCATTGTTTTAAAACTTCGCAAAAAATTGTTTGTTATTGATACGCTTAAAAAGAACTCTGAGATTTAAAATTGGCGCTTAATCAAATTTGCTGGCAAAGTATCCGCATTACAATTAAAAAAGTTGAAGGCACGAGACAACTGAACAAAAACGACCTTTTCAAAATAATTCGTTTCATATTCACGATTATCTTTCATTGTTGTATTTCTCTGCACTGTCACTGAATCACATTAAGTCTTATACGGCCGGTTAAAGGGCGGTCGTGACGACATATATTTTTGCTATTTAAATACAATAAAGGTTACTTCCAGATGTTTCGATTCGTGAGGCGTTTAGAATCAGGAAACATAAAAAATAAAAAAGGTCGTGCTACCCAAACCTGTTACACATTCTTGGTTTTAAATATCTTTGTCACTGAAGTCACTGGCCTCAAGGTATTTAAGTGTTCTGATTATTGTTGATTTTTCACTTTATTTTTCTTCATCTTTTATCCGCTTTTAAGTTCAGTTAGTACAATAACAAACTTTTTCCTCCTACCCTCTTGTGTGCTGTGAGTATTTCCAAACAAAACTTTGTGTTTCCAATCTTCTTTTAGAGTACCTATTTTTTCATTGTAGAGCGAATTAAATAATTTAAATAATGAGATCTTGAACGTGCTGATACAAGAAAAAAATGGTAAACTTTACTTTCGTTCTGACATCGAAAAAGATTCAAGTTTTAAAATAGTTCCGGGTTGAAATACTATACATAATCAATAAAAACTTATCCCCTTAATCATCCGTATTAATAATGATTACACGTATCGTTTCACAATACTCCATCTATAATAAAGCAATTATTTTTGTAAAAAGCTTAACAGTAGCATTAAAATTCTTTAGTGAGGTCATACATTGTTGCCTCTTAGGGATTACTAACATTGAAATTGTAGGAAGAACCATCCGTAAACAAGCATTTGAAATGTTCTGCGACCTCGAGCAGTGTTCCGTTTTGAACACTAGTCATGTCAGTTACGAGAATTATGCATTACAACATTTATTGACGCCCATAACGATATGGATGCGAAATGTCGAACGCGATAGAATCTGTTCGATGCAGGTTACGTTTTGACGTAATTATTGGTAACAGATGAGGCTATAGTGGCAATTGATATGAGAGGATATTTTTTGAAACGTCTGTTGACTATTCATCACATGCTAACCCAGCCGCACATAGGTTACGAGAAGGACAGCTGCAGCTCCCACAAGTAATGTGAATACTCAAAGACAGACTCGCAATTGCGATACAACGCGGGAATGCTGCCTGCGGGAATGGTTTTAATTTTTAACCTAAGTTTTATTTTATTAAGTTATTTTTAAGGTAGAATTAGTTTATGTTTTAACTAATATTTTTGTAATCATTTACAAAATAAAATACACCTTTATTATATTAAACTTTAATATTTCGCAAATGTGAATACACTAGGCTAGAAAATCTGTCTGTCGACGAATTCTTCATTCCAATTCATAATTTCATGAAGGAATTTCATTAAAAAAGAGTAATGGTACTAGTATTCCGTGGTTTTTTGATAATGATTGTATGTTTACTTAAAGTAGGTAGCAGTGTGAACACTAGATACTTATCTGTTTAACAGTGACAAGACTAAGTAATTTTCAACGTTTCAAAGGCATGTGACGGATAGTATTTATTTATATCAAAAAAACGTTCACGGCGCAAGCCGTTGGAAGGTTTTGTGTGGTAAAAACACCGCTAGATTCACTTCTTATTAAATAACATGATCGTTAGAACATTTATACTAAGCCGCTACTCAGTAATAGTAGGTAGGTAGGTATGGCCGCTAAACCTAGAGGTAAGCAAAATATACTTATAAAATGTAATTGAAGCTAACAGGTGAAGCTTATAAAAACTTAAAGTTTCATGACAGTATACTGTTATCTCTATTTTTCATTTTGTAAGTTTTTCCGTATAAGGATTTTATCAGTATTAATTTAGCTAAAACGGCGACGATCTCGTCTAGCCATCTTTATAAATGCTTCATATATTTCGTTCTAGTTTTAGCTTTCTTTCTTCTGAAGTGGAAGATAGGTACATCCTGCGATTTCTCTAAAGCGTCATCAACTTGAAGACTGCTCAAACGAAGCGATTATAGTTAAATAGTTATAGTTTGGTTGGTATAACTGTACGATACGAGATAGTTCTACTAGAGTTTTACCGCTATCAGTACCATCTGTCTCATATTATACTGGAAAAATTGCGACACTGCATTTTATAAAATGATACTGCTACCGACTCCTTGCTTTAAGGCTCTGTGTTTGATACTGTTTCACTATTTATACTTTTTTATTATTGCGTTGCCTAATTGCACATCACTACATAGTATAAAATAAAGTCGCTTTTTCTGTCCTCATGTCCCGATGTATGCTTATATCTTCAAAACTACACCACGGATTTTGATGCGGTTTTTTTTAATAGATAGGGTGATTCAAGAGGAAGGTTTTTATGTATAATTCTACGCAGACAAAATCGCGGGCAGAAGCTAGTGAATAATAAACATGAGCCTGTCAAAAGAAAAATATGTTTTTTTGCAACGAATTTTAAATCAACTGTCCGCGTAACGGACAGATACAACATGCTTACGGTAGGCACAATATTGATTTACTTATTAAAATTTTGAGTTTAAATTAGCTAATTTCGGCAACATAATGGTATTTGGCACTAACAGCGGCTGATACGCTAGTAAAACTTCATCAACAAAGGATGAACAGTTTTGATTCTGAACATTATCCAACTTTGTCTGCGTCTCGTTTTCCGGGATAGGTAGCATGTAGTTTTGTTATAACCTATTATTGCCATTAGTGTACACACACATACACTAATCACGTCATTATCCCTAACGGGGTAGACGAAGCCTAAGATAACAAGACCTACAGGCCCCAATACAAAATAAAGTTATCTTTGATTAGAAAAGGTTTGGTATTATACATACGGTAAAACTTAAATTGTATGTCACGAAACGACGCTTTTGTGCCTGTGACCTCCAGCAAGATCCCAATTCTGGGACTTTAAGAGCTAGGTATTAAACGCGATGTTATCCGTTCAAATTAGTTTCATTCCAGCACTAAACTTTATAAAAATACTGTGTTTCGTGTGACACGGGCGACGGGCCTTGGCGGCCACTCAGCGGTCTCGAGGACGGAGCGAAGGTCGCATTCCAGTGGGTCACTATAACTTTTCAGATACTCCAACTCTTGCGTGAGGACGACCGGATAGCCTAGTGGTAGTGACCCTGACTATGAAGCTAGAGGTCCTGGGTTCGAATCCCGGTAGGGGCAGACAGTTGTATGATGAATACGAATGCTTGTGCCCGAGTCATGGATGTTGTATGTATTTAAGTATGTATTTATCTACATTATATAAGTATGTTTATCCGTTGCCTAGTACCTATAGTACAAGCTTTGCTTAGTTTGGGGCTGGGTCAATCGGTGTAATTTGTCCCAAGATATTTATTTATTTATTTTATTTATTTAAAAAACAATAAGCATCAAAGCGTCTAATCTATACGTACTCGTATACTTAACTTTACTGTAGAGCTATTTAAGTCAAATTAAGCCTTTGATTGTGAGTCTAGATTTGACTAGTATTTAATAAGCAAACAAGCTTCGCAAGGGTGCAATAATACGCCATATTTACAAACAAAACTTGACAAATTATACGCCTAAATCTTCCTCATAAATCACTATGAAAACAGTATACAAATCCATTCAAGAGTTTTTGAGTTTATCGCGTCAGACTGATAGAAAGACGCGACGGAGGACTCTATTTTATAATGGGTAGCTATAATAATAACTATGAGTGTAACAGAACGTGTTAAATAAATTTCAAAGTTGTCTTGTTAAAATCGTAGTTTGTTTGGTGGGAAAAAATATTCTTGAATTTTCATAATGTGTTTTATTATTACGTAGTTTTAGACCGTAGCGACGATATTGCTATCAATTTGAACGCAAACAAATAAAACTGACAAGATAGATATAATGAACGCCATTTAAATTCGTTCTTTGGCAAAATAGGACTCGTAAATGGATGTAAATCGTATAAATTACTCTAGATATTGACATGGGAAACCTTGGTTGATGTATTTTTGTTGATACCCTGCTGCTCACGGGACATCTGAACAGCACTTAAATAACTAATTTTTTGTTCATTGAAATGGACCTCCGCAAAGTAACGCCTGATTCAATAAAATACTTAAATAAAGCAAAAATACTAGTTTGATGCTTTGCCCATGTAGTAGTAATAATATTACAATACTAGCTACCAAGAAAATTAATGATCTATATTATCTTGTCTGCTGTGTAATAAATGATTGGACTGTGCTAAAAGACGAAATCTTTATGCTTTCGAAGATTTGACCCTTCAAAAATAAATGCTGTACATACACACCTACTTTTTTACCTACTTTTATTCGATAAAGGTGTCAATTGTTATGAGAAACGAACCAAGATAAAACATTCTTTTATGATGAGGTGAAAGGTAATCAAACATTGAAATAATCTCAGCAAACAATTCTTTGACCGACTTCCTAAATTTATGCGCCACCCATAAAATTTAAAAGCGATATAAAGTTAACAAATCCTCACTCCAAAATTATTGACGCGTGACGATATGCTGAGAGGCATTTTTATACAGAAAAAAGTACTTAGCCTTATTTATTTGGAAGTTAAAGGTAACAAGGACTTAAGGACTTTCTTTTTTTTCGATGATTCACTTTCAACGTTGCCATAATTGAAGTCAATGTTATGGTTTCGTCCTCGGATTAAACGTGTAGGTAGTTTTAAATAGGTTCGCTGTCCGTATTTTTATTTTATCGGTATTGTAAAAGCTTCGTGTGCTCGGTTTGCCAAATTTCATTAACTCTCGATTTCATCCATTGTTTGTAAGCGTTAACGCTACAAAGTTTAACAAAAGTTAGAAATATTTCACGTGACATTTTCCGTATCAAACGTGTTTTATAGTTTACTAGCTGTTGCCCGCGACTTCGTCTGCAAAGAATTCGTTTATCGCTATCCCGCGGGAACTACGCAATTTTCAGGGATAAAAAGTAGCCTATGTATTGTTTCAGACCATAATCTATCTCTGTTACAAATTTCATCGAGATCCGTAACAAACATCCGTACATCCTCACAAACTTTCGCATTTGTGATATTAGTAGGACTTGAAGTGATAAAATAGAAAAACATTGCATCTTCAAGACTAGATTGGACTGAAAATGTAACATAAGAAGATCCTCAAGACAAAATAAAGAAAATACCCTGTTTAAGTTAGGCACAGGAACAGCTTAGGGAACAGGGTGCCAACTGAATCCAAACAGCCTTTGGAGGAGTATTGCACCAGAGGGGTTCTTGCAGACTGAAAACTGGGAATTAAACGCGCTTAATTTTATAATTAAATAATATAAAGAAAGAACAAAGAAAGAAAAAGACATAATTCTCTTTTGAAAGACACAAATACCGCATACACACATTTTCCAAAAATGAAATGAAAATAGATCTTCAGTGTATCTAAAATTTAAAATACTATTAACCTACTTGTACTACATTATCATCATCATCATCATCATCATCATCAACCCGTGTCAGTCCACTGCTGTGTCCACTCTGCCATTGGGCGCAAACTAAATATCAACGTTAAATTAAGTATCTCTATGTGATTCGATTTCACTGCATAAAAAAGGCCGCTTGTGATGAAATTCACTTTATTGCTTAAATAGAGGTACACAGAACAGAAGCGGAACTAAATCCACCAAAATTTTGGGTGGGTATTATGTAAGTTCGCTGTAACTTTGCTCGGCGCCAATCCGAAATATTATAAAATTTAAAGCGAGACAAATCCGAGTGTAATTATTTCACGGCAAGCCCAGCATCTGTCGCAGGAAACTACCGTCACGCACTTCCGACGCTGGCAGCTTTAGCATATTGTTTAACTAACTAACGGAGGCTTTGCTTTTTCAGTACAATTTAAAATTAAGCTAGGGAGACGGTGAAAAAAATATTGATGCATTGATGTATTCCTCAAATTTTGTTTAAAATAGTATTGTACGTAAATTCAGTGAGGCTCAATTATAGGCAATAATAATAAAAGTTATTTTTTCCGTTTGTTCCAATCTTTTACGGCTTTGAATTTTATTGAATATCTTCCTTATACATTCAATTACGTATTTCAAACGATTTTCGCCACCTACCTATTGAATATTTTTTCAACAAGCCTATTAACTTTTCCTTTTATTGTTATAATGATGAGGCTAGAGGGATATCCGTATTAACATGGTAATTGTGTGTCAGTAAAACCAGTGAACAAATTTTGATAAAATTTGACATGGTGTTATTAATCTGCACTTTTAATTTTTATTTTCGATCTAAGAAAATGGCAGATTTCGTGCGGGATAGCAAAAACAAATTCCGCGCTTACGAAGTCGCGGGTAAAGCTTGTTATGCAATATTTAGCGACAGTGTTGTACAGTAAGCCATTTCTTATCTTGCATTCCTTGGATGTCCCAACTTTACGGTTCTATATTACGTTTAAATGACAAAGTACTAGGTATTATACTCACTTTATTATTATTCACGGTATTAGGACATGGACTCTCAAACCCACTGAAAGTAAGGACGTAGTTTCTGTTTCCCTCGCACGCATGTCGCGCATACGATGCGTAGTATAGTTTTATATTCAGCATGTCTTTGTTAGGCTGGTTAAATCATTTCTCGGAAATCTTTATTTACCTTTATTAAAACGGGATTGAAAATAACACGGGTAATTATTGATTTTGGGAAAATGATCTAACCACTCCTTTATCGTTTACAGAATTCCGCCCTTACTTTGTATTTGGTTGGAACAGTATTTTTGAACTGAATGCTCTTTATTTTCCTGCTTCACAAAGTAACCTAGCTTATCGATTAATTCAAAGATTTAACGAATGTTTTTTTCTGATTTGTATGCGTCAGCGCTTAATACCTTTATGAAGCATTTCAATGCAATCATTTAGGGTTTTATTACTTTTTACCGATATTTCGTCGTTATACTGTTCATCGAGACATTCTGAGTCATTTTACAACGTCAACCGTAAATGTATTTAGGCGTGAATACTAATATTTTCTTAAAATTTTTAGTGGAAAAGGTGGGCGTTTTTATATGGAAATAAAAATAAGCAATAATACTGCGACTACGACAAGCCTTGCCTCCTAAATTGAAGTGTTTCTGTAAGAGTCAGTCCTTGTAAAGGTTTCGGCGTTGCACGACATTCTTTTGTTCAGACAATTGTTGGTTCATTATGACGTTGCTGTTTTTGTTTCTAAGCCATATGGAATAATATTATGGCCTGACTAACCCATGGGGTGAATGAAAATATAATTTACCGAGTACCATTTACTCTGCGGGGGCGATGAACATTATCTAATAGTTTGTTGTTACATAACAATGCCAAGGCAATGTCAAGTAAAAAATTGTTTGGCAACCGCTCGGCTTCGTCAGTAAGCCAAACTTTGGTGTCGATGTCATTAGTAAGGTATCTATAAAAGTCGTAAACTAAACTTTCTTAGTTAAATGATTCACTGAAGCCTCGATTGAATCACTGTTTAGATAATTTATTGTTACTTTTAACAGCCATAGAATAAATCTTAAAAAGGAAACTGGCATGAGTCTCTGACAATCAAAACAAGGCACAGGTAAATATACAAAATAAATTAATTATATCATGGGACATGTGATACACCTATTGGTGACCACCTACACTTAGCGAAGCTTGTACTTTGGGTAACTTGCAATAGATAATTATCATTACATAGTATAAAACAAAGACGCTTTCCGCTGTCTGTCCCTATGTATTCTTAGATCATTAAAACTACGCAACGGAAAATGATGCGGTTTTTAATAGATAAAGTGATTCAAGGGTAAGATTTATATGTATGTATAATTCTACGCAGGCGAAGTCACGGGCCGAAGCTAGTACTAATAATATAAATAAATATTAAATATCAAAGATCTGGGAACAAACATACATATTATTTGATACTGGTCTGGGAACTTCCATGCTGGTCTTGGAAGCATAAAAAAACATAGAATTTATCAATTGCTTCTCTTCTTGCGCAGATTGTAAAAGCCCATCGAGAAAATGGGCGAAAATCTTAGGAATCGTATTTTAGACGCTGCGGCTAGGAACCTATCACTATTTTGATTCCCTTTTCCACCTGTACACCCAGAATCATGCTAAACGTGGCCTTTAGGTCTTCTTACCTAAGGCTCTGTCTACCCCGTAAGGGCTACAGACGTGATTTGTGCATGTGTACGTATGTAGTAAATGATAATTATGTCCACACTTATGTTTCCCTTTGTCCTTCCGTTGGTCCATCCACCCACAACTTAGCTTAGAGACTAGAAAGCCTTGTTACCTTAGACTCCGTCTTCCCCGTAAGGGATAAAAACGTGATTTATTTATGAATGAATGTACTTATACATAATATCTGCCCCCACTGAGATTCGAACCCGATACATCAAGTTTCGCAGTCAGGTTGCCTCTAGGATATCCGGTTGTCAAACAACATCGGCCCATCACCCGATAAATTATATTAAAACGTGTGTAACCCGGCGTTTTGCATTTATTGAATAAATTATTACTTTCCCCGCGGTGACGCGCCGCGTGACGTTTGTAGGGACTTATTGAAACTACTCTTGCGCAACCTACAAACCATATTAACATTGAAAAAGAAATCAACGAGTTCCCAAAACATCATTATGTGCCTACTTACATAATGTTGTTTTGGGAACTCGTTGATTTCTTAATTAGTTAATTATAAAAATATACAACCTTAGAGTACGTTTAAGACCCGGAATTGCCAAGTTTTAGGTCGAACCATGGAATAGGTACCTATCTAAACTTGTACTTACCATGGTCTTTTTAGAAAAAATAAAGTAAATTAAAATGAAAAACAATTACTATCACGACATAAACAAAAAGACGTAAAGTTAATAAGAGATGAACAAAGAGGAACAACAAACATTCATAGATTTAAAACATAATAATTATCTGCCCCGATTGAGATTCGAACCCGGTACCTTAAGCTTTCCAGTCAGGTTACTACTAGGCTACCCGGTCATCAAACAACTTCGGACCGTTATCCGATATAATTAGTTAATTTGCATTAATTGAATAAATTATTAGTTCCCCGTGGTGATGCCTGGCGTCACGTTTGTAGGGACTTTCTGAAACTACTCTTGCGCAACCTACAAAACATATTAACATTGAAAAAGAAATCAACGAGTTCACAAAACAACATTATGTAAGTAATATAGTATACAATTAAATACTAAAGTAGGGTTAAGACCCGGAACTACCAAGTTTTAAGACGAACCATGGAAAATGTATCTGAGCTTGTATCGGTCTTTTTAGAAAAAATAAAGTAAATAAAAAACAAAATATTATCACAGAAAGACGTAAAGTTAAGAACAGATTCAAGACAAAGGGGAAGATACCAATGAAAATACACTTGGCGTACGTAATACGGAACGGGATACGTTAAAAGTATAACTATGATGGCTGCGTCCTATAAGGTGAAGTACCTTTTCGGAGTGTGACGTTGGTTGCATGTGTAACAGTTGTGCTCATTAAACTTTGATAATGATCCCGTAGAGGGAACGAAATGCGTCAGTGTTTATGTGGCGTAAGGGATAGTTAAGTTTGTGGGATTTATGTGTGTTTTATTGGCAATAGTGGAGGGAGGGTTGCATGAAAAACATATATATTTCACACAGGCTTAGTTATCTTGCACGTGAGTAGCGGAGCTAGGTAAAATTTTCTGTTCAGTGAAGTACCTAGTTCAATGATTTTGGTCATACTGACTTCGACTGTTAGGTACAGCACCACTCCTGTTGTTCTGTCGGATTTTTAATTTAATATAAAAAAACCGGTCAAGTGCGAGCCAGATTCCTTTTAGAACACAAAGTATTTTTTTTTCAGGACAAGCAGACAGACACATGGACAACATAGGGGTCCTAAATAAGAATACCTTTTTTCCTTTGAGTTACGGAACTCCAAAATAGGTATAAGTCAGCCTTTGCCTCCCAGGATTATCATTAATTCAGTTTTGAAAATCTAAACTCATATATCCACGTAAGTATTTTTCTGTTACTGTGGATGGTCTCAGCATTGCAGCGCTTAAGGTATCACATATCATATCTGACACATCAAATCATCTACGTACACCTTTCCATTACTTTATGAAAGGAATTGAACGTCACTGGCGTTAAGGAGTTGGTCAATTAAGATAATCTTGATCGTACTGGATTACCCGTTTGTAAGGTGCGTTTATATTTAAACAAGCTATATAAAATCTTAAAATAAAACTGATAAGTTCAGAGGTAATCGGGATATGAAACTTTTATGACCTTGATGGGCATATGGCTCCTGTTAAAATCAAGTTTTATTTTTAAATTTCTGAAAAGGTTATTAGAATCACGTACTCTAAAAGAGTCAGGAATATTAATGGACTTTTATGGTCATATGTTTTAGGTTTGGAACGATGAAATCTTATTTTAATATAGTGAGTCAGTTTTACTAAGATGATCCAAATTTAAGATAGGGGTCACTGGCGCGTTTTAGAAGAGGCCTACTCCCAACAGTGGACTTACGCAGAATGACAGGGATCAGGGGATTGGATAATACTCTTTTATAGTTGTGTTTGTTACTGTTTAAACAAGTTTTGTATAAAAACAAATAAAAAAAAATAATTTCAGCAGGGGTGAAGCCCCGGGCAACAGCTAGTATTTCATAATTATCATTTTAACTTTTTTGATACAAAGACCCCCTATGCTTATAAAGGAACCTGAATTTCAAAATGAGATAGTGTTAAGACAACTAAGACTTTGAACCTAGTTACCGACACGAATTTAGTTCCCGGAATTGTAGTCTTAACAAAGTAATATTCATATTGGCTGATTCATCCGAGTTCCGACTTCGGGGGAAATGATAAGAACAGGTAAAACAACACATTGGATGAAGTCTTCATTTTCAAATTCCACATTAAATGTAAATATTTATGGAGTTACTATATTAATGAACACTATCAATCCGTTCCATTGCTAGGCACAAGCCTCCTCCCAAAATGAGAGGGTTTAGACTGTAATTCTTACGTAACCCTAATGCAGGGAACTTAGCACAAAAGTCCTAGCGATGTTTTCATTTACGAAAAAGCCCACACTCGTAGTAGAATTAAAACTGAAATTTCAAAAGCTCACGCTAGATACCGTTTTATCTTGCCTAGACTCCCTTTTTCTTTAATTATATTTTAAGAAACCATCATCGTATTAACGTTTCATCTTGTGTTATAAGTTTACGAGTGTTCATTACTGAAATATAGGTGCTCCAGTAAAGACAAAGTATAAGCTTCAAAGTGGAATGATTGTAGCCCACGTAACGCCCGAGGCAAAGATGTCTTCACTAGACCGCACATTTTCGTTGGATCTTCCATTTTTATCTTCCGGTCCTACTCACAATTTTATTTTCTGATGGAATTGATCCTTATCCCGCATTTGCCACTGTGTCTTGAATGTTAAATGTTAGGATAGAGGGCTAGCACGTGAGATTTATCATCAAATAAAAAGCTTTAAGGATTCATAAGTCAAAATCTGAAAATTAATCGTTTATCGTGTTATTGTCTGTGTATTTTTAGGGTTCCGTAGCCAAAGGCTAGCCAACGGTGCTGTATAATTAAGTCTCCGTTGTCTATCCAGCTGTCCACTCGTCTGTATCTTTTGTGCTGTAATAGGTAGACGCTTATGATTTTTTACTAAGTACGTAATACAATAGATACAAAATAGAATTACAGAGGTAATTACCGTTGAAAACATATTTTACACAGATAGTCAGTTTTTGCTTAATTTCGATACCTAGGTGGTAAATTGGCAGTCTTTAGACTTTTACAGATTGTTTAATTGGAAACTAAAAAAAAAACTAAATAAAGTTTAAAAATGTAAGAGGTCCGGTCCGAGTTTGCGATCCGACTCTCTCTTGGCCGGTTTTCAATTATTGTTTTAGGCTGAATTAATACTGGACACTTCTTTTATATCAGTGCTAATGTCAGCAAAAATTAGAAAGACAATGCTAATTGAACGATACCTACAAGCAAAATATTTTGATAGAACTAGGTACTTCTTAATGTAAGATACGTTTTGGTGTTATGATAACGGTTCTTAGTACGAGTGTTGACTTAAAGTTCATTATAAAGTAACACGTAGCTAATATAAAGCAGACGAACTAGTTATCGCATAAACAAACACAAGATAATAACTTAATTATGTTTATTGACCCGCCACCGTCGCCGGCGCCATGATAATCACAATTTCTGCGTCACCAACCATTTTACGGAAACAATATAATTACAAATTCAACTAAATTCCGATGACAAATAAACAGAAACAATGTATTCCATGAATACACGTCAATATTTGTATCAAATTCTTGCCGCAGACGTAAACACATTTGATCTGAATTAATAAAATATCTCGAATAATAAAGCCGTTACGAGGTGTTCGAAAGAATTTTGGCGATCAGTAATGTATGCGCTAGAATTTTGATGACGTCCTGTGTTTGTATAAAAACAGTTTTATACATGCATGATGCTGACGTTTCAGATTTTAATTAAATCCTGATACGCAAAAGTGAAATACGGCTAATTTACGAATATGCAGCTTCGATATTGTTTGAGAAAAAAATGTAATGTTTTTTTCTTGGGATGGTTGGGACTCTATTAGAAAAGCTCACAAGTGCAAAGAGGGTAGTTTTATTCCTTCGACGGCCGTGCCGAATAACCGGGCTGCAAGATCGCTAGCGCACTAGTTCTTGGGATATCCGTCCGAACGCAACTTGACAATGAAATATGTCGGATATACCTAGACTACAAAATATACTATAACAATAAAATATAATAAAATATGTATTAGCAGTACCAAATAAAAGTTCTATCTATCTATCTTCTATGTACCTACTAAAAACATGAGTGACCCGTGTATCTTTTTCTATTTTAATAATAAAATTGTGTCTGCATCTTATGGCAGTTTAACACCAAAAATTACTTAAAACGTGTTCTAAGAAAAGATAAATAAAATTTAATCATTTAATTTTAAGAATCGTATCCTTTGCCTAAAAGCCCTAATAAATTCAAATACTAAATTGAGGAAAATTATATTGTCTATTTATTCTAATATCGCCGAGAACAAAATCTTTTACGGCTTATTAAACGATGCTGCTAACTTAAAATTGAGCTTGGCACAAGTACTACAAGGTATTAAAACTACTTACTTTAATTCTACGTTAACAAATTTTAAATACCTATCTTTTGACAGCATTCTTTCAAACTCGAGGGAGCGTGAAATATTCAATCATTCTACAGAATCAGTAGGTACACACAGCAAAGCGAATCGGTGAGCACCCTAGTTATCCAAGTGTGTCATTCTATACACACATCCGCACTTATCCGCTGCCTTATTACGCACACAACAAAATGCCACACACAAACACAACTATCTGTGCTAACTGTGTTTTCTGACTACCTTCACGCATAGTTATTCAAACCTGCTGGTATTTTGTTCAATGGAAGCATAATTTTGCCACCAGTATTATAAGCGTGGTGGCTCAGGTGTATTGACCTAGGGTTATGAAACCTAAAGAACCGGGTTCGAATCCTGCACAAGTGTATCTTTTTTGTTTTCAATTTTAAATTACTAATCTCAAAATAAACTCATGTTTACCTAAAACAAGAAAAAAAGGACGTAAAAGAATAAAACAATAAAATGCAATTATTGGTTCAAATTGTTTATTGCAACATTTAATTTTTATTGTATTAGCCTCTATTTATGTTATTATTATTATTACCAAAAGTAATTAAATTAGCTAAATAAAACTGCACACTTTTCCTTATAGAATAATATTCATAAAATAACACACACTTTAGAGGCCAGTATGATTTTATGTTTACTAAAAAGTCTTATGTCACTAACATAATAATTATCTTGCAAATTGAATACACAACCATAATAGGGCTATTTTTAAGATGACACATAATTAATATCTTAAATTCTGGTTTATTAGGTTTAAGTCTGATAAAGATGAACGAAACGTTTTATTTGCGGACGTGTAAGTCAGTGGTGAAATGAATAGACATGTTAAATGACAGCCATTAACAATAACATCATTTCACACTGGGTTATAATCTCCACTTTGAAGCGACTAAGCTACCTATCTCGATTTGGTTTGGATTTGGACACCAGGGCCCATCGATGAGATCCAACCCCATAGCCTAAAGTAACACTGCCACTCGTTCTGCACTGTAAAACATTACTGTGTTTATATATTTACTTAAGTTAATATATTTCGTCTTCATCACTAAAAATCACTACATTTGACTTTGATTGATGTAATAATCAAAGTCAAGATATTCACGAGCAAAGGTTTCTTGTATGCTGGTCCGTTAAAGCATGTTTTTTGCTGGTCTACGGCAATGCAATCCTGCAGCATGCAGATGGTTTCGCACAGGTTGCAACGTAGCATTGTGTCTTGTTGCTGTGAAATGGGTCACTAGCGGGTGCGGCAACTACATAATGTCCAAATCAAATGGCAGGAGATGAGGCTTCAGGTTTAGGCCCAGAACGAATATTTTTATCGTGCCCGAAGTCTGCGTAAGGGTGAATCCATAATGGCACAGTCTTCCGCTGCAAAATAAATGAAGTTTAAATAAAAACATTTTTCGTCAAAGAAAGTTGTTTAAAACATTACCGATAAAATAATAAGTCATTGTTTTTAACACCGTTTGTCTACTTACCCATATCAAAAAACGCCTAGCGATTCCTTATATAAATAGTTATATTGTTTTGCTCTTTTCAACAAAGATAAATGAAAATCCATGTTTTGCAAATCACAAGGTATTCGAAAGGCAAAATTAAACAGTTCGTAAGTATAACACACGGTTCATCCCGCAGCTAATAATGGCTGCCAGCGGTGACAGTTGTTTTGTTCACAAAATCATATTATTAGAAATTTGAGGGTAGAAAACACTTTATATTGTTTAAGACGATAACGACCAAAATAGCCATCAGCTAGCAACTTTTAAACTCCAGTAAAAAGAGTCATACCTATTAATAATTATATTAAAAGAAAACACAATGCGTTTGCGTTTTTAACATATTATATAAGAGTAAAATTAAACATACAATAGACTGCAACCACCATAAAATTAAATAGTTACGGAAAAAAATAAATTATAATTTCAACCTTATTTCAAAGCTCATAAAACAGCTATTTACACAAATTGCCATACAGTAGTCGCAGATTGAACATAATTCATACATTCACCATGTAACTTGCATACCTCGGTGGCCTAGCGGTCAAAGACAGGTCGAAGATTTGACTTCTGCTTTAGTGAACCGGGTTCGTATCCGAAGAAAACGGAATATAAAATAGTAATAATAAAATGACATTTTTGGATGTTATTTCGATGGCCGTGCTGGTTGTGAGGAATATTGCTTTGGAATTGGAATCTCAGACTTGTTGAGAAATAATAATATAACATCGTCGCATCAGTGAGATGGTAATTACTCTTCGCTAGTAATAATAGTTCAATGCGTGGGATTGCATAAATTTGAAGATTCAAGGTCGAAGGAAGCTTCGATTCGGTTCTCTCGCTTACACTGGGGATGACAATATCCAATGTAAGATTAGGTAAAATATTTTTAGGACAGTCTAAATAAAAAAAATACTTTTACATTATTTTTGTAGAAGTAACTGAAACCGGAGATATTGCATTTTCAGCCTTTGAGTGTGACACGATACCGGCGGGGATTATTTTCACTTAATTTGTAATTATTTTTTACTTAATTTATTATAAACTAACTTAAATAGTTGTAACTTTCTTCATTGTTATTTTATAGTTAGTTGTTGTTTATTCAATAAACAGGTAATTTACAGTGACATTGCTCATTCATCTTGTTGCTAAAAAATCTGTACTTAGGGGGTAGATTTTATGATCGAACTCACTCACACATTCACATGTCATAGATTCTACTTAACGTTCATGTCGATACTCAACACGCATAGACGTGTGCGTGGCTGTGCTAACCGCATTATTTTGCTGTGTGTACCTTATATTATTTGTCTTTTACAGTCCCACAATTTTGCTTGCTATTTTGAAAAAGGTAAAATACTTAGAAATTCAAAGGCTATTGACTTAAAACTTATCTAGGGCAGCTGGGTCAAACTGTGTGACCAAAATGAAAGTAAGTAAATATGTTGCTTGTTGAATGGTGTCCCAGCTAATGTCTAATGTTTCCTTATCAATCGACATTAATAATTTCACTGCGAAAGAAAGTGTGAGTAAGTGTCGTGCTTCGTCACGCTTTTAAAAGTCACTAAAACATGTTTGGATTGTAAAATCCCGTCATTAGGGAGTGCGGATACACAAGCTTATGCTAAACACTAATTTGTCAAATAAATCTTTACAAGGTCGCGAAGAAAGGAATGCAGTGAGAGTAGTATAATAAACCTAACATCTTCAACTGTTTGAAATTAGGAGCACTGATAAACAATATTCACCTTGGTGTAAGTTTAGCTGTGGAATCTGAGACGTAAATTGTTAGTAGCCAGTAATAACTCAAAAGCCCGGTTTAGACTTGCAAAAAAAATCCTTCCAGTTTCATTACATTTTCATGTGTGCGAATGGGATAGACATCGTTGACTCGGTGCCGCAATGTTATACAACATACAAGTTTTTTTTTTCAGCAAATATGTACTGGACTTTAGTTTCAGGCACGTGTTAAATTCTCAAGTTCTTTGAAACTTCATTTATGAAAAATTGCTGGAAAATAATAATTAAGATTTCGTGTCTAAGATTAGTTTAGTTTTAGTTGGACCAAATATTATCAAAATGGGTGAAACTGGGCTAAGTTAAACTAGGTTTAATAACTAAATAGAGATTTAATTATCTCCAGCATTGGCCATTACATTGATTGTTTTTTCTGAAACATGTTGAAATACAATGTTCCCTGCCACGTGATAATTAATATAAATAAATTTTGATAACGTATTCAGATAGGTATACCATAGTATATAAGTAAGCTTTTTATTGCAGACAAGAAAGAATACAGCAATAGACAATTGATACCTATAACAAAGGCGAACTTATCCCTAAAAAGGGATAAATTGCAGTTTAACTGAAAGAAAATATTCATTTAGCAATCAGCATGGATAAAATGTAATCTGAAAAACGCCTGTAATTAATTATTTGCATTATTGATATATTGAAAGATCTGAGATAGTTCTCACAAAAAAAGGGTCCAACATCAATGATTGAACGCTCACCTTTTCACGTCTCTATTTTCGTCGTATTTTTTTGCGTACGTAACTCAAGTTATGTGGTTAATTTTAATGTACTTAATAAATTTCCGAATTTGTTAAAATACAACAATAAATGAGACATTTTTAGTGTTATTGCATTCAGTCTACCGGATAAGGTAGCGTCATTCGACACCTGGACACGGCAACTCCAAAAATCGGACCAGTCAAAGGTGAATCACGTAATTGCAGCCCTTCCCACCCATTAAGGATTCGTGTAAATGACCAATATCCAAACCCCAATTGAAAACTCTCGAACAATACAGCTTTTAACACGATTCGCGCTCTCCAGCGATTTATTAGAGAATTTCTTTTAATATCATTTCGGAAGTTAATTGTATGGCACGGATAACCCCAATAAAGTGACTCGAATCAACAATGCTATGCAGAGATGATAAAAGTATGGGGAGTGGGCGCCTGTGTGTGTAAACGCACGCGTGACGCACACGCCGCGTGCGCTCGTGTTAGTGTTTCTGCAGAAGAGATGAGTTGATGTTGCAAATGTATAAAAAGCGAAGCGTCGATTTCGAAATCAACACAACGATTTGAAATTCTCTAAGGAGTGTACACACGGAGGAGCGGGTTGTGAATAAATATCCGCATTGTAGACAGTACTTACGGCTGCAGTGAATAAGTGATCTTTATAAGAACTGTAACGTGACGTGATTTTTTTTAAGCTGAAAAATTCCAAGTGAAGCAAGGATGCTCCCTTTAGTGGTAAATTGGATTAATTGGCTCACTTTAAATTAAGTTATTTTATTTTCGAATTATTTTAATTAATTTTAATTAAAAAGACCTTGAACCATATTTTTCGCTCTCATATTTTTCACATTCGTAATTTTTTTAAATAAGTAAGTACCTAACAAAAGTTTTGTATGACATTTTCTGAAATTTCTTTTACTTTTACAGTTCGTGGTTGGAATCTGCGCAGTGGCAGTCGTGGGCTCGCCTGTGAGCAGCGGCAGTTGGAATCCTGACAAATACGGTGGAGCTGGCAGGTAAATGTCAGCAGTCGTGAATATTCATTTAGCATTTGAAGAAGGATAGATGCACAAATATGGGGCTTATGACACTACTGACATTTAATTACCTACTTAGTTATTTGGTAGATGAACACTGAAATTGTTGCAGCGAAAAATGTCCAAATGTAATTTGACTGAATGGTTAATGGAGAAAATTTTGTTTTTCCTATGTCAAGGACTGCTTTAATTATAAGGCAATGTTGGCATAACGTTTCATTATAATATTTTTTAATTTTATTCATTACGACTAAAATGATATTTTTAAATTAAAGTCAAATAAGCGCTAGCTTGCATACTGAATACAAGGATATTAGAGATAATATTTTAACTGTATTCTTGCAATTAAATACAGGAACTTCAAAATAAATTAATTACATCTAAAAAATATTACAGGCTATGCGTGTTTTAAGAAAATTTATCTGTCTGTTCTAAAATAAAGAAAAACCTCTTTGACTATAAAGTTCTTCAACTGTATGTATGCACGATCACTTTTTCAGTAAATAAATAACAAGAAGCAGTAAAAACGCCAAAATAATAAACTTAAAACTAACTATACTTCTTTATTGTTACAGGTACAATCGGCCTAGGGACGAAGGCAAATACATCCACATACCCAATCCTTACATACACATCGACAACCCTTACGATGGTGGCTATGGGCCATACGCACACCAATACGAACCTTATGAAGGCGCAGAATCCGTAGACCAATACAAACTGATCCTGCAACCTGGTGATGACAACCCCTACTACAAGGAAGGATACTACAAGAACAACGGCATCAAAATCATAAGCCAGCAGCATAATTATGAAGAAGATAAATACGACTTCGAGTAAGTAACCTTTAGTAACTTATATTCAAAGAATCAAATAAAACTAGAAAGTTGTTCATACATACTCGTGTAGATAGGTACGTACATAAATCAAGCCTTTATCCCTTACGGGGTAAGTGTTCATAACTCACTTAAATAAATAAAATACCATAAAAATTTGTAAATACTGGTTAGGTACTTTTATAAGAAAACTATCCGTAAACATATAGGTGAGAAAAAAGTTAACATTTACTTATGTGATTGAAATTAAAAGCAATAAGAAAGACCAATGGATAACAAAGACTGTTAAAACGAATAACCGGGTTCGTTGGAAATCAGTGATTTCTAATTTTATTGTTAAATTGCGCGAGTGACAAGATAGATTTATTCCGTCGCGACTGAACTTGGCCTTACTCACTGAATGTCAATCTTATCATTGTCATTTGCATAGAAAAATAGTTGAGTGATTTATCGGTACGACAAATAAGGTAAATTAATTATTAAGCCTTACAAAATTAGGTTCTTTGAATACTAATTAATTACCTCACTGGACATGAATGAATTATTACATGCTTCAATTTGAAAGGCTGATTAAGTTTTCATTGCGGAAACAAACTTTCGTACACAAGTTGTAATCTTGACCTTTGAAAATTTAATGATTAAACAGTTCAAATGCAAATACAGGTCATTTGTAGATTCAGCCATGGCCAGATAGTCGAAGTAAGTCACTAAAGTATTGTTAAATTGTGCAATAAGATGTTTTTGAAGATGAGACGACTCGGACCACGGTCAAAGATCAAATCTATCTATGATAATTAACACCAAGAAATTGACATTATTGGGCGTGTATTATGCACATGATGAAGGTGAAGTGGGTATTTAACATTGTAAATTAAACTCAAACATTGGCAATGTGCCGCACGAGGATTAATGATACGCGAAAAATATAAAAATGACTTAATGTAAATTTATTTCAAAAGTGCCAGCAAATCCAACAATTATAGCTTAATAACATCCTTGGGCATAATTCACAGTGATGCCAGTGATTCATAACTTCCGAGAGTAATTTGAACGGATTTAAAATACTTATGTATAAAGTTAACCTTAATGTCTTGTCTGCAGTTTCGAGACGGAAAACAAAATTCGCGCCGAAGAAAAAGCTGTGTTGAAGAATCCGAACGCGATCGACGAAGGTATCGCTTCGGAAGGATTCTACGAGTACATCGGACCTGACGGCTTCATGTACAGAGTCGACTATACCGCTGACGATAAAGGCTTCAGGCCCAAACTAAAGCGATTAGAAACCCCCTATTCCGGCAAATGGGTGCGAGAAAAAATCAACTAGACAAATTGTTCAATCACACACCAAAAACCATACTAACAAATCACTCATAATAAATCAGTATTTTTAAATAAGTAGGCAACAGTTATATCTCAGAGTGGTGCACGCCTGCGATTTGTTAAACTATCTGCCTTTTCATACGGGTCACGATCTGTTTCATGAACTTGACATTTATGCTTGGTTTTGCCCGAGACTATTTCTTTTGATATCCACCGCAGCGTTTGAAACCTAAGTGTGAGAGCTACGATATTTCGAACTGAGTTAGTAGGTACACAATTTTCTTAAAAGTACAAAATGTCTTGTAACTCGCCATTTCCTTGTATCTTACTTAGGCTATTTTATTTATATTTAGATAATAGATGTCTAGAATGTTGTAAATGTGATAATAAATTATAATTTTAAAAATATTTAGTTTCATTGGTGAACGATCTTTATGCCGAGGACGATGTGACATTCTTTGGAACATTTTTTGTTTATTTTTTGTGAAGAATACTTTAGTTCGCATACCTGAACTAAAGTTATGATTACAACGCCTCTTCAAAGGGTACCCTGAGACGGGATAAAGGATACAAGAGGTCACTAAGTGCTTCTTTAGAATTGCTTTCCATTTCTTATTCTAGACTTTGAACTCAGGTAGTAGGTACAAAAGATTTGAAAAGACCTCGAGATCGAGACTACTTGAAACGGAGTGGCTACCAAATTTTAACAGAGAAATTGCTAATAATTTGGATGTTGTCAGTCATGCGGCATTTTGTTTTAATTAAAATGATAGTTATTATATTAGTGACATATAAAACTGAATCTAATTTCTTAATACCACCCATTTAAACGCCAGTATCTAAGACTACTTCAGTTATCTAAATTGGGGACATTCCTTAATGCATCGACCCGACACCTTTGGCAATAACTCGGTGCTTGGGGGCAATATTTGATCTGATAACGCGATAAAAAAATACCAAGCAGCCTCGAATATCAATAAAAATATTTCGAGTGCGCCACGCCAAAAATAAACGAGTCCTCGCGGGGTATAGAGCGGAAGGATCGTAAAGTCATGCGTGTTAAGGCACTGCCGGAGGAATTTGTCGAAATTGTTTTGGCTCAAGCCTGTGGAGGCTTTTATGGAGGCGTGGGGACGTTGACCGAGAGCAGTGCCAAGTGGCCGGCGCCGCTCTGCCCGCCGGAGACGCAGTGCGATCCGCCGCTGCACTGCGCAGTCTTATCTCTTTACTCTTTCTCTAACGAAATTATTTATTACAGTAACGATACATTCCAGTTTGGACGGGAGCCGGATCCCGCCGCGCTCCTGAATGTCCTTTTTTAAACAAAATGTTTTACTTAAATTGGTTTATTTTAAGAACTGGAGCAGATGTCACAATTTTATGCATTAAAGCATTATTTACACCGTCATGAACTTTATTAAAATATCTTCTTAGCTGTAGTCAGTGAAAAACAAACAGTGCTAGTCGTTGTCATTTACGCTATAGATTTTTAGATAGATATACATTTTTAAGTTGTTTGCGAATATTAAACACTGACGCCACATTTAGGGATTCACCAAAATGATAAGCACCTTATTAGTTTGCCATAATTTAGTAGCATTATGAATGCAGCTGCGTTTCTCGACACATTTTGAGGTCGACAGACAAACAACAAGGACATCCAAGGCCACGTAACATGCGCGCGAAAGTTTGGAATGTTTGTTTCCACAATTTGTAGCTCGATGCGTATATGGAAGTCAGCATATCATAAACATTATGAGGTCAAAGCACCTCCACTGACTCCCATGTTAAGAGTGTATAAGAGGCGCTTTAAAATAGAGCTAATAAAAAAAAAACAACAATTTAGATCCAAATTTATCATCGAAAAAATTAAGCTTTACTAAACTTGATCAATCACTCGACTTTTTATACGTGAGTTATCCGTTTATGTGTAATTATGATTGAGTCTCACGGGAGTTTCATGTTGAAACTTGATCAATATCCAAAATGTAAAGTACAATTATTATAACTAAATAAACCCACCCTACATCATTCCTTGCACGAAGGCGCCCAACACGCTGCAGCACCCGAAGCCTTCAGATACAAAGGCTAACTATAAAAGATAATACACACAGATAATAAATTATACAATAATGTATGTTAATATATTTATTTTGTCTAGAAATCGATTGTTCTTCAAAAACATTCCCGTCCAAAGATTTTCTTAAAGAACTTTCGAAAACATCGTATTTACTTGAAGCACGCAATATCACTCGCCACAGATCCTTATAAGCAGTCGATGAGAATTTACTGCGCTCCAAATACCATCAAGGAATAATCGTAAACGTTTCCTTTATTTATTTAAATAAGTTAAGTTCGATTAGCGTATCGGCTGTAGCGAGACGCGAAATTGCTACTTCGTTACGCTACTCGAAATACTTCTTTTGAAATGTGATAAAAACCAGGGGGCGAAGGTTCCGGAAAAAAGAAACTAAGGGTTCTTCGATATTCACTTTTCTACTTTCTACATATATTTTTTTCTGTTGTAAGTAAGTATTAAAAGTTGAGACTTTAAATTGTAAAATAGGTATTGTGAGAATAGTTTGTCAATAACGTGTTGCTAAAAGACGCTTCCTAATTGCTGCAAAATAGTAGTTGGGACGTTAGTGCGAGTCTGTTTTCTGTTTCAAGAATCTCACACTAGAGACTCAGATAGGGGTGCCTGCAGTGTTTCACTCCGTTTAGTACAGAGGCTCAAATGCTCAAAGGAATACAAAGGTTATGGTCGCAGTTTGATGTGTTCTAAGTATGCAGAGACTTCTGACACCACTAGACACAATTATGTTTGTCATATTCTGGGTTTTAAAAGAAATGAGCAAATATTAACACATACAATTTGCAAGTTTCAGCGTCGTTCAAAACTTTTTTCTGAAATAAACCAAAAAAAATCCTCTTAATCCAAGTAGGCCTATATCATCTCTAAGTTATGGTTGGGACTGGAAGTTTCAAGGAATTAACTTATTTATTATGAAAATATGGTAATGATTAAGTCCTTATGCCCCCTGTGGCTAATCAGTTATCTTTTCACTTTAAAGATGTGGAATAAAATGTGGCCAAAAATGCAAAATGCAAAATGTAAAAAAAAACTGTCAACCTCCTGAAGTAACCATAAGCTGAACAAACACTACAGTTATCCAGAGAACGCACTGATGACATGCAACATGGTATTTTTATTAACTCAAACGCGGCGTAAGTGGGTATTTAATTATATTGATAACGATGCAGCAGATTTCGATGGCTGCTCGGAATAACTTTAAAGCCTCATTGACGTGCCTGAATAAATAAACCTTTATAAAAATCGTAAATGATTTTAGTGCTCGTGTTTGTAAAATCTATGTTAACAGAATGAGCCTTAATGATACACAAACACTTAGAACAGTGCCGCGGATCCAATAAAAAGAAAAGACGGAATTTGCCGTATACATACAATTGTAAGTACTGTTCAAGACTACATGAACAGTAGATTTTACTTATGGTGTTATTGTACGGCCTTGGTTCTTTTTAGATTCTATGTAAAATGTCAATAATAAACTAGTGTTCTATAAACACAATATTTTATTTAATGGATCCACGCATAATCCTATAGTATTAAAAGCCACGGCCATACACGCGGCTGCGTCGGAAACAAGTACACTAGGTACATAATTTTGAACGAAACCAATATCACTAATAAAAGTGTTGAAATAGTTTAATAGTCAAGTATATATGAATTGGATAATTAGTTCCAACCAAAAACAGGAGACACGCAGTCAAATCACTTTTTGACACAGTTACTAAAAAAAAAAAACAAATGAATATCGCCTAGCTTGTAGCAAACACAACAAATCACTTAGACCTCGCATGAAGCCACTTTTCCAACCACTCGTAATCTTATAATTGGGCAAACGAAAACCCCAAAACGTAGCACGCAATAGTTACAGCGTGGATGTGGCCGATTTGGTCGAGGCCGGAAGAAGGGCGGCGTCGGCGCCTCCTGGCTTAATTGGCTGCCGACCAACTTCGCCAAAAAAGAAACCGCGTGAACGTGATGAGGCTAAACGGAAAAGGATAGAGAACGAAGCAATATAATTTTCGTTTCTATTTTTCTTTGGACGATTATTTTATCGCATTGTGAAGTTTAGTTTAGCGCGTGTCATGATTAAAGGCTTACCCCCTTATTCATAAACGCTCTATAGGCTTCTGCTAACTTAGCAATCGTTTGTCCTTATCTGTGAAAGGTAAATGTCAAAGTGACAGAAGAACAAACGATGACAAACGATTGCTAAGTTAGCAGAGGTCTACAGAGCGATTATGAATAAGGGGTTTAATCTGAAATTCATTATCTGTAGCCAGCCAGTGACCTAAAAGAAAGATTGCGTGGAAAAACTGGATGTCCATTAAGTATCGCATTTAATAGTTTTCTGAAAAGTATGTTAATTTTGAAGCATTGTCATGTAAGGTTATTAATACTTTGTTATTAATGCTGGTCTGTGAGCAAAGAAAAAACCTACCCGCACAGATGGTAAAAGCCCATCGAGGGAATGGGCGATGATAATAGGAATCATGTTATAGGCGATGAGGCTAGCAACCCGTCACTATTTTGATTCTATTTTCCACCTATAAATCCACAATCTTGCTAAATGTGGCCTGTAGTTACCTGTTACCTTTGGCTCTGTCTACCCCGTAAGGGATGAACACGTGATTTGTATGTGTGTGTGTATTAATACTTGATTTGATAAGTTGCAGTTAAAATTTACTGTGTGATATGATTTCTATTTTAGATCTTAATTGAAGACGAGGCCTAAATGATGCACCTTCTTAAATACTGCCCGAGCATCTTTGCCCCAGGTGTTTGCATGACTGCTAGATGATGATATCATTTACATTAAATTCCTCAACAAATACGATGCGACAAAGATCCAGTTAAAGTATCAAATCACTTCAGTCAGACAATAATAACTAAAAAAAACATTCGAACAGGAAACAAAATGAGTCTAAAATGCCATCCAACAAAGCTGCGAAAAGTTAAATGTTTACCGCATCTGTTATAAAAGTGGTCACAAACTAGATTCCTTCAGTTTAACCACATTGAAAAACATAAAACTTTGTCCTGCGATTCTGGACCAATTCCAAACAAGGTGACTGCCGGTGATACCCGCCCGAGGGCATCAGTATCCGCACATTTTTATCTGCACGTCATATAACCATTATTGAAACATGATTGAGTTGAAATTCCTTTGTTTTTGAAGCAGGAAGAAAAAGTTTTGTGGCAAACTGCTTCCGCTGTAACTAGAAGAACCGAGTTTTATGGCAAATGGATTGAATTCGCTGGGTGATTATCGGAAAGTTTGACGAAAAAATGGCTTTATTGTGATTTAATTTAGAATGGTCTATCTTAAAGTGACAAAAAAACTGACTTATCACTGGTAAATCAGCTATTTAGGCCTATATTTTGTTGAATAAAGTTGAAGTTGAGGTTGAAGGTGAGGCTGAAAATCAGTGCTGCAGGTGTCTAATACCTTAGCGTAATGCTGAGCCAGCGACCGTTTCACTTTTGCGAAGACACACAACGCTGATGATCTATTTTTTATGTCTATGTTTTTTTTTTTTGTTTTACCTTGTTTATTTTCTATAAAATTGTGTATATTATCTAATATTTGTGTGTCTTGCAAAAAGGAATAAATTTCTTCTTTCTTTCTCTCTTTCTTTCTAAGTTTTGAATGTGTAGTTTGCTCGGAGGATAGATTGACATCATGTTCATTAGTTGTAAAAAGTTTTATTGTTTTAAATTGATATAAAAATAACCTGTCCAAAAAGTGTTATGAATAAGATATATGACTAACGAATAATAAAAACCAGTGAAAGTTTTGGGATACGAAGAGTCCCGCATTATTTAGAGTATTTATTCCAAAGTATAACACAGCCATTGTCAGATTAGTAACAGGTTGTTGAATGTAGTCAGCATAACTTCTCGAAAAACAAAACAAGTTTGTTTCGAAAAACAGTATGAAAGTGGACCGAATAAAATGCCAACATATCACATCTAACGCGCTCTTATTTTTCATAGCCACAATGACCAAACATTTGGTTCAGTGCCACAGCAGCGTTAGGGAAACTGTCAATAGTATCATTTATTTTTACTAGCAGTCAGCTCTACATACATAATATATTTCCTTTGCGTCGTAAAACGATGCAGAGGGCCGCCGCCAATCCTCGAGATTTGGGGTAATCGAGATTTATAGATAGCCACAATATATCCGGACTAAGTCTGTCCATTATTATTAATTAAGCGCAGAGATAGCACATTTTCTTCTCTATTCGGTACACTTTGTAAACGTGTTTCATGTATAAATAAAGTAGGTACCAGACTCACAGTCTAACAAATACAATCACGTATGTTTGGTATCCTAGAACCTATTTAAAGGCTCATGCAAATTACGCGAGTATACTCGTTTGAGCGTATGTCAAAGTTGGCGTTTGTTTTTTGTTATCTGGCAGTTGCATTTGTTCACACACAAAATCCCTATCTATTTTAATATCCATTTGATTTTTACTGGCTCTATTTAACTGCAGATACTGTTGGCTACCGGCTGGTCCAATGACTCCTCTCTATGTCTTTTATTGTCTTTCTTTTTATGTCTGACAGATAATTTGTTGGTCAGTTGCACTGTCAGGTTGGATATATCTTTATTTCTTACATACAGTTTTAATTTATGTTGTGTAAATAAACGATTCAAACCATATTGAAAAGTATCTTTAAATTCTACCGTGAACGGATAAATATGAAAACATGTATAGCATTAAAATGGGAACAAGAGCAAGTTTTTTTTCTTATTTACGCTATAGCTACTACCTATTAGTATTTTTATCTACTCGTTCCTTTCTATACTTTGTGCTTTCTCGAGGAATGCTTGTGAGTTCAAACTGCTTAATCCTGCTTTTTCAGACTACCAATGCCATAACTGCTGTTCAATAGAAGCACTCCAAAAGCGCAGAATTAATTTCAAACTGGCATTTAAATGGCTTAATAAGCTGCGGAAAAAATCTATCCATTAAAATATTTTGAATAATATATTGCTTGGCTCAAACAGAAAGCTCTATTTAAAAGCCATTAGTGCTGCATACGAGCCAATCGCCACTTATTCTCGGAAACGCGATTGAGGTGGACATGTCCAAACGATGGATCCATTTCATGTTTTGTTGTGCATCGGGGGGATTAAAAATTAAACGACATTTTTGCACACCGTTGCCCCTCGACTTTAATTTAATATACTCATTCCATTTTTCTAGACCAAAAGCATTCTGAATGTTATTCGTTTTGTCTTGATCCAACATTTTTTTTTATAGTTCAGACTTTTATCTCAAATTAAGACTGGAAAAATATTTGTTTAGGTATCTGGGCACATTGAAATTTTATTATTATTAGCCTGGAGAAGTGTCCCACTGCTGGGCATACTTCCCTCGTATTCTCAATTTCTTCCAGTTTTGAGCAGTGTCCGGCCTGTTAGTCAGAAACGAGCCTTGATCATCCGGCCACCACGGTGCATATCGCATTGATCCTTATCTAAATACATAAATTACGTCTATATTCCTTACGGAGTAGACAGAGCCTAAGGTAACAAGACCTGAAGGCCGTGTTTAGCACGGTGGTGGACGTATAGGTAGAAAAAGAACAAAGTGATCCTTCTGTGTGTGTGTGCGTGTGTGTATCGTTTCGTGAGTCACAGACGGTTCTGGCTGAAAATCAGTGCTGCAGGTGTCTAACATCTCAGTGTAATGCTGAGCCAGCGACCGTTTCACTTTGGCGAAGACACACAACGCTGAGCATTTATTTTTAATGTCTGTGTTTTTTTTCTTGTTTTTTTTTTTGCTATAAAATTGTGTATAATATTCTCTTATACTTGTGTGTCTTGCAAAAAGGAAGAAATGTCTTCTTTCTTTCTTTCTTTGCGGCTAATTAAACTCTATAACAACCAAATTAACAATCTTCGGTGATAGTTACTATTATACTAAGGAACGTTAAGTTATCAAATAAAATAAACGCAATAATCCTATATTAGGATTAGGCAACACTTTCAAGACGACGATCTAACTTTGATAAACATGTTACACTAACTGAATTACTTAACACAGTTAAAAACCAATTCAATTCCCTCAAGTGTATTAATAAAAATAAACTCAGTGCGCAGTATGAGTGTATTGTCAAAGAAACTCCCCTAAAACTACAATCGTAAAGCCCGGGGAGCTCCCGTCTCGAGAGTAGATACCTAACGTATGCTAAAAAATGCAAACAGGAAAATTTAATGGTTCGTGAAGTAAGCCAGCTACGCGGAGCACCCCGGAATTGCTCTCCATATTCCTCTCGGGGGGGTACTATGTGTCAAAGTCGAAAACATCGAATGGTATTCGTTTTCGTCGAGTTTAAGCATGATCGACTTGAACTCCGGAACTTGCGAGGACTCAGAACTCGCTGTTTGAATGAGATTTGCTTGGAAAATTGTAGACGAATATTAGTTGCGTTAACACTGGATCATTTTATTCTTGCTTTGTCGAATTATTTATTGATGTAGGGTAGCGAAGAAACGATTAGGTACTTACTTCTAAGTTAAATTACTGTTGTAGTCAACAATCTTAAGTCTTAAAAATTAAGATAAATTCCTACATGTGTCGATTAAAGCATGACTTTAAACTTTAAAATCAGTGCACATGCGCAAATGGTAACCCCGCAAGAAGGAAAGGGGACTCTTATGTGGATTTCCTTAATATTACTTACTATCACTTATTATTCTAAGCTATTGACTTGAACACGAAAATTGCGTTTCGTTTTGTTTATGTTGGGGAGAAGCATGCAGATAAGCAAGCTCAATAAGGTAAATTTCCCTGTGTACTTCGTAAATATGATAACGTGTCATAAATCTTTGACAGAAATGGGGTGAATGTTATTAAATCTGGAGCAAACATCATCGATGAGACTTTAGCTGGAGCTGATATGGCGCGTGCTCGAGATAATGTTTGTCTACTTTGCAGGGATCAAGTTAAAGATACCTAGACAGAAGATGAAGGTATTTTCTGAGACATAGTGTTTTTGCTGATATAGTTTAGTGGACGTACGAGTAATGTTAGTGACCTACTGTCTGGTCTTGATAAAGGTCCGTTAACCCCAATTTATTATTATTAGGCATAATATTATTATATTCAAAACTATTTTTATATGGCGTTTAATTAATTTGGTACTAGTTATACCAATTTAACAATAATGTTGAACGATACTTTTATGATGGTATAAGTATTTTTATAGACGAATGGCTTCATTAGCTCACAGCAGTTATATACTTTTACTGAACATTTCAACGTAATTTTCCGTATATTTGTTTAAGTTAGTATCTCGAACGAAGATAAAAGTAGAAGTATCTATTCCTGTCCGTAAACAACAAAATACGAAACAAGGTACGTTTTAAAATTCCTCTCTCCTCGGACATGCCTCTCCTTCGGTGAGTGTCACTTCAGTATTTAATTAAACGAAAGCAAAGAGAAACTGAGAAGGTAGGGTAATTTGTCAAAATTAATTAAAAAGAAAACGAACGGACTGAAGAATTATTGACTTTAACGAGATGACATCGTATAGCGGAGAGCTTTCCTATGTCGACACATTTTGTTTTCTTACTTTGAGTGTAAGGAGTTAACTTTTTGGGTCACTGCTTGACCTCAATGTTGACAATAAGCTGTATTAAAATTATTATACGGTTCATACTTACCTCGTCCCACACATGCATTTATGGTGACACTAGTTTAAAGGCAATTACAGACAGATAATTTTATTAAATTGAAGTCGCACCCTTCGTGGAAGAAAGACGTAAGTCCTATTGACTTACCATGGGACTTACGTCTTTCTTCCACGAAGGGTGCGAAGTATAAGCATTCGAATAGAATTTCCAGATGCGTAAATTCGTTGCTATTCCCTTATATTATGGCTAGTTAAATGTTCTTATCACCGCTATGAAAGACCAGACTGTCAAACACTTAGTAAAAATGTAAATGTAGAAATACGAACAAATAGCAAAGAATAAAATTCTTAATTTTTAAGGCATCCGTATTATAATTAAAAACGTTGAATATTCAAAGTTTTGCTTAATAGGCGCAATTGCTTATCATGAGATTTTCGGACATAGTTATGTTCCTATAACACTAAGAGCAATTGCAAAGAAACTATAACTTTTTACTCTCTTTTCCATCATTAACTTAGCTAGCTCTCATTAACCTACTTTTGCTTAATTATTTTCATTTAAGTATTGTTTTACGTGAGACTTATTAACTCTCGGAAGCTTAGTATTTTTCTTTACTGTAAATTGCAAGTTTCTCGAAGAGAAAGGATCTGCAAATAAAATCTAGTTGATGATAATAAAAAGAGTAAAAAAATATTTATCGACTATCTGGCGTCCGAGAGCTCGTTCGCGTGTATTTTACTTACAGGAGAGGTGATGAGTTTCGAAATTTTAATGAAAATCTTTTCTCGCTATCCGATTTTGATGATCTTTCAACGTTTTGTAATACAGTATGTAATACCTCTGAGTATTTTTTCTTTAATCTTTAATTTTTCTGCGTACTGTTTTATTATAATGTAAGGGAGTGACCATGATTATGAAGCTAGAGGCCCCGGATTCGATCCCGGTAAGGGTGATGATTGCGAATGTTTGTATTCGAAACATGGATGTTATGCGTGTATTTACGTAAGTACATATTTATCGACTTAAATAAGCATGTTTCTCTGTTGTCTAGTACCTATAGTACAAGCTTTGCCTAGTTTGGGACTAGGTCAAATATAACATGATTCCTAAGAATCTCGCCATATTCCCTCGATGGGCTTTTACCACCTGCGCGGGACGAGAAGCAACTGGTACATTCTATGTTTTTCCTTTGCTTGGTCTGGGAGCAACTGGTACATTCTATGTTTTTCCTTTGCTTGGTCTGGAAGCAACTGGTACATTCTATGTTTTTCCTTTGCTTGGTCTGGGAGCAAAGGAAAAACATAGAATGTACCAGTTGCTTCTCGTCCCGCGCAGGTGGTAAAAGCCCATCGAGGGAATATGGCGAGATTCTTAGGAATCATGTTATAGGCGATGCGGCTAGCAACCCATCACTATTTTGATTCCATTTTCCACCTATACGCCTAAAGTCATGCTAAACGTGGCCTTTAGGTATTGTTACCTTAGGCTCTGTCTACCCCGTAAGGGATAAAGACGTGATTTTTGTGTGTGTGTGTGTGTGTGTGTGTGTGTGTGTGTGTGTATGTATTGATTAATTATTTGCTTTAATTCTTTAGTTAGATAATTATAAGCCATATATTTAAAAAAAAGCTACTGCTTTCGTTTTCGATGACTGTCCCTATTAACAAATTGTCAATGCGCTATTCACTAAATAAAAAAGTCTCCCTAAATGTATGAATAGTTCCCACACTGAAAGTAACGTAACCAGCTAACCATAGAGTTAGTATTGTAAAGAGTGGAGAATGGCCCCCTTCATCCGGATGCGGTCTTTACCTACAAAAGACGGAATTGCCGTCCTGATTGAATTATGTCCCACCTTTTCCGCCCTCGATGGGCTGTGATGTATTTATGTAAATCTGGACTGCGATTAAACGTTTTTCTTATTCTCTGCCGCATGAGTGGCTTAAATCGCAATAACAATGAACGACGATTGTAGTATGCAGTTAATAAAAAAAAATGATTTTGCTGTACGGATTTATTTTATTCTTGCGGTGGGATAGAAATTCAATAGGTATTCAGTGCGCTTAAAATCTCCGTTTCACTCGGTGCGCTTTTGTTCGAATTTTGATATTTAACCCCCTTATTTCATAAACGCTCTGTAGGCTTCTGCTAACTTAGCAATCGTTTGTCCTTATCTGTGAAAGGTAAATGTCAAAGTGAGAAATAAGGACCAACGATTGTTAAGTTAGCAGAAGCCTACAGAGCGTTTATGAATAAGGGAGTAACTTTCCACTTTTTCAATGTCCCTTTTACTACCTTAATCGTTTTACTAAATTAATTCTACTGAACAAAATAGGAAAAGCAGAGTTCTACGAACGGCAAAGTGAGGCTGGTTTAAACTACGCTTCGCCTCGTGCAATGACTCTACTAGTTTGCCTATGAAGTTTCGTTGCACCTGTGTGCGTGCTATTGAATTGCAGGCAGTGTACCGCAAGGCGTTTATTAAATCTGTCTCACTTTGCTATTGGTAGAACTCCATCCTTACTTTTATTAAGTCTAAGGTCTAACTGAAAAATGTTTGATCTTACGCAAGCAAATTAAATGATTCTGGTGGTGGCGGGCGTAATGACTAGCAACTTAACTTGTATAAAGCAATCGCCAAAACTGACATAAACAAGCATTGTTCTAGTAGGTATTAGAGTTTATCATAACTTTGGTCATATTTTCCTGTATTTATAATCATCAGAATAAATTTGAAAACAATCAGGTAAATAAAATAATAATAATAATATTATTTCATAAGGTTATTTACTTAGCTATATTATTTCATAACGTTATTTACTTAGCTATATTTATGTTAGTATTGTTGTTTTTATTATCCTTGCGTTTCTCATGTCTATTTGTTTCCCCCACCTACTTAAACTGTCTCCGACTTATTTCTTTCTTTTATTGGTTGACCTAAGCGATAAGATCGCCTATCGTCTACCTTGCTCTTTGTTTCTGTATTGTTTTGTACTGATTTGTGGTGTTCAATAAAGAGTATTTGTATTGTATTGTATAGTAATAATAGCTTTTATTTCCAACCAACATAGATCATTGGATAGTGATAGTGAAGACACGATGAAATCAAAACATGAACTGCTGCAGCCAGACTATCGGTGGTTCTTAAGAACTTCCTATGCTCGGTTAGACAAGGTGAAAGTTATAGGACACGAAACCTATAAAAATCGGTCAGTGATCGCAAAAATGTGGCCTAGCTCTAGCCTAAAGAATAATAAATGTCAAATTGCTTTATAGCTTCCGTCTCCGCAGTCGTCACTAAAGCTTCAGGATTTAGAACGAATTTCCTGTTTGTAAATAAAAAAAACCGTGTGCCTCAAAGGCTCGCCGCGTTTTATAGACAAAAAGCCCAAAAATCCTAAATAAAAGAAGGGAAACGAACTCGTCAGCGATGGCTCGACCCCGAGCCAATTGAATTTCAAAGCTGACAAGCGTCTACCACAAAATTTATTCAAAGAATAAATCTGAAAATTTGTAGATCTAAAGGCATAAAGGCGAAGTGGCGCCGACGCGTCGACACAAAGGAATTTCTAAATTTCACGGCTTCCGCCTCGGTTGTTTGTATTTATATGAGAGGGCGGGGTAAGAAATGACAAACGAGTGCAGGGAAGTAGCGAACTGTAGCGGAGACGGCGGCCGATGTTCCGCGCCGCCGCCGACCGCCGGGGCAGCCCGTGCAATTTGCTCTTACTTATACGAATCACGTTATTTATCAATACATATAAAACAAAAGAAATTACCTACCAATGCTTAGAATGGAAATATCCTACAAAAAAAATTGCTAAACCACAGTGGCGATTGCTGCACTCTCGTTAGCAGCCCCGCGAACTATCGAGGCACTAGAGTGATGAGTATTTGTTTATTAAAACAAAAATTAATACTGACTTATAATCAAAATTCTAATAAAGTAAGTTTATTAACAATACATGAATACAATTATTGTTAAATTGAGAAATCATTACTTACTATCAGATAACGGACCGCCTTAGCAAGAGCATTTAGGGATACAGATCTGAAATTTGGCAGATTTATGCCTTGAAGTATCATACAGGTGCACTAAAGCTTACAAAATGAATGCTAAAGCTTTATTAGAAGTATAGAAAACGAAACATCTTAGAACAAAAACGACTATTAAGTGGTCATTCCATTCAAACATAACAAGAATTTATTCGCTCGGGAACAATTTTCTCCTCTCCAAGGTGGCTTTACAAAGTTATCCTAGAGATATAGTCTGCCGTCATAATTACACATAAATGGCTATATTATACACTTTTTATCAAGAATGCCTGTTAAAATTAAAACTATTACAAATTAAATTTAGTAATCCAATTAGGTAGACAAAATAAATGTATTAACAGTTTAGTGTAGGCCCTATGGTAGGTTGTTAAACCGGCTTGTTTATGTAGTAGAGCTTCCTTAATTTAGGAATTTAATCCGAAAACAAATTATAAAAGAATCGCACAGACCAGCCATGTCAAGCTATGCAAGTTACCGAGTAGCTACCGATTTATTAAAAACTTACTCTAAATCCTTCACAGTTCACTCTGCTAAGCTGGGGAATCGGTTACCGACCTCCATCAGGCAATCTACCTCTGTGGCGTCATTCAAGGCTTGAAGAAGATGTGACTCGCACCATCTCCTTAAATATTGTATGTGTGTACTCATATTGTAGGTATATAGTGTGTATGTATGCACGTGTTTAATGATATTTAGTAGTTTATTTATGAATTGTTTGTTGTATTTTGAGATGTACGCTCTATTGTGGCTTTCACTATATGGATATTTTAAACTCACTCTTTGTCGGTCTCTCGCTTAATGCTCCTCTCATTTACTCAAAGGTTAACTGGTAGAGATCCCTTATAGGGATAAGTTCGTCTTTGTGCATATATTTAAGGTCTTTTTTTGTGATTTGTCTCTACTTCTCTATATTTGTACAATAAAGCATTAACTTACTTACTTACTTACTTACTTATTAAATGTACTTGGAAAAGTAATAAATTATTTGTATTTGCAACCAACATATTAATTTGGGCTACTACGAAACGCTACCGCGCGTGGTCCGATACGCGCTCCGCCATTTTTTTTATTGTACACAGATTCTCGAAAAGAGAAAAAAAGTTGCGTCTATTAAATAATATTTTTATCCACTCAAGCTCTCATATAAAAGCTAAATTCTTGTTCTTATTACAAACTAAACTAGTTAATTGTGGAGCAAAATAAATGCATTCTTAACTAAAAGGCGTAACAGCAGAGCAATTCCGTGTAGAGAGCAAAACATTATTTGTATCACAGCTGGTGCCGGTTGCCTCGTGCCGTGTCTAGGCGCTTTGCGTTCCTACTTGCAGCCACGCAGGGGTCCGATTCTCGATGCCATCGAGATTTGCCGCAAATTAAACACTCCCGGGCCTTACGTCTTTTACATTACTAAAAATACTTCAATGTATCCCCGAAATGTTGCAGCGGTCGCGATCTGAACTTCTAGTGTAAGTTTTTGTCACGAAAAACTTCTCGAAGACACAGTGACAGCGCCACTAGCGGAACAAAATCGCAACAATCAATTTTCAAAGTATTTCACACTTCAACACTAATACGATCAAGACGTATTTTGCGATTGAAAACTACTAAGTAAGTATACAAAGCAAGCACATGGAAAGCTCTCAATGGATAAATCAAGTAGGTAGAGTTGATCTAAGTTTTTTCATTACCAAGCCATCATAGGTAGTAACTAAATTATTTGGATGACATTTTGCTTCTCGAACCGCGCAGATGGTAAAAGCCCATCGATGGAATGTGCGGAAATCTTAGGAATCATGTTATAGGCGATGCGGCTAGCAACCCATCACTATTTTGATTCCCTTTTCCACCTTTACGCCCACAATCATGCTCAAGGCCTTTAGGTCTTGTTAGCATAGGCTCTGTTTACCCCGTCAGATAAAGATGTGATTTATGTACGTAGATTTTGTTAACTTTTTTAAGAAGTATAAACTCAATATTCCATTTTTAAAATGGGCACGAATAGTTCTCAGCTTTTTCAATGGCTACCGTTCATTAATACGATCATTCTCATTTCTAAAACCAATCATTCATATATGATTGATGATAGATATCTTAAGACAGTAAAAGACGAACTAATTAATTATATTCGATCGGTCCGAACCAGTCTGACTTTCTTGTTAATTCGTCTACTAAAACTTTAGTCTACCGAATTAATGTCGCTTAATCAAGGATAGGTTGTTGAACTAAATAATTTGTGATATGAATGAGACTAATTTCATTCGAAATTCTAAGGTGCAATTAGGCATTAAATTACGCGTTTTACAATGAAACATTGCTGGTGTTCATTATTCGATATTTAAATAATTTTCATTGGTAATGACTGATGCTGACTGAAATTAACTAGCTTTTTAAGTGCAAATACAAAGCAATTAACTTTAAAAATTATAACAGGCTTCCGCTAATCGACAAACTATGCAATCAATAATATAGCTAAAAATCTTGAGACAATGACACCAATTGACCTAGTTCCAAACTAAGCAAAACTTGTAATATACCTAGTGGGTGTTATGGGCTAGACAATGGATAAACATACGTATATAAAATACATACTTTAGTGTAGGTATAGTTAACTCTTAACGGGTTTAAGAAATGCCAAAATGTATGAATTGTTATCCTCAACCCTGGCTTAACGATTTAATTTGTGAATGTAGATCATGAGTGACACCAGTTTACGTATTTTTTTTTGTGTATTGCTAAATAAAAAAAAAATTATTTGTTTATTATTTATTTATAATAAAGAGAAACAGCTATTCAAAAGCTGATACACTAAACTTAAAATAATTCGATTACGACTTTAAATTCACGGCTTAATTAAGCTGTAAAAAAAATTTTTACGTGACAATTATCACGAACAAAGTCGTTTAAGAATAGATCCCTCCCATCTAGCTGGTAACTCGCTGCACTCACACGCCTTGCACTTTACTGTGAGCAACACGTCTTGCCACATAAACTTTACTATTTTCTCAATGCAGTTGTTTAGTAAATAAAACCATTATCACTGAAAACCATTTATATGTATAAAGAGTATATTTAGCATGTCCGATTATTGTATGGATTGTTGAAGAACTTATGCTACATAATTAATCTAAAGAAAAAAATACATTCCAGTGTTTCATCGTGAAATAAAAATATAAAACAAATAAGTGTATTTCAACAATTTTTTCCAGTAGAGTTTTATTTACACAACAGAATACAATACAAATAAGAGTTATAAATAATTTTCGGGTGATCCCTATTTTCTTTTAAGTGGGTAACAATACCTTGGCACTACGAATAGACCTTTAAAATTACCTGCGTTAGAATCTCTGATTCGTTCAAATTGACATGAATGGGTACATTTTTAAACCGTCTTAACTAATTTATCTATCTATCTATCTAGGCCACTACATCTATGACAGATGATTTAACCATTGTCAGCGGTAACATTGTAACTTGTTTATGCGGTAGGTAACTAAGCAAAAGTATTTTTCTCCCTGGCAATGTATTAAACAACCTACACGTTTCCCTGTTTCCTGCATTAACTAAGTTCCCCTTTTAAAACAATAGTTGCCCTGGAAATAGCCTTGGGGTACCACAGACTAGCCGTTCACGTAAGGTTGCAACGTAATTCTATTGCTATTTTTACTTTGTACCAAACTTACGAGTTTATTCGGCAGAGGTACTCTTTGAAAATACTTGTTGTGCACTTTTTACTGGGGAAATAATGATAAACCCCTTTACACATTATATAGAGTAGTAGCATCATAAATAAAGGTCAAAAATATCGAAGTGACTTTTCATTGATCAAGTCATTAAATTTTAAATTTGGCTTGATGATTCGCGTCTTCTGTACCCTGATTGATTGATTGTAGTACTATATGTATATATATACACTGTGTCTTAAAATTAATCAGGCGATACATTAGGTGATTCGGTTAATTTTTTTTAACACCCCTGTGAATGTTCTTCAGGAATTTTTAACTGGACAGTATCCATGCGGTGGCTCTTTCTCAGCCATGATTGTTTCTTCCATGCTGTTTTGGGAGCAAACAAAAACATAGAATATACCAGTTGCTTCTCTTCCCGCGCAGATGGTAAAAGCCCATCGGGGAATGGGCGACAATCTTAGAAATCATGTTATAAGCGATGCGGCTAGCAACCCATCACTATTTCGATTCACCTTTCCACCTACAATCATGCAGAACGTGGCCTTAAGGTTTTGTTACCTTAGGCTGTGTTTACCCCGCAAGGTATAAAGACGAGATTATTATGTATGTAATGTATATATGATTGATAAAAATCGGTTAAGCAGTTTGAAAAGTAACAGTTCTTTTTTTCAATTATTTTTCAGTAAGGTATCGTTATGATGGGGTTTTTGAATTAATTAATTTTATGTTTAATACATCCGAAGTGTAGGTACGGCGCCAAAGGGTTTGAGTTGATTTGAATCCAAATTTATGAAAGAAAGAAAGAAAGAAGAAATTTATTCCTTTTTGCAAGACACACAAATATAAGATAATATACACAATTTTATAGAAAATAAATAAGGTAAAACAAAAAAAAAAAAAACATACGACATAAAAAATAGATCATCAGCGTTGTGTGTCTTCGCAAAAGTGAAACGGTCGCTGGCTCAAAATGACGCAAAACCTTTACAGGATTGCTTAGCCAAACTAACAAAAGTAGGTACGGTCAAGTGCAAAAATAAGTATCGATAGGAACTTCTCAAAAATATGTCCCACAACCTTATTACGCTGGCGTAAGAGCGTATGGTACTTATTTTTGAAACTTTGTCTAGATACATGTTATTACACTTGACTGTACCTGCCGATATATCGCTGCATAGTATAAAACAAAGTCGCTTTCCGCTGTCTGTCCGTCCCTATGTATACTTTGATCTTTAAAACTACGCAACGGATTTTGATGCGGTTTTTTTAATAGATAGAGTGATTCAAGAGGAAGGTTTATATGTATAATTATACGCGGACGAAGTCGCGGGCAGAACCTAGTTCCAGAATAATTTCTGAGACCTTGTACTTAAGGTTTTTTTTAATTTATAACAAGGGTTCGAGTCGGGTTACCTCCGCGTGTGGTCAAGAGCTGCGGTTCGTTTTTGGATCCGTCCGAGGGAAAGAGCAGTGCTTGCTCCGGTGGACCCTGGCATCGTTTAATGACTTCCTGGCAGATTCGGAGGGATATCGATACCTATTCGTTGGCTAAGACCCCGGAGGGGGGGGGGGGGTCTTTTGACTGTGTTCTACCGTACAACTTTGCCGACATTTTTGTTACAAGATTTTTGAATACTGTATTTATATTACTTAGAGGTTGGCGAAATCATCGCATCGATCGATGGGGCCATATTAAACAAGAAGAAGAAGTAATTTATAATGATAACGATGGCCTTGACATCTGTTTTAGAATGAGGGATAACCAATAAAATAAAGCTTTAGGTTAACAAATATTGGCGAGCATTTAAATCGATTTTTGATATGTTGTTTTAACAAAAGATTAAATTAATGTGGCTATAGAAAATATCAATGAGCCCGAGAATTTCAATTGTGTGGTTGCAAATAAATGCAAATACCATTCCGCTGTTCAATTTTAACTTTTTAAAGGATTAAAATGTATGCGTTTCATGTACTAAAAAACTTTACTTTAGGATTAATACATACCTACATACACAAATCACGTTTTTATCCCTTACGGGAAATACAGAGCCTAAGGTAACAAGAGCTAAAGGCCACGTTTAGCAAGATTGTGGGCGCGATAGGCGGAAAAGGGAATCAAAAAGGATAGACAGGAATAATATTGAGCCACAAAAGTCGCCTTTATACTTTTGCTAAGTCAAAATTAAAATCAAAGAGAAGTAAGTACTACTCTACTCCTGTGTAACAGCTCAAAAATATATATTTGAATAATATTTCGACTACTAACTAATTAAATATGGTTATTAATTGTATCCTATTAATTAAATTAAAACCGACGTTTTTATTTATCGCAGTATATTAAAAGATAAGCCAGTTTCACATTCAAAATATCACAAAAGCATGCTAAGAGTGGTCGACACGTATCTACTTGATATTAAAATTGTTCAGTGTTTAAATTAAATTTCTTAAGGACACAGAAAATTAGAACTCATAGAAAAAACTGAAAAGTACCTAAAGCTAGTGCCCGGAATCGAACCCAGATTCTCATCATTCCGTGATGCGTGCTATACCGCTACACCGACCATAGCAGGTAAAGTGTTTAAATTAGTAAGCAGTTTATAGAAGTCCTTAATTTTCTTGTTGTTTATGTCAATAAATGTATGTACTAAATTTTCTTTTCCTAAATTATGATTGGTTGTTCGTTGGATTCCTATAGAAGAAATTAAAGAACTTACAACAACATGTTGTGTCATTACTCATAGATTTTATAGATAGAAAACGAGTAAATCAAAGATACCTAATACAAAAGAAACATAGAAAGATGACTTAAGATGTAATTGAATTTGAGAAGAAAACGACCACGATCCTGTTAAATGTTAACTAAGTGAAATAAACAAATCTTGGAGCAATTTAACCCAATGACTTGTTATTTATGGAATATTGAAATTAAATTCCTATTTAAAGGTGCTTAAATTACTCACAAAGGAGGTTTTATGTGATCTACTCTGCTGGTTGCGTGAGAAAACTAAGTTCAAAGCACAATTTTGAAATTAATTTAAACTCGTGCCGGTTTACACTTGATGGAAATATAACGGTTAAATTAAATGTAAACACTTAGAACTACAGCTCTTATATGTTGATAACGTTTTAACTTTTAGTAGGTATTTGTTAGTATCTACAGTCTATTTATAAAGTAAAAATCAAAGTAAACCGGATTCCGAAACAATTTTAATTTATAGGAACATTTCTTTCAGACATGGAATTGATCTACAAAGAATGATCAAAAATAAGAACAAAGGTTGATTAAGCACTTAAGATTTTAATGGACGATACCTTTTGTAAATAAATAACATTATTATAATGATTGCGTCAAAACAAAATAAACCCTTTCCACATCGCAGTCAAATAAACCGATAAAAACGAATAATGAATTCTGTACCCAAAAATATAGCACATAAAGTGAAGGAATCTAATCCCTTTACGCTATCAAAGCTCACCCCTTAGCCGATTGGCATAAATAGAAAATGGGAATGGAAATTTCGCATGCGCTTTCACTTAGCGGCGAGTGAAACATGGTGAAAACAAAATCAATTTTCCTTTGCGCGTTTCACGGGTCAATTGAGTAAAAGCTTTGACGAGTTTGAACTTTTTATTAAAGTTGGATTTTGCGCACGTCTATGAAAATGTTTGTGTTGGTATATAACACACGAATTCACTTTAAAAAACTGTTCTACAACTTTTTCATTATGGTGAAAAATATCAGACACCAAAAATTCAAATTAGTTTTTTAAACAGCTTTAAACGGTAAAATCTCCGTCTAATTATATTTTAAACAGAAGGGTGTCGGCTTTTTTTGTAAATAACATATATAATTATTTTATGATCTCACCAAACCTTTATAAAATCATGTATGAAGTGTTCCCTTACTAAATATACACGCCAGTGATATGAATAAAGAGAGATAGAGAACTCCTAAAAGCCATTATCCAAGCCAACCTATCAGACATTTCATGACCTCAAATACTTCGCCAGGAGTTTTCGACAAAAATTTCTCTAATTTGGAGCCTGTGACGCCAATGTATTGATATACATTTTCCGGTATCATATCTGACAAATGTCCATGTTTTTTTTTACAACGCATTAGCACAGATTTCTGATAGTTATGGCAACAGAAATTTGTCATCGTTCTTAGTAGTGCCTTACAACTGCACTCCACTGTAAAGTACTCGTTCGCCGTCGGCTCTTCGCGTTTCAATAAATCAGAAGAAATGACGCCGCGCGCGTTAAGCAGTCAGCGTCGCGCTGGGTGGTCGGCAGACGACTTCGCGCCTATTTCACGGAGCGATGTACTACAAATAAAATCGAACTTGTAAACACGGAAATAGATTCGACGCTCGGGTAAAAAGTTGGATACCTCTTTTATCCCGATTCTGATTGTCTGCGGCTAGCAATACTTCTAGTTTTTTACTTAATTTAAATTTCTGATATCAGCATAACAGGGAAAGATCCGCCGTTTTCTAACTTGCCTTGCTGTGCGGATACCCTGTCCCTGCCACGTGATGCCAAAGAGGAGATCCTTAAATTGAACCAGACTCGCAGTTTTTAGCCAAAAGTGCCTTCGTCTGTACACGCTGCGCTTTCTGGCAATCATTTAATGATAAAGTGCAAAATTATGTTTTAAAACAAAATTTTCCTCGCTTAATAGTTTTGATAAGCTCAAGATAAAGGTAAAGGCAAGAATATACAGCTACCCTTACTTATGACTTTCTTGACTCAGAGCTGTTCCGCTCCGGATACGAAATGAAAAAAATAGGACTTACTCGATTTTATGTTTAGTAAGGTATCTCAAATATTGAATAACATTAAGCAATTCGTGTTCTTGCGGCATAAGAAAATAGAATAATAAATTGTGCTTCACTTCCAGCGTATTATAATCGGTAAATAATTTCACAACACAAGTGCGCTTACTTGACGTCAACAAACAGATCGATTACAGATTTTCTCGACCACACGTCGCTTGTTTACTTTAAATACGTAATTTATTGCACTTCGTACATTATTGCAATAATCGCGAATTTACCGAGCAAGAGTAACGATAGGGTTTAAATGGTGTAATAGTAAAATATCGAGTAGAAATCGCGGTTTACGGATTAACCCATTTAAATCGTGCTGCAGTTATGTTAACATCGGTTTGTTGTAAAATCGTACAGAAATTCAACATTAAAATTTGTGTCTATTGCATTTGTTTAATTTTGATAAGTAAAATGTAAAATTGAATGAGTAAGAAGTATTTTAAATGTATGAAATGACGTCATTATCCCTGCAATCATTTTTAAAAGAGTTGAGTTTATTTGTAGGATTAGGATTACCCATGTGTTTGTCACAGTCAATTGAGTCTGAATATGGAGGTCAATTATGTCTTAGGCCGGGAGATAGTGACAGAAATTACTGGGTCATTTGTACCAGTATGGCGGTTCTTCAGGGGTCTAAAGTACGCAATGACAAAAAGAAAAATGATGGTCATAGCGCTGGTACCGGCGGCCCAATCGCGTGGGCGTTAGTCGAACTCGTCGGATAAATTACGAGTGTGAAACGATTTGTTCCACAATCATTTTAGTATTTTCCGATAGTCCATAAAAAATAAGCAGGCGGTAGTGTCATGCCATACTTTTCCGGTGTGACTTACAACCCGCCATACCGCCGCGAACGCGTTAATTACAAAATAAAAAATTCAACCATTTGTACCAGGCTAATTTTTGCACAGTTAATCATCGTCGTGCAGCCATTTACGAAAATCACCATGCCATACTTTTTGGACGGTTCCAAATGGTCGCCATACCGCCGAAAATCAGCAAATATTTTTTTTTTCGCCAAACGATTTGTACCAGTATTGCATTTGGATTTTTGGAAAGTATTTGATAAAATGTGACCGTGATTATATTTGCCATACTTGTAGTAGGGGGAAAAAGTGCTGCCATACTTGAAAAACTTATTTATTCGACATATTTCAAAAATACGACTGTACAGTACGTAAAATATTTTTTTACAGCATGGGATCATTATATTCTGTTTATATTTGAGCGGTGGTAGCCGTTCAATATTACACAATATAAACATCTGGTTATAAGTCAAGATTTCCGCCACCTAGATCTTTGAAATTTTGTATTTATATTCGTTGAACCTCAAACTTACGAGAAAAATTAGTGCCATACTGTTACAAATCGTTCAAAACACGAATAAAATCTTACAATTAAAAAAATATATTATACACATTCGCCACCTCCCACAGGTATGGCATTATCACACTTCTGTTTATGATCATTCAGGAGCTATTGAAAAAAAAATTTAGGGTGGTACAAATCGTTTAGCGAAAAAAAAAAATTGCTGATTTTCGGCGGTATGGCGACCATTTGGACCCGTCCAAAAAGTATGGCATCGTGATTTTCGTAAATGGCTGCACGACGATGATTAACTGTGCAAAAATTAGCCTGGTACAAATGGTTGAATTTTTTATTTTTTAATTAACGCATTCGCGTCGGTATGGCGGGCTGTAAGTCACACCGGAAAAGTATGGCATGACACTACCGCCTGCTTATTTTTTATGGACTATCGGAAAATACTAAAATGATTGTGGAACAAATTGTTTCACACTCGTAATTTATCCGACGAGTTCGACTAACGCCCACGCGATTGGGCCGCCGGTACCAGCGCTATGACCATCATTTTTCTTTTTGTCATTGCGTACTTTAGACCCCTGAAGAACCGCCATACTGGTACAAATGATCCAGTAATTTCTGTCACTATCTCCCGGCCTATCTGGGCAGTTAATAGAAAATTAGAAAAATCACACGCCGTATTGCGTGTTTGAGCAACCGTCGAGTATGCTTAGTGTAAGTTTTTGGTCACAGAACACCGTCTCGAACGCGTTTGCGTTAAAAGTTTGTTGCCGTTTCGATCCGCAAGTGGCGCTGCCTATTTTTACATAGTAATTGAGACGTTTACATGAACGCGTTCGAGATGCTTTTATACAATCATGCTAAATATGGCCTTTAGGTCTTGTTACCTTAGGGTCTGTCTACCCCGTAAGGGATAAAGACGTGATTTATGTATGTATGTTTGTATGTAAAATATGTATGTATGTATGTAAACTGTTTATTGTGCAAAATAAACAAGACAATACAATACAATTGACAAACACTGAGATACATGCACAAAGGGAAATTAAACAAAATAATTAAAATAATGATTCACAGGGTTGGTAAATCAAACTAACTTAACCACCAGCTTATGTACCTATTTTGAATTAATTTTAAGCAATATTGTATAAAATTTATAGCGAATACAACCTACTCAATTACCTTTCATTTTGTTTAATTCAGTAGAAAGCTCAAAGAGTTAGCCAGAACAAAAGTCTGACATTCAGCGGGATTCCAAGCACTGTATCTAAAAATTAAGTTCTTGCTTTCATCTGGTTAGTACGCACCAGCCGCGCCGGATTCTCAGTACCTAGTTTATTCCGCCGCATGTTTTTAATTTCTTTCTTTCCTTTTGAATTTAAAATTCAGCGCTTCGTGAATATAAAATAGGAATCATTCGGAGCTTGCTTTTGTGTAATTGTTTGCATCTTTCTTCAAAAGTATAAATTCTAGATTTTTTAACGGTTCTACTTTGTTGTGATCTTAATATTGCTCTCCCAAGCGTCAACGAACAAAAGGGATATACGAACAATTCCAACGAGACACTTGACAGTAAATGAGATGTTAAACAAGCGCTAAACAACTCGTGGCCAAAACACAAATTACATTTTTTCAGGTGAGCAACAAACAGGGGCAAAACAACTTAAAACAATTTGCAGAGGCGCCACTCGAAAGTGTTAAGTGGATTTGAAAATGCCAGGTAAAGCGAAGAGCAGGACGGGTGCACAAATTGAGTCAAACAAACGAAACTCATCGACAAGATTCTATCGTGCAGAGTTTAAGAGCAATTTTTCTCTTAAAGCCAAACAAATGAGGCGCCATTAGATGGAGTGAGAGCGCTTAATCTATTTCTGACGAGTTCAGTGACGCCGACAAAGACAAATCGACATTAGCCTACCCACACGGCGCGAAGGCGTTCCACTTCTGTTTCAATTCCACTTTTATTTGCGGATTAACTTCTTATTAGTCATTGTGCTGGAAAGGGGCTCGAGCCTGCTATCACAAGCCTTATGAATGGCTCAATTATTTTGCCGACTCAGTACGAATTCATCTAGAGATTTTAAGCTGTATCCGCGCTAAGCATTAGTTATTGCCGTTCTTTTGAATTGGCATTGTTCATTTTTTTTAGTATGCTCCAATTCGAAAACCATTTCGAGGAAAACCATCATTTATCCGATTTATCTTGTCCGATTTCAAAAATACTTTATGATTGCAGATATTTTTGTAAAAGTACTTTGAACCTTTGTTTGACCGAACGACCCGGTTTTTAGACAGAATCCAGCATCGAATGTTTGCCACAAAAATGAAAAAAAAAGTTTAGCTAGGGCAACTGTCATGTGTCACTGTCAAATCGACAAAACCATAGACAAAGCCGTTTTTTTTTATAGACAGCCGAACGAAGGCGATTGGGATTCTGTCTAAATTCACGAATTATCAAACAGCGAAAAAATATTTATTATTAATTAACAAAGCTACGTAAAAGCATAATATTCAAATTAGTTGCTTGAAATAGTCCATTTTATCAAATAAAGGTGTTAAAAGCACAGCTTGAAAAAAATGAACAATGCCAATTCTGCGCACGACCTACATACTTCTTACTTAAGCTACGGTACGTTTTATTTTCATTCGTGAGATAATCATTATTAGATGATGAATGTCAAGCCAACAAAAAACATATATCCTATTCACTAGATTGTTAAACATGTGTCTTTAATAACCCCGGTGCCACGGGTATTAATAAACTGACAACATATTTATGCTCTCCTACTGTCGCGTATAATGATATCTATAAATTATATGTCACTTTAGATTCATGTGATACTGACATGTAAGTATTACTTAAATCATCTGGATTATAACTGTTACCTAACTCCTCATTCATAAAAAAATACAAACACGCTATCGTAAAACCCATGTTTTGCCTGCGTCTAGCAAAGTCTTTATCAAAGTACTGAATAAAAACAAATTAATAACAAACTTTCATAAATTTAAAAAACGTTTATGAATGAGAGGGTTAGTGATTAGGTAAGAAACTCGCTGTTATTTTTGTAAAAGCACACTTATACTAATTGGTTGGTTAACCCGTATAGGCGACATTAGACTGCGTATCTTTACACTGACGTTTTGTCTGTTCTTATTAAATTTGATGCTACCAAACAGTAATGGCTAATGTAGCACAGCACTTAAACTACAATATCATCCATGAGAACAAGGTAATACGATGCAGTATCCTTCGCCTAATGGCCAAATTTCAAGCGTCTTCTAAACAACGAGCAGCAAAAATAAATAAAAGGGAGGAACGAGCGCGCGTATTTCAGAACCGACAAGTTGAAGAATGTCGAAATGTGTCATCTGTCAGTCGGTATTTAAAACGATATTTTACTCTGAAAGTGGAGAGCGCGTTTGTCGTGTATCCAAATAGTCGAGACAGCTGTCTTGCTCTAAAGATTAGACATTTTTGAATCAGCAAGAGGAAGCGTCGAGTTGTTTTAACAGCGATCGTGCATTCCGTGAAAAGTGATGCATAAATTTTAACGAATTCCAAGAACCTTTTTTAGAAATTGTAAGCTAAATTAGAAGTATATGCATCACTGACAGGTGTTCTGTACCTACTTTCTAGCTTGTTTGCGGCTTCGCCCTCGTGAAGTAATAAAATACAAGATACCTATAGTTCCATATCCCCTGGGAATTTCAAAAGAAAAACTAGCTTCTGCCCGCAGCTTCATCTGCGTAGAATTATACATATAAACCTTCCTCTTGAATCACTCTATCCATCAAAAAACCGCGCATCAAAATCCGTTGCGTAGTTTTAAACATCTAAGCATACATAGGGACGGACAGACAGCGGAAAGCGACTTTGTTTTATACTATGTAGTGATGATATTCCGGATATTTTCATGATTTCCCTAATAAAATAGACCTCCTGGTAGCACAACATAGACGAACCTACGCAGTAGACTTATATCTAATGCGGTTACTTCAGGTTCGTTAAATCCCTGTTGTGCCTGAGGCCGCTGCAGGAATACAAATACAAAACGGTTCCTTGGAATAAAATAGATGGGTATATTTTCTTAAAGTAGCCACCAGAAATGACATTTAAAAGAAAAAAGAAAGAAAGAAGAAATTTATTCCTTTTTGCAAGACACACAAATATAAGATAATATACACAATTTTATAGAAAATAAACAAGGTAAAACAAAAAAAAACATACGACATAAAAAATAGATCATCAGCGTTGTGTGTCTTCGGAAAAGTGAAACGGTCGCTGGCTCAGCATTACGCTGAGGTGTTAGACACCTGCAGCACTGATTTTCAGCCAGAACCGTCTATGACTCACGAAACGATACACAGATAAAATATACTACATAATCAACATTTCATTTATTTCAACTGATACTGTATGGTATATAAATTCAGGCATTGGTTCGTAAAGGTCCGTGTTAAACTGAATGGTTAACCTCATTTTCGAAATACTGAGGTCAGGTCAAGCTACGGCTGCGCTCGCGTTGTATATTTTTAAACACGCAAACGCAACCAAATCAGCCAGAAGCCCAAAACCGCTACAGTAAAAATATTCCAGGAGCGACTAATTACCGTGACATGACCTCACTAGTTCGCGGAGTAGCAAAGTACTTATTCATTTAGAGTTTCACAATAAATAAATAAAAAAAATTATTAAAAAAATCCATTTATTTCATCTAAGTGGCAATAGTGTTGTTAGTACTACTTACACTGAAGGGTTAGTTACAATTACATACACATAACACATACAATAAACGTAAGATGGGGGCACAGCAAAGTACATACAATATTACCACATTATTACACTGGTGGGGGCCACAATGTGTCATATAGGCACAATCCATCCTGCCCGCGATCATACTTAAGATTTGGGCGCACCAGAGACGCACTGCGCTTGCGCATGGCCGCGTAAAAGCAATCGACGCGGGCCTACTAATACTTACCCTTAATTTCTGTCACTTGATCACGCATTATCTATTTTTGAAATCATTCACCTCGAAGCTTCGGTAACAATACAATACAATAACTCTTTATTGAACACCATATAACAAAACAAAACAGAAAAAGGGTATACAGTAACAAAAGTCGGCCTTATCGCTGCAGAGCGATAATGGACTGGAGAACAAAAAAGATCTGTGCAGGTGGCGCAATTTAGAATATATATTAATATACTAAGTACTGAAAATACATAATATATTACACATGAAACACACATTTACAATAAATGGAGATATAAATAGACACATACACACATACCTAAAAAAGCCAGCTAGATATATGCGCAAGATGACAGATAGTGCTCCTTCAACATAGATTTAAATATGAGTGAAGATTTAGCGCGCCTTAACGCAACCACAATTTACCGTAAGCACAAGGAATCTCTCGGTACCACAACTACCATAATGTGACTAAAATTAAGTCTCGGAAGTAGTAGAGTAGTAACTAAGCTAAGTACAGGTAGTTGTTATAGGGTATAGGGTAGGCGTCATTTTCACGCCTTTCAGCCGTTGCATCACGAAGGCCACAGCTAAGCAATAATGTCTGCAACAGAAAAGTCCGACATGCAATCGATGCAAGGTGGCACGGGGGATCGTGACTTCCGCTTGTTATGGGACTTGTTAGAAAAATAAATCGAGTAGGTAAATAAAATAGGTTACAAATCTAGCAATTTGCGGCACGGAAACAATGCCGATTAAGCAACGGTATGCGGCAAGCACAAACATGCTGAACGTGGTCTTTAGGTCTTGTTGCCTTAGGCTCTGTCTACCCCGTAAGGGATAAAAACGTGATTTATGTATGTATGTATGTATGCGGCAAGCAACATAGAGTATTAAAAAACATACATACATACATACATAAATGACGTCTTTTTCTCTTATGGGGTAGACAGAGCCTAAAATAACACGACCTAAAGGCCACGTGTAGTATGATTGTGGGCGCACACAGGTGGAAAGGGGAATCAAAATAGTGATGGGTTGATTCTTAAGATTGTCGCCCATTCCCTCGATGGGCTTTTACCATCTACGCGGGAAGAGAAGCAACTGGTACATTCTTTGTTTTTTCTTTTCTCCCAGACCAGCATGGAAGAAGTATTAAAAAGTATTGTTTTAATGAGTAAATACCTCACGACGTGATTTGTATGTATGTAAACTCTTTATTGTGCAAAATAAACATAAAACAAATACATTTGACAAAAACTGAGATATATGCACAAAGGCGGACTTATCCCTTTATGGGATCTCTTTCAGTGAACCTTTGAGTGGTAGAGGAGGAGGGGATATAGGGACGGACGAGTGAGTGGGTGGGCGAGTGAGATTTTTGATTTTACTTAAGTATAATGGTAAAAGTATAATGACTTTATTTCTTTACATTACATATTGTTTAGAAGAAAATACGATAGCTTAGATATCTATGACAATGTTAATTTGATTACACAGAGACAAACAAGTGTAAAATAGCAACATGTTATTAATTTTGAACAACTGATTTAACCCTTCGTTAGATTTAATTTCACGCATTAATATGCGATATTAGAACATCTTAGTGTGTTAAATTAAATATAAAATTCGGGTTAGTTCTCCTAGTGAAGTTAGTTTCTTCGTATTTTATTAACAGTTGAGTACAGCCAATCGTTCAAAAATCTACACATAGATCTTACTTTTAGTTTTTTAGTGCATTATTAGATATTTTTGATTAGTTGGCTGCATAGACATTGGAGTACTCGACTGTACACGTGTCATTTATTTTCTTTGGAATATGATCCCAGATTAGATTCCCACATTTTAACGTATTTACATGCATTGTGATCTCGCATAGGCATCAAAGGTATATACAAACCGCGATTGTCAATACCCATTATGTTCAAGATTAAAAAATCTTTCTCTGAGCAGCAACATCACTTGAAAGAATTACCAAAGTTCCCACCGCCAACGATTAGCAAGAAGCGCGTAGAGCTAGAAAATCCGCCGTAGTACAATCATTGATCACCCTGCTAACAAACAAGCAAACATATATGTCACGTATTTATCCCTTACGGGTAGACAAAGCCTAAGGTAACAAAACCTTAAGGCCACGTTAAGCATGATTAAGGGCGTATAGGTGGAAAGGGAAATCAAAATAGTGATGGGTTGTTAACCGCATCGCCTATAACATGATTCCTAAGACATTCGCCCATTCCCTCGATGGGCACCCTGCTCACAACTGTACATAATTGTATCTTTTTTATTGACTCGGGATCCACGACTCACGGCTGGCGCAAGTTTGCGCGAGAGCTTAGTCGCAGTTCGTTCTAGAAAGAGACGGGTGCGGTAGTCTATTTTAATAATAATAATAATAGGAGGTTCCTGTCGCTGTCGCCCTGACCACCGGTAGCTTAGGCCTCGCCTCGCTGCCGGCGGCACCCTAGGTTAGGTTTTTATAATGTTTTTATATTTTGTATTAATATTGTTTTATTACTTTTTATATGAATATTGTAAAAACCTAATTTGAGATAAAAATAAATATACAGAAATAATAATAATAATATCTTGGGACAATTGACACCAATGACCTAGCCCCGAACTAAGCAAAGCTTGTAATATGGGCACTAGACAACGGATAAACATACTTATATAGATAAATACATATTAAACATCCAAGATCGAGAACAAACATTCGTATTTTTCATACAAATATCTGCCCCGACCGGGGATCGAACCCGGGACCTCAAGCTTCATAGTCAGGTTCTCTAACCACTGGGCCATCCGGTCGTCATTTTATTTATTTTACGCGTGTCACAGCTCTCGCGCGGTCTTGTGCTTGCCGTTATGTGTTTGTCTCGAGCGATAAAATAGCCGATAGCAAGTTGTGTTCTTGTCGGCAGTGGGACAGCTGCCTAATACGCATAAATTAGTACGTAATTTAATTGGAATAATAATTAAGATGATTACTGTAAGTGTCATCATGCATAGTAAACATGATTATCAACATCCGTTATGCTAATTCGACTTACTTTAGAGCATGCAATAAATTATTTGATTCATTATAATTAAAAAGAGCTTAATGATCAAAATCGTTTTATAGGTAATTAAAAACGGATTTACGTAACGTTCTTTATAACCACGTTAATTATTTTCTTATTTTTCAACGGATGATCGACTTTTAATAATGAAAAGTTTCTAGTGAAACTACGTATTTTTTCACTACTTTTTTGTCTGTAATAAAACAACTTAATTTTAATTATTTTTAGCGATGACATTTTGCACTTCATGACACATCAATGAAGACAAGACAATGATATGAGTAAATATAGTATTGTCCATGAAATTTCAGCAAATACCCGTGGGAATTCAAAAGACTAGTATTTAAACGAAGCCAGTTATAGGTTAGCACCTAAAACACATTTGGTAAAACGCTTTTCTGACATGCTTTTGTTTTTTTATGAAATTGGGTAACAAACGAGCAAGTACCTAGTTGTCTTACTCCCCACGTTGGAACACAGTAGCGCGAGCACTGCTGCTTGGCGGCAGGATTAGCAAGTAAGATGATGGTAGCGACCCAGACGGACCTTGCACAAGGTTCTGCCACGCGCAATTTGTTATTTTTTTTTAATAGTATATCTATAGATACCAGTTTAGGTAATTACAATACATCTTTGTGTACAAGTTTATTTAACGATAGCTTATAAGTTAATTTGGGCGGCAACGAATTAAAACAAATTAGGAAGTTAAATTTCGGAGTTCAGTTATCAACAGAGGTCTGACAAGGGTTGAGCAGCAGCCTTCTGTCCATAACTTTTAAAGATACTTAACTTTAAGTTAACTTCTAAGTTTAAAAACGCCAAGGGTCTTAATTAAAAGTAATAAAGGGCACTTAATTGTATGATTGAAAGTAAGTTTAAGGGTTTTCTAATTTTTTTAAGTAAGTCTTTAGGCTCATTTGGGAACTGTTAGGTATTTAAAAAAAAGTTCTAAAATAAAAAAATCATCAGTACAAAAGAAAGATTTGTGTATAAATATATTCCTTGTAGCATCAGCAAGGAGCTTGCCTTCCCTAAATAACAAAAAAGCATGTAATATTTTTTTTTGTTTTAAAAAATACAAGAAAAACAGGCAAGCCAGCTAGTGGTAAGTAATAATCTTCTGTAGTGCTGCCTGGCAGTGGTATTAGCCAGTGAGATGTGGTACCAACCCGGATGGAACCTACACAAGGTCCGCTATTTACACATTTTTTATTGGTATTTCGCTTTACTGCCGTGTAAGTAGCTATAGAAACTAATTTCCTATTAGATTAGATGTTTCTTTTGTCACATTGCGAAAGTAAGTCTTCGGGCTAGTATCCGATTTAGTAATCACCTTGTTCATTACGTTTCGAAAGCTATACTATTCCAGATTGTTGTTTCGTAGGTGAAAGCAAATAAATAAAGCCCCTTTAGTAACGACACTAATCCCACTTCTGAGTTGAGAAAATACCGGTTTAATCTAGTTCAGAAATAAGAAAAGTACGAAAAGGAAAGCCACAGCTAAGTCCTACTCGTATCAGGGCTTCTTGTCGGTGTCAGTAGTTGAAGTTCAGGATTTCAGCTATTTATTACGATCCGGGATCCGGGAATTTACGCCAACGATAAAAGAACCGTAGTTTTACAGCGACATGAGGTTAGATCCCGCTGTCGTCTCTTAAGTGGCAATTATCATGCTTTCCGGGAATCCTCGCAAAGCCTACTTTGCTGGCATGCTTAATTTATGAGCGAATAATAATAGTGATTGTTGCTTAGTATTTAATGATAATAGAGTTATATTAATTATGTAACGAGCGTATAGGCACTTGTCATTTGGGTTATTTGTTATGTCAAAAGTAGCTTTCTGGGTCTATACACGGAACAAGATTCTTCCTTTAAATTATTACTGAGCTCGAAGTCATTGCACATGTACCATACTATTATAGCTACATTGCTACTTCGATACCACAAGAACATAAAACATTTCCTTTGAATGCACATGCACATGCACAAATCACGTCTTTATCCCTTACGGGGTAGACAGAGCCTATGGTAACAGGTACCTACAGGCCACATTTAGCAAGATTGTGGGCGTATAAGTGGAAAATGGAATCAAATGGCCTTTGAATGCCTTAGTTTATTTAGTAAGAAAACTGTTTAAGCTTAAGTTAAATAATGACAAACCACGGAACAGACATTCCCCTCCCCACATTAATTATGGAACAAAAATTGCATGATATTGGTTTTGTGGCACACGAGGCTGCGCAAACAGTTTTAGCCAATAAATCGCACCCCGCAAAGCAACGCACGCGTCTAGCCAACAATGGCCAAGTATTTTAGCAGAATCATCGGTAATATACGGTACTGTTAAACAAAAGGGGAGTACCTTATTATGTTTCAATAACATAATGGAGTTCGGCTATAGGTTTTATGAACAAGTCTTCAATTTTGAAGAGCTAGAAAGCAACATCGTAAACATGATTCAACACAAAGTACAAATGTATAATAAGTATATAATAATATCAATTATGTAACTGGACGAAATCCTTGTCAAGTTTTTTTTTTTTATAAAAGAGGGGGCAAACGAGCAGACGGGTCACCTGATGGAAAGCAATCACCGTCGCCCAGGGACACCTGCAAGACCCGGGGGATCACAAGTGCGTTGCCGTCCCTTTGAGGAACAGGAAGGCTCGCTTTTTAAAGATCCCTAAGTAATAATAAATAGTAAGTAATGGTTTCAATACATCACTTTACAGATCGACTGCAGTCCCAAAATTCTTAGCCTAATTTATACTTTTGACATAAGCAAAAGCGTTCCCGAAAACACTTGCCGTATATCCGTTAACCAAGTAATTATACTTCTCCCCTTTGAAACTCTCTCGTTTTTATTTTAAATCACAAATTACGCTCAAAGACACGGATTACTGTGCCAAACGACATGCATCGAACCAAAAAACGAATCAGCACCGCGGTATGCTGTTGAGACAAATAAAGTATCAGAGAACAATGGCGGACGAGTCAGTGAATAATTTTAGCCGGCGCGTCGCGGTTCTAGGCGCGATCGAAGATATAAAGTACGCAGTGGATTATTTGTATGCATTTTGGGATTAGAACTGACTCATTAAAAATATGTCGTTTGCAAATTCGTTGTCTAGTTGATGAAAGGCATCCGATTACCTTTTTACTTGAGTAAGAAAGAAAAACAAAACGCAATCACTTTCGTTCATAGGAGGCATCACAGTTTAAGAAAAATATTTTAATGACAATAGATTTAATAACATAATGTGGTAATCACGGTCTATAACCGGTTAATAATATATAGGTACTATTACGTCTTAACAACTTTTTATTGTCAAATTAAAATTGACATTCGAACTCTAAAAATTACGATTACTTTTCATGCATTTCGATTTTCATAAACAAATGCTATGTATAAATAAATAAGAGATATGTATGTAACTAAAATTACTTAACGGACATAAATAATCAAATCCCTTCCAAAATACAAAATAAACGCGTGCGCGCGTGCTCTGTAGGTACTATACCTTAATTTTTAAGTAAGTAGATAAAATTGCACACTGAAATTACCAATTTAAAGTGCGCCGGTTCCAGCTACGTTTTTGCCTCGGCGAATACTATGCTATCTTTACAACCCTCCAGGGAAATAACGTACTGTCACGCAGAATATACTGTTGCGCCCACAATTAGAGATTGCCAGAAATTGCGTAATTACAGGCCATTAATCGATCTTGCATACACCGCTAAGCTCCCCACTTCGTTGGTTAACATTAATTTTATTCATAGTTTGTTGATGTTAGCGTACAGTTAGACGTGAGTTATGAAGCCAATTTAAGTCTCCCACTGGATTTTTCATTACCATTTTGTTTGAGAATCGCCGCCGTATTTTCTCATTCTTAACTTTACTTAAATATAGTGATATTTGCGTGAATGAACGTGACAAATGGGATGATATTTGGAACACCCTTTTGAGCCATTTTTAAGCAGCTGTCGTACCTGAATAGCAAACATTATTGCGATTTCGTTTTACTTATAATAAAGTCATAACACGTTTCAGATTTTTTTTTAAATACCAAATCAAATTTATTTTACCTATGGCTTATATTACTACATTACATAACCTTTTAAAAAATTACTAAACTATCGTACTAAGTAGCTATTCCTAAAAAAAAAACTTTAACCATTAACAAATCGTGGCCAATAAATAAGAGAATCTAACCTCACCATAATTCCACACATAGGACGGAACCACCGGAAACAATTCCGCCAATTTCCACGTCTTCGTCCAGGGTCCAGTTTTTTTTGTCAGCACCTACATTTACCCTAACCGCGGCATTAGATGATCACCGGGGAAGAGTAATGATCGTAAATGGGAGGAAATTACCGGGCACCTTATCGTCCGATTCAATAAGCCGAGGGGAGCATAATAGAAGTGCAACTACAGCTATTCCCTTTAGCAAAGCCTGTCAATGGATGTAATTGCCTCATTCGGACTAGACCCGGTGACGGACTATTCATCTCTTTCTAGGTTTTAAATCGACTTCTGGCGTCTATTTGATAAGGCCTAATGGCTACAGCGGCTGTTCTCGCTAGATAGGTTTGATCGCTTTCTACGTAATGCTTTTGGACAGAGAGCTTGACATGAACATAATGAGATATCTAACTCATACATTTGAAGCAATTTGTCGACACGTTCAATAAACCGAAAGAAAAAAATAGATAACCATATTTCAGCCATTCCGAAAAATGTTCAAATCTCTCGAATTTTTTTGCTAGCTTTAAGACGCAACTATTTTATCCCAAGTTCTCGAAGTCTATTGAAAAATAAGTACCAAAAATATCAACTTTTAAGCGTTGCAAAAAATTGACAAACTAATCTGTAAATATTTCAAGAAATTCAACGGGTCTATGGTTGCTTTTCCGCACTTTGTCAATATCACGAGCATTGGGCACATTTTACAACAAAATACTTCACTGTCTTCCCTAAATTTAAATAAAATATTTTTGTACAATACCTATTTTACAGTAGCTTAAAATATTGGTACGATATGAAGCCACACAGTCTCGCCGGTACACGCAATATCCTCGTATTTTTCTCGGCGTAAAAGAAAAGAAACTTTGCAAACAATACACTCACGAACCATTAACGGCTTACACCTGTAGGATGCATATAAAACTCAACACATAGCGGGGCTAGGAGCGATTTTAACCTTCAATAAAACGTGTCCCGCATATATTAAGCCGAATCTTTAAGGGCACATTTGTTCAGAAAAACGCGTGACGAAATTGCGGGTGCGGGAACGCCATTGCCGTCGTTTTTCGATCACCCTCAACACTTAGCCTTCCCTTTTTAGCAATTTCTGAAGCTTTTTTCACACATCAATCTCGTTCCATTCGCGATATAAGGGTCGTGTAGGTAGTAAGTGAATTCTGTGCTTGATGCAAAATTCGATCATTTTGTAAGTGGCAAAGCGTGAGTGTTGGGCTGCGAAAACATCACGTAGATTAGAATTACACTTCTATTGAGACAGTTTCTTTGCTTTACTTTTGTGTCATCTTGGGAGAATTATCTTGCCTGATATATGTCAATTTGTGTAGAATTATATGTTGGTTTATCGTCACTCGTATGTGATAATTCTTCTTCTTCTTCTTATTTGTGGCGTTTCAAGTCATTATAGCGACGACAACTTCGCCAATGTCAAAGTAACAAAAATATGATTAAAATCTTGTGACAAAATGTCGGCAACGTTGTACGGTAATGGTCAAAGACCCCCCTCCCCCCCTGTCGGGCTCTTAGCCAACGGTCAATGATATCCCTCAGAAACTGCCAGGAAATCATTAGCCGAAGCCCAGGGTGCACCGGATCAAGCACTGCTCTTCCCCCCGGACGGATCCAAAAAGGAACCGCAGCTCTTGACCACACGTGGAGGTAACCCGACTCGCACCCCTATGTGATAATTTAGAATATCTTTAAAAATATATATTTATCATAACCTAACCTAACAAAACCCCCACAATTAAGTAGGGTTACTAATTAGAAAAATAACAAAAACGTGTAAGTTGCGACTTGTTTACCATAATGTTATAAAAACAATAGTCGATCAACACTGATAGCTCCTCAACACGTGCATTTTCTAATATTTTATTCCGCAAAAAATCTAAAAAAAAAATTAACTAAACCTTTGTGCTTTTTAATCCCTGAAAAATAAAACAAAAATATTTTTTTTTTTTTCGTCACATTTTGTTAACTTCAACCAAACTAACTTTGAGTTCATAAAACTAGCTTGATATCCAATTATAAATGAATATTATCACTTCATATCATTACAAACGTAAACAAAATTTCCCGCGCTACACGAAAAAATAAAATCTACGCGGAAGACGCGAATAAAGCTAGCAGCCCTAAACGTTTTCACACAAAAATATTAAAGCAGCTTCCTGGGTTAATCAAGCTACTTCTCTTATTAAACAAATGGCACAACGTTTATAGTTCAACAAACAGCCAGCGCAAACACAATTTCCCGCAAGGTAACTATATAAAACAACTAACAGCTACCAGAGGAGCGGGTCTGATTAAACGGGGCGTTGTTAGCTGTAAAGATATAAAGATTGCAGTAGGTAAACGTAATATGGTGTCGTTCTTGTAATAGAATGGTCTCGTGCTTAGCTTAGGGGCAGTGCCTTGTGATTTAGGTGACGTGGGTACTCCAGGAGTACGTGATGCATCTAAAGTTGGTGTAAAAACAAAAAGCCGTGTCACCATCTGAGTTCATTCAGGAAGCGCAATCCATTCTAAAATACAGACACCGGTGTCTCCTCGTGAGTACGTTCCTAAACATTTAAAAGCTGTGCATCTGAGGAACTTTACAAATTCTAATCATTCTACTGGTAGTAATTAATTGGGCAACAATTACAAATATATGGTAGCTAAATGCATATTTTATCTGTGTTTGACAAAGGTTAATGCCAAAGTGATAAATACAGTCAAGCGTTTGTGAATAAGGCGGTTAGACTATACTATTCTAATATAAGCACAAACAAAGGTAACTACCATTCTCTTATAAAGTATTAAAGCGTTCTTATAGCTTAGTAACAGTTATTTCTTAGATACCACTTTCGTACTCTCTCTCATAAATTAGCTAAGGATATGCACCATCCGGAATGACCAATGCTACAGTAGGCACATTTAATTGTTTATTGGATTGTTAATTAAGTCAGCTTAAACCAGGGTACATACCAGGTCGCAGTTACTTCTCTTGGATTTATCTTAAAGGAGGATCTAAATTGAATCTCAGTATGGGGTGGGGAGCTAATAAAATCGCTACGTAAGAGTAAAGTATCCCCAACATACTATCTCGAGGAGATAGGCGCAGACGAGATGCGAATACTGAAAACTTTGCAGACTTAGTTTTGATACCTATTCTCATCTTGAACAGTATTCGTTGTAGTACCCGTATGATCTAGCACTTTCCGTAGAATTTGCCATTGCATGGCGAAGTTTAATTGTGAGCACAGAAGAGCAGCGAATAGTGAAATCAGGCGTTATTTTCCTTATTATTTCCTTTATGTTTTGTTGATTTATGCGCAAGCGGAGAAGGGTGGATTTTGCACGAAAACAGCATGGTGTCCCATGGATATAGCTGTCTTATATGTCTGGTTTCGGATTAATTGTGCAACTTTTTTTGTTCACAATTAAGTAAGTTAAGTCGGCACAGTAAACAAAAAAAAGCGAAGTGAGATGTGGCTGCACGTCTTAATTCCACTATATTTGAACACAGTACAGATTATAGGTAAGTACTACTTGGAACACTTGTCAAACTCCCGACTAGAACTCGTAATTCAAAGTCAAAACTAAAGTTTTACCTATACCTTGCGGAGACGCCGTCGGCAGAACGAATAAACTCGACATTAAACGTTACTTAAAAGCCACTACATCAAACTTTGTCGTATAAATACTAAGCCATCAGTATCGGCACCCTCACGGTCGTTTGTTACAGTCACGGCGCGAGATGAAAGCTGCGATACAAAACGTCGCGCTTCACGACTCACTAGCCACCGGGGTATGGACACCAGGGGTAGAACGGACACACCGGACGCGAAATAAAGATGCAGTGCATCAACAGTTCAAAAAAAGTTCGGGTGTGTAGCTGTCTCACTCACCCATAAGGCTTTGATACTTGAAACCGAATCGTTCTAGGTGGTCACGGACTACCCCGGGATGCGACGTCGGAAACCTCCTCGAGAGCTCTAGCGTTACAGTTCCCTTCTAACAGAGACTCTAGGCCTTGCGGAGGGGGAAGGATAACGCTTAGGCAGGTGGTCAATTAATTAATTTAGTAAGTTAGTGAACTGTTGGCTAATATTCGATTGGGGGGGAGGGGTGGTAAGGTAACTTTTACTATTACAATTAGTTATTTTTATGATACAAATTTGGAAAATAAATAATTCCCATCGAGTGACGGTGACTTTAAACACGAGCGTAGCGAGTGGTTTTAAACGCACACGGGTTTGGAATTTCCCATTACTTTTCACATGCATAAAAAAAAAGTCTGGTCAAGCCATGCAAAATAGCCGTGCTTGCGTATAATATTTTGTTTCCATGCAATTAATAACCTCTCTCATATTCAACGCGAGAGCAGAAATTTTGCATAACCTAATATCACTACTTTGCATGGGGCGAAGTAAGTTTACTTAGTTCGAATCTTTTCAGTATAACCAGTAGTTTAAAATCGAAATGCTCTCAGTGTATCCTAGCGATGTGTACGTAAACGTATCGGAAATTCCTCGCATTTCTTTGCTGATTGTCGCCACGACTTTATCAGGACGTCGCCGATATCCGTTCCATTATAGCTTGGCTAAAACTTTGATATGATTCCGACCAACTTGTGTGGTATAACAAAAGACTAGATTTGCAACTTTCAATCGCCAACTTTTCTTTTAGCGAGTTTCAGAACGGAGATGACGAAGTCATTCTTTTTACTTTGGGAATATTTAACTCGCGGGCGGAAGTTTTGCAGCTTTTTGCTTAAAGGCGGCAGATTTATTGTGATATTGAGTTATGGGTTTATGGGCATTTTCAAAAATAGACATTAGCTTTGTAGACAACACTTACGTGTTTGGACATAATATAAGTGTGGCAATTAGACTTCTTAAGCAATAGTTTTATTTGTTATACACTCGACATCGGGTGCATCGTTTAGATTCCATAAGTTCCACAGGCCAATCAAAAGTATATTGACGAACAAAAGCAATGGATCACTTTTGACCCTTTATTTTTGCTCGCCAGTAATGTTTTTTTCGCAGATGCTACTCGTCGACTATCCATGAGTGTCCATATTTATGTTATAAAAAGCTATACCTACTCTTAATAAACGTTACTTTTTTCGTAAAAATACTTAATTTACGAATTTTAATTAAGTTAAGTTACGTTTTCGCGGGACGTTGACATGATTGCGGGCAGCTAGCAGATTGCCTATCAAATAATAGTTTGAAATTCATTTGTTTTAGCATTATTAACTATTGCACTGGCAGTGTGATTTACTCGCTGTCTCTTGATCTTTATTCGTGCGCATTTTTACATAAACTCTGTCATCAAACGATCTCGCGTGGAACCCTAAAAACTGAATGTGAAATCCGACCTAAATATTTCCTTGAACTTTTATAAAACACTCGCTGCTGAAGTCGTTTTGATTGATGAAGGCGACGTTACGCTTATATCAGAGAACATTTTGAGTAATTACGGTTTACGTAACGGTGCATTTCTGTATGAAACGTAGGTACAACTTTATTAGTGCTTATAAAAGCCTTGAAATTATAAAGATGCTGCCTTACTACACGAAAAACGAACACTCATGATGATTTTTAAAACTAAACACGTAAAACAACTACGAGTACTAGCTTTAAAGGACTTAACTAGTAAAATTGTGTACACACCTCGGGCGGCGATAAAGAAAGCCTCAGGTCGCATGTTTATCGCCCTCGCCTTTGGCTCGTGTGGAACAAGTTCCTGTCGTCTGAGACATTCTTTATTTCACCATCCTCGGGCGTATAAGTAATTTACTATTAAATTCGTCAAAGTGTATTCAAAACTTGTTGGTATAAAATTTACTTTTAAACTACATAATTAATGCAGAACCTACAAAACAATTATTATAAACAAACTGAATTTAATACTCGTTAAGGCTACAAGAGCGTAATCAAAATTGAAATGTTTCATTTGGCTTCGTCTACTTTTTCAACAAAACCAAACTGCTAAAGGGATATAAATAACGATAACCAATCCTTAATCAGTAAATACATGGATACACACACAAATCACGCCTATACCCCTTATAGGGTAAGCAGAGCCTAAAGTAACAAGGACTGCGATGCGTTTGGCATGATTGAATGAATGAATCAGTAAATAATTTAAGCAATAAGGAGGGATTCCAAATTATTAAAGACTAGCGACCCGCCCCGGCTTTGCACGGTATATTATGCATGTATTATACATATAAACCTTCCTCTTGAATCACTCTATCTATTAAAAAAAACCGCATTAAAATCCGTTGTGTGGTTTTGAAGATATAAGCATACATAGGGACATAGGGACATAGGGACACAGGGACAGATAAAGCGACTTTATTTTATACTAGGTTGTGCCCGCGACTTCGTCTGCGTAGAATTATACATAAAAACCATCCTCTTGAATCACTCTATCTAATTAAAAAAACCGCATCGAAATCCGTTATGCAGTTTTGAAGATATAAGCATACATACGGACACGGGGACAGAAAAAGCGACTTTATTTTATACTATGTAGTGATGTAGTGATAGTGATGATAGTGACTATGTAGTGATGATGATAAGCAAACCCCTTGCAGCAAATAATTGGAACAATAAGGCTTTACACTGTACAGATTTTCAGGTGCAAAAACTATAATAGGCTGCAGGTCATAAAGGGGCGTGTAAGCCGGTAAGCCATGTTGTCAGAGCTATTCTGGTCTACTTATTTCCTCGGGGACCGGCGCGTTATGGAACGGGGACGCACCTATCACAAACCTGAACTTTAATAAAGAAAACGATTTTAGCTTCCATAAACAGGATTCCATTCGGTCCCCTAGCGGCAATGCCTGTGAGTTATGGTTAGCGAAAAAATATAGGGCAAGAAATATCGCTGATATTATTGGTCCTATCACTTAGTGTTATATAGCGACGTTCAACGGATATCTTTGGTTTACCTATTTAATGTTGAACCTTTTAACTCCTAACCCACTGCGAGACTTGCACAAATAACAATTAGGTAGATTGCGAGTCCATATTTACCGCTCATTCATAACGCAAGACCGCATTTCGCAAAGAATTTTACTATATTTTTCTCATTTCAAATTCTCCGTAGTCGTCTAGAATCGTAAAAAGCGGATTATACTGAGTGAGCTCGCGTGGCGTATAGAATTTGTGAGAAGAACTGAGTCGGCAATATGGGCCTTATTTACTTCTCGTCACTAAGCTGCATATAATGAAAACGCACTGTCGTGTCGGGGCGTCAAACGGCAGCGCCAGTAAAAATATCCGTCTACTACGACGAACGCTTCTTGGTACTATCAACAAAATAATTATGTATTGAAATTCCCGCTAAAAAGTAGCTAGATCGACAGAACCTCAATTTCATATATTTTAACTCCCATAAGTGCATACGGAATTATTTAGTTTATTTTTTGCCCGCAGCACGTTTACTGCACCAATGACATTATTATGTATCTCGTTACTTAAATGCATATCCATCTACTAAACTAAAATCGCATGCGGCACGCCTTCGTCACTGATAGCGCTCATACAACACCTACGTTTATTAAAGTTCGTCATGTGTTCATGATTGTATTTGGTTGTGCTAACAATTCTAATCTTAAGCAATTTATATGTCAAAAATAAATAACAATTTACTTTCCGACATGAAATAACTGGTCAAGCAAGTAAAATACATATTATAATTATCTTAATTTCCCTTGTTTGCAAACATTTCATGGTTATGTGCTTTTAACACGTAATTCAGTATATTTTCATTTGCGTATAATTCCCCGTGAACATGCAAATAAATTGTTGACTGTGTGACTAAGGAAGGGGAAAATGTGACATTAAACCCCATTTAATAGGTATAATTGTATTATTCTATTATATTTTGTACAGGATTTTGTTTGCCTATATGGCGCTTTCCTTTGACAATGAGTAAACGAGACAATTGTGGTTTTATTATTTTTTGTGAATACCAGTATTACGGTCGACTACTTTGAAAAAACAGAGCACAATTTTACTATACCTACTGGATAAAAAAAAACAATATAAAATAGTTGAGGTGAAAAATATCAACACTGTTTACGCCAGCCTTCAGGAAGGGGCAGACTCGCGGTTGCTTGCTTATCCGTGCACGTCGCGCGTCTTGTCACTTGTCGCACGCGACGTCGACTCTTCACTATTGCGTTTACGAAACGCTATAGTTTCTACTGCTTGAGAATATCACCCCCGATTCGCAACTAATTGGATGGAAGCTGCGCGTCGAAGGAAATTTAATAACGTATAGTGTTTTGGTGTTGGTGATTGTTTTGCTCACTTTATCTAAGGGGTTTACGTGGCTCACTTCCTTATATCCTTAAGCCTATGGTTTGACTTCTTTCGTATCATTTGTTGATAACCAGTGAAAACTACCATTCATTCTCACCATTTTATTCGAACTAAACCTAACATAACCTTACAGAATCCAAACATGTTTTACAGGTTATTGGCCCCGAAAAGTTCTATCTCGTCTTCACAAAAAACCTCGGCAAAAAACATCTTTACGAGAATAAAATAGCGACGAGATTACATTTGTGATTACAAATGAGGCTAAGCAAGCACATATTGTGAGTCAGAAAATACAATTTCATATGCAGCTATAAATTTCGTGTTCTTATTCCAACAAAGAGCCCTGAGGCGACTATATCGAGGCGCCTGACTGTATCAGTTCCCATAAAAATGTTTTATGTTAGTGGCTAATAAATGACATCAGCAAATTCAGTAAGACAATACAAGAGACTATGCATCCGTTTCCTCCTTTTATTTCCTCCCCTAGCAATCATTGTTTTGGTTGACGGTTTGGTTCAAGTCATAAACGAGGAGGCACCTACTAAATTGTGACCAAAATGTTTTAACAAACAGACTATCATTTCATTGTGTTTATTTGGGATCGTAGTTGGTAAGTTTGACCGCTTGACTTGAAATTTGTCATGTATGTATTAGGATTGATAAAAATGCAAAGAGTAAAATACAAATACACTCGCTTAACAAGTCTTATGGCGATAGCAGACAACGCCTTTGCCAAAATACACAGCCACCTCGTCATGAAGAACGTCATGATTTCCATTTATGCGCCAGTATTGATCTGCATAATATGCAAACAATTTTTGTGGTTAAAACTTAGATGTATGATGTGCACCCGCGAGAAATGGGAGAAATTTGTAGGTTGTTCGTTATTAAACTACATAATTAAGAACAGCTTTAGCCGTGACCTGCCGTGCTTTGTAAAGAAAATATTTTTCTAAGCGCACCGCTCTTCCCGCTTCTGTTGCGCCCAACCGTCATTGTTTCGGCTAAGAACAGGGGCGCCAACTCGACGCTTTTGGCAGCAGCTTCCGATAATAATATTCCCTTGTTTTCGTTAACCACCCGCCACTGTTGATACCGCAGATGTATCGCTAATTGGATCCAGTCAGATTGGTTAAAAGATAATAAAATTTTGATTTTCAGCCATAAAACGCTATCGAGATTCGTTCAACGAAATTAAATACGATTTAAATTTAATTGAGTAATACTGGTTTCGTTTGTATGCCATTTTTTGGTAGTATTGGATGACGTTTTAATAACATGAAAAAGATTAAGATTTTTTTTTAAAAGATGGCTTTAAGTAATTTCACGAATTGAATAATCTCATTAAGCAAGTTAACGTAAGTTCACCGTTTCTTTTATTTTACAGTGGTAATAGTGTCCCATTATTACTGGTTGTTAATTTTAATCTACTTCAGTTTTTACTCGTTTTCACCCGGAGTATGGCTCCAGCGAATCCACTTACTTCTACACGAAATATCGTTTATATCAAGCAAATTACATATTGAGTTCGTTTATTTCTATTCATGCTCACGTTAAATACCAACCTCTCCTTTTCAAACATAATTGTGATAAATTCACTTCCCTTTTATGTTATTCAATCATGCATAAATCAAAGAATTGTTGTCACATTTCTGCGAAGTTCGGTTCCTTTCATTGTTTGACGTCCCCTACGCTTTCGCGAGATTGGTTTCACTCTTTACTGCTACATGTTGACAAAACTGAAATTCACGGACATCACCCTATCCCATCCAATTTGAACCTTATTTTTCTTTCCATTGAACACAGCATTCTACTACAAGTTTAACTGCGCCATTCACACTAAATAAAACTCTATAAAGTAGCTCATAAAGTCGAGAGTAATACTCAAATCACAACACACATGTAAGGTCCAACTCACATCCACTAAAGTTATTGTTCTAAGGCCAAACGTCATTTCTCATTGTCATATGAAACAAATGCGAACGGTTCTCGCGAATGGGAGTAGCGATAAGTGTTCTCAATTTAACTTCAATTGTCTTGATCTGATTGATTATGGGGAAGAAAGGGCAAGTTTTCTATTTCTAGCTCTTCTAGCGTGTCAACATACGATACAATACCTACTAGAAAGATAAAATAGTATTACAAAGTCATGCGTTAACAGTGAAACAGCACTGGTACCTGAGGTCGTAACAGAAGTTAACGTAGGTATCAAGACAGCAAAACGAGTTTTACGCCTATTGTGGTAGTAAAACCACGAGCACAAAGTACACAGAATATGTGTTCATGCTATAAAGGAGTCGCTACCACATACGCAAGCAAATAACAAGTAATTGTTTTCTCTAAGACCTTTACACAAGGGCACTTAAAGAGAGTGAATTTAGTTTAAAACGTTAAAATAGGTAGGTACTGCGAAACTTTATTAAAGTTTTCACGACTTGGCTTCTAAATGATGCATAATGATGAATAAGAAAACAAAAGCGTGTAATCGTAGACGTTATGAGGTTTGAGCAAGATGTTAAAATCACTTGTTTTTTCTCGGTGCGTTCCTTCAGTTCATCTTATTTTATAAACTCTAGGATAATGACATAATAGTGCTAAAAAATATACATATTTTAGTCACAATGCGTATCGCTGTCTTTTATACCAGGCAGAGGTTAGATCCAAGGGCGCAAACAATACAGGTCTATATAGGCTCGCATATTTTTTTTATTTATCACTCATTATTTATCGTTCTTCATAGTGTTTTATTTCTGAAAAAGAAGGTACGTATTTTTTTAGGATTGTCGTTAAACTAAATCTAGCCTAACCTACATCTACCAAATGATATATAAAAAAAATGCTAGAACTGTCTTGGGTCCATGTGTTATGAAAAAAAAAGAAATTAATAATTCTGAATTGCAATTTCATGTAAACTTTGGCGCTCCCAAAAAATACTTTATGTCTTAAAATTAATCTGGAATACTTCCGCAGGTTAGTTTTCTTGACCACCACTGTAATTTTCTTCAATAAACCAAATCAAACCACCAGCTAAAATATCCCAGAATAAATTTGGTATCTTGCGTATCCCACATTTAACGTTTTAAATTTGCAATGAAATGACTGAGATAAATAATTTGTTTTTTTTACGAACATAAGCGACCACTAGTATAATTAGAGCTATATTTTGTGAATAACAATAAAACTTTATAAGTAAAATGCATACGTACATACGTCACAAATTCTCAACAATTGGCAACAAATATTTATCTGCAGAAAACAAATCGCAGACTCTCTGAAATGTAATAAAACCAACAATGTCTACACTTTACACTTACCTATGTGATAAATATTCATTGCACACGCCGAAAAAATCCCTCAGAAAGGAAATATCTAAGATTCCGTCCCCGATGTTTACACTCGCCGGCTAAGCTGCATCTAATGAAATCCCCTGTCAGGATTCAGGGCAGTCTTGCACCAGATCATATTACGATATAACTGCCTTGATAGTAGAAGAAAAAAAAATCTAATTAAATAGAGTTATATTACGGTATTAGGTACGCTGTTTTTTTAAAGATGTTGATATGCAAAGACAAATATATAAATAATGCAATTAATATAAAATACACAAATACATAAATAACGCTATTAAAAGTATCTTATAGGTTTTGTTTCACAAAGTTTTTGTATGAAAATACACTTTGAAAGAGTTATAATGTATGTTTATTGAGTGTGTGGTTTTAGAAGCTTATTTTAATGTTTACGAAGTTGTAAGAGAGAATCCACATTCCTATTTTACATTAAATTTAATTTAATAGTTCTATTTAAAAGCGGTCTTGGCAGACAGACAACAGAATAATCCTTTAAAAGATCTATTTCAGGTAAACAATCAAGGGATTTTCTGTGATATAAGTCAAGTTTTTTTAATACGTCGCTTAATTCATTACCTAACGATTCCAATTATATCCAAAAATTATCCCCTTGTCATTACTGAATTGAACTATTTATCAATCATGCCCTTTCAACAATCAATTAACGGAGCCGCGTACAATAATTTTTATTTCATAGCTTGTTTTTTTTAATGGTGATAAAACAGGTACAATGACCTCGGTAATACTTCAATTATTATTCTTTATTACGAATACAACTAAAAAATGCTTAAACATTTTCAAGTATCAAAACGTTTCAAACTCACTGAAGTACAGGTGGACTTTAGATGGCGTATTTTCAGTGTTCAATTCCTTTTCACTTATTTTGGGGAGCCATTCTGATCACGATCTCATCCAACCTACTGCGGGGATAGTAAATATTGTTGGCACTTCCACATTATTAATTTTCGTCCAGGTATGAGACAGTAAGCGGGGGTTTACTGCGTCATCTCACCCGAAAGTTTCTCATTTTCTCACACTATTCTGACAGTAAGAAAGTTTTTCTAAGCACTTTTACTAGCTCATGAAGAATTTAATCAAATTTTGAAATTCCCTCGAACTTTTGTTATGGGTACAACGGAAGAATATTGCATTTCAATTCGTTATTTTAAATTTGACAGTTATGATTTTATTTCACCATGAATTTTGTGTTATTGACTTTCTTTACATTTCAATTATACTTCATTTTCACTTGTAACTAACGATTCTCTTGTAAATTTGTTAGCTAAGATTGAATACAGAAAAATACGCTGGAGTATTTAATTTACAAAATAAAATAAACGAATTCAGCCGATTTAATTCGCAAGAGATTTCCTTAATGCCAACTTAAATAATCCATGGAAGCTAATGCAAAAGGACTGTATTCAGGACCTAAACCAATCTTGATCCCTCGCATTATTGCCCGACCAAGCATAAGAAGAGAATAATTCAATCAGCGCCTCCGACTCAAACTTTTGTGCCGCTAAAGGGTTCCAGAAGAAATCTTCGAACGTAGCCAAGTGTACATATCTTTGAGCAAAGCTTTCTTCGATTGAACAATGGGACGACTCAGCGTAGTGGACATCTAATGCTTGACCAATTTTCTTTTGTGCAAATGCCTACGTTTCGAGAATATCAAACGGGTCCCCAAGCCCTGCTGATTGAGCCCTTTTTTCATACGAGAACCATTGATTTTAGCAGTTCAGTGAGCATTAGTATGGATCCGGCCACTTGTCACGCCCTCTTAAAAACAGAAACACGATGTTAAGACATTTATCAGTTTTATATTTATCATCCTGGTTTACGGAGGAAGACAACATGTTTGTTCTTCGTATTGCAGTAAAAGTCAAGGGGAAATTGTCTACGTTACAAAAGAAAAATATGACTTTTTGAACACCATGCTTAAAAAAAGATGCAGTTCATGATAAAACAAGGAATTAGATTCTTAGACATTGAAGAATTAAGCGAAAATAAAAAAATGACTGCGTCGTTTAATTCACCTAACCATTTAACTCACACGCACCCGTATAAAATTCTATTCAAAGAATTCGATAATTTATCGCCGTAAATGGGAAATAACTGTTTCGGCGCGGAGGTTTCTAATTTTCCACTGCTGCCTCCATGTATATTTATTTCTGTGGGCTTTGTTCTTCTATCCGCGAATTAAGCTGGATCCGCGTCGAATGATTTATACAAGCCACGCTCATCCCGGTTTATTTACGAGGCTCGTTCCGCAGAATAATTACAGGGCGCTATAAACGTTTGCAAATGTAAAAAGCTTACCCTTTAATGATTACGGCCTAATTGCGCAAAGAATGAGAATACCTGAAAATCCTGTGTTATATTAGAGCTAGTGGCGGCCACTTAAGCAATAAAACCGTTTTATAGCAGTGCCACAGCCTGCCGGTTGCCAGGTAATTGCTACACGCAGATTGGTGCCGATAGGTTTCCCATTTAAGGCTCCGCGCTACATTTAAGCCTTTGTTGTATGTGACCGATTTTCAGGCTGCTAAAAGCTTGTTTCGGTAGCCCGTTCGTCAATTGGCTTAAAAACAACTGATGTTTTCAGTTGTTTTCGGGTTCCCATCTGTTAATCAATTGGAGTTTTATTTTGACAACAGCTTTTAGTCGTGGCTTTATCGTGCGATGAGGGAATTGATTGTTTTTTACTTGCTGCACTTATGCACATGTCATTTTGAAAAAAGGGCAGGTCAAGAGTACTTACCCGAAACCGTCGAGCATGTATGAACAGATTGATGAATGAGGATGAAGCGAAAGAGGTATGTCCGAATCGTACCAAGTGGAACAAAGTAGTCTCAGCCTACCCCTATGGGAAAGACGCGTGACTGTATGCATGTAAGTTTTACCTCACTTAATCCGATACCCCTTTGTGGGTAATTCAACTCAACTACTGAACTGAGTTCATATTGTCTCTGAAAGCGATTGTAGTTGTACCCAATTCCTAGTGCATAGACAATTACCTATGTTCTCCAATTCTAAAAAATATTTGACTTGTATTCATAGAAATCTATATTACACTTACATTAGGAAATGAAATGAAATTTATTCTTGGTAACAGGCATTACAGGTCACTAAAGCTTATTTCTATTTATTCTGCGAGTGGCAAATCAAAAAATTCACCGTTATCATAAAAAACGTCCCCCCCCCCGTAAAGTTTAAAATTTTCCAAGGTTACGGACGATTTGAACCTTGAGGTCCGATTTATGAAAGTGCGTCGTCGCTCGGAAGTAGATACCTACCATTCGAAACTAGTAAAAGATCTTGCTTAATTTAAATAATAAATAGAACAAATTTACATCTCTACATACGTATTCATTGACGACTGGATAGCCTAGGTGGCCTGACTATGAAGCTAGAGTTCCTGGGTTTGAATCCCGCTACGTTTAAGGTTCTGACATTTGTATGATGAATACGAATGTTTGTGCTCGAGTCATGGACGTTGTATGGCTGGATCAATTGGTGTAATTTGTCCCATGGCATTTATTTATTTTTATTTTATTCTGTCAACTAGTCGAAAATTTAATTTACAGGTGCTTTTGCACCAACACGAATTTTACCACCGTCAAGTGATATTTTCGAGTCATATGATTTCAGAAATTGGTCCTCAGACCCATTCATGCCACTCAGGCAAACGGGAACCGTGAAAACATTCAAATAAGTCTATTGTGGCGTATTTTTATTCGCAAAATATTCGCATGAATAATAAATAGGGTTACAGGAGTAGGGTCAAGGTTGTCCGAAGAGTGCTGATGTAACTTACGAAATAGATATTTCGTGTATTTGGTCTGTTTCTATCTAAATGGTTGTTCTTCCTTTGAACCTTTTACGTTGACTAAGGATTGCTTGTTGCTGATTTGCTATATGAAAGAGGTAAGTGTTATTGCGTTAAATGGAAACTATTTTAGTACTTATAGGCTACATGATAATACTAACACGAAACTATTTACAACCTCGTTTATACATATCATCGCACGAGCTCTGTACGTATAAACCTTCCTCTTGAATCAATGCAACTATTGATAAATACTGCATTAAAATCCGTTGCATAGGCCAAAATATCTAAGCCTTGATACATACATACAGAAGGCGGAAAGCGACTTTCTTTCACATCAAAATCAAAATATTATTGAATGTCACAGATAGTGTCATCAATATAAGTTGAATGTCATAGATTGATCTAACAGGATCTTCCTTAAATTATCTAAGCCATTCGCAAAGTAACTTTCCTGAAATTTTACAATACTTACTCGACGTAACAAACAGAAGAAATCTATTATTATTTATTCAGTCTACTGAAAAAGTCGCTAGCACTTTTTTTTTTTTTTGTTTTATTTCCTACCCTGTATTTAACAAACTAATATCGAACAGAATCTCCCTTAAATTATCTAAGCCATTCGTAGAGTAACTTTCCTGAATTTTTACAATACTATTTAAAGTGACAAACACAAGAAGTCTATTATTGTTTATTCAGTCTATTGAAAAAGTCGCTTGCACTTTTCAATGTAATGCGGGCGCAGTGCATTAGCTCTCAACTCTGTAGGGGCATGTAATCGTATTTGCATTATAAATTCGTTCCTACACCTAATGGAATTCTGCAGCCGCTTGTAAATGAGACTACGGACACATTTGAAGGTTAGATCTAGTTAAAACCATAGTGAGTTGGTGGATAAATTTATTTTTTCATTGTTTTGTGTTTATTTAATACCTAATTATTGTTTTACATAAAACGACCGATTACCTTAGTGGTTAGAAAAGCAAATTAAAAAAATTGAGGAACTTGAAGGGTACTTGGAATGAAAATCGCATTCACCGTTCCTTTCTTTCAAACGGTAAAGGTTGAAAGTAGAAAGAAATGGTAAATGTGATCACGAGCTCCCGCGCATATACAATGGCCGTGGGTTAGATCCTCGGCCAAAGCATTAATGCAATAAAAGCGCCATCGAGAATTTGTAAAAATAATCGGGGAAAAAAGCAAAAAACGGTATCTGTAGATACTGATATGTGTAGATTAATTATAACAATTAATCTTTTATTGTAGTATCAAAACGCACCCAATTGTCTCTCTATGATTTGTCACTTTTGACAGCCCTCTTGTGGCGAACCCGAAATAAATCTTCGAAGATCTCAAAAACACCTTTTATTTCCTTTTTTTTTCTTTTCTGTTCTCCAGTCCATTTTGGTTGCCTGGTAGAGATCGCTCTGTAGCGATAAGGCCGCCTATTGTTACCTTGTAATATTCTGTATACATTTTTTCTGTTTTGGTTGTTATAAATATGTGGTGTTTAATAAATAGTTATTGTATTGTATTGTATTGTATTGTAACTGTCTCCAACTTATTTCTTGCATTGGTTGTCTGGAAGAGATCGCTATTAAGCGATAAGACCGCCTATTGTCTACTTTGTTCTTTGTTTCTGTATTGTTTTGTACTGATTTGTGGTGTTCAATAAAGAGTATTTGTATTGTATTGTATTGTGTATTGTAACATGGCCTAATATTACATTATTTAATATTATGATCACTGAGGAGTGCAGATTTTGCATGCAAACATTACGTGTCTCACCGACACAGTGTTGAGACATGACTTGTGGATTAACAAAACGTGTTTCTAGTTTGAATACTGGAGTTACACTGTAGCGCAACCGTATTTTCTATCGAAGTGTGATTTTTGTTTTACAATTCAAAATAGCTTCTGTGTAGCGTAGAAGCCTTCTAGAGCTACTTTGAATTTGTGCCAAACAAGCCAACTTCGAGAGGCCAGACAGACGTCTATTTGTGTATTGAAAAATATATTCAAATAACTATTTGCATACTTTTGCGATGTCCGCGGGCCGTCAATGGGTTAGTACGTAAAAGGTACGTTAAGTTTGAAATGCAAAATTCAAAATAAACAACTTAACCTAACCTACACCAATCTGCAAATGAAGTGATCAAAAAAGTTCGTGCTGCTAATTGTTTCTCCGAAAATTGCATTATAATATGTATATTTTGAACCATTAAGCTTTTCGACCCATTACTCACTTCACAATTTATGTATTTTGACCTGCGTCCTCGTCGACACGTCAACGCGTTTCCACATAAAGTCAGCGATATAGTACCAATAATACCATCCATTGATAAATAAATTGTAGAACGCCAAATGGATTGACATTTAGTACTTTTTAGGGCTCGGAACCTCAAAAGGAAAATGGATTCTGTGTCATAGTCATTTGATTCGAAACGACTTCGATACTTTTGTAATACCCAATAGTTGGCACTGTTATCCAGATGCAGATGAAGTTGCGCGCAACTAGTAGGTATTATTAAACAATTAGAGCTTTTCTGACCGACCATTGCTGTTAGCCTCGTATCTACCCGTCTTTTTCTTACTGTTCATTCTAGAAAAAGACAAAGGAGTCTATCTTGCGCGAAAGCAGCTTCCCAGAGTACCTAGCGCCTTTTAAAACTCTGTACATTTACGAAGGCGCGTTTCATGAAATGATTAATGTGCAAAGCTCGTGTTTACAAGATATCTTAGTGTGCGGACGGTTCGCGTTCGTGTTAGGCACACAGACGCAAGTTCAGCACAAATTATACAATTTATAAAATGTGGACGTGCCTGCCTTCGTAAGGGATGATTATTATTATTATTATTATTCAAGTAATTTTGATCTCGACAATGTTGTTGGCTTTTTTTTTTTGGTCCATGATACGGGCGTAGCCAAGTACCATAGTACCATTATGTATTTAGAAGTTAGTGTGAATGTCATGTTGAGTGTGTGTGTTTGTGTAAATGTGTGTGTGTGTGTGTGTGTGTGTGTGTGTTTATTATTATTATTATTATTATTATAGCCTTTTTGTTCCGAATTCGCTACAATCTATACATATAAAATTCAAAGTCCTGACTGACTGACTGACTGACTGACTGACTGACTGACTGACTGACTGACTTAACTATATATCAACGCACAGCCCAAACCACTGGACTTAAAGACTTGAAATTTTGCACATAGATACCTTATACAGTGTAGGCATCCACTAAGGAAGGATTTTTGGAAATTCCCACGGGATAAGGAAAAAACGGGAATTATATATTCGACTCCGAGTGACGCTCATCATCATCATCATCATCATCAGCCTATATTAGTCCACTGCTGGACATAGGCCTCCCCTAATGAGCGCCATAGCGCCCTGTCTTCAGCTTGACGCATCCAGCATCTGCCTGCAGTCTTTCGCAGATCGTCATCCCACCTGGCCGGAGGGCGTCCTACACTACGTTTGTCGAGTCGCGGTCTCCACTCAAGAACACGTATAATAACTAGACTCTTCGAATTTGATACGAAAGTAGGTGATTAAAAAACGAAGAAACTAATTTCAGGATTTTTGGAAATTCCCACGGGATAAGGAAAACAACGGAATTTATACATTCAGTTTAACGAAATCCTATGAACTATAATTACTAGACTCTTTAAATTTGGCATAGAAGTAGGTGATTATAATAGTAAAATAATGTTTTAATGATTTTTGGAAATTCCCACGGGATAAGGAAAAAAACGGGATTTATATATTCAGTTCTACGGGATCGAGTTTTCGTTTTACTGGTCATATAAAACTGAAATTTGGCCTTCAAGCTCCCTTGGGGAGTGTAGGGGAGCACTAAAAAAAGGATTTCCCGAAATTCCCACGGGAACGGGAAAAACGGGACTTTTCGATTTACTGGTTGCAGAAAGCTGAAATTCGGCATGTAGGTTGCTTCGGGAGTGATGAGGAGCATTAAGAGAGTACTTTCCAAAATTCCCACGGGAACGGGAAAAATAATTGTTTACACAGAAATACTGCGGTAGGCATAATATGGCTAGAAACTTGAAATTTGGCACACATATACCTTGAGTATCCTAGAGGTGCACTAAGAAGGTATTTTTCGAAATTCCCACGGGATAGGGTAAAACGGGATTTTTCGTTTTACTGTTCGTAGAAAGATGAGATTTAGCATTTAGCTTCCTTAGGGAGTGTAAGGGAGCATTAACAAAGGATTTCCTAACATTTTTACGGGAACGGGAAAAACCGGGATTTTACGTTTTACCTACTGGACATAAAAAGTTGAAATTTGTCTCGTAGTTTTATTCGGGAGTGTAGGGGAACACTAAAACGGGAAAAACGGGATTTTACGTTTCCAGACGAAACAGCGGAAGAAAGAGACTTAACATTTATAACGTGTGTTTCTTTAAAGGCTTTAAGTGTACTCCGAAAGCACTCCCCAAAATTTTCACGGGAACGTGAAAAAACTTATTTTTTCGTTTTACATCTTAGCGCGTACGAAGTCGCGGGCAAAAGCTATTTAGGATAGGTTAGGTTAGGTTTCTTTTATAAAAATCCTGCAATATTTACAGTTTCAGAAAAATTAAGGCAGCGGGGCAATGCGGGGGATTGCTTGCATGCATGCTTGCTTGCACGCTTGCTTGCATGCATGCTTGCTTGCACGCTTGCTTGCATGCTTGCTTGCCTGCTTGCATGCCTGCTTGCATGCCTGCTTGCATGCCTGCTTGCATACTTACATGCTTGCAGGTTTGGGTGCTCGCTTGCTTGATTGCTAGCTTCTTTGAAATGCTCATGGTTCACGCGTGCGAAGCCGCGGGCAAAAGCTAGTTTCAGTATGTTTTTTTTTTCGTAAGGGATTAGGACTATTTAGACTACTAAATGATATTCCACTGTACTACGTCACACCGTCCGTAGCTCCAAAGGCCGGCTGCGGCCCGGGCTGACCGCAGCCGCTTTACAAACGTTTATCACGACATTATCTCTACTCTAACTACCTGTGAATAGTGTGAATGAAGCCGTTCTCTGATATTTATAAGGCCGTTACATAGGACTGTGGTTTGGGTGAGAATTTGACAGTGACATTAACTGAACAACATGAAGTAGAATATTGGAGTGACCGTGAAGTTACTTGGAACTCCTGTGTTATGGACGGCAATAGCTCTAAGAGATTTAAAAGATTCGAGGTTAATAATATCAAAGATGGGGGAGGTCCAATAGTGGACGTCCTACTGGTATCTGATGATGATGATGATGATGAAAATCTGATATATTATCAACAGGATTTAGACCGCGATTACCTTTAATTTATCCCGTTGATAATAAGATCGCCTCAAGAACAAAAATTGGTAGATCTTATAAAATGTCATACCACCGAGTTTTTATACAAAACACATTACGAAGAAAACTCGGGGACAAAAAACCACCAAAGTACCTACCTACAAGTGTTTGCCGCTTGTCATTAATGCACCCCAGCCCCACACATTTAGATAACTCAGTAAAACAACTTTATTTGATGTTTGCGTCAGTGGACGCGGCGACGTCATGACACTCGAGGGGAAGACGTGATAAAACCTACTTTAGATGCAAGGTGATTCACGTGGAGGGCTGTTGACGGCGCCGCTGAAATGTAGATTTTATTTAACTTTAAAATTGTTTCAGTCGTAAAAAAGTCACGGTGTTTGATGCTTCTGAGCGTAACACATAATGTTAAGCTAGGCATATTTTTGTTTCGAAAAAAATCAAGACATCATTTCAATTTACTCATAACATTACACCGTAGCACAAAAATTTGTAGATTAGAGATTCATACAATTCAATTGACAGGATTATTTCGATCGACTGATTCGCTTGGCTACCCGTAGTCTAATTAATCTATAAGCTCTGATATTAAAATCATTAACCTTGATTGTTTTTTTTTTTGATTGAACCCGACTTCGAACCAACGGTTCTCTGATTGAGAGGCCATGGTCACACCACTATAGGCTAGCACACCTAATGATGCATGCCAAATTAAAGTAAAATGAGGTAAAGACCGCGGCTGCTCTTAGTCTCAACAAAGTTCCGGATAACTCTCTCTTTGCACATAATGCACTCTCCAGCTGCAAATGCATCGCTCGATAGCCTATTTCCATCCAAACCCGACCATTCCGCATACAGACAATTGTTCTTAAAGCACCCAGTCACTTAAAACGTCCCACTTTATGCACAAAGGGACTTTTACGAGCGAACTTTGAATATGTTGCGCGGCTTTTTGCAGTTTGATGAAATGACACGGATTTCTGCTGAAATGATATTTGCATTGGAAACTTCGACGATTTTAGTGGGTAATAAAGATTAGGATGAAGGGATATAGGCTATGAGGCCAGCAAAACAGTTGAACACGGGATCACTTGGACAGTATGAGAGGATGAACCCAATATAAAACCAAACTTCAGTAGCCTTTTGTCCAAAACAATTCATCCACAAATTGCAAGTTAAAAGCTTGTAAAAATATGTAGGTATCCTATAATTTACAGAATTCCAGTTAGTTCACGTCCGTATCACTTTTCAGCAACCAACAAGTTCAGCCAGATGGTGCGTCGAAATCCCGAATTTATTATCTGTTTGCAACCATTTCAGTGTTGCTATGCAATCCGACGCATACACGGAACGAATGTGCGCAAATTCACACCGGCAATACCGAAAATCTCGTTGAGCAATATCTATCCAGCTCCGGCCGTAATCCGAATAATCCGTGCTCGATACTGCTAAGTTGCACTTTGAAAATGTTTGAATACAGAAATGAGAGCCGTTTTGGATAGTGCTGCTTAATAAGCAGTGACATAATATCAATGCTACGGCAAAGTGAATTGCTTGGCTAATCGTGTAGGTAATCCTAAAAGCTACGTAGTCATTTATCAACAGTTAAAGCTTCAGCATCTACATAAAAGCCTTTTAAAATCGCAACGCCCTTTTATGACTTAATGTCGTGGTCAAATGTTCGATAAATTAAAATCTGTAAATTAAATTCAAATGTGAGAAGTGGCTTGTGCCCAGCAGTGGGGCGTATATCGGTTGGAGATGATGATGATTAAATTCAAAGTCAGTGTAAGATCGCCGTAATTTAAGATAATCGAAATATTATGATCGAGAGGCTTCAAGACCGATTATCAAAAAAATGCTAGGTAGGTATTTATTTAACAATTTGTGACGAAGCGGTAAATCTTTAAAATCTGACCAATTTTCGTTGATCCCCTAATAAGAACCGATTTTCCGTTTAAATCCTATGCAATAACAGAAAACTCACCCGTTATCCCTATGATAAACAATAGAAGAGGAAGTAAAACCAAGTTTTCTTTTAGCTGATGGTATTTCAGGCTTTCCAGGTGTATTTTTAATGGTTTGCATGCGCTGGGCGAGAGCCGCGGTAAGCCGCGACCTAGTACGTTTGTTGTGACCGAACAATGGAGCAAGGATTTAATTATTGCCAAACTGTTTAAAAACTAACAATAGCCGGATTAGTAAGCTGTTGAATGGCTGGGGATTGATTCCGGAGTGATGACTGCTCGTGCCCGATGGGACATTTCAATCAGTTGATTAAAATATAAATGCGGGTACTGCACATGTCCGAATTCCGAAATTGTGTGTTGTCATAAAATTTGATTTAAGCTTTATCAATGGACACTGTTTGTCTCATTTGAGGTGGTCTATATGTACGTGTTTGAATTTTTTCTTGTCTACCCCGTAAACGTGATTTATGTATGTATGTATGCAAAATAGGCATGCGTTTGATCACAATCGCGCCTGATGGTAAAATATTAATCGTAAAGAAGCGTTGTGATCATAAAACGCTAAATTTCTTATATACAAAGAAATAAGAGATCACAACACATCGTACATTTTAAAATAAAATTTGGAGCTGAATCCTCGGCGCTTACCAAACGAGTGCCCTAGCATAACATAATGTTACGGTCCGACTTAAAAATGCAGAATGTTCAAACACCCACTAAATACGCATAGTTACATAATCGAGGACATAAATTTCGATACAGCCATCATGTTAAATATTATGAGAAATCTGCCTTATTGTTTATGGCATAAAGGTGTATAGATGTTTTTGACGTGTTGGTAACATATATATATTTATGCCCTTGACTGTACGTACTGAGAATGGCTAAAGAGAAATTCTATTATATGTCTGTATTTATGTTTATATTTCTTAATGCTGCAAAGGCGATAGTTTAAGTTACTGACCGACAGCTGCAAGTTCCCTCTAAAATCCATACTTTACCCTCTTAATACACCGCAACTGCATCGTAGCCACTGATACTTAAGAGCTTATCTATAAAATAGTACCCAGCTTCTATTTCAGTGGTGATCCGTGCTCCAGAGCTCCTGTGGGAGTTGCAGCGAAGTAATCCAACACCTGAGACGTGGCCGCCGGGTTAAATCATGAAGAGGAAGGTCCCCACGAGTTAATAGTTGTAAGGAGGGTGTGAGACGCGACGGGGCTGGTTGTATGTCGCATTAAATATTGTAGGCCTGACGGTAGAGTTCTTGCTAAATAGTCTTCATTCGTTTATTTGATATTTTAATACTTTCAGCCGGCGCATTAGAAGTTTCTAAAAAAGGGTGACAGAGATGAATTTAATAGTTAATTTATCTTAATGAGTTTTTCGAAAAATCTACTTTTAATACACCGTATCAGTTAAAGGTACTTGTTTATTGCTTTGTCTACGGAGCTTTAATACTCATATACCAAATTACAAATCGATTCAGACCATTGAAAGTAGAATAAAATCACGTTGCAAAATTTGATTACATTTTTTGTTACGTACTAAGTTAGTTACGAGTGACGGTAATACAAATATGTCCAAAATATCTTAAAATAGAAGTAAATAGGTACAGCATACAGTATGTATTGTATCTGTTGTTTTTTGCATTAAATAAAAGTGATTCTCAGTCGTGAAAATGTAGATTGAAATTAATTTATTGTGACCTTTGAAACGCACCTGCTTGTAACAAAATTCTATCTATGTACGAATATAAAAAAGCGAATCCAGACCAACAAAAAATCTTTTTCAGCCAGAAAATAATTCCGCCAAGAAAAGATGAAATGTGAAATTGAATTACCATTCAATGTTGAGAGCTCTGTGATGTTTGTTTGCGGGAAATAGAAAAAGTGGATGCATTAGTCACACTCCCCTTGTAAGGTGTCCCTCGTACATGTAGGTGAAGGAAACCTTGGCCCCTGCTTGCACTACTCATGAATATTTGAGTGACGTTCTTACGATACGGAAAGTGGTGAATATGCTCTCAAGATATCACGAGTTTCCCACTGTTCGAGGTAGATTTTGGACAGTAACAAGTTCCTTGATTCTTATTACACCGTTTGATATTCAAGAGAGGTAAGGCGTGAGTACGAGTGCCGCAAAGTTTATAAGTAAAGTGTGCTGTGGGGGTTTTGATTTGGGTTTACGTAATACCTACAGGGTTAAACATAAAGGTAGCTCTCAGACTAAAAAATAAGGTGAAATAAACGTAGGTTAGTAACGTTATCAATGCCTAATTGTGAAGTACCGCATCGATAAAAAATATTTTATGGAGAAGTAAAACTATGTAAGTAATTTCTACTTTCTTTATGATCGACCGAACGCGATGTACGAGGGTCGTGTTGACGTTATTTTATACGTCGCGATAAGGTTTATCGAAGGCGAAGTTTCATACGCGCCGAATGTAATAGGCAACTATTTATTTGAATTATCCACTTGCTTCCTGATAACGCTACCGAACGTAAATAACGCAAATAATGTAGATATTATTCAGACAAGATAACGCACGATGAATAGTTTGAAGCTTGCGAAAGTTTCAGTACAAATATCGTAGGCGTGGCGACGGCATTCTTGCTCTATATATTGGTAAATATGGACTCGCTTAGATAAGTAAATAGAAAATTGATAGTAAATGGAAGGAGCAGTCTTGCCCTGTACTAAAGTAGGTAACTAAAGAGATTTTAATTCGATTAGTTGTTTGTTCGAATGTAGGGATTAATTTTAGAAAATACAGATAGATTAGATAGGATGATAGACACTGGCTAACGATGGAGTGTATTAACAACAAAATAAAAATAAGCCTGTTTTAGATGATTAGGAACTCCACTAGTATATTGGTCCCTGTGTTAACTCAAAACCACGTCTGTATAAATACTAAGCATTCAAAAGTGAACATAATCTTAGTAGTAATTACCTACTATAAAATTATCGCTCAAATGTCATACTTGGAATTCAAATTGAACACCTATATTTTTTCTTCATTTTCAATTAGTCATTAATTTCTACAAGTTTAAAATTCATGGTTTTAGAGATCGGTCCCTGGGTCGTATAATTTGACCTTGCTGACTCCTTAAAAATTGCATGGCCTTTTATTGTTTTTTTACGGAGCCACAATACACGCGGTTAATAGTCCAACTTTTATTAAAGTAAAAGGATATAACAGTCGTAAACCGACCGGACAAATGAAACGTGAAATTAAAATATAACAAAAGCCCATATAATTGCGATAAAAGCCTGAATTATGTCCAGCTTTAAGACAATTAAATCCATTCTAATTAGGTTTTGCGAACCTAAAGTATTTTATAAACAGAAGCGACATCAACGGACGCCGCGCGACCGTCCCTTCCGCGCGTAAATTATCTCTTTATAATTTACAGGGATATTAAATTGCATGTTGCTTTTTATTTATTATACGAGCGTGCCAAATGTAGCTGAAGTGTTATGACAAATAGTTCCTGGGTCTCTATTTGGGATAACCTACATTATTACTAAACTTAACCAAAAACCATGGCCAGTTTTTTTGGTAGAATGCGGATTTAATTTTTTGATGTAGATGTTCACTTAACTCACGGCTACTGCGAAAGGATTCGCATTGAATTTAGAACAACTGGTTCTAGCACACAGTATTTTTTTGGTCTGTATGCTAATACACCTTATTAGTTAGCACGTTACATGTACGTACGATGAATCTGGCTTCAATCCGCAACCCCTTTTTACAGGCCTCTCTTGGTCAGCTTTTTCAAAAATTTTACGAGCCATTTCAAACAGTGCCAATTGATAGATAAAACCTTTTTAATCTTGTAATTTTCTAATCGAAATTCGTCTCTTTAAATAATATTTTTGTCCCAAGAACACGCTCCTAAATCTAAATCGGCCGAAAGTAGGTACCTTCTTTGGCATGATTTACTGCATTAATTCTTAAACTTGTTACGATTACGCCAGTTCTGCTTCAATATCACAGTTTTATCGAAAGTCATTTGTCAGGGCAGTTAATAATGGACCACTCGATGAGTTATTGGTACTCTGTGGCAGTTCAAAAAGATAATAAAAGTGGTTCTATAATATTAAACTACTTAGATTTTCTGCCCTGCGGTGTCGCCGCGCCAGCGTTTTCTTCAAGGAATTCAAATTTCTTTTTACAATTGTCAACCTCCTGTAATTGTATTTTACGTAATTAAGGCCATTGTTCTAGTCTTTCTTCTCTTATGTATAATATAAAAGGCGACTGTGACTGACTGATGGATTAGCGTACAGCACAAATCAGTAAACGGATGGTGATGAAAATTGGCACGCACATAGTTATGTATAGTATATTATATAGTATAGGTAGTTGAGAAGTAGGCATAAGGACGGATTTGGCGACAGGTCCGGATTGAGGTGGTTTAAGTAACTCCCCTACAAATTTTAACTCTGCTCGAACGAAGTCGTGGGAAACAGGCAGTTATTAAATAAAATGCATTTGCATTATTGAAACGCGAACTAAGAAAAAAAGTGTCTTTTGAAAATAATTCATCTGTTATAATTTTTTTTTGTATGTTTTTCACGATGCTTGATGCGAACCTATTTTTTGTTTTTTTTCCGTGTACGGATTATCATAACTTGACGGAGCAAGTGGCAGATTTGTACCATGATGTTTTTGTATTGATAGATATGAGTATGAAGTTACAAATTCGAACTTTGTAAAGTGCCATTCCACTCACACTAATACTGTTTATTTTTGGAGTAGGTGAGGCGGTATGATACGAATTATGAATTTTAGAGGAGCCCCCAGGATTTTGTCTCCCTTTCTCTCTTTCTCTTTATATTTACCTTATACTCGTTAAGAAAAGTGCACTTTAAACTTGCTGGTGTTCTGAATAAATATGAATCGGCTCTCATATGAAATATCGTCGATTATTGTCGCAGCAAAACTAATGCACCAGCCCTCGGTCTGTTTAATTATTCATCTCATTAGAGAAGTTTCTTGGCGTGCCTTTGTAGACTAGTTAGATAGAGCGAGTGCACCGCCGATAGCCTAGTTCCCGCGGCAAACTTGAGCCGCGAAAGTTTGCGAATGTGTCGCCCGCCTATATAACACGACTTGATGCATCGCAAATGCAGGTATGATATAATAGGAATATTTAGCGGGTGGTAGGGCCTTGTGCAAGGTCCGTCCGGATCGCTACCACCATCTTACTCGCTAATCCTGCCGCTAAGTAGCAGTGCTTGCACTGCTGTGTTCCGGTGTGGAGAGTAAGACAGCCGGGGAAATTACGGGCACAAGAGGCATTTCATCTTAGTCCTCTAGGTTGGCAACGCATCTGCAATCCCTCCGGGGTAGCGGGTGTCTATGGGCAGTGGTGATCACTTACCATCAGGTGACCACTTGCTCGTTTGCCTTCCTATTCATATAAAAAAATATATATATAAAAAATTTAATAGCAAATTGAGCAAATCGAGTCTTAGGAGTCATATTATAGGCGATGCGGCTAGCAACCCATCACTATTTTGATTCCTCTTTCCACCTATACGCCTACAATCGTGCTAAATGTGGCCCTTAGGTCTTGATACCTCAAGCTCTGTCTACCCCGTATGGGATATAGACGTGATTTATGTGTGTGTGTGTAAATTGCTCATAGTTAAATTAGCAAAATTCCTTGATGCCTTCCTTGATTCATCAATTAAGTAGATAGTTAGGTAGTTTTAAACATTCCAACTCCCTAATGCCCTACGATAGGTGATATCAAATCAGACATTAGAGTATATTTTACCGAACAACGGTTAAATAAATAACGACACTGTCTTCTTCAACCTCGACATTGGCGGAATCATCGACAGTATCGATGGCCAGTGGCGGATTTACCAGAAGGCAGATTATGCGAAAATTAAGTAGTTATATTGTCTTTCAAAAAGCATTGACTTTAACATTATAATAATTGAGATAATAAGATGGAGGCATCTGCCGACGTTCAATCAATTTGCGTACATTGTCCAAATTCAAACAGGCATGACGCATCGCACTCGTTACCTTTAACCTAGTCCTATATCACATATTTACGGCAGCCAAATCGTAACTCTGTCATATGTGTTGGAAGGTGTAGTTTTGAGTGAAATTGTTGCCGAACATGGAACCCTGTGGTACTACCGTGAATCGGACGTCACGGGCAGCGAAACACGACGTCTGACGAGGGGTACGTCAAGAGCAATGGTAAGGATTACGCCGATTGTTTACAACACTACATATTTTGCTTTGTTATTAAATAGATTAGATAGCGGTTCTTAGGAAATTTGTCCGCTTTCCTTCGCTTCAAGCCTCATGACAACCATTTCGTCAGCCAACTACTGCTGCCAGCACCCAACTATTGCTGAAACTGAAGAGATACTTAAATTCAAACTTTGCAATGTCTAATTCTCAGTAGTATTAGGAGTTCCTTGGTTATTTTAGTCAGCGAGCAAACACGCTCTTGGAAAATATAACTTCACCATACGGCATTTACTTTGTTGCGTAACTAATAAAATGAACTTCTAAAACTGGAAAATCTTAGTAAGTAAGTTGAGATTGGCTAAGTTTTTCAAACTAAAATTTGAATATCTTATCGAATTTATTTTTTAAAATATTGACGCGAACAGCCTTACTAATGGGCTTTTATTAATCCCTGCTTATACGCCGCTAGGTCCAAAGGTTTCTAGTCAAGATAAGCCAAACTTCTAATTCCACTTCCAAACTTCAAGTACGAGTATAATTAAGGCGCTCGACGAACCTGAATCATCTGTTTTACGACACCCATAAAATGCCGGCAAACAAAAGCAGAACACGATCGATCGTCAATTTTTTATACTGTTGAGCGCACTTTAAAACCCTTGCATAAAACCGTCCAATCTGATCAAATTGCTAACCAATTTGGCGTGAAAACGGCGGGAAGATCGTGTAGCGGGACAAAGGCAAACAGGTTCGCGTGAAAGAACAACAGGCAGCGTGACAAATGACGTGCAGGTGACAGTCGCGGTTATCAGTTCCGCGCAGCGAGGGTTGATAAATAAAACGGCGTGATTAAAGACGCGAGTTTAAAGCGCATCGTACGGTGTAGTTGATAGATTGGCGAATTTTGGGGGATAGGTAGTTTGTTGTTTAAGGGAAACAATATGTCGGGTGACGCTTAGGATTATTAATAATAGCTTGGTGAACAATAATAGGACAGCATATAACTGAAAATTAGAAGCCAGCAAAATTCGTTAGGAAACCTGTGCCCACCTGTGGAGTAATTCAATGGTGTGTGTGAAGTTTCCAATACGCACTAGGCCCGCGTGAGAAGTTTAGCCCAAGCTCTCTCATTTTGAAAGATCTGTGTCCAGATCGTGGGAAATATAGGCTAGAAATGATGGTGATTAAGATTAACAGCAGCCAGCTGATGTGACGATAATGTTCCAAATCAAAACAATGGGGAATCTATTTAAAAATGTGGTGAACCAAAATCCCCTTTTATAACAAAATCTTCCACAGGAAAGCTTTTCATAAAAAAAACTGGACGTTTCCATTCAGCAAGGGAATTCCCAAGTTTCCGCAGCTAACTTTAGTTCTCGCCGTCACCGCCGGGGGGCGCTGTGACAAAATGTTAAACGGAGCAGACACCAAGTTTCAAACTGTCAGGGGTGTTATCTCTGCCTCTGAAGATGAAGGCACGACTCTACTAATTACTAAGTGTTATATGGCAGGATATACTGATTCAAATACACTGTCAGGCAAAATAATGGGTCAGTTAACATAAATTGATAGTACTTTAGTAGAAACCTAACATGCGTCTACTATATGTGTATAAATAGACCAATAATCGTCTGTCTCTTTGTCATTTGACTGATATCGCCAAAACATTGTCAAGACATTTTTGAGAATAATTATATTGGCAAAAAGGGCAACCTTTAAACTTATACCTGCAAATGTTTAAGTCACAAATCATCAGATAAGTCGTTAATTATTGAAGAGCTTCGAAGTCGTTCGCATTACTACAGTTTTTAAGAAGACTCGCCTCGTTAAAAATCTGCAAAAGCTTTTCTTTTTAATTGTTCTCCGACTTTTCTAACAATAAAAACTTAGAACTTTCGTAAGCTCTAAACTTGCGAAATGAACTTCTGTCTCGCTCTTAAAAGCACAATAAAAGAACTTGTCTGAAGTTCTGAACATGTACACTACTACAAAGAAAATAAATTGAAGTGACCTATTTTAACAAAACCAATTAATTGAGAAACATAAAATGTTGAAAATGAAAATTAGATCTAGTTTTCCAATCAACAACTTCCTGGGTATTGAAAAAGGTGACCATTTACAAAATGCGGTCAATAATATTTTCGGTCGGGATCGTGTGTACGCAAAGGTCACTGGCAAATGCGAGCATATGTACTGTCTTTCGCGAATAAACAAAAGAAAAGCGAATATCCTAACGGTACGCTGACCGACTACACCTGTGCGTGAAAAACGTTGCCAGTGCGAACAACGACACGTCACAGCGTAAAGGAAGGTATGGTTGGTATTTTACTTCATCTTAATTTTGGAACTCAAAAAATACATACACAATACAAATCACGTCTTTATCTCTTACAGAGTAGACAGAGCCTAAGCTAACCAAACCTAAAGGCCGCGTTTAGCAAGATTGTGGGCGTATAGGTGGAAAGTGGAATCAAAATAGTGACGGGTTGCTAGCCGCATCGCCTATAACATGATTCCTATGATTTCCGCCCATTCTCTCGATGGGCTTTTACCATCTGCGCGGGAAGAGAAGCAACTGGTACATCCTATGTTTTTTCTTTGCCAGACCAGCTTGGAGGAAAAAAATAATAGTGTGCCTATACCTATATATTTTTTTCTTAAATCTACACTGAAGCACACTGACAAATTTTAGGGCTATGGAGGTGCGGGCGTGGACGTGCGCAAAATCAACCAATCATATTATTAAATTGCGAGGGGAATAAAGATGAGACTTTGATTTCAAGTAATGTGATTAGTCGGTTTTGCATCCCATGAAATAGATGTTAGGTACTTAATTAATATAGATCCCTTGCCTATTTAATTTGGATATTTTCATTGTTTTTACATTCCGTTTGTTTTTCTTGTATTAGTGGTTAAATAGAATGTAATATGACTTAGATACTAAAAAAATACTGCCAAGTTTCTTACGAAACATACTTCTTGGCAATGATAATATTTCCGAAAGCGCTAAAATATATGCAGTAACATAAAAAAAGATAAAAGATAACATCATAAATACAAAAAAATACCCAATAATCTACTTCACACAAATACTTGAACTAGGTCATCTTTTTTCGCAAGCACATCTTTCATCGCGGTTAATGAGCCATTTTCGGCAACTTTTGATTTGTACCTGTCTCTTTTTCGCCTCAAAATGAATTCAAATTAAAATGTCGTTCAATCCTACCTGCTATTTGAGTATAATCAAAGCCTTTCAGTGTCCGGTGAAGTTTGTTGATTTGAGACAATCCTCGGCCACAACAGTGACTGCCCCTTGTGTAGTCTAAATCAACAATGACCCGGTGGATTCGCTAAACAAGCTCAGACAAACCCGGGGCAAACGTTGAGAGAATAAATAATTTGACGCTGAAACCCTTCTCTGTCCTGATTGAATTATGTATTTAAAAATAGCACGCAATAAAATAGGTAAGCACAGAGGGGGACTTGTCAAAACACATCAGGGTACCTACTTGCTTTATCTTTGAATTCGAAAGTTTGGTTTGAAAATAGGCTGCGAAGGGTACATTTACAAATACGATACTACCAGTGACTTTGGAAAGATCATCATTGGTAAAAAGAATGTGCTGCGGCAGAAACTTGACCACTAGTTGTTTTAAACAAAGTACAATACAATACAATAACTCTTTATTGAACACCACATATTATAACAACCAAAACAGAAAAAAGGTATACAGAATATTACAAGGCAAACGAAAAATCAGAAATCTTGGTTTTTGATCATTTTCATGTATTCAGCTAAAGTATAAAAAATACGCATGGTTGACTTGGTGCAGTCATGCGTAATATCTGCTTTATACAAGCTTTTATTTCATATGCAATGCTTCAATGTACATAATATAGGTACATAAGTATAAAATAGGTGGCTAACTATCCATGAACACCCAAAACACTAAAGGATTGCAGATGCTCTGCCAGCCCAAGGGTCTAATAGAAAGCCTTACAGTGCCAATAATTTCACCGGCTGTCTTACTTTCCCCACTGGAACACAGCGCTGCAAGTACTGCTGCTTGGCGGTAAGATGAGTGAGTAAGACGGAAAAACGAGAACAAACCCTAACCATGCCATAATATACGTAATTATGGCGTTTTCTTATCAAAACATACGTAAGCATCTTCAAAAGTCCTGCCTGATAATTTTCATTTGAATTGATTTCTCTGTATTATTTTTTGTTATTATGGCACGAGTAAGCAGTCATCTGTCGGAAAGCAATCACAGCCGTCCATGGGGTCTCCATAGAAACAAGAGAAAATTAACAGCTTTTATTACAGCCCTTGTGTGAATCAGTTTTTCATTTTTTTAAGTATTTTTTTTATACTGCAACAGGCTAGTTCCATATTTTCTAGAGCATAATAGATTTAAAATATTCACAATAATTAAAAAAAAATAACTTTTTGCTCTATCATTTAAAGGGTGGGGTAACCACACATGCCAATTAAAAATGGGATAAATACAATCGTTAATTAAGTTCTAATTAATTACTTTGGTAACTCAAGACTTAGCAGAGCCTTTTAGGCCTTCAGAGATGTATCGAAAACATCGACTTTGTATCACGTTCAAAATTTCACCCTGTAGATCGCGATTACTTTTAATAAGCTCACAATGTTTCGACGCAAAAACAAATACAAAAAATAAATTTTGAACCAAAATAAACGAGTAAAGTAAAAACTCAGTTATTCTTAACAGTAAACGCATTAAAACATTATAAAATGAGGGGCTATTTAAATCATATTATTCCACTCGGCACCTGAAACCACAGTTTAGCTGATATTCTCTGGCGATCCCGCATTTTGTCCATTTAAAGCCTCAGTCCATTGAAAAGCAGAGATTGATAATTATTAGCTTTCATGAATCGTTTACATATATTTTAAAAACCAAACTGGTATGTCTTAACCAAGAAACTGCATGGAACCTCTACTCGGTTATCTTTTAAAATGTAAAGCACATCTACTTTATATTGACAAACTAAGACGCTGATAAAAATATTGCATTTTTGCGCAAGTACAAAAATATTGTAGGTACTTGCAAATTCTAAGATATTTCCAGAAAGTAAACTAAAAAATTATTCATGAATAGGTACCTATTAAATTTAAAATAAATACAATAGATACAATTTAATTCATAAACAGCTTTTTTTTATCTAAGGAACAAAAGTAGGTATCGCTTGAAATACTTAGTGCAAGCATGGTGGAAGTGACAATTCAGATAATATACTCCTCTAAAGCGCACGTTAAAGGTGGCAAATGCAGCTCTAAGTCATATTTATATCTGTCCACTCCAGTGGACAAGTCCTTTACCTCCCCCGAACGAGTACCTGTAATAACAAGGCTGAAAGCACGGGACATAATGTTATTTACTTTGCGTGTAGTGCTTTAGTCCATGTGTGGCTAGATAATAATTTTACAGCGAAGGTATAAAAGCTGCAAACAAGCAAAGTAAATAAGCGATATAGCAAACAGCTCCAACGATCGAACAAGGAAAGCACCGTTGTTTCAGGAGTTTCAAACTTTATTTGCCTTAACATCGAAGATTAAATCCCCTTTCATTGTACGCTCAAATGCATTTACCGGTTTTGATGATTTGGCCAGTAATTATCACGATCAACGTTACGTTTCAGATTGACTATTATGAATAATAATAAAAAAATATGTGTGTGCTATTTTCGTTAATATTCCGCAATCGAGACTATCGATGATTTCTCAAAATGTCGAGGTTGATAAAATTATTCGTTTTTATTCTGCCGTTGTTCAGTATTTAAATGCGGATAGTATTATTCCCTGTTGTATTCTTTTGCACACCAGTATTATTTTCCTATGCAATAAAGTTAATTTGACGGTTTTTTCTTAGCTTTGAACCTTATTTTTGTAACCCTTTAATTATATAGTTTCGTTCGTCATTCGTTGCTTTTTGAAACTTACTGCATACAAAACTGAGTAGCTAAGGAAACCGACTGTGCATGACTTGTGAGTTTACCAGAGATATTCCAATCATTTTGTATTGGGGCTGCAATCGTGTTAATGCTTCGCATCATTCATTGGCCAGCAATCATCGGGGTGTTGGTGGCATCTGCCAATACAGGCATCCCGACTCACTGAATTATTGATTTGAGTTACATTTATGGCATGATTGAATTTAACGAGACTATTATGGAAGATAAGTGTTTTTTTTTGTGCAACTTTATTGCAATACATTTATAATAAGTGTTTTGTAAATATGAAGTGGCAAAACGTAATTTTAAAGTGTTTCTTTTCGTAAAATTTTTCTTCCTACTCGTTTTCATTTTCAAGTACTTTACTTCAGATTCGTTGTGCATATTATGGTATGAAACAAAAAAGTTGCATTGCTTTTTCTATTTTAAAAAGTAATTTTCCTTTAAAGGCATCGTGATCGAATTAAGTAAAGTATTTTGAAAAATGGTAGTCCTAGAAAATCACCGGCTTTAATAATAAAAATGCCATCTACACCGTTCCCGCAAACGTTCCACGCACAAAAAGTATTCCAGAATCGATATCGCTCCCTCAAGCGTCACGTACGCCATCTCAGGCCTGTTGATTCAACATCGAAATATAATGAAACAAACAATACGTGGAAGAAACAGAAGCTAATTCAGCCTCGCACGTGTTACATTCAGCACACGTAACACGTAAGTAACGGCATCTCCGCTCCTCGCATGTGACACCTAGCGTTAGGTGCCGTGAAAAATGGTCCATTTGCCGACGGGCGGATAAATTTATCTTCCAAGACTATTGCGAGCCACGTTATGCGAGTGTTAATATTCATTGTGGAACAACAACGTGACTTTGTGGGTTATAATCTTGCGGAGTTATTTATGGAGTGCCGGCTGCTTATTGACTGGGAATGAGAGCGTTTTTTGATAAGTCTGCGGAATGTGAGAGTGGAGGCACTGCTGTATCATAACCAGATCATAGCATTATCAATGTTTGTTATAGGTATACGGAAGAAAAGAAAATGTATCTACACTCGCCATCAGAACCATAGGAGGATATTTTTGAGTAGTTCTCAAAATAGTTTTATAAAATCATAGGTACCTAACCAATGCGTTTTTAGTGCGTTATTTGCCGGTATAAAATGTTTAGAGAAATCTTATAAGCCATAATTAGGCACTTACTTTTATATCGTAAGCTCAGCTTTTTTATAACTTCGTAAAATTACTTAACATGCGGAAACAAATCATTCAGTGACTTGACCGAACGGTTTTTTTTTATCAGAAAAAGCATTTAACATGAAACCGTTTGCGCCTTGTTTATTGCACAAAAACAGTTTCACGAGATTTTAAAACCGATGACAAAGGCTGCACTGAAAATGTCATGCGACCGCAACGCCAAACCAATTAACCGTATCTGGCGCAATAATTTCTCTCTGAGCTCCGTTAGGGTCGGATACACTGGTATATGACAAAAATCCCATAAACCAGACGGAAATAATTCAATTCACGCCAGCCAGAATTGATCAGTGTTAGTCAGATCAACGTGAAATCTGATATTTGGCGGGGACGGTCAATTTCCTTACACCCCTAAATAATGGACGACCCCTCGTTATTATCTTAGTTACCACGGCAAAATGGCTATAGTAATGTTATTTAGATAATTTGAAATATTGGTAAGCCACCAGTCAATTCCGATAGAGAAATTTATTGTTGATGCGGCCTGATTGGTTTATTTATCTAATCCGTCGCGTCGAACACTGAATAACACTGCGGTCATTTATCTAGGTAATTTATTTACTTTATCAATGGATAGTTATTTATGATGTTGCAAACTTTTTTCAGCAGATGCGTATGACGCTTGAATTTAATTATCACACCACTTACTTTTTCTAGAATGGTCGCCATCGATCGGAACCAAGAACTTGCAATTATTGCATAAAACCATCCTTCGTGGGGAACGTCATTATCTCATTGTATGTGATTCGCCAACTGTTCTGCTCTGTGTAAGTGTTGGTGACATTTGCCGATACCGTGTCCGGCTGGTGACGCGGCCAAATTGAGTTGTACGCTTTACGCACAGCGCTGATTCCGATTGACAAGTGAACAGCGACAAGTTGGGGGACGCTGTTTTGAGCGAGCGAGTTATGAGTCTTACTTTTAATATTAGCCTACATGTTTATCTTAAACCGCAGTCATTTTCAATGGCTACCACCATGTAGGTAAACCTGCCGCTAAGTGTTTAACTACGCTGCTGTGTTCCCGCGTGCTGTGTTGGGTATAAACCTAGATTTCATAAATCGCAGTTTTCTTGCTATTTTAAATTAAGTTCTATTATTAACGTACAAGTGTCAGCTGTCAATGCTGCAATCCAGATAAATTTGACTGTATTATGACACACGCAACACACCATCTGACTTCTACTGGTTTCTATTTTCTATGCTTGTCATCTGCTTATTTTCATATATAAAAATCTTTCTTTAATTTAAAAACCTCGGCCATCCACTTCTAGGAAAGAAAACGCACCTTATTTCGGTGCTAGGACATAATTACCAAGTCGAATATACTCGCTCAAAAATGATAGAAACTTGGATTAAAAATGCGTACGTATTCGTTATTAACATTTCCAATCACCCTGATTGATTGGAAGACGAGTCGATGCACTACACTTCCATCTCGTGTTACCTGAAACGTGAAACATTCGACTTCAAAGTGTGGGGTCGGTTTAATTACTATCCTCAATGTTTTGCGCTTACATGTTAACATGTCGCTGTGAGACTTTTTTTTATCAGACTAGAATAAGTTCCCTGCTGATAATACTTAGATGTTGCACACGGCATCACTCCAGTGCAAGTTGTTTTATGTCTCTTAAAAACCTTGTCCTGACAATAACGAACAAAAAAAGGAATATCCTAATCGGTCCACCTGATTTCGAGTTTAGCGTTTTATAAACAAACATTTTAACAAAAAAAAACCGACTTCACTACGCACTAAAAAGAAAAAAATAATTGCATAATATTCTTCTACAACTTAATAATTAACTTACTTTTTCTACTTATCAATATATAGGTTGATACATTTTTAGTGAATCTGAAGTACACTAACATTTTTTTCTGAATATGGGTAGACCTACTAAACGTGCTGCTCATATGACAGCGCCGTTTAAATGAAACTGACGATTTATCGCACACATACTTAATGCTAAATGGAGGTCTAAAGGAGAGGCCTACGTCCAGCAGTGGACTTGTAATGGCTGAGATGATGATGATGACTTAATGCTAATTTCAGACTTATATGGTTTTCTCATGGGTGCCATTGTCAGAACTGGACTAAATTGAAATGGGACCACACGGTAAGCACCAGCTTTCAAATAAAAAAAGAATCATTACAATCGCTTCGCCCAGTCAAAAGTTATGAGGTAACAAACATAAAAAAAAAAAAAAAAAAAAAAAAAATACAGACGAATTGAGAACCTCCTCCTTTTTTTGAAGTCGGTTAAAAATAGGAACATTTTTGTTTAGCAATTATTTTTCATTTAGGTATGTAGATTACTAGGTATAGAATCTGCAATATTTCACACGTGTAAAAAGCTAAGTCAGCTATACATAGATACATACATAAATCACGTCTTTAACTTTTTTACCGCTGGAGAGTAACACAGTTCTGTGAAATAACTAGCACATCAGGACTATCTTAGCCCTGTAGGCTGGCAATGCCTCCGCAATCCTCTAGTGTTGAGGGTGTCTATGGTTGATGGTGCTCACTGCACACTTTCCATCAGGGGAGGCACATGCTCGTTTGCCTTCCTTATCGTATAAAAAGAACGATTTTGCTCTATATTTCTTAATGCAGTATAGTTTTTTCTGTATGACCCAGTCCATCCAGTCCGTTGCAAGCTCATAAAATAATAATCCGAGGTAGTATTGATTTTTCGTAGCACTCGATTATTTCAAAATGAATTCACCTCAAGCAGTGGACTTTATTCCCATTCGGATAGTTATTGTATTTGATCATCAAAAGATTCAGGACAAACTTAACAAAGGGAGTGAGAACACACCTGTAAATGATTTTGTTTGACAAATGTTTGAAAAGCGTACGGCGGGAAAGGGGTGCCTAAATTTTGAATCCAAAACTACGATGAAAAATTTGTAACATGACTGTTCAATTAACGACCTGCAAAAATATTCTGGTAAAATTGTATAGAGGATAGTTTTTATCCTGCAAACAACAGTTCCCGGGGGACAGCAATAAACAAATTCTTCCCAACGAAGTCGCGGGCAGAACCTGGTATAATATAAAGCGATACAAACAAACAGGATCGAGCATCAGGGAACACTGACGCCGTCTACATAACGCGGCCTTCAAGTCCTGAAACAACAAAACACGATGTAGATATGAAATTTACTTAGGCCGGTTTGGTTAGGGTCGACATTAATCCTTACGCGATTTTATTTTAGCCGTAAAAAGGACGCCGGCTTAACAAAAGTAAACTTTACTTAAACTAATTACACCATTTTGAGTGCCTTCAATTAAGTTTTTCATTTGCACAATGATTATTAAATGGGTTCTGAATTAGTAATGAAGTTGTTAAGAAAACTCAACGAAACGGTACCGCTGGAGAATTAGCTGATTTCGAGCACTTCTGATTAGAATTAGGAGCTTTTATGCAGGATTCTGCAAGTATTCAAAAATCTTAGGTAGGCGACCAATGTCTTACTCGGAAATCCTGCCGCCAAACAGCCTGTACTGCTGTGTTTCAGCATGGAAAGTAAGACAGCCGGTGAAATTACTGACGTGTGAAGTGTTCTATCTCTGTACGCTAGCTATCTACAATGCTCTGGTGTTTGCTTGCAGGGTACCCACTTACTTGTTTACCTTTCTTGTTGTATAAAAAACATCATTCATTAGTGTTCGACGACGTATGTAATGTTAAACTATAGTATCCATCCACCATTATCGATGAAAATCTTGTGAAGATGTTTTCACAAGCTAAATTTCTAACTACATCGAGCTCTACATAACAAATTCAAAATATCTTCCAACATATATTGTTTTCAAGTTGTATTAATAATAGATTGTGGCTATGGCAGCGAAAACGTTCATTTTACCACCCATTGAATTGGTCGAGTTGCCGCTCAAGTTTCATCCCAAACTTTGATGGTATTGGTCTGATCAAATTAATACTGTGTAGATATTCCCGCTTACTCCATCGGAATTGGGATCATTAGTGTACAGAATACGGAGCGTCTTGTTTACATTTGTAAGTCTATTTGTTCCCAATATAAATTCGGATTCATCAAAACTTAGTTCGAGTTGTTAATTTTCTGTAACGGAAACCTTATTAAAAGATGCTGTAACTTGTTTCGGTCAGGGCTCAATTGCATCTGACAGTTAATTGAATTATAAATAAGGTTAGTATCGAAATTGTTTTACAAGTTTACAAATCACCAGGGATGTAGATGATTGAAAAGTTTTAGCGTAGGTACAATGTTAATTGACACTTTGAAAGAATTGTTTTTGAATGAAACTAAAATGCCGTTTTGCTGAAAATGTCTAATTATCAATTTAGATTTAAACTTGATTTAGTAGCTAGAGTCAAAACTTATGAAACTGTCAGACTATAAACCAGGTTTAGCTACAAAATCGAGATTCACCTTTTCCAGGAATTGGCTATTATTCCAGCTTAAAATGTTTTTTGTACAGGTGTACTATGCAAGCATATTGAAATAATTTGTTTTTTTTTTTTTTTTTTTTATGTGAATAGGAAGGCAAACGAGCAAGTGGATCACCTGATGGTAAGTGATCACCACTGCCCATAGACACCCGCAACCCCAGAGGGATTGCAGATGATTAGCAAGTAGGTACCATTATTATACCAATTCTATCAAAAAAAAAAAAATTGCAATATACTACATTTAGACGACCGGATAGCCTAGTGGTTAGTGACCCTGACTATGAAGCTAGAGGTCCCGGGTTCGAATCCCGGTAGGGGCAGACAGTTGTATGATGAATACGAATGTTTGTGCCCGAGTCATGGATGTTGTATGTATTCAATTATGTATTTATCTACATTATATAAGTATGTTTATCCGTTGCCTGGTACCCATAGTACAAGCTTTGCTTAGTTTGGGGCTAGGTCAATTGGTGTAATTTGTCCCAAGATATTTATTTATTTATTTATTTATTTACATAGTTACGAAACCCAAAGCACTATCTAGTAAGTAATTTTTTTTTAATCTTCCAAATCATTTATATTCGTAAACAGCCCGTTTTAGTTGCATTGATATTATTTGTATAATGTTAAATAAAGATTCAGGATAAACTAATCTTACTATAAAGAAATAATCGAAGAGAACATTCCAATTCCGTAAAGCCTTTAACTGTGGAAACAAGTACAGTAATAAGTAATCTTGTTAGGTAGGTATTGTTCGAGAACGAGGTGCGAGGGAAGGATCGGCTAAAGTTAGAGCACCCTTTTCGTAGACCATAAGTTTGACTAACTATACGTATAAATGATCGTTTAATTTATGCATTATTCTTATTAGATTTGTTAAGTTTAATAACCGGAATGTTATGCAAAAATGTTTTTTAGTTTGTTTACCAGATTTCATTAATTATGCCTTGGTTAGTAAAATTCTTGAAGTTTATTTCTTCCATTTCTAGTAGTGGGATTGACTTGGAATCTGGTGTAACTATTTTTTACACTGGACAACAATGGAATTACTTACAATTAAAAGTCTTAATAAAGTGAAGTCTTAATAACCCATTACCTATTTTGTACTATCAAAGGAAAACTAAAGACAATAAAAAATACTACGTAGGCAAATTCGCACCTAATCCATCATACAAAAATCTAGTTTCCCTCCGTCTTATTTTCATGACAATAGAAATAAATCTGGATTCCCTCAGCCTACCACGTTACAAGCCAATTATTTTTTTTAAAATAGCTTTCTCGCCATTCTCACCCCAAGAGATGTAGGGTTCTTTGTCAGAACAATACTAAGTAGCACAGACATACTATGCAGCCCGCAGCGGCAACTAGGCGAGACTCAACACGCCCCAGGCCACGTCTGCTCGCCTACTTCATTTGAATCCAGACACTTAGATATATACGTTAAGTTACGTAGACACAAGTTTTAACTATTTTGAAGTGAGACAAAGTTGTGTTAACATACTCTTGCATATTTGGTTGTAGTTCTCTTTAGGAGTGTTTCCACGTAGCTTAATAAAGACAAACGTGAAAGAAATGTGTATGGATAACTCTTTATTGTAGCTTCTTTAAATTGAAATTTAGGTGGCGTAAGCTGAAAGATAAAACGCGGAAGCAAAAGCAATTCCATAATGTCATTCTCAATCCGACATTTCATTCGCATCAAAATGAAACTGGTGCCTAAGAGCCGTAAACTAACGTCATTTCTGTTGTTTCAACATATTTCAGTGCAGTAAAACTTTTCAATTGGCATAAAGTTACGCGTGCGGGCTTGATCAAATTATTACCATGTTGCGGCACCCGACTACTCCGTCAGAGTTGTACATCTGCACAGCCAGATAAAGCCGTAAGTGCTGTCAAGCCTCGTACCATTTGCAACTTTCGATCCTTGAGCTCTAAGATCGTACAGTACTTGTACTAAAGTGGGCTCCAACTTAAGTCCTTTAAATTTTAAGCGTTTGGCCTGCGTGTCTTCATAAGATGACGAGAATGATTACCGGCTACGTACGGAAGTTCTTAATAAGTATTCACAACATTTGCATCAGCCCCGCATGGTGCTAGTCTTCCTCTTGAAATGTACACCAACTTCCGCAGTCTTGTTACTCTTGTAATCTCTAAGTTCATGTAGAACAACCTTGGCTTTAGTTCATTTGAATTTTAGATTGGAACAAGAATTAAACGTAACGTGTTAAGCAAACGTCTCTAGCTTTATACATTGCACGTAACCTACTATAACGAGAACACGAGTTACAATTACAACGGTAGTAATCAATTGCAAATTAAAACATTTCACTTATCCTCCTCTGTTGGCTTCACAGAACAATTGTAGCATTTTCTCGAGCGAGCAACGGGTCATCAGTCAAGCGGAGTGGCTGCCACTCGACCGCACAGACACAAGGGGATTGCGGCCCTCGATGCACTTTTACTTTATGAATTTATAGTTCGCCACGTTTCGTTTTCCTTCCTCGTTTATCATTCCGGAGGCTGTCAAAGGATTTGAATTTGGTATTGGATAAAAGCAGTTGCGGTGCAATAAAACAAAGTGACTTTCTTTGTGCTGTTTTGTAGATGACATTCAAACTAAAATTGTCTAAAGCCACGTGGTATGTACTCAATACTGTTTGTTTCCTTATTACCGTTGTGCAGGTATGCCTGATTTACGCTGATTTGCTATTGTTATCTGGAATCTAAGCTATTCTTCCACGGATTACGAACTTCGTAAGAAAATTGCCGTCTAAATGTTTGTGATTCGTCCCCGTAATTTTAACCATTATCTGTTTACTCTGGAAGCTTACATTTTTAAGAAAATAAACTTGCTTTGCGATTCGTAAGAAGCAACTTGACCAGTGAGAGTGGAGTACCCTTTAGACTAGTGGCCGTAATATCTCTGCAGTGCAAGTCTCATCTGTTAGAAGAAGTGGACTCTTCGCTGACACTTAGATTGTGGTGGGTGGCGCGCAATGAAAGAGTGAGTTTGCAGCTTTACGCGACTGATGGTAATGTAAGTTATTTGTCTTAAGACTTTACGTTTTGACTGGGCATTAAGAAAGTGTAGTAGCCAGTCTCAGTCGTGCAGCTATATTTATTACTAATAGCTTTGCTAGCGTCATCATCCATAGAGCAAATACTTAGGTAGATAACAAAGCAATATGTGAGCTCTACGGCGAAAGTAACAAATGGGACGATAAGATTCAAATCCTTATTATGAACTTCGAAGTAAATAACAACATAATAAATATAAATATAAAAACGTCAATTCCTGACAATGACATCACAATTGACATAAACCACAGAGATTTTGTTAAATCCGGTGTACTTACCTATAATCTGATAACATTCGGCAACTAACACACAGTCCATGAAGTATTATAAATTCTAAACTAGTTATAATTAGCCCACGGTCTAGCAAGGCATCCAAACTCGCGGTAAATTACATTGGGAGCAACACGCAGCTCTCGTTAACGGAGTTGGGGCCCGCGTTATGACGCGATGTCATCCCGTCCGCAAAGCAAATGTACCAATTATCATACCTAATGTGCCGAACATGGAAACGCGGTCTTCCCATAACGCTGGAAATGAAGTGTGCTTGTGTTTTTGATGTCTGTTTAAGATCATAATTTCAGAGCCCGCTATCCTGACAGTGAAGACGCTCTTTCGCCGAAAAAATACAAATGAGTCAGTTCTGTCCTGTACTTTTTCCTTAACCGTGAACGGCGATAACGTTGTCGATATTTGAAGACAAGCGGTATTTATATCTTATCCAGGCTTAAAGTTCAGCGAGCCCGTTTATCTCACGACCGTTAGATGTTGAAATGAGTTTAACTGCTTGCGAATAAAGATGTCCTTTTAAGATAAAAATATCCGAAGGGGACGAAAGAATTTTCTAGTTTCCTTCAAAGCGGTTCGAAGCAGAGGGTTCGACGGACGGCGAGTGACAATAAAATTAGATAAGTACAGGATAGTCCCGCTCGGCCCGGCCCGTCCTGCGGACGGAATCAATCGCAGTAAAACACGGAACGGCAGCCCACGACACTCGCTGACTTGATAATAACTTTTATTCGATTCCAGACCGTAGGTCGTGGCTTCAGTACTCTGTTTCTCTTGTCTGTTGGAAAAAAGATGTGGTCAAAGTGTATATCTGTTCGCTTTGCTGTAAAGACACGAAACGAGTGGACTAGAGGAAAACGAGAACATTGCCTCGGATTACAGATATCTCCAATTGAATCGGCTGGACGAAATATGTGAAAGTAGCTCTAGATAAGCGAAAGGTCGTTATTTAGACTTAGATAACTCTTTAACATATATGAAATTATACCTTTTTGCGTGCAAAATACCCGGTAACGACCAAACGCCTCGCAGCAACGCTGCTTTTTGACGGTGCAACTCCCACAAATTTGTATGCTCCGTAAGTCATCATTTCCGTTAACATTAAACCTCCATCTTCAGCATAATTAAAAGTCAATAAACCGATAAGCGCACCGCAAGGAAACGGTTTCAATCGCCATAACATTAATGCACGTGTCGAAAAATGAAATTGATTTTGCCCCCGCAGTTGCGTGCCGTATCACCGAGGCTCGAGTGGATGGGGAGAGGCTGCGCTAATAACTAGCTCCCCTGCCAGAGATGTTTATTTAATGGCGTACCATAGACGCTCTAATAGGGATTCGCACTTGTATCTGCACGCCGCGAAATTATTTTGCAAGACATCAGCGTACACGCGGCGTGAACTGATGACGCCGTATTTAGTCTTGTATTTGGTTTTTGTTATTCTCACAATTTTTTAAACGGAAATATTCTTACTTGTATTTTATGGGTTTGTACATTATTTAATGTGTGTCTGTAAAATATCACGTGAGCATATAAATATCAGGTACTTATAATCTCTCCCTCTTTTTAACATTTTGATGAGGGAAATGCCACGCAGAAATCAGACCAGTTTTTTCTGTTTACTTGTAGGTATGAGCATCCATTTATTTTTTAGCACGCAATTAAACTTAGGGTTACGATAATGTCATTGGGCTAAAAGTTTCGTTTTGTGAACTATAACTACTATGCCACAACAACTTTTACCGCTTGTCTGTCACAGACTTGGAAAAGACGTCATAACTGAAATCCCATTTTGCAGAAGTCCCTTGAGACCGAACAATTCGACGAACTGTCTTATTGTCTTCAACATCCGTTCCGTTTTATTTGAAGCCTTTCTTGGAATGAAAATTGGTAGTTTCGTAAACGACGGATGGTAGTGACTCTAAGACAATGGCTGTAGTTGTAATATTGTGAAGATGTTTAACTCTAGCGGTTATCCAGCAACAAAGTGTAATTTCATCGGTGATGTGACCAAGTTTCAACATCTAAATCACGACAAGCTCTCACCTCTAAAAGGGAATGTCATGTAATACGCTTAAATCAAGCTAATGTGACATTTTTGGCGGCGACCTACCGCGTATTACTACGCGAATTCGCAAAGCGTATGGCCAGATTATCATTTGAATGTGCCCTCAGACGATTGTTGGATTCCGTGACAGTTGTACAATGGGGGAACGCTGCCCCGAAGCAAAATATTTTTACCGAATAAAACCTGTGTTCCTGGTACCTACCCGAGGAAATTACGTTTTTATCAGAAGTTACATTTAGCGTTTCGCTCGTTATCTCAACCTGCCTTTCCCGAGAAAGCCTCTTTTGGATTCCCTTTTAATATACCAACACGTGTTTTGATTTATAAATAAAAGGGATTATAATATATTTCGCTGAAGCTGGTCTACCTTTTGCTATCAATATTATTATGTTCATAATCATTTCATAAATTCCAACAATTCACTGTTACAGTTTTTGTGAACCGGACAGAAAACTTTTGGGTCCAAATTGAGCAGTGAGTAATAAGTTTCTGAGTCGATTAGATTTTTACAAGTCATCGGTAGTCATCATAATAAAACTTAAGTAATGCTGCTTTCCATAATAATAAAACCAGGGGATGACAAAGCATAACATAATGAAATTCATAGAATTTTTTTCAACAAAATGCGGGAATGTATTTCTAGAGACTTTCTTGTAGGTAACATAAAACGTAGTATTACAAACTATCTGTAACCTCAGGCCGAATAAATAGTAAATAAGAAGTTCTGTGAACAGAAAAGTGAGGTCGGTTACATGCACCCAAATGCAATCCAAACTTCGCCATGCAAATTAGTTGACCGACGCACACGCACACAAAGCGAGGCGTAGTTCAAACCGGCCTCGTTTTGCCATTCCCTGAACTCACTTTACTTTTTATTTGGTCTGACTCTGAAACTATCTTATTTCTGACCATGTTGCCTACCATATCTTTATATTTTTGTAATATTATTGAACTGATTTTTGAAGTTCAATAGAATATTTGTATCTTTTTTCATACGCTGCGATATAGCGTGGCTGTTTTCAGAGTCTTATCCTCCAGAATTCTCCCAGTGGATAAATGAGAGTATCGAGAAAATGAGAATCGTGCAGAAATTGATTTTTCCTGTGGCCCAAGGCGACACTGTCTTCCATTACTTACTTTACTTCAACCGCAGTCTATCTTGTTTATTACCAAACAGGAACGATAACAGTTTTTTGTCGAAGCAATAACATAGGTAAGTTTGATCTTTACCATATAAATTGGCTGCGGGAAAGTGTATTTGCGCAGAAAATAACCCAATTTGTGTATGTTCCTTGCAAGAGAACGACGGATTGCTGCTTTTACTTTTATTGTTAAAAGCCCAAGACTTGTTTCAAATTATCCTTGTTTGTTGTTTTACACTGATCATTAGGTACTCAGAAGAATGCAGCGACGTATTTTGCTTTTCGCCATATCACCTTACAAACTGTGTCAATTAAAAAAAAATTGAGCTTTCGTTTATTGCACTTTTTACATTAGTTTAAGTTTTGTTTGTTTTTTGTTGTTAGTTTTTTCTATGGATGCTTAAGCAGTTGTCTGAGAATAAACTGATTATTTTTAGTTAAAATAATTCAGAAATTATAGCCCTTTTTGGACCAAATAGGTTTAAAAAAGTTGACGGTCAAATTTTTGGACTATATTTCTTATTAAATTATTCCCAATATGTTATCAGTGTGCAAGTGTACAAATAAACCAACATTCACGATAACACAAGAACAATCCTTATTAGGCCGGGACAAGATAATTAAGATTTTGATCTACCACCCATATAAAGAACACAAAAGGTTGTGCACACCATCGCAGTACGCGCAGTCATACTCATACGCAAGTCCGACAGGTATTGTAAACAGTTTATTTGAATAAACTCTGAATAATAGACTAGTTTGAAAGCAAGCTTTACCGATAGTGTCCGCCGACGCGGTACTAACCAATCACTGCGGCGGGAACAACCACGCAACTGCCTCGATCTATGCCAAGTAAATCCTGCACACAAGTAAGATTTTGTGGAATGATAATGAGAAATAATATTATTGTTTCTTTTATGTTCTGTTTGTAGACATAATATCACTTGCAGATTTACAACGTGCGTAGCATACATACATAAGTAAAGAAATAAATATGGACTGGGGCTCTAGTGAAATATAAAAAAAGGTTTCCCCTTCCTGTATATTTTCTATAATAATATGCAACAAGCATGAAAGGAAATGATGGTATTCACTCACCTTTAACTCCAAAATTATTTAAGTGCGCTTTTTAAACTTTTGCTAAATATATGAACCTAATAAATTCCATGGGATATAATTTATTCCTGGTTATAACAGGCTTGAGAAAAAATGTTGTTGTCACAAATTGACAGCCGAAAAATTATGAATGTTTCGTTTTCTTTCACTTCTATATAGTCCTTCTTTTACTAATTTGGATACGTTTCAATTAAATACAAACCACAGCGTGCAAATTTTTAGGCACATAGACTGTTGAACCATTTTAACATGGAAAATCTTTAAAAATATACTGAAAAATTTCATCATACGCCAATGTTTTATTAAGAAAGCCGCGGCATACACACAGAACATTTAATTTTTATTACTAAACAAATTTGCTCGTTTAATTTTCATTGCCTTGTTCTTTGTTGCCAGTAACAAATTAATCTAGTTGCAAAAACATCAATTAACTGGTCTGGGTACATATAGCACTCGAAGTTAAGGTTGACTTTTTAATTCAGCACAGCACTTTAAGTACGGTCGTAAACAAGTAAAGAGTCGGGCGTTTCTCAAGGCGCTAACATTGTGATTCTGCTTGTCCACGGACGACCTTAAGATAAATAATTCCGAGGGCACAAACAAGATTTGAATAGGTCGCTTCTTAGTAAATACTAACCTATATTATCTGGAGCACGAAGACCCGAGAGGCATTTGAGCCTGCAAATTGCCGGCTGTTTAAACCTTTACGCCATGCTGTTCACGTATCGGCGCACTTTATTTTAGGATTTGACGTTAGAAAAAGATTCTTCGTTCAAAAAGTAAAGTGAAAAAAAAAAAAAGTGAAACATCGACCAATGTAAGGAAACTTTTGACAACCACAATAAAAAAACTTGAAAAACAAAATGTGGCCTGTAGGTGCCTGTTACCTTAGGCTCTTTCTACCCCGTAAGGGATGAAGACGTGATTTGTGTGTGTGTGTGTGTGTGTGTGTGTGTGTGTGTGTGTGTGTGTGTGTGTGTGTGTGTGTGTGTGAAAAACAAAATGGATTAATTTTAAGACATAATGTAGTGTGTTAAATACCTATGAATCATGTTATAGGCAATGCGGCTAGCAAACCATCACTATTTTGATTCCACTTTCCACCTCTACGCTCTCAGTGTCTTGCTAAATGTGGCCTGTAGGTATTGTTACCTTAGGCTCTGTCTACCCCGTAAGGGATAAAGACGTGATTTATGTATGTATGTATGTTAAATACCTACTGAAAACTTAAGAGAAGAGAATGGTCCTACAATAGGTAACATGGCAAAATCTCGCTTTATTCGCGTGCTTAAGGAACCTTTTATGTAAGAGAATATAATAAATATTAATATTATTTTTACTTTTAGACTTTCAGCCCCACGCCAAATTTTTAATAAAAAACGAAGACATTTGCAACTTAAAAGCTGGTCGACAGTACCTACTGGCGATCAAAGGGCCAGCAGCTATCTCTCTCCACAAATCAGTGTAGCTGAGAATGCTGCCAGCCTTTTAGACACCATGTCACGGGGGCCTTTTGTATTTAGATTTAATTTAGCTTTAAGAAACTAGTTTTTTATTTTAATTTTTACTTATTCATTATTTTTATTTTATGAATAAACTCGCCGTTGCCCGCGACTCTGTCTGCGAAAGATTCACTTATCGCTATCCCGAGAGAACTGTAAAATTTTCCGAGATAAAAACTACCATTATGTCCTTTCCGGGGATTGAAACTGTCTCTGTACCAACATTCTCTTAAAATTATTGGTTCAGTAACCGACAGATAGAGTTACTTTCACAATTACAATAGTAGAGATTTTTCATCCTAAAGATAGTTATTTTTTCAGTTAAACGTTTTATCATAATAATATTTCAATGTTGTACGATCACCAACAGCTGCACCGCAGACTGCGGTCAACATTTTAATTTTAACAACATGCATTACTTTCCGATAATATTTAAATTTCATTTCATTGCAGAATGTGATAAATATTTGCACAGTTCTTTCGTTAATTGCGAAGGATTACCGGATAATGTTCCTATGAAAACATAATTTAAACTTCACTCCACGCACGGCTAAACTCTGGAATCAGCTAGCGGCACCAATTTTCCCAGACCGGTACGACTGAGGAATCTTAAAAAAACGAGCCTATTATTTTCTTAAAGGGCCGGCAACACGCTGTTAACGCCCTATGTTATGAGTGTCTATGGGCAGCGGTAATTACTTTGGATCAGGCGACACGCTTGCTCGTGTGCCCCCATCATATAAAAAAATTAAAGACACAATTTAATATGATCGGATTTTTTTTAATGAGTTTTCGGTTATTCTGTTCCAGAGTTATTTTCACAAAATAGGTTAGTAATGAACTAAACTTAACAGAGAATTAACGACTTGAAACTGTCCTCAAAATTGTGTTTCATTTGAATGAGTAAAAAATGTTATACCATTTACATTAAGCGCGTAAAAACATACTGCGGTTACCGTTAGCTTTCGCGTGTCCAAAGGAACGTGAGCAAAATTATGTGAAAGACCGACAAACAGACACATGGTCCCAAGGTTACCTAATGTAACTTGACTCCAAAAAATTTTTTTCTTTTTTCCCTCTCCACCTTTACCGCCACAATAATGCTAAACGTGTCCTTTAGGTCTCACCTTAGGCTGCATCTACCCCATGTACGATGAAGACGCGATTTGTGTGCGTTATGTACTGAAAAAAATAAAGATGCGCCTTTTAGCTGAAGAAAAAGTTCCTTTTTACTCACACACATAGGTACACATATCACATCTTTACCCCTTACGGGGCCGATAAAGTCTAAGGTGACAAAACCTTAAGGCCACGTTTAGCATGATTAAGGGGTAGTAAGGGCTAACCGCATCGCCTATAACATGATTCCTAAGACTTTCGCCCATGCCCTCGATGGGCTTTTACCACCTGCGCGGGAAGAGAAGCAACTGGTAAATTCTGTTTTTTCTTTACTCCCAGATCAGCATGGAAGAAACTTTTTTACTTATTCACGATTAAATAAACATCCGAAACAAAAAATACCTACACACAGAATATAAACGCGCTCACGCACACCAAAGCGTTACTCCACGCGAAGCACTCGCTCCAAGTAGCCTTGTTCGCCTCGCCATGTAAACTATTGCTCATCGCGATAAGATAATGCTGTGCTGCGGAATCATGAATTATTCCGTCCTGACATCTCGCAAGTACAGAAATATTTTCTGTTGCCTGTAGGTAATCTATGAAAGTAAGCGGATCACGTCGGCTTATTTGTGTTTGTTATGAGATCGCCGCCCCTTGGCGCCTTCTAGTTGCATAGACTTGCAAGCAATGCATGTTACCCCGGAAGAGCTAAACTTAGTGAACCTATGTGCCTTTGTTCAAATACTAAAGTGGAATTTGTCGCGCGAAAAGTATGGTTATTTGCCTCGATGGTTCAGTCGTATAGAAACGAAACGGTGTTTAACAGACACGGTTTTTCGCGTGACAAAGACTCGTATAAGAAATTTATCATGAGACTCTGACATATTAAAATACTAGCGACCCGCCCCGGCTTCGCACGGTATATCATGCATGAATTATACATTATAAACCTTCCTGTTGAATCACTCTATGTATTAAAAAAAACCGCATCAAAATCCGTTGTGTAGTTTTGAAGATATAAGCATACATAGGGACATAGGGACACAGGGACAGAAAAAGCGACTTTGTTTTATACTATGTAGTGATTAATACACAGGTCACTCGTCTATTTGCAAACGAGGTATTCCGAACGTGGTTCAGATGAATCGATGAGGCCTACCCCTTAAGTCTCATGCAATACAATTTCCCAAAACACGAACTAGGTAGGTTTATTGGTTTGAAAGGTCTACGGACGTCTATTTTAATGCTAAATAACTTTATTCTTGCCCATCGTACGCAGAGATATCAGTTAAAAGATACTAAACAACGGTTTACAATTCGAAGCGACCGATACGTTTAATCAACTATCTCTTAGAATCAGCACAATAAAATTCCTACGCCAACTCAAACCATTCGTAATTAGGTATGTTGGCAGCGCTGTGAGCAATTCCTAGTGGCCAGCATTTTTCAGGGCACCATCTGTATTCAACCCACCGCCACTGCAGTTGTCTTGCATTCGCCCTTTCCATTGTGCAAACAGAACTAGTTTGAACCGGACGTATCTGGATTGTCTCTGAACAATATCGGAATTTATGTTCCCCCGTGTAACCTTGATAACATTAACAAGCTACCAAAGCTCGCGCAATGATATATTCCTTGTATTTGCCTACTAACACGGACTTATAGATAAGTTAGACTCTATATTTGTATCCATGGCAACAGAAGTAAACTCTACGTACTGCAAGTATTGTTTTCAAGATTTTCACAATATTTAATAGAGAAGTTTACATATTTGGGGCATTTCTAATGTAGAGGAACAGATTCAAGTTGAATTGGAAACTCTATTTGCAGTACAAACGTACAATTAAAGTTCATTCGATAGGTAGCATTTGCATCACAAAATGTGTTTATAAAAAGTGTTTTATTTTATTGAATCAGGCGTTACTTTGCGGAGGTCCATTTCAATGAACAATAAATATTTACTTTGCAACTCGGTTACTCATGTGCAAGATAACCAACCCTGTGCGATATATATATTTTTTTTCACGCAAAATAAATTCGAAATACTTTAGAAAGGAGTTCGCTTAGTTTGTCTGAAACCTCTGTTAATATCATTCACGTTTTTTTGCTTGTTGTTAAACAACTGTTTCAACGTTGGTGGATGTTCACAGTATAAGTAGGTACGCAGTCGAAGGGACGGCATAATTTAAAATCAAAAAATTACAATCGACCTTTGCAAGATTGTTCAGTAAAACTAACTCAATAAACTGCTGCTGACATAATTCAAAGAACCCTTGTATTTATTAAAACTACATGCAGCTTCCCTTTGAGCAAGAAAATCCTTTTCTCCCATCTTCCATACTGATTCTCGATTAACAGTCCATGCTCATTTCCACCACGTGCTCGCGGAATAAGATATATAAACAATGTTATTATACTGTAATCGAGCTGCAAACGCGTCATTGGATTCATTTTATATCCGACGCCTTGAGTCCGGGAATAAAATCGGTACGTTATACCCAGTACGAGAATCGTAACTACACGACGTGCGCACAATATTATATACTTTGTTACTATTGGATGTTTTTGTACATGATGTTTATTAAATTGTCAGAAAAGGATTTCATCGGCTACCTCAATGCTTATTATGCATCTGGCTCGCTGGAGGATTTCGCGACCTGAAAAGAGCGTGCAACATTCAAATTTGCTCTCTTGTATCATTTTCATACGGAGCTATTGAAAACCGGCCAAGTCCTCGTCGAGACAGTACAGTAATTTTTTCCACGTGACCGACATGGAAACTTAATAAGTTTTATTATAGTATTAATAAGTTTACCTGTCCAAAAGCACTCTATGGGATAGAAAAAGAACACTTTACAGTGATGGAAACAGTAAAGGAAGTACCTACCCAAATATTTTTTTTCAAATTTTATTTTACATACTTTTCAAATAACAGCTATCTAGTATTAAGAGTCTCTGAGTTAAGCTGCGGACGGACAGACAAATAGACACACCAAAACTATAAGGGTTGCTTGCTATTTTGACTACAAAACCTTCAAACAGGGCAAAAACAATCATAAAACATTTTTGGATAAGTCACCACCACACATGTCTTGACGTGCCGAAAACTACAGTTACGAACAAAACTCAACACATCATAGACCCGAGTCGCTAGGTGTTAAAATACGTAAACGAATACGTCCGCGTTACAGGTTATGAAACCTGAAATTATACATTTCGTATGTAAATAAGCCATCACCCCCCTAATACTTCACATGGCTAACACGGGTAATGGATTGCTACAACAGTATGGAAATCATAATATTTCGCCATTATTAAAATGTAAAACTTCCATAAGGACTGTTGTCGAGTGGCACTAGGGTTGAAACATTTAAAATGAACCTAAAAATCCGTGCATGGCGGGAAGAACTTGATAACTCCAAAATGGCAATTTTACAGGGCAGCGATTTTAAAGTTTGTCATTTTCTCCAAAATCCGTTTTTATCTCAAACTCATATCTATAGCTTGATTTATGGATAATTTTATGTAATCTTTCAAATTATGTTACGTATTCTCGTGAATTCTGCTTATTTTGTAAGATATTAGACTTATCAACATACTGCCAAGAGACTTATCAACTTATTACCCATACATTAGTGCTCAAACCAGTGAAAACATTGTTTAATTTAATTCCTAAAAATCAGCTTTTCAGTGTAATTGAAATGTCTAAATTGATCTAAGAGTAATTTTTGATGGTTTTTCAAATATGGTTATGTTTATCTTTGTTACTATCTTATTATTCATAATAATTGACTTATCAACATGTTCACCGATGACTTATCAACTTATTCACCATAGAATTGGGTATCAATAATACACATTAATCGTAATAAAACTTTAATAATTTGGGAATGCAAGCGCACTTTTTGCACTACCTAATTTGAAAAAAAAACTAAAAATTAGAACGACTTCTGTTCTCATAATTATCTCGGGAAAAGTAGTATGCGACATTATCACGTGAAACATGCGTGGAATTAATGTACTTGGGTGTCCATTAATTCTCATATACAACTATCTTCTGTATCTGGATTATCGACGTCGAGATCAGGATCCGTGGAAACACAGTTCGTGGTCTTGATGTTTGAATAGAATTCACGAAATGGCTCATCAATTAACTGTATCAAATCCAATAAATCTTTTTTCTTTTCTGCACTGATTGGCAATGGATGAGTAGATATTTGAGTCAATTTAAAAGAATCTGCAGTAATCTTCCCTCTTTTCTTAATATTGACAGATTTAAAAGGAGTTTCACGATCAAGGTTGTGTTTGAATAGTATTTTTCCGATACTGTCCTTATTATATTTTAACCATTTAATAGGTTGCCAGAGGAACGCTTCTCCTTGCTCATTTTGTTTTTTCAGAGAAAAGGGCCCTTTTTTAGTTCTTAACTCGGTAAAATCAAAGAAATCTTTTAGCGTCATAGCCACAACCTTAAATGGTTTCAGAACTTTACATGTTCTTACCAGCTGAATCCAATCATTTAAATGGTTTATTTTCATCTGGGTCCTTTTCTTTACCTTTTCTATGATGGCGTGGTCAGAATCGCATTCCATATGAGTGTGTCCACTTAACAGAAATTTATGATGTATTGTTTGTAATGTAGGGTGATTGTTAAGTAAGTACATGAACATCATAGCGACAGTGTTATTTTTATTCTGCCCGCCACACGTGTCTGAATAAAATATTATTTCTATTACATCTGATGGTAAACTCTTACAGAAATGCCACAAACAAGACGCAATTTGATTGGATCCACGAGCTCCAATGGTTTCGTCCCACATATAGCATGAAGCTTCGTTGTTTGATAAGTCATGTATAGTTAAATTAAAACTCCAAAGTTGCCGTTTGTAAAACGAAACAGAAGTTTTTAAATAAGGTGTTGGCAAGCACTGTTGAAGGTCGAATGCGAAAGCTCTAACAGAAGAGTCGCTCTTTACTGTATCTTTGTCAACACGCTTTTCAAAATAAGCTTTTTCTGCCTGAGCTTGGTGCTCAGCTAGCTCTGCAATTAATTGTATCTTATTATTCTCATCTGCAACCTTAATTTTAGCTTGGAAGACATCACAAGTATTACACGTGTCTTTAGAGGGTTGCTTAAACGATAGTTTTAATTCATGGAAGCCTCGTGAATACAGTTTAAGCGAAACTGGAGTTGATGTTGTCAGTTTATACTCTCGGTACATCTTTGCGATGGAGAGGTCAGGAGATAGATATTTCTTACCAGTACTTTTCCTACAATAGTGGCTTTCATAACTAGGAAAACTAAGAATATGATCTTTTACTAACGTCAAGTCTTCAATGCTCTTTTTATTGATAGGAGTATTCTTACCTCTCAGATCAATGTCTATAATTCCAGTGGTGGACTCTTTTTTCTTTTGTATAACCACATTAACAAATCCTACGGTTTCACCCAGTAATTTACAGAAACAGTCTTTGCAAATAGGTCTTTCTTCATTACAAATCTGTAATTTGTACACACAATAGCAGTCTCTATTTTTTGAATGGCTCGCAGTTGTTTGGGTTTTTTTCGGTAATATTGTTACAGATTTCGATACGAATGCGGCTCGTCTCTCCCTTTGCCCTAAATTCCAATAGTTTTGAAAACATTCCTTTTGCTCATCTACCGAGAACCTTTCTGCACATTTTAATCTACATGAACTCTTCAGTTCTTTGCTTTTTCTTTCAGGGATCACTAAACCTCTTACCGAGACGTAACTTTTCCCAAAATTCCTTAGTTCTTTTGATTCTTTTCTCGCTTTTCTAGTTGTTTTTTTTGTAGTTCGCTTTTCTGTTTGGTCAGTTTCGGTATTTATGCCATTTGCGTTTTGATTTTCTATCTCTGCATTCTCAATTTCAGTATCATCTGTATTTACTTCAACACTAAAATTTTGTGTTTCGTCAGCCCGAATCGAATCTTCGTTATTATCATCTGTAGTACTACGGAGAGCATTTTGTGTATTATCATATACCAAGCTCGTAACATCTTCATGTAGTTCTAAGTTGGTATTATTATTGCACGTCGTATTTTGTAAAGGTAGCTTTGATTGCGGATCTGTTTCGTTTGCGGCCGGGTCCGAGTTTGTTATTTCGGGCTCTTTAATGTTATGTATAAGGGTACTATATTCCATATTATGGGAAGAATCACTTTCAGGATCTGATTCAAATACTATGCGTTGTTTGGGTCGGGGGAGATTAAAATCTGGGTCTAACAGACTGTCATCAGTATCACTAATTTCTGAAAATTCTCTTCCTGATAGTTGGTTGTACAATGTTTGTGTTTCTGGGGACATTGGTTGTAGAGGGGATGATGCTGGATCATTGTTATTTGCTAATAGCTCTGTGTCGTCCATATCTGAAATCACAATAATAATTTAATTTATCACGCAGTAATACCCATTAGTACTAGTTTCTGTGTCATATTTTTATTTAATACAACAATTTTACAATACAACAATTTTCAATTTTATTAATATCTACTTACTCTGGGACATGGGTTTTGTTTGAACTGCCAGAGGAGTCAATGGAGAATACGGTGGTGGAGAAATAGAAGGGGCCTGAATAGAGTACGGAGTACGAGGATTAGATTCCCCTGAAAAAAGTAATAGTTTTTCTATAAGTACTTGAAAGAAAAGTGATCAATGTTCATTATTCATATGCTTTTCAATTCGAGACTATTGGTCGCTAATTAAAAACTTATTTACGTACGTACGAAAAAAACTCACTTTTAGGCCAAATAAAGACGAAAAATTATAGACACCCCTAACAGTAAAAGAGAAAGCCCTCGATCGCATATTTATGTTTAAACTTTGTCTGTAACTCGGGCTACAAGCATCTGAAATCTCGGGCTTTCTTTATTTTACAGCCCTAAATGTGTATGTGTGTGGGTCAGGCGTAGGTATAGGTACGTACCTTGTAATAGGTTTTGAACATCATTTTCACTTGTTTTGTTTGGTGCAAGTGGTAAAGTAATCAATTCTTGCTCTCGTATCGTCGGGCTCTGCTCACTGCCTTTATCTAAAATAAATAGCAGAATGTGACATTACACACCTGTCCTGGGGCGGTATTATAAAGACGGCATTTAAACGTACGGCCTCCCTCATAGTCTGTAGGTACCTATTGGCGAAGAACAATCTCAATACAATTCTCAATTTAATTACAATAGATTTATAATAATAAAATCTCACCTGTTCCTACGCCGTCTATTTGTTGGCGAGAGGATTTCAACTTAATTTCTTCTCGAAGCTCCATTAATTTGCGTTTTCTTTCAACTAACTTTGTCAACATCTCATTCTGTAATTAAAAACGCAACAGTTGAAGTAAAAACTAAATAATTAGACATATATTTTTATTATCCTAAACTTTTTCTTTGAGTTAATAGTAACTTATCATTTTGCTAGGTTATTTTCGAATATAAAACTTTTCATGAACGTAACTTACCTTTTCCTCATCATCCATTTTAGAATACAATGTCTTACACTTTCTTTCTATCAATACAAACACTTTATTATCCACAACACTCAAAATATACAATATTTTGCTAACAAAGTGCGCGAAACCGTGGCAAACTGACGAATGCTTTGTTGTTGTGAGATAGACGAGCGCTTATTGCCTATGTAAGAGAGAGACGCACACATCCGCACGTCGAGCCGCGCTTGTCGGCGGTAATGGTCTTTGAAGTGCCGACTTGTTGCCGGTTGCCGCCAAAATGCCTAATCCGTCGTACGATGATGCCTAAAGTATTATAGTGAAAACTGTTCTTAAAATTATACTATGACAAGTGTATTTATAACTACACATTTTCAATAGGGTTGATATCAATATGACCATGCTTTTATAGGTATATAGATATATCATAGTTTGAAAAAATACAGTAACTGGACAACTTTATGTGTACATTTTATTTTAAAGAATATAAAATAGGACATCTAAACATAGCAATTTTTAATGAGCCGCCTTAACTTAGAAATAACATGATATCTAGAAATAATCAAGATGAGGCAATTCCGTTGTCCCGTGAATATGTTGACAAGTCGAAATGTTTACTCAAAATATTTGGAATTCCAACAGGTTAATCAATAAAGAACATATTTTTGATTTGACCCGGTCTATAAATGTGAAATTACTAAGATAAAACGAGATATCATATTCCGTGCATAGCGTTAGTAACTTGATAAGTCGAAATATACGTTTACAGAAATTTGAATTTAGGACATAAGTCTTGTGGTTTTATTTTGTTCAGACTATACTGACGACATAAAACATATTTTTGATTTGACCCGGTCTATAAATGTGAAATTACTAAGATAAAACGAGATATCATATTCCGTGCATAGCGTGAGTAACTTGATAAGTCGAAATATACGTTTACAGAAATTTGAATTTAGGACATAAGTCTTGTGGTCTTATTTTGTTCAGACTATACTGACGACATAAAAAATTATTCACGCTATGCACGAATAGGTATCCGTTGGCAATAACTTAATATCTAATTATATCAACAAGCTGAAAAAGTATAAATTGACATATCAAGTTACGCACGTTTTTATCGGTAGTCGAGTATAAGTAGATAAAACAATATATTAATTGTTAACTTTATAGTGTAAGTATAAATTGACATATCAAGTTACGTTCGTTTTATCAGTAGTTAAATATAAGTAGATAAAACGATATATTTATTTGTTAACGTAATAGTGTGTTAGTCGTCGCTTTGATATCTGGTTTTGTCAAATTACGTACGCTAGATCGGTTTTTGAGCATAAGTTAATGTGAGGATGTATTACGTTTTTTTTTTTTTTTTTGTGACTCATCGCGTACATATCTCGTTTCGTTAAATAAAACACGCAGCGTATGGATATATTCAAATACTCACAAGGCAATATCTCTAAAAGTATCGTAGATATCGAGTTGAAAATTTTTTTCCTACAAAACCAATGCTGTAGGAAGCCATTGCGACGATAAAAAAAAAAACATGTAAGTTGAGTTATCAAGTTCTTCCCGCCATGCACGGAAATAATGTTGCACTAATAATGGGGCGTTCTCCAATAATGAAAATAATCAATGTGAAATACTTTTTGTCCAATGATTTACGTTTAATTACATTACACATTTTTCGACAGGATTATAAAACCCTCTATTAACTTTTGATGAGGGCTCGATGTTTTGATTCATGCAATAGAGACTGAGGTTGCAAAACAATTTCTTCGAAATAACGGCAGCTCATCAAAAGTAATCGCTTTCTATAATCCCATACGTATATCCCGTATACAACACTAGTTTCACCGAATAACAGTAAAATTATTCCGAACATTTAAATCATGTTATAAACCCCTTCAGAAGTTTCTTTTAGAGCCCATTGAAATCTGCAATGCTCGCAGTAATGCGAAGTATTAAGGTTAATTATTCATAACAATAGGTACCTGAGTACCTATCGTAAATTATCGCAATTTCATTTTACGATAACTCGTAAAAACATTAGAAAGTAGATATTGTGCCGTCAAATAAACACCGATTTATAAAATTTAAAGGTCTATTTTACCACTTTCTAATAAGTTACATATTTTATAACTGTCAGGCACCTATAACACTGTCTGTTTACTGAGTAAGAATATTCATCTTTTCACTCTAAACAAAATTTACATATAGGTCAAGAACTACCACAGCAAACTTGAGTTTTAGTCGTCGTTGTTTCAATCTCGTGAACCAACAAAATTGACAGTTTCAATTCAGGGGATCATCCTGATTGAACAGTGAATCGAGTAAAAAACAACAAACCCATTTTATAGGTAACGCAATAATGGATTGTAACCACTAATATATATGGGGACTTCAACTGTAGCGTTTGCGTACTAAATTGGCTTCAAATCAAGTAATGTACAAAATAAACCAGCAATTAGCGGTCGACAACCCTAGTTGTTGGTAACGCGTAAACACAAGTTGCTAACGAACCGAAGCGGCCCCTGCACAAAATTTGCAATTTCGATTGCTTGCGTGCACTACCTGCATTGTAGCTACATATGAGTGTTGGAGTTAAAAATGCAAAACGTCCAGCTACAACACTTTACAATGATTAGACCACGGTGAAAATGTGCTGTTCTTTAGCCAAGTTTTTCCAATTCGTACTGCGAATGGTAAAAAAGGAACACCTTGTAAAATAATTTTTGGGAACGCATGGAAGTACTTGAATCGGCCAAATGAGTGAGACGGCAAAATGAACCCAAATAGCATTCTACGAGCTCACGGACTGTAAATAATAAAGATTCAAAGTACCATAATTATTTTGAAATTTGTATGAAACCCTTAATGCGCGGTTGAACAGCGGGCGGACATGGGTGTCGACACCGGCGCTTGCAACTCATGATTCGTAGCTGTTTAAGTAGTCGATTACTAGGTGGCGCTAGGGTCGCTACAGACTAGCCAAATTTCTTTGAAAGCGTGGAGACTGGCAGTTTTGAGTACTTTCATATTATACTTTATTGTATAGACAATAAAATAAAATAAAAAACAGAATACAAGCTCGCGTATTCAGAAACGCTTTTCAACTTGATATTCACTTGTCATAGTCTGACTGGCAGCCACAGACGAAACATATATTTTTTCTTTTAAGATATGTAGGTAGGTATAACATTTTTATAAATATGCTTCGATCAACAATACAACTAGATTCACGGTGATAGCTCTGAAAACGGCTCCGAGAAATAAGGCCACAAAATAAATTTGTGGCCTTATTTCTAACAGTATGCGCCAACCTCGGCCAACGTGAGGACGTGTCAAAATGCCACAATGTGCATTCAAAAATTGCAAAAACAGCCACCGAAACACTAAGGTTTCGGAAGGAATATCTTTCTTTAAGTAAGTACAAGTCAGTATTTAATAAAGTACGTAAAGATTTGCAGTTTACATTTTTAAAATCAATAATTTATTGTTTGGCCAATGTTGGCCCACCATCTTGGCAATAATCGGTGGTTTTAGAACAAGAAATTCAAGGAGTAGTTGTCGTTTTATACAATATACAATATAATTATATTGTATTTTTTTGTAGATTTTCTAGTGATCCTTTTCGCTCTGCGGAATGGATAACTATTGTCGCGAGAGAAAGAGAAGAATAACTTTACAGGCCTTACAAAAATTCTGCTATATATTCGATTCATTTTGACAAATTCGACATAACTGGAAATAGCCAAAGGCGTAGATTACAGAAAAAGGCGATTCCCAAATTGTAGGTATAGTTACATAGAAATGTTTAAAATAATATAGGATGAAGTATAGTGAGATGGAACAGAGGAGCTATCACTTATTAAAGAAGACGTAAAGCTTCAAGAAAAGTTCAAGCCGTACAATATTTATAATATTGCCGTTAATTGCAGATTCACGTCAAACAATTGAAAGTGCAAGCAGCGGCAATAACAGAATCGACGATGTCAAATCGGGTAAAACGTTTATGTTGTCTCTTTGTACAATTTTTGTACTTTTCTCTAACTCAACTCCAACTCAGGAGGTGCGAGGCCTGGTTTGAAACCACGACTTTCTGCTTGAGAGGCGGTAGGTCGAACAACTAGGCTACTACGGCTGTTGCCTGGCTGGGCCTGCGTGGGAACTATGGCCCAATCCCTCTCGTTGTTAAAGGAAGCCTGTGCTCAGCAGTAGAACGTAGATGGGCTTAATTATTAAAATTCATGTTAATATTTGTATTTGTAAATATCTGTCAAATAAAAAAAAAACTGAGTTATATACTTAATTGCGACTCCATTATTACCCTGTTCCTCAAATAGAATGACATATTTTTGAAACGAAGGTAGTTCTTTTGTTTATCGAACGCTTTCGCTCGTCTTGTGACGAAACGTCGTAAGTATTATATACAATTATAGTTATTTGGATCTTTATTGCTTAGACTTAAGGTTTATTTTACGTTAATAAAGAAGCTAAAACAGATATAGCTATAAGCATAAGCAACACGACCACTTTTTCGCTTTGATTTTGTATGGGACCGTGAATCTAGTTGTATTGTTGATCGCAGTAAATATGGGCGCAGTTTTCATCAAAATAATATTGATTTGGTAATTTTGTTCACCTCCGCACATAGTTACGCTAAATTGAGCCTACACATGTCGAATCAAACACACCTATCACCTTTAAATACACGTATAGAAGTTAGACTGCCTTTAGTGTGTAACATACGGTAGTAAAATCGAAACGGTTTTGCAAAGAACATAAAATGATATCACTTAAAGCTCACGCACAAATACGTGCTAGATTTAACTTAACAGTTCATAGTCATATCCATAACCTTCGTCAATTACCAAACCATCGGGCATAAAATGTCTCGGTAAGCCTAAAATGTTTCCACATTTACACACATAAGAAGATTTCATTCATAAACAAGTCTTCGCTACTCGTCGCATTGATAAAATCGTAAAATCATTTTTATGTGATCGAACATCACCTCTGCCGTAGGATTTTGGTCACAATGTTCTTTTTACGGCTTGAATATAAAATCAGTTGTAGGTGTATTTCGATGCTTCTCCTGTATTTTAAGTCTTGCGTCCCTTGAAGTGTTAACACGTTTGATATTTTGTTTCTAGCGAAAGTTGGAGTTTTTATTTGATATCTGTATTTTTACTAGTACCTACCATGTAGGTACTGCGACGTTATAAAGCACCCAAACACGATCTTGTTATTTATAACTTTGTAAATATCTTTATAAACCAACTAGCCGTTGCCCGCAACTTCGTTTGCATAGAATTCGTTTATCGCTATCCCGCGGGAATCACGCAATTTTCCGGGATAAAAAGTAGCCTATGTGTTATTCCAGACTATAATCTATCTATGTTCCAAATTTCATCCAGATCGGCCCAGTACTTTTTGAGCCTATTCATTACAAACATACAAACATACAAAAATAGGTACAAATCTTTCCTCTTTATAATATTAGTATAGATTGAGTGCTCTACCTACGATGCTGTAATAATGTATTCGTCTTTGGAAAGAATACTAAACTTTCTCAATGTTACCTACATTGAGATGTTGTTTTTCGTACCTTTATTTTAACGCTAAAGTCATAACAAAATTATTATTAAAAAATATGCCTGTAAAAGACTGATACAATCTCCGAGGCTAAGGAAAAGTTATTTTATTATGTTATTGATTCTGTCATTTTTATATTGATAACTTAGTGTCTTTACGATGAATGGGAAATCTCTCGCTGTGTCGATATAGATACTATTAAACAAATTGATCCCCGACTGTGGAACCTTTTGGCAGTAAATGTGTGAATGAGAGCCTTTTCACATTGAATTGTCAAGAAAAAATATTGTATCGTTTACTGTAACAACTTTCTACAGTGAATCAGAAATCAATTTGTTCGATAGCACCTGAGCAGTCAGTACGACTAACACTTGAAAATTTATTTAAAAAAACGCTTTTTTTGTCCGAAAAGGGGACTCGATTGGAACATTGTTCATGAGCTCCTAGAATGACATTTAGATTCAATTTCAAACCCTGAGTGAGTGAGACAGCGAGACAGACCCAAAGGCCTTTTTAAATACGTCTTCTACGCCTGCGTCCAAACTGTCATTAAGCTAATGTTGACAAAACAAAAGACTGATGGCAACATATTTCACGTGTAAGCTTTACTCTTAAATGACGACTTTTCTTGGAAACACTAGCGCAACGTATGTCGTTTGAAGGTAACTGCAGCTGCATAAAAAGTCCAAAAAGCACCGCAACGTATAAATTATAGCTTCAACACCAACCATTCGGACGTTTTGCAAGTTTAACAATATTTCAGTTTTGCCGTCAAACTCATACGGACATACCGGTTTTATTTTATTGGCGTGCACGATTGGCTGCCATCGTTTTATTTTCCATAACGCTATTTCCATACAACGTTCTATTTTTTAAAGTTTTTTGTATAGAATCGATAAACAATAAACGCTGACAGAATAGCGAAACAGGCGTTCCATCTCCCGTCATTTTGTTAGACGACTTTAAGATAAGTTACTGTAAAGTTATTGTTAACTTCTTTTTTGGACATCAGTATTGACCTCGTCTTTGTATGAAGACTCCGAACCCCTCATTCTTGCAGACAGAGTCGCGGGCAACAGCTAGTTCTTACCAGTGGCGTGGCGTCCATAGAACTCGATTCTCACCGGCTTGCCTTTTTTAAGGCAGTTGGGTACTTTTATTGCGCAGAATTAGCGGAAAAGGCTAGTTAAATTCCCTTCGGCTTGCCTTCTAATATACTTGACGCCACGCCACTGTACATAAGTACCTTTTAGATTTACTGTACGTAGGTTAACATAATTATACGAACACTCGTATATTATACACATAATATACATAATTATGTGGGTCCACATTAGTATAATTTTAGTGGAAATAAAACTAAATACTAACCACATACCTACCTAATAATAATAAATGAACCGTTTCGCTCTATTAGTTTACTGTTAAAGGATTTATAATTGATTAATAGGGTTGTCATTGCCCCCGAGGATAGTCACGAACGAATAAATTTTAAAATGGAATTTCTAATTAAATCGTTAATATTAATGGTTCCGTAGACGCTAATTAGAAATGGCAAACAACTGGATTATTAAAAAGGTGGGTAAGTGGGTTATTGTACTTTCCAATACAAATGGACTTTTAAGTAGAAAGGCTTTACTTAAAGTTCAATAGTGTGCAAGTTTTCAAGTGTGATTGTTACTTATTCTTGAAGCGATTTAAAACTGCTTTGACAGATAACGGTAAATTTGGAACGGTAGTAGCTTATAAACTGAATTAATAAGTTAAAATTCTTTTGTTACAAATACTTATTTTACGTAGAAGAAGTCGCGCGCAAAGCTATACAAAGTTCCAAAGACGTCGACAAATATATTTTGATTCTGTATTTTTTATTGATTATTGTAACAACACATTCGAATATTGTTTGCGACTAAAAGTAATACGCCTTTGAACTGTTTGCGTAAAAACGTATACAAGACCAGCAATAACGTTATAAATATTTAACCAATTCAGATTCAAACTGAAACATACACTTACCTTTATAAAACTGTACTTAACAAGGCGTAAAACTAAACTCTCAATGTCAAACAGCCAACCCACCTTCCACGTTCAATCATTGTCAAGACTTGAAACCAATAACAAAACAAACATTAATTTACCACATCACGTTCTGAAAGTGAATCGGTCGACAATAATAAATGTAATAGTGACCGCGAAAACCGATGACAACGTTGGATCATCGATTAGTCGGGGCTTCTAGCTGCGATACAGTTAATTAAAATCCAATATTGTCTAACCAAAATTGATTGCAACCAAGCGCTTGTGGACCGAACTAAGCAAGTCGTGCTACACTTTGTTGTTTCGTCAGAATAGCCCACTCTATAATATAATTACACGAATAATTGTTAAGAACTCTTAGAATAACTCGGCTAAAACGTCATGAACAGCTGCCAGATTTAAAAGGCTTGCCCAAAATGGGGTGTACAAAAATCCCGTAAAAACGCACAAGTTCAAATGGCGAATGCAAGTTAGGTACCAAGCAATGAATAGTCTCAGGCAAAACGTAAATAATTTTTAAACGGTCTTTTTCATTGTAAAACTTTCGTTTTGGCTTAATTTTCAATTGCTTTTTTAATTTACTCCATGTACTTAAGTGCTGCCAGGTAAAGTCCTTTCTCCTCATATCCGCCTGTCCGTCGTCAAATTTGCTCGTAGGTCATCGACACTTTTCAGTCGAAAATATCAGGAGTCTGTCAGCTATACCTTGTCTTTTTTTATGACATGCAAGAGAGGTCAATTTAAAAATAGGACTTTGGTCGCGATCACGGTATCATACGATTAAGTAGGCGAATACCTTTATAAACTTCCGACGATCGAAGATTCCAACATATTTTAGGTGACTTTTCGCGATGAAGTTCGATCCTAAAGTGTGGGAGGTTGTTCATGCTTTCCATCATACTTTTGTTTTGTTTTGTTGTTTTAAGTAAAATTTTAATTTACACCTTGAATTTTATTACTAGCGAACCGATGGTCTGCCCTGGCTTTGCGCAAGTTATTAAACTATACTATACCTACGCTTAAACGCACCTTCTTCAACCATTTTGAATAGGTTTAATACAAAATCGCTTACTTAAATATACATCTTTAAATCCAAACAATCCCTTAAGCTTTTAAAACACTCTGGAAATCAAGCCGCTTGAAACAAGGTTTTAATCCGTGTTAAGCTTAACCATAAGGTTATCTGCAATAGAAAGGATTTGCAAATAAATGACAGCTGTACCTATAATTGCGTTTCATTAAATACTTGAACATATATTAACGCCCACGGAGACATGCTTTGTGCTATACTCATTGTCGAGCGCTCACACAAATGGATAATACTAAGCTTGCTTAGCCATAATAATAGTATCAGCGATCCTTAGCATAGCAATTAAACTTGCAGTTAAAGTTAACAGGAGACTCCCACACGCTCGCGCTCGTTAAACCGAAGAGCCATAAACAGGATAGAATGATGAAATGGCGAAAAATGGCCGCTTTTCCATAACATTTAAAGTAAAAATATGACAGCAAACGTTTAACTCTCAACGATTATGAAGGCATTCAAAATTGGATTTAAATTTCTATACATTTTTAACAATCGTCCTCCGCCATTCTGCCATTGACCCGGCCCTGGTTGCGTGCTGACAGCTCCTTCCTTCGCCAGTAAAAGGGTGTAACTACGTCAGTAATGCGGTAACTTGCGCCCTTGTGGAGTTTCCGACGGTAACGGACGCAAATTAATCCAGCAGACAATACTGACCGTGACGCAACGCACTGTTTGCAGAGACAATAACAAATTATTCATACTCGGCGATGGAATGTAAACAGAATATGATTGGCTATTAGCATGCGCACGCCAGCCCTGGTCCTCCAGGGACCAAGGGAAAGGTCTGGCGAGGGATCATCTCCCCATACTATTAACAAGTAGCCACCGAACTTTGTTCCTAGCGTATTCCAAACTTAATTTAATTAATTACGGTCCCCTTAGTGAGTCCATTTTGCTAAATATTATTTCATATAAAGGAGGGCATGCAGGCTGAGATCAAACGTGAGTGTTATAGCCGCTATAAGAAAGTAGGTAATGCCCGCGGGTTTGCGTTTACCGAGTTATCGAGGGACCAGCTTAGACTTTATTCAATTTGTGGGGTTTTGGGTTATGATTATAAATAAAATATTACAAATAATATGTTATTAATTTTAGTTTATTTTAATTTAATTTAATTTGATTTTAAATTTGATTATTTTATGTTTGATGACTTTAACTTAATTTTTTTATATGTGACAGGATTTACATCCTGATAAAAATAATATCAAATAATATTATTACCTACTTAATCATGCTCAACGTAAAAGAATTTCAATATCATCCGCATCCGCACATGCGGAACATCCGCATCAATTTCGACATTCGCATCTGCATCCGCATCCGCATAAATTGATGCGGAGCTGAAGCGGATGCGGATGTGTAGCAGGTCGCGACATGAAAGAAAGGGGAGGGCCTGGCGAGTGGCACGTGTCGACCGCGCGTGCTGATTGACCAATAGGAAAGCGGTAATTTTGTTTCGGACTTCGGTGAATCGGTGACGGCGACGTGGCTCGCTACTGTTTTTTTGTGACAACTGACAAGATCTGACTCGCGCTACTGTGTTTATTTAACTCTACCAACCCAACACTTAAGTTTTTTATACAGATCCGCATCCGCATCCGCGGATGTGAGCCTCTTAAAATCCGCATCCGCGTATGTGGAAAAAAGTGGATCCGCAACATCCCTGCTATGTATAGCCACAACTCTAAAATATACTACAATTTTTTTCACAAGGTGTCTTAGAATTACTCCAGAATAATCCAGCGAACGGGTGAAATAGTTTTATTGAACACTTTCGAATAGATTTTTCATCGTAACTTTTGATTCAAACTTAAGTCGCCCCTTTGTCGCCGTACAGGCAAACATTGGTCAATCACAATGAAAACATCCTGAAGAACATTTTGGATTATAAGAGACGGTGTATAAATAGATACACTTTATAAAGAACGAACGAGGTGTATTGCGGGCCTATTAACGCACTCCGGGTACTCGCGGGTGCGTTCGGCTGTATTTTATTGATCATTATTCATTATAAACAGCGACATAAACTGACCACCGCATGTTGTATTAAGTCGTTAAGGGGTTTATTGCTAGAAAAAACAACGTTGCATAAAATTTATTACGATATTTATCACGTATAATTTACACGTGGTGAAAATAGATCGCAATGATAGGCCGTGGTCCAACAGCGCCAATATTAATTTTAACTGGTTATGTTGCCGTTGAATTTGTGAGAATGTGCCAAGAGAGACGATAGTAAAGACACGGGGAGCCTTTGTCCGACAATGGGCACTATGCGCTAATTAAGAAAAAGTCAAATATTTGAATAAATTGAGATGAGCCAAAACTAGCTGAGATAAGTTTTTAAATCGAAATAAAAAGTTTATCTTGAGTAGGTAGTGGTTTTGAACATTCACGTACCTAATCGTTGCTCGTTTTCGAATAAATGCAAAAAATTTATACACAAGTTCCATATAATTTAGAGGTGCGAAACCATGGGTTTTATTTAATCAATAATCTTGTGCTTGAGGGGCCATAGGACCACTACGCTACCATGGCTTCAATGTCCAATTTTTGTTTACTACTTACTAGGTACTTTGTACCGAAACATTTCTTTTTAACGTGCTACATATATGTACAGAGCCGGCATAAATCCTGTTATCGGAATTCGTGTAGTTAACGAAGCCGTGTTGCACAAATTTGCAATTTTGATTGGCACTACAAAACCCGCCGTATCTCGCTGTTAGACTTTATTGACAAATAATAATTTAATCTCATTTGCAATTAGCTTTTTATAAACCTAAAATGGTAAATATACGTTTTATAACTTAATAGCTTGGATCGTCACTGTTTATTAATAGCGTATTTGGAAGAGGTTTGTAATAAAATTAAACTTCATTCGCGACCACCACCACGCGATAGATTCTAACTGTATCAATATACGAGCGTTAGCAAAGGTACTAGGACTTGGGCATCAAGCCCACGATTGTTTAACTGTCGAGTTGATTCAGCCATTCAGCAAAATATAGCGCTACTCATTAATTCATAAATTGAAATATCAATCGGTTAAATGCTTTCTTAGAGAGAACACTGAGCTAGATGAGCTAATTTCGACCATAATGGCTAATTTTTAAAAATCTCAAAATAAACATTATTGTAAAATCCTTTGACTTGCTACTCCGCTACCACAAGGTTTTTTTTGTTCGAATACGAGTATGTGGTGTACTCGTATTTAAGAGTAAAAAAAACATTGTTCGTATATGTGCCAGTGAAGGATGGATGAAGCTAGCTAGTCGTGGTAAAAAGTACTATAGGAAAAGGTTATGTAGCGTCAACAGACGGGGATACGAATCAATCAACAGACGAAGTAAGATCGTATACATTACACACGGCGCTGACTCGATTTATTTTATAGCTCGTAAACATGGCTGGCAACTTCTGCCACTCTCGTTTGACAGTTTATGGTAAATAAGATTTTACGCTAACGCGAATTTCCAATACCTCGTTTATATGCAGAGCATAAAATGTTTTGTACTCCAACTACGTCGCCCTTACAGACAATGAGATCGTTGTTATCTTTGATTCAGCCATTTGTGACTAGCATTTTATTATTATGCGTCAATGTAGTAAATGTTTCCACAAATATTTAGTTTCGAATAAAGAACTGTTTAAGAATAAAGTAGTTTTTAAGTGTGAGTTGCGCCATAAGTATAACCAATAAGTATAACCGGTGATTTTGACATTTGACAGAAAATCTATGAAATATTACTATGACAAAATCTCTGATTAATGATTATGGTTATTGTTATTGTTAAAGTAGCTCGGTCGGTGTAACTCACTCTAAGAATAGACAACTGACGATAACGCCTCGAAAAGTATAGACAGGTCACGCCTAGTTGACTTAGTAAAAGCCTGATTGTTTTTAATTTAAACTAGAGTTAATAAAAGTAATAACGGGCGATTAAGTGAACTTTCCATTAAACTTTGGGAAGTAACTAACAAGTTTCCGTGCAGTTTTCTGTAGCAGACCTCCCGGACGAGAAATGGTGTTAACGTAAAGCTTAACTTCTGCGGACTGTTTATGAAATCGACATTTTCAATTCCGCGACCCTTACTAAGATTTTAATTACCGCGTCGCCGCTATGTTCGAATTCTAATGGACTTTTAAATTGCAGCTATTCTTGTCTGGTGCGCGCTCCTCACTCGGGGACGGCTGGAGGCTGAACTTTCATCTGCGGACCCATTCCTCGTTAGCTTCTCCTTAAAACTTCCTCCGTAACTCCGAACAAGTTTTTTAACTTCACTGGAACTCGCTTCCATGATTAATTAATTCGATTGTGTGTGAGTTATTTGCGGCGTGATCGCTTACTCCAGTGTCCATTATTTTCATGATTTAGGTCGAGAACAGGGGTCGATTCTGCTCGGTCACTACGCTCAACAGTCTTGTTACATTCCAGCTTTGCAGTTTTCGCTTTTTTATTATTGAAAACAGAAAAGGAGGGAGTTTCTTGTGGGGCGACTCAATTAGAGCACGGGGGTCGTTTTTCAAAACGTGAGCATTGTTATCTTTTCATTTTCGTGCCCAAACAGTGTTTGAATAATGTTTTTGCAGTTAATAAATGATGCCATTTATGTAAATACACGTAATGCTAAAATAAGCTAAAGAATTCAATTTCGATATTTTAACAGCTACTTTACAATCATTATTTATTGAGAAACATGTATTGTGTTGCTTTACTAGCAAACAATTTCATGGCGAGGTAAGGTACTTTGCTAAACAAGAATAAAAATAGTACCCTGCTACTATTTTTATAAGTCGCCAACTATAAAAGATGCCTCCCTGCCTTTACATTAGTGTTGCCGCTCGATAGTCCGCTATCGAGAGTTTTTCAAGAGCCTATTCCATAGTTTGAGCATAGACAATAGCATAGACAGTTATGTAGTATACTATCGATAATATCAATAATTTTATTAGTCTGTCAATACTATGGATAGTATACTAATAGTGAACAATGAAGTTTTTTTTTATATACGAGTAAGTTAAGTAGAATTTAAGTATTGTAGTAGCTAAGTTTTATTTTGAAAAAAATACTTTCTGCCAAGTTTCTTGCGGCGCGTTCTTCTTGGCAATGATGGTGTTTCCAAAAGCGCTGGTAGTTTCAGAAAAAGACGTAAAAGAGCCCTTGGCGGCCTATTTGCAAAATAGAGTATTAAATATACGCCCACAATCATGCTAAACGTGTCCTTTAGGTCTTGTTACCTTAGGCTTGTCTACTCCGTAAGGGATAAAGACGTGATTTATGTATGTATGTAAATTTAGAATCTTTAAATCGTGAATACCACGAAAAGAGCTATCGATATTTACTATCAATACTATCCATACTATCGATAGTACGGATTTTTTCCGTTAAAGCTATCGATAGGGAAACTATCGATTTTGCGCAACTCTACTTTACAGTATGATATTGTACGTCTCCCTTTTATTTTCTACGGCAAAACAGAAAACTTCACCTACCCTCTTACGTCTGACCTTAACCTTACAAAAAGGGATTATCTCGCGCTAATGGCGACACAAACTAATCGCATTCGCACCTTAGCTCGTTTGCGGTTTCTTAGCACGCAACGTTATTTAATTAAGGTGAGATATAAAACATCCGTAGTACCTCGCGGCACTTAACCGGGCCGCGTCGGATGGGGCCTGTAAGCCCCGCCTGCTGTCGTGTACTTAAACAAAGGAATTTGTTTACTTTTTTGGATTACAATTCCACCCAAATAAGTTTTAGAAGTGTGAAGCCTCAAGCGTATTCTTCGTACGGTGTATACTACCAACATTAAAATGGATCTATGGTTTCTTGTAAAACGTCTATTATAAATTATGATAATGGTACGTCACCTATGATAAGCAGAAAAAAATCAATGTGCAACCCCATTTTAGTATTTTCAATATCTTTCGAAAACTAAGGCAGTTTTAATTAAGTAACAAACAAAATATTTTTTCCAGTAGTCGCCTATTAACCAGAAAACTACAAAAAAACTGCATTAAAACTCAGTGAAAGTGTTAACAGAGCATTAAGTCACTGCCTTGTGATGAACCTCCCATATTAGGTACCGTAATGGGCGCCAGTGCTCATGCGCAGGCATACTCCAAAATTTGAAATTCAAAGTTCATGTCATACCGTCCTTCTCACTCTCATGTTACCAACTATTAGAGTGAGCGGGGGACGACACGAATCGAACTTCAAATTTCTAACAGAGTAGGCATGCTGATAAATGCTTGTTCCTGCGGCCGTGTTGTTATTGGCTTGCGGTGACGTTGGATGGATGAAGCTCTCATTAAAGAGACAATAAATTTAAGAGTACCTACCCCTAATGCGTTTAGAGGCACCCTTGCAGTACAATTGGCTACTGACATTTATAGTACTCTAATAACAATCTAAGTGCACGACAGTAGCAGTTAGTAATGAACATCATCATATCTTAAGAGTTATAATTCTTGTTGATGGAGTATCTTCCACTCATCTCACATACATACATACATACATACATACATACATACCGTCACGCCTCTTTCCCACAGGGGTAAGCATCTCACCCAACTCTTTAATGGTGATAAACGACTAATAACGTAAATCCTGTCATCAAATACAATGGAAATAGCTATTAACTAAATGGTAGCTGAAACACTAAGAAAACCGGTGGCGAATATGATTATTATGAATTAACTGATATATTAAAAACTGTACCTAGGTACACAACATCTAAACTGACATAGCAACTGACGAGCAGCTGGTATGTAAATGGAAATTTAAACCTTAACTTTGAATTAAAACTTACAATGCAGGAGGTTTCAACCCAGCTATTCGCCAACAGACATGTCCATCTAAAACTGTAACTGCCTGGCATATTTCATTAATCTAAAAAGCCTTTGATGTTATATTTTAATCCTTAGTAAGGTCACACTATTAACTTGAAAAATATTTTCATAAAAAATGAGTATATTAAATTTTATCTCTATCACCTAAGCCTAAGGCACTAATCTTATAAGAAAACGACAGCTGACACATACCTACCTATACAGTTGAGAATACGTCGTGAAATCATACGAATAAAAGTATTTTTGCTGCCGAATAATTTCTATTGGAGGCTGTTTGTGTAGCACATCTTTTTAACGCTTCTTGACCTTAGAATACAATACAATACAATACAATAACCTACCTTTCGTTATTACTTATAGGTGAAAAACTTAAGTAAAATGACCTGTTATATGTAGTGGTGTACAGAACTGATATGGGACTTAAGTCATTTTTGTAATTTAGGCGGCAATTTGTCTATTTGCACACATTACTCACACATAGGTACAACAGGTCCATTTACTTAAGTTTTTCATATATACCTGTCCCAATATTTAAACCAAAATCCTAGCAACACAGAATTATACCTATACGCCCTTAATCATGCTATACGTGGCCTTAAGGTTTTGTTACCTTAGGCTCTGTCTACCCCGTAAGGGACAAAGACGTGATATACGTATGTAGGTAGGTTTGTACATATGGATCCAAAAATACGTCACCCAATCAAACTTTTCGATTCGTTTAGGCAGATTTATGATGCCGCTTATCGTATTTGTACTTAGTAAAAATACATAGGCCATTTCATATTATTTGGACAAGATAGACTAAACCGATTACCTGGGTTTTCTAAAATCAATTTTTTGGAATACTTTCTCACTTATTTTTCTTGGAACCTATAGCTGATGCCTGATTTCATTCGTATTTTTACAAAAAGCCTTTTCAATAACGTCCCTCCATACTTTTAGAAAATTACGATCCGAAGGGTTTTTTTTGTTAATGCCGTCTTTGGAATAAAAATATTCACAAATTTTCGTAATAAAATCAAGGCTTTGACGAAGAATTAGAGCCGGTTGACATGGTTTTAGTGATGTAATATTTTGTAATTGAAAGACCTTTTCATTAGAAAATGTTACAGTTAATTTTTGTTTTGAGTTATTAAATTAAGTCTCTGTCGTTATACATCGTTTCCCAAATACTTACCTACTAGTTGCTTATTTAACTTTTGTCGACATCAAGAATCGAAACTATATACTAGGTACTCATTATGGTTACGTAGGTAACTTATGAATAGGTAAGTACCATTATGTTAAACTTCGATGTTTTTTATAACTAAATACTTCACATTTTTGTTAGTAGGTATTTTGAAGCCAAGATAAATATCAATTTCGAGCCTCAAAAGCTATTGTAAAGTAACAGAGGAAGGTAAAGGAAAAGGGGAGTCATAATTAAATAAATTAACACGGAAAGAAATTTGTTATCGTTTTCCTTTCATGTTGACAACAGAATGGGGTAAAACAGTCCTACAGTCCAATTAAAAGTTGATTATCGACGGAAAATCTCAAGTTGCTTTGAGACTAAGAATAAAGTTGTTTATATGGACTCCACGCCATTTCAGTGTTGTTATTTCTTCTGTGTAACTTGCTTACAGTGACCAAAGGAGGGTGGTAATGAATAGTAAGTAAATGCCAACTTTTCGATTAATGAAATTTTACCTTTAAATTCTCACAACAATGGCCATACAATTTTGCCTTGCTCGTTTTCCTTCTTTGTCGTATATAAATAAAACTTACTCTCAGTTACATTTCCTCAAATCTATTTTCATCAAGTGGTGATAGAATTTAACTGGAATAAGTGCAAGCATTAACGTAAAATATATTATCGTTACAATCTGCTTTGAATAAAGACTACGTGAAATTAAGATTCCGTGTAGAATAATCCGGCTTAATTATCATGCAGCCGACCCGAATATTCGAAACATTATATTCATAACAAATACCCGAAGTTTTCCCCAAAGAGTATGTCATCCGTACAGCAGTTATCATAAATAAGATAAGCGTTTGTGTACAAACTCTTCGAGCAAAAACCCTAGTGAGGGAAACGGCCTCAGGCGCGGTTGCGTTTGCTGTATGCTTACAAATTATGTTGTATGGGGACGATAATTATCTCCCCGAATGTGGGAGCCTATGTCATTTACTTATCTTCTTTTACGACCTTTACAAATTCTTAAGATTACATTGTAGCCTACAATGTTTGAGAAAATTTTAAAAAAGAATCGACTTCAAGCGAAACAGTGTAGTGTAGTTAGCTTCCCACTATGATAACTAACGCAAAATCTTAATACACTAAACTGCATAGGTACTACGATAATGTTTTAATTGACACGTTTTTAAGTTTTAACCAACCATGAAGTGTCCCCTGGCGCACAGCCAGTACCACTTCCAAATAGATATCTTTTATTCAGGAAAACTCAAACTTTTCTCGCCATAAATCCACAAGTAGAGGGAGCCTTCATGAAATTGTAATGAGAAAGAACTATTTATGGCTAATCCTTCTGAAATAAACTGCTCGGAGCGGTGTCCGTCTGAATTTCTACGCATGACTATTGCAAGAAAGTGTCTGGAGGAGTTGCAAAATGTTTGCAACAAAAAGTAGTGGTAGTAGAGAGGGACGGATTTATAGCATTGTTAGAAGCGTGAAAGGGAGAAATGTAAGGTAGAAGACTGATGAATGAGCTAGAAGGCAGAGTGGATTTTTGAATTGCAAATAGGGGAAATGAAACTGCCGCCGCCTCGGTCGTCTCCGCCACCCTCCAGACCTCTTCCGTCGTTATAATCATTCTTAATAACACTGGAGTGCTTTAATGAATTTATGTAGTGATCAAAGCAAGAAGTTAACTTGAAGAAACTTCAAGTGTGTACGTATAAGGTCGTGGGATTATGCCTTGTAAGCCTCTTTTCCTATTTGGATTTGTTCAACGGAACTGAGGGTAATAGAATTAGCGAAGGGTGGAGTGAATTGTTTTATTTAGTACTTTAGACAACGTTCTTGGAATATTTCACTGAGGAAATTGATATAATTTCCTTTCATTGTTACATTACATTGAAAGTTAAAGTTATTAGATCTAGCATCCTGAACAACGTAACTACGGCCTTTTGCAACTGAGAATATGTTGCTCGAATTGAAAATTTTTGAGTGCTTGCTGTATTTCACCTCTCATAAACAGCACGCTTTAATACAACAAAGGGACAAAATGGTTCTATTTAATTATAAAGACGGGTTGTGACTGAGTTAATAGCTAGAATTTAATTCTGGTGGGTAACATTCCTCCGCAGATTGCATTCCGTAGTTGCGGCGCGCTCGGCTCGGTGACGGAAAGTAAAGTGCATGACGGAGATACTACAAGTAAATTAGTCGCATTTTAGGAAACAACCAAATGTTTATAGGAATTAACGTTTAAATCTTCTCGATACCCAGTTCTTTCTACTGAAAGTTGAGTCATTGTGTGGGAGGGGGGCATGATGATGTGCCGATTCCACGCAGCTGACTAATAATGTTGAGACAGTTCATAGTATTTTTTTCGACACTCAGATAGTATAGTGGTGAAAGAAATTGACGACGAAGCTTATTTGTTCTCAAATTTTGGACTTTTATTTATTGGATTTATGTTATTATTTTTATCAGTTACCTAGTCACCTAAAGTGGAAACTTAAGACTAGTTCAGTTGTAGCAGTAATTTTATTTCTTACTTATTTTAGTAGCTACTGTTTTCACCTATCAAACTATTCAATGAAATCAATCATGGTACATGAATGATATGTTACAGTAGATTTGTCATGTAAACAAGCTTTAATAGTAGAGCTACGTCCAACTATTTCTCTGCATTATCGTTCATTTCCCAGATAACAATAACCGCCCAAGTAGCAAAATTTACTCTTGTAGCTATTCTAAGATTATGTCTTATAAAACTCCTATATACCATTGTAATACCACATTTGGGCGCACTTTATAGGAGGATTTAGTCTTACAGTCTACTTATTATTATCCTATGAAGTGCGCTTTAATCTTACAATGGAATTTCAACCCGTGCTTGTAGGATTAAATGATCCTATGTAACTCCTACAAATGCATTATGTAAGCTCATTTAGTCCTACAGCGATCTGTTGTATGGTGCTGTAGGAGTATTTGGTCCTACAGCGATCTGTTGTTATGGTGCTGTAGGAGTATCTAATTTTACAGCGATGAACTTAATGCCCTACTAAGAGTCGCGTACCTTTTTTTCCGATAGTGTCCTGTGTTATAATGGTATGCTGTTTGTAGTATGAAACAATTAAAATACTATTTGCAGAATATAAGTAATTTACGAAGGTGTGTGCATTTATTAGTTACGTACACGAAATCAACTTGGTAAATTAATTGTATCGATAATGTTCTCGATTTTATACAATATACTTTCATGCCCCCTATTTTAATTGTAATTTTTATAGTAATTTATTATTTAAATAAATGATTTTTACAAAACATACTTAGTCAAAACCATTATAGAAATTCAGCTCTTAGATAGTGCTTTTATAGGATAACAAACAGCAAACAAAATGGCTGTGATGGCTGCGCAACACAGGGATTCTTATAACAGAATGCATAAGACAATTCAAAGTAAAAACATACTTATAAAGTTCTTACAGCTTGCTGATATAGTGCAAGTAATCTTACAGAAGCAAGGATTAAGTCCAATCAATCCTACAACGATTCATCCTATATGTACTGTTTCTATGATATTTGTAAGACTAAAACACCTATTGGAGCATTAACCATGACACTAATAGGAGTAAACGTCTTACAAAATGCGCTTATAGGATCAAAATCACATACTCTAATAAAAGCATTATAAAATGCACTTAAAAGACTATGTGTCTGAAAAGAGTCGTACAAAGTTATCCTATAAACGTTTTGTAGTCAATGTAATAGGAGTAAAGTATCTTATAGCTTAAATCGTCTTATAAGATGCAGATATAAAACTATTACTCTTAATCAGGAGCTTTATAATACAACTATAAGAATTTTCCTACAGCAGATTTGAAAAAACTTTTATAAAACTGATATAAGAGGTATTAGTCTTACTATAGGAGTACTTTGCTACTTGGGCGTAAGCGTAATCAAATCCATTTTAAAATTTAACGAATATTCACACGTTTCTCTAATTTACATTGATACAGAGTGGAAATAAAGCGTAACTGCAAAAACGATTGTTCAAAGGGGCAACACTCGAAGCCCTTTAGTGGAGGGCATGCAAATTGACACCACTTCAGCTTCGCGACAAGTCGAGGACTGCGAGTGGGAAATGTCTATTGTAATTAATTCCAACTATTGTTATGGACATCAGCGTTTCACTATTGTTCCTAAGTATTACTTTGTGGCTCACAAAAAATGAATGAGTACCTAATTTGAATTAGATTTCGCCCGCGGCTTCCCAACGGTTTTGATTCACCTGATCCCATGTAATTTTTGTCAAATTCTTCCTATTTCTTGTCTACTTAATGTAACCTCTATCGGCTTTCTAGCTTCAAGAGTTTGAGCAGAGTGTTGATAAGTCTCTTTATGTGTAACGATAACTTACTTAGTATTTTTTTACATAACAATAAAGTTGAATTAATATGTGGCACAAGATTATTTTTTACAATTGGGTACTCGCAGAAATAAAATAATAACTGAAAATTATTATACAAATCAACAAGTTCATGTTTCATAACGACGATTTTGCATGACCAGAATGATCAATATCCGATGTCATAATTTCAATTTGCTTACCATTCGATATGTAGCCATCGCGATCCGCTCAAGCTACGACTGTCGGTCAGCGGCCCAAATGTTATCAGCAAAACGACAATATTGCCAATTATTCCTCAGAAATTAATTACAGTAACGATGTCACTAAATTGTAAGCACAACATCCTGTGCAATGTTATTATCATTAATTTGGTATGGTAATTCGCAATTTATCGGCCTAGTTAGCTCTAACTAGTTATTGAAAGCGGGCGCTGCGACAACGAATTTCCATCAGCATTTATGTCATAATGACTACGTGTAGGTGATCGGCATTCGGCAAACTTGCCTCTAGCGGCTCATTCGGATAGCCTTTGACTTTACCGGAGCAGGTGAAGTACATAATAACTACATAGTATAAAATAAAGTCGCTTTATCTGTCCCTGTGTCCCTATGCCCCTATGTATGCTTATATCTTCAAAACCACACAACGGATTTTGATGCGGTTTTTTCAATAGATAGAGTGATTCAAGAGGAAGGTTTATATGTATAATACATGCATAATATACCGTGCGAAGCCGGGGCGGGTCGCTAGTATTAACTAAAATGCAGGCGGGAACAATTTATTTCATGGAAGTATGAAAAAACAGATACTTAAAATGTACTTTCAACATGAAACTACCGTGAGACTTAATCATAATTACACATAAACAGATAACTCACGTATAAAAAGTCGAGTGATGCTCGACATGTTTCGGACTATTTCGTAGTCCTTCTTCCTGGAGCGCTCGCCCCGGCGGCAGCAAAACGACACGAAATAGTCCGAAACATGTCGAGCATCACTCGACTTTTTATACGTGAGTTATCCGTTTATGTGTAATTACTTAAAATGTAAATACAAAACTAAACCTACTGTTACATTAAAATAGCTAAATAAACTTTAAAATTAATTACAAAAGAGAGGTGGGCCTCTTGGCAGGGTGCCAATCACGCAAGCAGCATTCCCGCGCTGAACTGAGATAGCGTTGCGCGAGAAGGCTGCCGACGCGAGGGTCGCCTGTTGCCTCACTCAATCTTTTGCTGATGCAGGCTTGTTTTCTCTATTAACATGTTGCCTACTTCATTCGTGAACCTGACCGTTCGTTCCCCTGAACCTTTGGTTAAACCATTACCTACCCTAAAGCTTCACCAACATGTGCAATGAATAATGTTGGTAAGTGTCGCGAATAATCATAATTAAATTAATGAAAAACAAACTCCCATTTAATTGTATTTTAAATTAGCTAAGACACATTTCCATTTCTAACTATCCTTGTCAAAAAATAACATAATAATTATCTTCTTTTACGAGAGTACCATTATAGTATTTTAGATCAAAGATGGCGCTTTTATCAATATAGCCTATTTTGACTAGGGTTGCCATCTCTAAAATTTGGAAAACAGGACAAGACGCGTGAAAACCCCGGATTTTATAGTCCGAAAGCCGGACATTAGGCCAGGGTCGATACCTTTGAAAATGATAAAAAGTAAAATAAAATTATAGTAGGATGAAACCCATCAGAAAAGGTAGAGAATATTACAAAAATGAAAGGAAAAATAAATTACGGTCGATCTGAGGTCGGGAAGAGTGGGGGGGGGGGAGTTTTTAAGGGTGAAAAACGGTTTATCTCGATTTCCGGCGAAACTACAAGTCTTATGAAAAAAAGTTAAATCGCAAAGTTGTAGGTAATAAAAAGGTCTACAACTTTTGTTTTTACACTTTTTTCACATAACCTCAAAATTTATGAGAAAAATTCAAATAACCAAGTTTTTGGTTTTTTATTTTTATCTTTTGCAAAAATAATTATTTTTTCACGAAACTTGGTGAAAACTTACCTTTTTATGTCCCGAACATACAGTAATTTTTTTGATTTAAAAGATTCATTTTTTCACCTTATTTTGACTAATTATCGAAAAAGCACCCTAATTTTCAATCGAAAATTCTCACGTCAAAATATCTGCTTTTTTAAAAAAGTCGGTGCCTGTTTTGTTCGTTGAAATCTCTAATTTTTGATGGTATAAAAAAATATATACATTACTATGGTAAATGTTCTCAGAAAATGCAAATGAACGAAAAGAACATTATGTTCAATTTTGAGCTATTTATTAAAATTAAAACTTTAATTATTCGTTAAACGTAAGGTTTCATGTTACATTGATAAACAAAAAAAAAATACGAATCCATAAAACATAAAGATTGCAAAAAACATTCGAAAATTGTTTTTTTAATATTAAAAAAAAAATTGGATTTGAAGAGGATTTCATATAAAAATGTGACTGCTGCGATTTTTTTCAGTAATAAAGTTGATTTATTAAATTTTAATTACATTTGTCATAGAAATTCTCATAATATATAAATATACAGTAATCAGTAATCAGTAATCAGTCATTTATTGCTTTAAGGAATTCCATGCAATACATTATATAAGAGAATTATTTGAATACAAAAATGCTAAAAAAATAAAAATTATAGGTAAATATATTCTATTTCACATCGTTAATTTCTCGATTATTAAAAAAATGTCAAATTATTCAAAAAATTACAAATTATTCAAAATTACAAATTATTAAAAATTTAAAATTATCAAAAATTACAAATTATCAAAAATTACAAATTATTCAAAATTACAAATGATTAAAAATGTCAAATGTTGTTATATGTCAAAGGAGATACAATTATAATTTACAAATAAAGTACATCGACAATATTGTGACGAATTAAATGTAGTATTTAGCATGAATTAGTCAAATATCTTAGCAAAATATTCATTAAGGGTATAAAATGGGTATAAAATACGTTATTCATTATAATTTTCTTAAATACAATAATCTTGTCATTTATAAATACCTTGTCTTGCATTCTAATCACTTCTCTGTTATAATGAATAACGTAACCAGTATAAAGTATCGAAATTCAATTCCATGTATATACATACATGTGATTTACATGTATATTTATATATTATGAGATTTTCTATGACATAAATGTAATTAAAATTTAATAAATCAACTTTATTACTGAAAAAAATCGCAGCAGTCACATTTTTTACATGAAATCCCCTTCAAATCCAATTTTTTTTAATATTAAAAAAACAATTTTCGAATGTTTTTTGCAATCTTTATGTTTTATGGATTCGTATTTTTTTTGTTTATCAATGTAACATGAAATCTTACGTTTAACGAATAATTAGTTTTAATTTTAATAAATATCTCAAATTTGAACATAATGTTCTTTTCGTTCATTTGCATTTTCTGAGAACATTTACCATAGTAATGTATACAATTTTTTTATACCATCAAAAAGTAGAGATTTCAACGAATAAAACAGACACCGACTTTTTTAAAAAAGCAGATATTTTGACGTGAGAATTTTCTATTGAAAATTAGGGTGCTTTTTCGATAATTAGTCAAAATAAGGTGAAAAAATTAATCTTTTAAATCAAAAAAATTACTGTATGTTCGGGACATAAAAAGGTAAGTTTTCACCAAGTTTCGTGAAAAAATTATTATTTTTGCAAAAGATAAAAATAAAAAAACCAAAAACTTGGTAATTTGAATTTTTCTCATAAATTTTGAGGTTATGTGAAAAAAGTGTAAAAACAAAAGTTGTAGATCTTTTTATTACCTACAACTGCGATTTAACTTTTTTTCATAAGACTTGTAGTTTTGCCGGAAATCGAGATAAACCGTTTTTTCACCCTTAAATACTCCCCCCCCCCCCCCTTCCCGACCTCAGATCGACCGTAATTTATTTTTCCTTTCATTTTTGTAATATTCTCTACCTTTTCTAATGGGTTTCATCCTACTATAATTTTATTTTGTCTCAAAAATTATCGACCCTGGCCTACATGTCGACAAGATCGTGACGGGAGGAGTGGGGGAACGGTGAATATACTTGGTTCGTCGGTTGATCGTGGTGTGCGAGCATAGTGCGTGTCTCGCGGGCGGCACAATTTTTTTTTATTTATTTATATTTTAAAACCCGGTCTACAAATGAAACCTTCCCCGGACGCTCCCCGGATGCCCTCTAAACTAGGACAAATCCGGGGAAACCCGGACGGATGGCAACCTTAATTTTGACACATGATTTGTTGCAATTATCTCAACGCATTACCAAATTAATCTTATCATTATTGAGTGCATTCTTACACAATTAAATACATAGGCGCCTTCATGACTCTTTCGTCGATCCATGTTCAATGAATTTTCTGAAATACGTTAAATATTGATAAGTAGTACTTGTCGTATCATTTATCATTCAAGTCTAATTTTCTTACAATTGGATTGAGCTCAAAAGAAACTGGTACTAAGGATCTAAGAAGGTACTTTTCATGTTTTAAATTGGATTGTCCTCACTGCCCCGTATTTTTACTAAGTTTTTAGGCATAAGGCCTTCAATTAATGATTTTTTCTTTAATTGGTTCTCCAGTTTTCCGGTGAACATTTACTAGATGTACATACACCCATAAAAAACAGTTTATCTATAAAATATGTACATATTTACAAGTTCTCTCACAATTTTTCCGAAACATTTCAGCATTTGTTTGGGTTAATTTGTTTGAACACTCCTACAGAGATACATACATACATACATACATATATGACGTATTTATTCTCTACAGAGATTGTTCATTTAAATTCTAGATTCAAAATTTACGCAGTTCGCTTCGAAAATCAATCAATATAATTATAGAAACATTTGTCAACTATGATTCAAAAATCCTGAATTATTAGGACAATTTATTCATACTACCCTCTGTAATATTTCATTAATTTTAAGAGACCCAGTACTTATTAACATAGACTATAGTTCATTTAATTTAGAATGAGAAACCACAACAAAATTATATTGCGTCTGGTCAACTATTTTGTGATTTGTCTCTACTTCTCTATATTTGTACAATAAAGCATTTACTTACTTACTTACTTACTTACTATTTCTTACCTAGCAAATCTCTCTTCTTAGTCGTGCACTCTTGACAGAGTGGTCGTGGTCATGTTTCGGTCGATTCCTGCGCCACCGCTGCTCTCGCGACGCGTCGCCAAGTATCTCGATGCTTGGCAGTGTGGGAGCAATCGTTTATGCTGGAGTGCGTCACAGTTTTGATGAGGTCTGTCCACCGTGTCGGGGAGCGCCCGCGAGATCTTTTGCCCTCGACTTTCCCTTGCACCACAAGCCGTTCCATGGAGTCCTCGTTACGGGTGATGTGTCCAAAGAACTTGAGGATTCGCATTTGTACAGTTGACGATAATCTCTCTTGGATGTTAAGTTCTTTGAGGATCGAAACGTTGGAGAGCCCTAGCAAATAGTACAGTGCAATAGTCTGGGAGCCGCAAAATAAAATTAATTTAATGTCACTTTATTTTCGACTCGTTTACAATTACTCTATTACAAAGAGAGAGTGCATGCATAACATCTTCATGGAGAGGAATCTCTTTAATAATGTCACAAACTAATAAGTTAAATTAAACAAAGTATAGTACTTAATAGATGAAACAAGTCAACCTTAATCAACCCTCCGCGTGACACATCTCTATCAGAAACAATAAATAAATACAGAACATTTTTTTTATCCTGGTGGCAGCTGAGTCCAAATGGTTTTATTTGCGTCGCACCTGACTTGACACGAGGGCTTATCTGTGGTAGCCTTTTTTAAATTTACTTCTTTCGAATGGAAATGAAACGAATTTATTAGGTTTTCCATTTGGATACGATTTGATGCTATCCGTTTTAACGGTCACGCTCTTGTTCGCTGTTGGCTGTGAAGTTTCAAATATCAATAAATCTGTATGAAAAATGTTACTGTTTTGGTAAAACAATGGAACTCCAGAGGACTCGCCTAGGATTAAGTAGAAAATAATACGTAGGGATCGATATTTGAAATCACACCTGTGAAAATATTACTTATTTATGAACGATGGGAAACATACGCCCCCTTATTCAGAAACGCTCTATAGGCTTCTGCTAACTTAGCCATCGTTTATTCTTATCTGTGTAAGGTAAATGCCAAAGTGACAGATAAGGACAAACGATTGCTAAGTTAATAGAAGCCTACAGAGCGTTTATGAAAAGCGGGACGGTCTTTACCATTTTCGAATGATAACATTTCAACAATCGATTCCCTGAAAGTCGTATAGCAAGTAAGTAAATGCTTTATTGTACAAAAATAAATAAACAAACACAAATTGTCAAAAAAGATGAGATATAGATGGGGCCAAAGGTGTAACTCACTGGTTCAGTAATAGCCTATTCACTCTAGCCTTGAAGAGCCCTAGGTTGTATCTACTTCAAGTTCAATGTTTACAAATAAAAATAACTCAGTAGTCAAAGTTAAAATAAATCGAAAGTTATAGTTATGTTTTATAAATCTACTATTTAAATATTTATTTATTCGAAAATTTTAATTGAAGCCACTTTTTTTTATTCATTAACTTGAAAAATATTAAGAATTCAATCTTGTCGTAGTCTCAATAAAGGGCAGAAAAGGGCAGTCCCTAGATAATTCCCTTTCTCCTTAACCAATTAAATTAATATTCTTTGTCCTGACGAATAGATCTTTAATCTTTCAATGTAGTTACTTTAAGCTTTAGAAGGGTTGACATTATTTTTTTAATTTTGAAGAAAAAAGTATTAAACTTGTAGGTAAAAACCTATAAGATTTTGCGATAAAAGTAACGAAATTGTCATTGGTGTGCTTTTAAAGCGGAGAGAGCTGTAAACCATTTCACTGGATTTCAAGCAATAGTAAAACAAAACGCTTGTTTTTAAATTGGGTCACAATCGAACGGAATTTCTATTTTATAAAATTTAAAATACGAACAGCGTTCGTTGCCAGCAATAAAGTTATTGAGCCCGAGCGGTCGACAAAAAAGGGTTTATACGTTGCACAGAAGTTTGGAGGAGCCAGCCAAAAAAGTGCAAGCAATGTACGAGTATATAGCGGAGTGCTTTGTAAATATCGTTTCATTGCAGGGAAGCTAAATTGTATCTCATTGTTGGCGGACATTAACTACAGATTATAAATCTCCCGCGCTGTCGTGTTCTCGCTTCTATGGGCTAAATGTACGACATCTGCAAACTCATTTACAACTTTTCGCAACGGGACTAATGGTGTTTCGGTAGCGTTTTTACTAAGTCGCAGTTCTGCACTGATGTCAAATTTGGTTTTAATAAAGATTTTAAGTGTCACAATTTTTTACATAGTAATACAATACAATACAAACACTCTTTATTGAACACCACAAATCAGTACAAAACAATACAGAAACAAAGAACAAAGTAATAATAAAGTAAAGTAATAATAGTAATAAAGTAATAAAGTAATAATAGTAATTTTTGACGAATCTCAATTTCTTTCCAGCTATGTACTCTCTAATACTTTACCAAAAATAACCTCTAAATTATTTGACAGTTATTTATGATTATGGATACGAATATCTTAAACTATCAAAAGCAATAATTATACGCTATACTCAGGATACATTTTTGTATGGAATATGGTTGCAGTGGGGTGAATAAATTAGTATGCTAATAATGACATGAAAGTGACAAGGCAAAGTGCATTTTAAAATTTTGCGGTAAAAAAATTATAGGTAAGCCCCTCATATTTTGAATAATAGTTTTAATGTGATGTATTGTTTGCCTTAGTTACCTATCTCTATTAACCAAAACTGTTACTGTTAATTATTTACGCGTTGACAATGGCTTTGATATAATTTACGATATTTCTTTTAGAATAGGAACCTTAGCATTAGAAAAGAATTTGCAAAAATGTAATGGCACTAATCTCATATTCATCTTTGTTTACGTTGCTTATTTATTTTATATAAGTAAGTATATAATTATTTTATTCATTTTAATCACTCATCGACACACGAGTTCTATGGGGCTTTATGTTATAAAATACGTAATAATGGTATACTTAACAGCTTGAATAGGAATACATTTATCATAAAAATATTCATTAAAATCTTTGATAACACGCGCCACTGAATGAAACTTGGTGAATTTTCCCCCATAATGGAAAACGTAATAAGAAATCGTAATTTATTTCTTATTGAAATGAGGATAATAGACGCCCAGCCGCCCTAAGAAGCAACGAATTGTTCCCCACGGAGAGAGCACACTCCGAGAATCATGATATTAACATTATAATCCAATTTGTGGCCTCAACCGAGGTGAACTCATTATGAAAGTTCCTGCATTATTGCAACTGACATTAGAACGTCTAATTCGAATTTCGAAAATGCATTTCATATCACGCAAACGTCAGTTGAGCGGGTGGAGATCCCCGGACGGGTCTAATAAGATTTGGGGCCCGCACGTTACTGTCACTCACAAATTTAATCACTTTTTAGAGAAAAAATATTCGTTTTAAAGGATTTTTTGTCTCATTTATTTTGAGGCAAATAATTGTAAGATATTATTAATAATGAAAATAATCATGCCTGCATGGATGAAATTCAAGTCATTGATTAGTTAGTCAAATCGAATGGGCGTGCTTACTGCCCGATAAAAGTTTGTCAAATGGACAGTATATAGCTACAATACATCATATAGAAGCGACATCATCAATAAACTTTCTGCTTAACTATCTGCTTATAAAAAATCTTTGAATTAAATTTAATAATATTTTAGATTTTTTTTTCCACCAGTTTGATAGCAACACCCACAGAACGAATAAAATGAAGATCGATAATTAATTTATTTCATGGGACACTATGGAATATTTTTCTATTTCTAAACCTGGAAAAACGTTTTTATTTATTTATTTACTTACATTGAATCATTTTTACACTTATGAGAACATAACACGAGTTGTTAGAGCGCTGCAACTCTCTCCCTTGTTTTCTTAATTCTTCGCCTTGCACAAAAACCCAGCAGTCTTTTCAGCTGGATCTGTTTTTCTAATTTTTCGAAGCTTTAAGTGGATAACAATGTTAATTTTATTGATGCAAAGGCCACCCCGGAGGATAGACTCGGCAGAGCCATGATCATTAGTATGCTGATGGTAAAAAAGATAATTTTGTTGTTGGAGCATACAATTTATGGATTTTTCGGGGCACTGAGGTGTAATTGCACTGAATATTTAAGGCTAAATTGCATGAATTCCCGGTGGTTTTTTAAATCTCTTTAAACAGCAAAAAGCCGCTAAAAAACTTAACTAAAAAACAACTTAAAGACTAATTTAATAAGTTTAAATAATTATGATTCATCTTTTCACTTAAATGCCCACAACTATGCTAACCGTTGCCTTTAGGTCTTGTTACCGTAGGCTCTGTCTACCCCGTAAGGAATATAGACATGATAATATGTGTATGTGTGTATGTGTAGGTAAATAATGATTTTAATGCAAAAAGTTTCCTTACAAAACATAGTTCTTTTATTTAAATAGATTAAATAAAAGATCGGGTGTCTTAATGTTACGAATTAAAATCAGTAAAGGCATACATTATTTATGTAGATAGTGAACAGGAGAAAACGCTAGGTACTTAAAAAAACCTGCTCATGATAAACCTACTTTGGTAAACCCATAGAAGGTATGAAGCTAAAATTTTACATTTGCCTAAATAACGTCAAAGAATATCAGTACAATGTGAACAGAAGCCCGCCAGAGGATTATTCCGCTAATTTCCTGAAGAAACTTTTTTAAACTCATTTGCACTGCATTCAATACAACATGGAAGCGACGCAATTCTTTAACCAACCCCTGCACCGCATCATTAGGGGAGTGCCACTCGTAAACCAGTCGTAATGGGTTTTATCAGGGACTATAAAATTTATTTACACATCTACTACTATATTATAGGGACTGTATTTCGAAATGAGCACTGCAAACTTAGAAATGGGTACTTACTTGATGATAAAATGACGATTCTATGCTGTTACGGGGCGCGCAATATACGGCCAGTAAAATCGGTTTTCCGAGATCAAATGGAAATGTGTTTCATTTCCTACATACCTAATAACATGTAAAGATAAAATTTCAAAAATAATATAAAGATCAGGATTAATAAAGGAGTCTATTTATCACTGTAATGGTCAATGGCCGATCATTTTTAATCAGAGTGTTAAAGCAATTTCAAGAAAATTGAACTTATCGTACGTGTTTGGCTTTTTATAATCATATAACCGTTTTTTTATTCACTCAAATAATACATCCTTGAAGTTGTTATTTTCTAAGTAACAAGAGCTATTAAATGCCATTATTTCTTATGAGTATAATTATGACATTCTTCTTAATACCTAAACCTTTGGCTCTCCTCGTGTACATAAACGCAGACGTAAAATGTTAATCAAGTCAGTAGAACAAGGAGATAAAGTTTACTTCCGATTAGTGAAACGTTGTCGACAAAGTTCTCGGCTCCGTAATTATTCTACAATGACAAATTGCCGTTTTCAAACATCGAATTTAATTAAGAACAGAACGAGAATACCGTCCCAATTTCCACATACAATTCCACAGAATACGTACAGTAATCTGTTGATCTGCGGTTATATTATGGGTACGTACCGTAGAAAGAACCTTCCGGCATAATAGAGGAAGAATAACAGCAGGTAAAACATAGTCACCTATAATACATATTATAACATGTAAAGCACCAAATAAAATTACATAATATGTCTTTAAAGTATACCGTTATTACAAAATATTTTTAACGATCTGTCTCCAACTTATTTCTTGTATTGGTTGTCTGGAAGAGATCGCTATTAAGCGATAAGACCGCCTATTGTCTACTTTGTTCTTTGTTTCTGTATTGATTTGTACTGATTTGTGGTGTTCAATAAAGAGTATTTGTATTGTATTATTGTATATCTGACATAATTTCGGGTTATGTGCATACTTAAAAATAGGCTGCTAGAACTAAATATCTATCTATACATATAATAAAATCGTTGAGACCAAAAAATCTGTACATTGAAGATTTAAAAAAAAAACCGGCCAGGGTGACTTAAAATCGGTAACTGAACATATTAAAACCATTTTTAAAATTTTTGTTTGTTTGTTTGTTTGACTGAGCATCACGTAAAAACTACTGAACGGATATTGATGAAATGTTCACAAATCGATTTCAATAAATTCAGAATAGGATATAGGCTACAAAAATTTTGGAAAATTTTGGAAAAAGGGGGTGAAAAGGGGGGTTAAAGTTTGTATGAAAAAATAAAATTAGATTATTCTAGGATCATGAAACTCAGCATAAATACTTAGTAATAAAAATAAAGAAATACCTGTTTGAGCATTTTTTTTAAATCTCATCCAGAATTATCCAGAATTAATTAACTTCATACACCTATATAATAAAAACCAATGAAGTGTAACCTTTTAAAATTACTGTATAATACTTCCAATTTAACACAGGTAAATATAATTTCTCAGTTTTCTTGAAATTTGATTTTTGAGGTGATTACGCACAAAATAGCGGAACTCAAGAAAATCAGCTTTCCTCGGTATAAGCAGTTGGTAATAATTACAAACAAAATAATACCACGAAGAAAATAGATAGATATTAATGTACATAAGACATATGAGCGGAAAAGTGTGTCAATTGTGAAAAAACATTAATAAAATATTACATGCTGTACAGGTATTTTTTCAACGAAGACATTTTTGACAAACCTAAATCAACCTAAATTGGCGTCCTAAATTGTGTTCTTTACCTAACACCTAAAGTTCAATATGCAATACCGTTACTTTGTTTTTATTTATTGCGCCATTATTCACAACGCGTTCGGTTTTCGAACGCACTCTTATTTGAAACCGGTTTTCGAACGCACTCTTATTTGAAAACCTGATATTATTATGAGGGCGGCGTGAAACGCTTGGCTGTATGTTCTTGGTACCTTTGCCAAAAAAAGGCAAAATTAAAAGGCGCGTTTACGCCTGCGCTACGAACATGTCAGACAATCCTATTCAAAATCCCGTATTTCTTTTGAATTCCACCCCGTTTCCCCACTTCGAAATTGGCACAGTCACCATCCTTGATTGTGTATATTGCCATAAAAAAAAAACATGTCAGAATTTTATTGTGAAACTAGCTTCTGCCCGCGACTTCGTCTGCGTAGAATTAAATACATAAAAACCTTCCTCTTGAATCACTATCTATTAAAAAAACTGCATCAAAATCTGTTGTGTAGTTTTGAAGATTTAAGCATACACAGGGACATAGGGACAGAGAAAGCGACTTTATTTTATACTATGTAGTGATAGTGAAGTTGGTGCTTTTAGTAATTTTATGTTAGTATGAATCTGACATCGATCGAACCTAAACTGAATCGCATTAAGACTTCATGGTAAGGCCCCTGTAGGTAATTAATTTGTAGAATGATAATAAGTGTTAATAATCTGTAACTACTTACTTAAACCAAGAAAATAAATTAAAAAAGCTTCTGTTAGAAAAAATTTAGTCGCAAAATATTAATTAAAACGGATTAGTAAATGAATTGTTAGTCGTAAGGTAAACATTTATGTATTATTTGATAAGATAGTTTTTTTTTTTAATTAATCAGGGTACAAATATCGTTAAAGTGAGCGCAGTATTCGGCAATAAGCGTCATAGTTTGGCGAAATTAATAGTGATGTAACTAGAACTGTACTTAACTTTTTTTGAATAAAGAAACTATAAATGAAACTATTTGTAAAATAAGATAAATAAATGTGATGAGTCATTAACCAGTTTACACCGGTTTTTTTTTCAGGATTCCGTGTCACAAGTTATTATTTTCATGACGTAATTCTAAAAGTATAGCTTCTTACACACTTTCAGTGGTTCGCGTGACGAAGTTAATAGTTATAATAATAATAATTTTGATATCGAGAAAAGCCGTAAAGTATCACAAAAAACACACGCGGACGAAGTCGCGGGCAACAGCTAGTATTTAAATAAACCTACGCAAGAGTCGCGTCGCGCGCGATATAGATTGTCCGTCCTTTTCTTACTGCTCGTTCTAGAAAGAGACGGGTGACGCCACTCTCGTGCGCTCTCCTGCTAGCCGGGCAAGTCTACTTGATTTTTTTAAATTTATCCATAGTCACTTGGCACAGTCACCTTCTATACTTGTGTATATTGTCATAAAAAAGTATCCATACAGAATTGTAATAAAATCTTTATTCAAGAGTTTTTCGGTCAATTTACCGAGCACCACTTGTCGCATTCAAATAACCTCTTAGTTCGTTTTTTTTAAAATGTTCCATTATACATTTAGTTGTTTGTAATTTCGTGTGCAATATAGGAAGTCTGAACTGAAGAAGTCGTGGACGACTTTAGAGTGTGGCTATTGGAACACGATGAATGTTCCCTTCATCTAACTTGTTATTTTTTTTTCATTTGGTGGTGGTGTTCATTCTTTAACATCATTACAGTATACATAATTATTATTGTGTTGTAAAAAAAGTGATAGTAGCGTCTACTGTAGTACTGACTATGTTTGGTTGCAGGCTGCATTCCCTGCGACCGTCCCTTCGGTCCCGTAACGAGCAGTGTCGTGAAATAAATCTCGCACCCCAGCTGTACCGGGGTAGTTTCAGCCTCCTTTCAGGAGAAGGATAAAAGGTCTTTATTTTTTCCCCGCGAAGCCCTTTTATGTTCGATGTGTTTTGATTGGTTCAAGTTTATTGAGCGTAAATATGCATTAAGGATTTTTAAGGGACGTTTTCTTTTTTTAATAAATAAAGATATTTGAACGCTTTTTGAAAAAGCTCTCATTTATAAATAGTCGGAAGCAATCAGGGATAATAAAGCGGCGTGCACAAACGTACATTTTATTGAATAAAGTGACAGAGAGAAAGTCAAACAAGCCGGACGCGCTAAATGCGAATTCGGCAGACAGATAAATTAAACGCCAATAGACAGCACGTCGAATAGGAAGCGTATTGGGGAAAAAATTAAACGGCAGGATGTACAGTATACAGGAGGTTCACGAAATTTATTTCATTTACAGTTTCACTCCCATATCGACTTCATTAAAAGTGTCCATCTATCCGTTTGCAGATTTAAACCAAACGGTCGCCGGTCACGAATCTGAAAAACATTTATCACTCTCGATTTCCCGCCCCCGACCGCGGGAGCGTGCCACGAGTATATTTTTCACGGGCCAAGTACGAGGAAACTTTATGGATCTTTTGGCAATTCTAATCACGTGGCGAGTAATAAATGTGCATGGACAAAGTCAAATAGGCCCGCTCCAGAATACAACCGCTGGGAATCGGGACGTGACGATGATTCCGCGGTCGGAAAATAAACCGGGAATAAGTCACATCTGATTTGTTTTTGCGGCGCATAAATCTAATTTTTCAAACCAACTTTTGTTACAATCTTTTTAATATTTATTTCAGTAAGCCCCTTTTTTAAACTGGTTGAAATGGCAGATCGAACGCGTTTGACCTTTAGGCTTATAACCTAACTCGCTCGCAAACGCCATCTTGTTCATTTTGACAGTTCTTGTATGAATGTGACAGCTAGCTGATTCCGATGCCTATTGACAGTTGTCAAAATGAGCACGATGGCGATTGCGAGCGAGTTAGATAATAAGCCTACTGGCCTTTAGTTTAAGATTTGACCCACCAAAGCGTCTCAAACGCGTTCGCGTGAACGTCTCAATTATTATGGGTAAATTGGCAGCGCCACTAGCGGCTGTAATATCAATAAAGTAATCACTATAATACCATAACGCAAACCCGTTCGTGCCGTTTGTTGCAGTAAAGCCTACACTAAGAGTTGTGATTGACGCCGATTATGTTATTAGACACTTTTCTGTGTAGCGCGTATTATTTTTTCCGTCGTTGGCTGATTTAAAATTGAAAAATAACAAAAAAATAAACTTTTTTGTGTTCATTGCCTTCTTCTTAGTCACAAACTCCTGCATTAAAACTTTTGCTGCCTAGAAAAACTAAATCCAAGCGTTCTATTCGAGAAATGTGCGTTTTCAAAACAGACCAAGTCAACGGCATCGTAAACAGCGTTCGCCATTGCACACTGCCAATTACATCAGGCTAACAAATGGTTCATTTAAACGAGGGCTAATTGCAAAATAAATGCCCTACACGTTTACTCCATTACACAGGGAGTAACCCGTGCAATTTTACTTTTGAACCCAGCCGGCGCATGGCAATTTGAGTGCTTTGACATTCATTTATCTCCATTACAGATCTGCTAAGGTAGCCGTGTTTGGTCGCAGGAATGGGTCCCGCGTGTATCGCCCCTCACTAGTGGCCAAAAAGATGTGGGAAAACTCAAAAAAGCTTCGTAGATTATTAAAGAAAAGATCGTCTATTTCAATAATAATTTACCTAACACTTGAATCATCATCATCATCATCATTTAGTAAGACGAAAAACAAATTTTGTCGTGTTTTGTATTTACAACGAAGAGTTTAGACTGCTTGCTTCAACATTTGTTTTTTTAGTTTTTTTTACTGATGCCACCTACTTTGCAATTAAACCCGCGATGCGTTGGCACGAGCCGTGTAGCTTAACTGGTCCCACACTTACGTGCCGTATATTTCTGTCCCGTTCTATAACTAATAAAGGCCTCCAAATCTGAAAACGAGCGAAAACACTGACAACTTAAGTCGTGTGATTTATTTTTTCTTTTCAAACTAGTATATTTTGTAATAAAAAGCAACACCATTATTTTACAAAAGAAAAATAAAACCAAGAGCCTATGCAGTGCAAATAGCATTTTTCCAGTTTTATCTATAGTAGGAGTTCACAAAAGTTTCATAATATTAGCTTTGGTATATCACCGTATACGCAGTGGCGTGTTTGTAGGCGTCACGTCTTCTCGGCGTTTCTTCATACATTTTGTTGCGTAAAATTTACGCAACAAAATAAATGCTCCTTCATCGTCTTTTACGCACCAGTGTGTTCGGACCTTAAATAAGTAATGCCTCATATTGGCTGACCGCCTTCGGTGTATTATGGTTTAAAATTACACCACAGATTGTGATGCACTTTATACCCCTCCTCGCCCTCGTATGGGTTAACCGAGCTATAACTTATCGGGATATTGTGATACCTACTGCCCTGGGGCTTTTTGCATCCCCTTGTTAACGTCAAATTGAACACCATGCACGATATAGATAAATAAAATGTACTAACTTTATTGTAGCGATAATTCCCAGAGGCTTTGCGCTATTAGAGTTTTATTGATTAACTGACCTGAAATCGTTTTTGATTGGTAGGCAGTACAACATGTAAGTTTAGAGATTATGAAAATTATTGACAGCATAAAAATTACTTCGCAGCTTTATGTGAACACGAGACGGGGCTAGCTACAGTGAAAAAAAACTGAATTGCGTAAACTGTGAAACCTTTTCATTGCAAATACCATAATGATTTATCATACGACTGCCAAAGATATATTGCCAAATAGTATGAGACAAGGCCACAGAGGTACGCGATTCAGTTTTTTCGACCGTACCTATGTACTACGCTGAATAGTTTTCTTTTAGGCGCTGATAAGCTTAAATATTCAATTTCAATGAGCATTTACTCAATATTACATAGAAAGAAAGAAAGAAACAAACAAACAAGACAGTTCGCCTTTGTGCATATATTAATGTTATTTTATTTGTTTGTGAATTGTATCTGTTTCTTTATATTTGTACAATAAATCATTTACTTACTTACTTACATGTATTCCTTTGTGCAAGACACACAAATATAAGGAATATACACACATTTATAGAAAATAAACAGGAAAAATAGATCATCAGCGTTGTGTGTATCTTCGCAAAAGTGAAACGGTCGCTGGCTCAGCATTACACTGAGGTATATAATAAACGCCTGCAGCACTGATTTTCAGCCAGAACCGTCGTACATACAGTAGGATTATTACCTAATTCGCTCGCAATCGCCATCGTCTTCATTTTGCCACTGTTCATGTATGGGCTGACAATTGGCATCGGAATCAGCTAGCTGTCACATTCATACAAGAACTGTCAAAATGAACACGATGGCGATTGCGAGCGAGCTAGGTAATAAGCCTACAGATAATATTCAATAATTTATATGAAAACAAGAATCCCTATTTCCCTTGGTCACGCACGGCATTACGCGTAAACGGCGGGACCGTTTTCGTTAATTCTTTTTTTGTTGTTCTTGTTATAGTCAGGACAAGATTCTCATGAGACATATTTCAGGAACGGGAGGAAACTACTGGCAGCAGCTAGTACCACATAAGACAGACGACCGTTCTATTCTACCTAGAGCAAGTATTTTAGCCAGTATTCTAACGAGTGTTCTAATTGAATGACGGCAGGCTTTTTCCCGAACCTCACACCTCCCGCATGTCTGCTTTTTTACATTTACAAGAGCATAGTGGGCCCTGCCTGTAGAACGACACACCAAAAAAAATGTTGTAACACTTCGTTTATTTGAAAAGTCCTTTCTTCATATTGGTAACGGTTGAATTTCTTAGAGATGGGTCCTAAGTTTGTAAACTTGTATTAGATGGGTCGTAGCCCAGACAACTTTGGGAACCCCTGCGCTAGAATGATAGCGAAAATTTTCCCAGCCATGCTTGGCTCTATACTAGGCTCTGTTTGATATTCAGTTCAACAAAAAGCCTTAATTCTTGTAACACGTTGATTAAATACAAAACAGACGCATTCCCAAAATCATTACCATTGCGTCTAAAAACAAAAGTTATAAGGTTTCAAATGCAACAGTGGCTGATTTGGAAATGTGTCACTTTTGTATTTAATCAGCGACGTGCTCTCTGTCAGTATTAATCTGCTGCCAAGCAGCTGTGCTTACCCTGCTGTGCTCCTGCGTGGAGAGTAAAATGGCCGGTGAAATTACTGGCGCATGAGGTATTCAATCTCAGCCCTCTAATCTGACCATGCAGCTGCAATCCTCTAATGTTGCAAGTGTCCATGCGGGTAGTGGTACCCAATTACCATAAGGTGACATACCTACTTGCTCGTTTACTTTCATTGTCACATAAAAAAGGGATACTCCGTATGGGATAAAGACGTGATTTATGTATGTACGTATAATAAACAAGGTGTTACAATGCTTAAAACCTAAGACAGCCCAACAGATTTTTATTATTAGTCAAGTGTATTTTTTGAAACCCGCGTACTATTGCTAAAGATATTAGTGTATTAAGTGTCGCATTTGTTCCTCTCTTGATTCCGAACAAACTATTTTCAGGTTTTCAGTGGGTGTTACACATGGTAATATTATTTTAAAAGGTTACCCGCATTCCCTATACAAATATGTAACGGCGTAACCTTATCCTTTATCAATTTTAATCGCAATTAAATGTTTCCAAAATGCCGCGGTAATGACACAATTTGGTAATAACTTGTCAAAAATACAACGATCATTCAGTAAGCGCCGGACGTCATAGTAATAGCCGCCATTGGCGAATATCGGAGGCACAAACGACTTTATCGTAATCAACTTGTTGCCTGACCGATCCGAAATTCATTACCGAAAACGCATTACAGCTATTTAATTTTATCCGCAAAGCGAGTAATTAACAAACGTTTAATTTCTATTTTATTTTCACGTATAAATTCCGAGATGACTGTATCGCTGCACGAATTATTAATGATAATTATAGTGATTAATGATTTTATCTCCAGTGCTATGTGTGGTCCAGCCTACTTGATTTCTGCTTCACTGGCACAGGCGTTTAATTGCAGAGATCATCTATCCTTTTCACACAACTCTGCTATGAAAGAGACCTGAGGCGTGGGTAGTACTTTATTATTAAACTTACTTCAATCTTTGCTCTTTGAAAAAAGTTTGAAGCGTAAAAAATTTAATTGATTGATCACTCCCTTGCTGGTGAGATTTCGCTTCATTACATTCATACACTCATTCGCTTTATACGAACGATCTCTAGACTAGATGTTTTGGGCTTAATTTTGATACTTTTTATGCGACGTACATTATGTTTCATTTATTCGTATTTACCTAAATACCATTCATTTTAAGAAATATAATGTTGACTACTGATATTTTCATAAACAAAGTAGTGAATTAAAATACTAACATCTTGTTAAATAATTTCAGATGCTCATAAAACTCATAGTCACCCAAAGAATGGAGAGAGAAAAAATCGGTTATACCTTTAAAAAGGGAGAAGGTTCTCAAGTCGTTTTTTTTTAAATATTTGAAACACTGTATCAAATTGTATGTCGTATTTGAGCCGGGCAAAGGCAAATGTCAAAGTGACATGAATTTAATAAGAGCTTTTGAATAAGGCGGTAACATTCACTGTGATTTCGTAGAACACAGTACGAAACATGCAATCTTTTTTTATTAGCAGAGTTCAAAATTAAAACTTCACTTATTTATATTTACCTATACCCACTATCCTTAATTGATTCCAAATTGTGAACTGACTAAATGTATATTTCTTAGGTTATAATTCAGGATGAAACAAAATAATGGAAATAGATTTTTTTTGTATTCTTTATTTTTCGTTTTGTTTATAATAGTTAAATAAGTTTCATAACAAAAGTTTAAGTAATCAGTATGTATGTATAAATAGCCTTATTCTATCTTTATGACTGTAGGTATTATCGATTGAATAGGTATTTTGTTTCTGGTTACGAAGTTTATAATATTTGTTTAATTCATATAATAAGTTGTATTGTTATGAAAATGCAAAGACATTACTTTCAGCTATTAGATCATTTGACATATTCACTAAGTATAAAAATATGAATTCAAGAATATCTATTACGAGAAAAGAAATGCACTAAATAATTTTTAAGAAATGAATTTACAAAAATAGCCAATAAAATGTATCTGTATTTTGTACCCCTTTCCATCAGAGCAGCTGGTTGGTTGAAGTTATAAGGCTATGCGCGCGCGCAGCGATCACGTGTAGGGTGGCTCTCGCGGTCTCGCTCTAATTACAACTAAATACGCTATAACAATGTAGCAAGATAAATTAACAAATTTATTCCTATTCTGATATTATTTGAAATTATTATTACTCTATATTGCTCGTCTTTGTACAAAGTTTCAAGTACCTATTGGTGTTCTAATTCAGAAAATATAACTATTATTAATATACTATACAATTACATATGAGTATAATATTTATTTATGTAGCATTGAACATTCCAAACAATTTGCAATGCACTTAACAATATAATCGAGTACCCATTCCTGAGGAACTATCCATACAAAACAAAACAAAGACATAGAGTTTACTCTATAGGCGAGGGGTCTATAGTCAATGGGCTTTAGGATTAACATGACTAAATGAGTTAAGTACAAAAACGAGGGTAGTGTCTTTATCTGCACTGCTAAATTAATTATTTACACGTCTATATACAAAGCTATCACATCTTACAATTTTAGTCGTATCACTATTTACAATATTGCAAATTCAATGTCTCTCATTATCGTGACGATAGTACACGGTATCACTCGTTACCTTTCGACTTAGCAAAGAAAATATTTTGGTGAGAATATTGTCCTTTGCACAAAACTTTTGTTAGACATACACTATGTGCGGTTTTTCTGGGGTCCGGTGGTGGGGTATTGTCTCATAAGCAAACTGCTGATAGATGTGCTCCTCGCTGTCTTCCTGGAAGTATGGATTCTTATCCACACTGTGCCAAGGCGGGTTGAGAGAATGGAAGTTATTGGTAACCGAGGAACCAATCATGAGATACCGATCAGCGTCCCTCTTGTTCTCTTGTTCCCTACTACGTGTTGAATAACCAAGTCCGTTGCTTAACTTCGACACGTCACCGTTCAACATAACACTCGTCATGACTTGCTTTGACTTATCCCCTTTGCACTTTTTCAAAGGTCCCAAAAAGTATAAAACACCACCGACGACGCTTACAATGATACTCACAGTCAGCACCACAACTGCCACTATCACCCATCCATTTGAGCACCCAAATTCAGATTCAGGAATCTGAACAAATAACACACCCTTCAAATGTTCCGGCCCGGAGCATTTGATGTCTTCGTAGTCGAGCGTTAGCACGGTACTTGCATTACCGGACCTCTTGTTGCTCACTTCACATGCCATCCCAAGTTTCCACAACCATAATAATGAGCAATTACAGATAAACGGATTCCCAGATATCTCCAGTTCCTGCAGTCTATCAATAGGAAAATGTGACGCCTCTAGTGTCTCCAACGCATTATTTCTCATGTAGATATGCGTAAGCTTCGGATTCCCGTGAAACAGTCTCGGTGGAACTTCATTCATTTTTACGTTTTCATTCATCCAAATTTTCTGTAGATTGATATTATCGATAAACGCTCTCGAATCAATTGTTTCAAGGTCATAAAGTCTGCTTAAATGTAAATGTTTCAAATGGAAGAGGCTTTGGAAAGACAAGGGTGCCACACTTTGGAAAAAGTTCCCGCTGAGGTATAGGTGTGACAAGTTTACCAGTTTTGAGAGCGCTGATGTAGGTATGGATGTCATATTGTTATCGCTCAGATCTAAATGACGCAGTGCAGGTAAGTTGTGGAATCCCAGAGAGTCTACCTTTCCAATTATATTACTATTTAAATCTAAATGACTCAATTCTTTCAAATAAGGCATACCATGCTTTGATACTTGTTGAATAAGGTTTTCGGACAAGTCCAAGTATTGTAATTTAACAACGTAAAACAGATTGATGGATGGTATGTCTAATATGGAATTATTTTTGAGCGATAAGATCCTTAGCGACGACAGGGGTTCAAAAGTGTCCGGGTCGAAGCTTTCGAGTCCATTGTTTGACAAATCGAGTCTCTCTAGCACAGATAAATCTTTGAAAGTTTGTGCGTGTACATTACGTATTTCATTATCTGACAAGTCCAAGTCGACTAGTCGCTTCAAGCCGATGAAAGTGTCCTTTTCCAGTCGTTTGAGTCGGTTGTGACTCACGTTGAGATTTGTCATCTCGATATTGCTTTCGAAGTTTTTACTACCTAAGTCCTGTATTCTGTTGTAGGAGATATCGAGGATAGTAACTTGTGTGTAGAAGGCGAAGGTGTATAGGAGATTGTTGATGGCGTTGTGAGTGAGGTTGATGTGAGCGGCTTCGGGGTTGAGTTGTATGGGAACGATCTCGAGGCTGGCGTTGGCGCAGACAGCGGTGCGCAGCGCATCGTCGCAGGCGCAGCGCGCCGGGCAGAGCGTGCGCGCCGTCGCGCCCCACGCCCATGCCACCACCACCACCCACCAACGCCACTTCGCTACGCCGCGCGGGCCCATAACATCTCATGCGTACACCACCGGGAACCTGGAATAGAACAAAACGCAATATTAAAATCAGATGTAACAGCACAATCCACTTCGCCCTTAAAGTAAACCCACAAAAAATTCCATCGCCGTAGATGGGAATCTACCAACATCATTTTTTCTAAATTATTGCTATCGCAGAAATGAGCCGCTCCCCTGTGGGTAAATCGCCCCTAGATGCCACAGAGCAAAGTAATATACAGCATTATCGCTATCGCTTGACAAAATCTTAATATAATTTCTGCCAAAACTGCAGATAACAAAGTGTTTCTACGCAAGTTGCGCAAGGGGGAGTGAAATTGTTTGATCCAAATTAGGCCGATAAGAGCGTGCTACAACAGCAAAAAGTTTTTTCCTTGTCTTTTGTTGTGCCGTGGTATAAAACGACATAAGTAGTATCGTTGGGCAGATTGCACGGAGCGTTACGGACGGACATTATTCATGTCTGTGATTTGTTATTCAATATACCGCCATGACACGTGGCGCGGACAATATGTTTGAAACGCTTGTCATTTTACCCCGCAGACCATGCGCTGGGTATAATGCGTTTACTGCTTAACGTGGAAAGTCAGTGTATTTTCAACTGTATTTCAAAGGCAAACAAATTGAAATAGTTTCGATGCACTATATCCACCAAGTAGTAGAACTATCTTTTACGTACTACCAAGTGAGTTTAAAATGTAACATCCGTAAAGTTGATACCATCCATGTATCGTGCCCTAGAGGTAAGAAGCAATTCTATCGCCACATTATTTAGTGCACACGTTTTGCCTTAAGACGAATGTTCGCCGTGAACGAGAAACTAGCGGGCAGTAACCACGCCGCTAATCCTCCTTCGCCCGAGCGATCGTCTACAATACCTTCCGAAATGTTCGACGATTTAACAAAGGAGCGTTTGGTACTTTAAATTAAATGTTCGGCTTTACAATTCGACGGAATGTATAATGAATAGCAGCGTAACATCTGTTAACGAAGGCGAACGATCTCGAAAGTTTTCACGCGCGGGAATAACTAATTGCGAAGGTTGGAATTCAATTTATGGGTTCTGGTGCGCCTCCCGAGAGATCAGGCTATACTAAAGTATTAATAATGCAAAACAGTGTCACGGAAAGTTTTTGATTCCAAATGCAAATTAAATTAGGAAACAAAGTTGGGAGTGCTGAGCTTGATCCAACGTTTTGTCAGTTGTCGGTGTATTATAGCCAACGTTTAACCATTAACATTGTCAAACCTCTCCGCATTAAACAGAGAAGTTATGTAGTAAAAATCTCGTACAGTGTATCAAACTGTACCTTAATTCTCTGTAAAGCGGCTTGAACGGTCATGAAGCGCGAGAAGACAGCATCAAGTCTCCCTCCGTAACTGGATATCGCTGAACGGATTACTCCAGCCCGCCCGAATTACAGAAACCGTACATACGCACACCCGATACACATTAGAACTCCCCGTATTAGGACGGATTAATTCTGTAACATTTCAAATGTACTCTGACTCACGTGAACCGAAAATATGGCAAATTTAATCATATTATTCACAACACTGTGACATGAATGAGATGCGTCAGATGATTTGTACGTCTGTTAAATCTTTAAGGTAAGGCTTTGAGGAGAAACCACACGTGTTTTTCATTATAGAATCGGTTAATTTCTATTAGAACCTCTGCCTTTTAGCTTTTAGAGATATCGAAGTTATTTAAGGGCTTAAAAATATTTAGATATTTTTGCGCACAGTTCCAATGTATCTGTTTGTAGGTACCGTGTCTATCTTGTAATCAATTGTGGTAGTTTATTCGTGAATAGGTTGAACAGTACAGGCTTTGGTGTATCAGTTATGATAACGCGGCTGTCAGCTGTCGTCATTGAGCATTAGCACAAAGTGAGCCGTGGGTAGTGCGATCAAAAGGGAGGGCACGCCCTCCACTTCCGAGCCGAAACTGCTCCGGCCGGCACTCTTTTGTCTTTTAATTTCCTGTCCGCCGGAGTGCGGCGATGCCATCGTGAATTTCGCTTTCGTGAGCTTCGTTAACTTGTATCGGCCTTTGTTGTTGCCTATTGAACTTTTCCATTACCGACGTCATCGATTGAAACCGCTAAATTCGTTGGAAAATTCTTGTCGCCCAAATCAACTCTCGCCTCAGTCCTAGCGGAATTAACTGAGGCTCTCTTCGTTTTTCTTTTATAAATATGTGTTCGGAAGTTTTGTTTTGTTTGTGCCGATGCTCTTAAAATGGAAATTAAATTTTCCCTTATTGAAAAGTTCTACTGGCCCGTTATAGAATTTCAATACGGGATTTCAATAAAGTGTCTTGTTGTTATTTTGTTAGAGATTTAGAATCTTTGAATAATAAATGGTAAATTTCATGCATAACTTTGTATTCGATTTGCCTTTGTGGTTGTCTGTTCTAATTAGGAATTTGTCTACGTTTCCACTGCATGCATAATCCTCGCTGATTTATCTTTATCCAATACGTGCACGTTGAGAAAGAGAGTACATATTTCCTGCATCTATACATAGGTGCTTACTTTGACATTATGTATATCAGAGCCAGTGTCAGCCATATTTACTTGTACTATTAACCATTGATCATAACCCAGACCTTGCCTGGTCACGGCCACAAACACGTAAAATTTTAATGACCTGCTCACCGTGATCGATTTTATTTTGATATATTTGATTGGAACCATTACAGCAACAGTTACCGTTAATACGGTTGTAATTATGTCCGAAGTTAATAGCTTGACCAAGTTTGTAATACAACAGATTCCATGAAGCATGGCGACAGTGTATTTGGTGCGACAGCGTCGGTGACTATCCTAATTGTGCCATAACATTCTAATATAGTTCCAAACTTCAGACCACGCGAAGGGATGTACGTAATTTGCTCCAAATTCAATATCCAAGGGTGGGTAGTGGGTACAATACGATCGTATTTATAACATTGAATGTCATCGGTTCCATTTAAATTACGGAAACTATACAGTTCAGCCTAATTGCGGGAGGGCGATCGCTCCCTACGGCCAGCGGCTGCGAACGGGTCCCACTAAAGTTATCACGGTGTTAATACAACTTGAGACGTTACTGGAACAAAGGACGGTTTACGAGGGGCGTTGAGACAATAAAACCAGTGTAAAAGTCGGCTAACCGCTTCTCCCTCTCCAAGAAAATATCAGCCCTCTTCTATTTTATGATTCGCTTGATACTCGCGGCACAAAAAATCCTAAAACTTACTACGCATATTTTTAAGCGCCATCTAAAGATGTTTTGCTTTGCCATTGTTTATAGGAGTTCAGAAGGTTGCTGGAAGTGCGTACGTGATTCCTGATTTGACGGTAGTTGGTTGGTCGGAGTGGCGGCGGGCACTAACGGGCATAATGAGAAAACTTGGCCGGTTGCTGAGAAGTCTGCCGCTCCAATAGTTGCTGAGAGCGTGGCAAAAACCAAGCGGAGCGACTAGCGGTGATTCGATTGAAACTTTACGTTCAGTTCTACTAACAAATGTTACAAGTTTTTTTTTGTTGTCTAAGTGGAAATAATTACTTTGAAACGCTGCGTCTGTTTCTGTTTTTTATTTGGCATAATAAGAGTAAGTATGCCTTCTGCGACGAAAATTAAGCGGGATCATTATGATTTTAATCAAATGCTGTGTAACTTGAGAATGATTTGTATTTTAATGTTATTTTGATTGGGTGCAGTTAGCTGTCGCTGAAATAGTACCTACCTAACTACCGGGACAAAAAGTAGTACATGTATGTTAATCAGGATTTATGAAGTTTTCTTAGTTACTTAGTGAAAAAATAGAGTCGGTTCAGTATTTCCAAGGAACTCCGTCTACACGATTATTTGTTTTTGGTTAATCTCTATAAATATAATAAAATAAAGAAATTACTTTAAATAACAATTAAAACTATAGTAGAGCTACGCAGGAACAAAGGCGCGAAAGAATTAACTGAACCTTCAAAATGACTAGCGTTATTAAAAAGCGAGTCGGAACCAAAGAAAAACTCGAAGACAATCAGAACTTTTCGCCGTGGAACTCAATAAACGGCGCAGCTGCAAATTCATTTTAATTAAGTGGACTCCGATATAACGAAGTATAATGGGGAATGCGTATTGGGCACCAGAAACCAACGAGGGATAAAACAGATATATTCTATACACCACCAAGAGCGGGCATGCAATCAATAATACGCAATAGAAACACAATTATTATCATAAAATCAACATTTACTAATAAATAATTTACTGGATTTCTTTACTGTAGCAACTGTGATTGCAGTCTTGTAGTGTTTGTTACTACACGATTTTATGTATTTGAAGTAAATATTGCTGACTTTTCTTAGAAATATGACTCAAATGTTTTAAGCAAGGTGCTTGTTTCAAATCGATTGTTAAAAGGAGACATCACAAATTTCATAGAGCTTAGACACTAGTTTCAAAATCAAATCCCCTTGAAGGCTAAGCTGTGGCCAGCAAATTTTAATATCACCGGGAAAACCTGCCAATAGTTCAGCGCTTCCACTATTGATTTTGCAATCACAGCCAGATTAGAGCCCCGGCTTCTGCGTGATTGTTATTCAGAGATTTAATTACTGTACGCCTAAATTATTGGAGGGAAAATATGATTTCAGTGTGTCTTATTCTTAATTAGTTTGCGCAGCGCACTTTTTGTGAGAGGCTGCAATGACAGTAAATTTTTCAGTTGCTTAAAAGCAAATACAAACCCAATGATAGTTTCCCAATGGTTTTATTGTTTGCGATAGCTTTTTTCGTAATGGAATCCTATGTGGAGTCATCCTGCGAAGCCAATGTTTGCCTTCCGTTCAGTTTACTTACTTAACGATCTGAAAATATTTTCAGTGCAAATCCTGAAACATTCATGCGTAAGGCATGTTTGCTTTTTCTGTAATCCGAATAGCATTCATAAATTAGTCTTAGCGTTACACTGTCCTCATTTACGAATTACATTGTGGAAAGGCATGAGTTTCTGATTACCTGGGTGGGGCACTTCTGTTCTGTTATCAAAAATCTTACTAATCCTACTGATATTGTAAATGCGAAAGTTTGTGAGGATGTATGGATGTTTCTTACACTTTCACGCCAATACGGCTTAACGGATCTGGATGAAAGTTGGAACAGATATACATTATAATTTGGAAAAACAATTAAGCTACTTTTTGTCCCGAAAAATTGCGTAGTTCCCGCGGGATAGCAATAACCAATTCTTTGCAGACAAAGTCGCGGGCAACAGCTACTTGTAGTTGTGCCATAATTCATATTGAACATGCAGAAACTTGACTTGAATATGCTAGTAAATGAAAATAATTATCATAATGAGGTAGAGCGCGAGAACGACATCCGTCGCATCGTTATACTTCCACAATGCAGACGCTTGCCACAAAATATCTTCAGAGCAAGACGCGCTGCAACGGATGAAATAAAAAAAGTTTACCGAACAAAGCGTCTACACAATACCATTTTCTCTTTCAGAGCAACAGAGCGGGTCTAGTGAATCAAGCTGCTCTATGGGCGCCTTTATAAACGCAATAATGAGGAGTGCCAAGGCGGCATTCAGGCGTGCGCCCTAACGAGAAGCGCCGATGAATCGCCCATGAGGCGAGCACAAAACTTGCCACTTGCCGCTGTAATAGCACCCGCCAAGCGCCGCCGCACGCGCCGCGCCTCTCGCCGCCGACCTAAAGGGCTTTTAGCGAACACCAACTTGCTTTCGCTTTGACTTTCATCGCCAGCCGAGGATTAGGCACCTCACCCCGATTGGATGCGGCCTACGGTTGAATAGTCAATGAGCGAATTCAGGCCAAAGCAACGAAGGCACAAATCTAAAGCAAGTTAAGTTTACGACTTGCTAACGTGCTGAAAGATTTTCAGACTGATTGCACTGGAGTTTCACGTTGTACTTTATGCACTTCGGTGCTTACTCGTTATAACCATTAAAATTGGGATTTATTTTTGGCCCCAGACTCTTTCAAGTGCAGAAGTTACCCGGGCCCTGTACAAGAATCTTACGCCACAAGCCCGCGAGTGTACGGTTTTCAATGCCTACACATTTCCAAACTTCCGATTGTAACTCGGGGAAAAAACGAACAACTGCCATGAATTGTTTGCCTGTTATTAAAACTTTTCCTTTGAGAAATGGAGTCGGTAACAAAATTAAAAAGTTACCGTTTGCATAATCATAACTTTAAGTTCGGGTGGTTGGTATAAGAGGCTCAAGACTATTTAAAGCGAGGTGGCTTCAGGAGTTGCAAATGACGTGCTTACGTTGGTGATATCGAGCGGATCGTGCGCTAAGCCCGCAAAATGGGCTCGGCCCAAATGAAGACGCGTCGCGAAGCTCGTCTTAGGGAATACCTACTGCAAAATTAGTCAATACTATCGCTGCCATCTCTAGCAAAGTCGGTGAGGCTGAATAATGAAATAGCTCGTTGAGGCGGTGGATAGGCGCTATCGACACTGGGGGCCATTGGAACGCGATCGCGCGACCGAGCCGAGGCGAAAATCCCACGGATTCCGTATGAGGTATCTGCCGGCTCTTTTAGGGTTATTAAATGGAGTGGGTTTTAGGGAAATGAGCCGGGAAATATATTTGTTCTCCCTTTGGCCGAAGAAATCCGTGTTTTCGGTAAATAAAGAACGCCTATAAAATAAATTAGGGAAGTTCACACTTTGTCTTCATTGCGGGCGGGTCGGGTAGCGCTCCCATCCACGCGCTCATATGGCGGTTTGCCAATAAGAAGGCTGAAACTAGAATAGTTTCCAGCATTCAGCCTGTTGTTTTGTTTATACGAATGAAAATGGAACAATGGTAATGCAGTTATAGCACAAAAATAGGCGAGAGCATACGAGTTCTATAGCGTTATCATTTTTATATTGTTTCAGTTATGCTACACGTGGCCTTTAGGCCTTGTTACTTTAGGCTCTGTCTACCCTGTAAGGGATAAAGTCGTGATTTATGTGTGTATTTTCAGTGTTAGATATTTCAGCAGAGCTATGTCATGAAAAATCAATCCATTTTTTATTTGAACCATGAAAATATTCTACAAAAATATTTTATCAGTCAAACATTTACGACATGACACGAATAGAAAATTCTTTATTGTTTTCATATTCTTTTAAATCGTCAATGTAAAAGTAGGATATATTTAAAGAAAAAAATTACTAAACATTTTGCTACACAATCATACTCGAACCTTCTGCAGTATTCCTTCCGACATATTGATTTGCTTCATCTCAATTTTATTAAAAGCGAATACAAACGCAGCCTCGCACCTAGCTTCGGCTGATACAAAGCTGCAGCATACTCACGCGAGACTAAGCTCGCCCACGACTCGGTGAGCGTAACTCGCAACAAAATCCAACGTTTCCGTTTCCATCTAGAAGCGCAACGTGCAAGGGATTCACGGTAACGTATTCTGCGTTCCCGCCTGAGACGGGGTTACGCTGCGGAGGCAACGGTAATGCGTTTTATGAATGAATGGACGAATGAATGGAAGGATTTCTCTTCCAACTAACCATTGGTTTGAGCAGCGCAGTCGACCACCGGCAGAAACGAAAAGCGTCGCAATATTACATTCACCGTGAACTACCGTTTTAAATCTACTCGCTATTTTACGCTTGGAGTTTGAAAAATTTAAATCGAATTGATCAAATGAAATTCTCTATTATATGAGTTTGAAGAATATTGAACCAATTTCGTGTGTGGTTCGGCGCTGTGCACTGACTCCGGTGCAGTTTTACGATACATAAACTTTAGTGCCGAACTGAATAAGTTTACGACACTTCACGGGAAAAAGGGATCGCGAGTATTTACACCACCTGATTTATAGAACGATCTCACCTTACGGCCTTTCAATATTTTTATTATCTTTGCCTTCAAAGCTTGGCAACTGTTTTATTTTAAAGAAATTAAGTGTTAGCATTTTACATAAATGCCTAGACGAAGACATAAAAAAGGCTCTCGTTTATTTCTAATAACATTTACTGTTAATACGTAATTGAACGTCGTCGCGAAACGTTTTTCCAATTCTAAAAACTCGACATGCTTTTTATAAAATAATACAAGCAATTCCCTCGGCAAAATATCTTCAACTTTTTCAATGAGCGCTCAAATAGACTTGATTCGCATCGCACTTGAAACTATATTTTTTCTCAGAGATAATTACGGAATTAGGATAGAGCGGTAAGCTTGTACGTCTTAATGCCTAAGTAATGAATGCTTCTCAAAGGCCAGGGTCTTAATTTGATTTGCTCGGACTGGGCGTTTGATTACGGTGGCTTGTACTGTTTCCTCTGCAAATAATCAGGAACACGTAACAAGGAAGTTTCAGCGGTCTACGTGCGAATCTTAACACTTTGGCGAGCGTGTCGTGAAAGGATGTTTAATTTTGCTCACTACTTAATGCAAAGTGAATTTAATGAAATAAAGGAATGTAGTGCAAACCTTGGGATATCGGTGATATGAGTAATTATAGGCAAATAGTCCCCTCCTCCAGGCTCGATGTATCAGGAGAATGGTATGAGTATGTATATAATTCATACCAAATTCGATACCAAAATTCATACCAAATTTAAAACGTGATCATGGTAGAAATTTGTAGGTATTCTTACATTTTCCAGATATATCGAGCTATGAAAAGGGTATTATATCCCCAAATTATCTCATATCTCCAAGGTGCGGTATCAAAAGTTCTTAATAATTAATTTTATGTACGGCAACAATATTTTATCACGAATAGAAAAAAAAGTAGTGACACAGTTTAGCTTGCATTACACAAACAAATCTGGCCTCAATCAACAGTACTGTGTAATTTAATCGAGATCCGACAGTCAAACCTCCTCCGTCTTCCAAATTTTAAGCTTAAGTAACCAGTAACCAGTAATAACCGCTGCTTAGTTCTAATCTAATGCCAGTATAAGTTGGCTTCTAAAAAGACAAATGCCATTCCAGACCGCACCTGCCGCTGACGTTTGAGTGGTGATTGTAAAAAGTCGCATGTACCGTAACCACTCGCTTAAAAGCCGTCCGTTCGACAGCTGCTTCCTTTCGACTGGTCGAGCTGCTGCGAATGCTTCGGCCCAGCCACGACTCGACGCCACGACTCGACTCGAAAATGATTTCTCTGTTCATTGCTAGATCGAGATGCTCACCGCAGATCAGATGGTTGGCAGCACGCAATGTATGCATAACAAAACGCGCGTGGCCGCCGGTTGCGCATTACCTTTCGAGGTAGCTAACGGAGTCAGTAAAGTTACGATCATAATGCTACCTTTATCACTACCTAGAATAAACTAAACATAACCGACGTCAAATAAAATGTAGAGCAAAGCGACTCAAATAGTTTACCTACGTCTAAAACACAGAACTCGCTAAATGATGAGAAATACTCGTACGTTTAGCAATATTTTTTGGCTCGTACATGGCAAACAAAATGAACGTAAACCTATAAAAACAAAAAAAAAGTCGCGTTACCATACACTATCAAAAACAAAATCCCATTTAAAACATGTAAAAGAAATTAGCACAACGAATCTCTAAATCTTGTAAACAGATCTCTCGTTTAAGCTGTACCATTTAAAACGTGTTCTCACGTCGAATCGGTTCTGCTTTGTTACGTGACTACTAAGAGTAAAACTTTAATTTCCAAACCAATACAATTACCACGGTAACGAAACTCGAGTACAAAATATGTCTATAAACTGTTTCCCACGAACGCCTCCTTCAGTGGCCACACTCCGTTATCCAATGATCTGAATCTGTGATAGTGTAATTGTACTATACGATATTAGTTACAGATAGTTACCGAAACTCTGTGGCGGCGAATATCGGATTTCAGACGGCGTCGTCGCATTCAAATTTTATAAAACTGACGAGTCTCTTCGACCGGAAAACCACAGCCATCGGCTCGCGTCGAACTGCGGAGATTGATAAAAGACCGCCGCTGCCGCTGCTAAATAATTCTTAATCACGACTTCAACGTTGTTCTAGAAACGTGTCGGTTGTGAAACTGTTCATAGATCAGTCCAATTTAAAACGCGGTATATAGTTAACGATAGATTTATGACATTCTTTGAATACTTCTAAATAGTTTACAAATATCCAGTTGCGGTAAAATTTCATAAACATTACAAACATAGTACATTTTTTTGTTTTTATAATTATTATCTATGACAAACACGTAGTACTAACACAAACTCTTGAAAATTAAATAAAAGGCTTCAACCGCAACCGGTAAACAGACAGCAAGCACTTCTTCACACTGAGAGGATATAAAAACAAAACTAATAAGAGCCCACTAATCTCGTGGTCTCGAACCGCCGACAGTTCCGTTCGATATCAAATTTAGGCTAAACCAAATTCAAAACGTTCTCACCGCGCCGCTCCAGCGCGCACGAATATAACGTCTTTCATAAAGCCTTAATTATTTTTCTTGTGAACCAATACAATCATTTTAATTACGGCCGTGATTGATACTCCACATCTCAGCATTCGTCATGGTACTAGATGATATTACGCTATTATTACGAGTAGTAAAAACTATTGTGAATGCTTCATAACAGATCAAAATAAATTTCGGCTCGCACGTTTCGTTGATAGTAAACAGAATCTAAAATCTCCGAACGCATTGATACCTGCTATAGTTATTAATATGGAACCGGTTTATACTTTTAGAAGCATGGACGATATATTTATTATTGCTTAAGGCAATGATTAATGATATCGTTATTAGCAGAAGCAAGCGACTCTAATTTATTAACGGTACGCGGCGTTAAGTTTCGCTCAATCTATGACTTCAAACGTATCTAAGTAGTACAGTAACTGTTACTCTATATAATATTCACTGAGTATCGTACCTACCTTAACTAGAGACATAACAATATAACAAAGAAACTATATCCTGTGCGAGACTGAGCTACAAATAGTCCGCCCTATTCGAATTCACGTCAAGTCGACGTATTTGTAATTCAACACGGAGTCCCCGGCAGGGCTGCCTCGCGATTAGGAGTTCGGTTGCCCAGAGGGATACGGGAGCAAGGAGCTCCTTGCAGACTGATAAAGTGATGCTACGCCGAATCATACTTCGCCACGTTTACAGGTCCCTCGAAAAATAAAAAAATAGAAATCTATAGGCAAAGATTCAACAAGTATCTGAATGTCAATAAAGTAAACAGTTGCCGGGCCTCAAGCGCGTTCTGTAAATAATAAAAGCAAAATACTATACTTATCCCGATGTTATTAACTTCGTAAAATGTAAGAGTTATCTACAGACTATGCAAATAATTTTAAGCCCCTTTATATTAACATTAAACGAGACAAAACCGACAGGATTAGCTTGCGATTTGCATTTTTTTAATATTTACGCGGTTTGATTGCCTGCCAGTCTCTAGGTTCTTTATAAAAAAAATACAACTTTTTTTATTCCGCTGACATCCCTACACAGTCTGTGTTGTTTCACCTATGCCCGCTTCAGTGCACACATGTACAATCAAGAAAGTTAGACTTAATAAAATAGTTCTGCAATGAATTGTAGGTAGGTAGTGAGACCTTTGCAGTATCATAACGAGAATTGAATTTGAAACTGCAACAACTAGAGTAGAATTAATCCAAGTTAGGCGCCAGACTCTTTTGGTACGGCACGGGCGAGTGGCGGCGTGCATTTTTACCGATTGCTAAAAACTTGAATCAAAACGAAAGAAATTATCTTTCGGTTTAACTTGGGAATACGAGTAGAGTATGCACCGCATGATGTAATTACTCCATTACGCTACCACGTATGATCAAATTAAGTTACAACCTAATTAGTGCAACCGGCACCTGCAACAAAGCCCCAAAATTCATTATGGCCAAAGCGTTGCAGTATAAGCAATTTAGGTCGTCTCTAATTTCGTCCACCTACAAGCCACGTAAACCGCTGTTGAGACGACGGACGCTTTCCACGTCCGAGGAGATCCTCTTGATTAAGTGAACTGGGGGAAGGTCGATGGCTTTATGGCACGATTTGCATTTACACGAGCCGAGCACGGATTACACCGACACTTATCCCCCTGCCGAAATGAGGCGCGCACCGCTACAACCGAACAAGCCTTTGTTTATACACAACGAAAAATTTTTCACCCCCCATTCGTTTTGACGGGCCGTTTCTAGAGGTTTTCACGACGAAAATGGTTTACGACATGTATTTCGTGAGCACTTTGGATTTCTCGCCCGCGATCCCCCTTTTTGCCTGATTACTTGTCTATTTTCGACAGGAACGAATATATTTAGCCTTTTAGAGTAACGTTTATAAGTCTACGAACTATCTTTTAGTACTTTTGTTGATGTACAAATTAAGGGGGGAGTAATAAACTTCGATATCCTTTTAAGCCAAGAGTTCATATTACAAAATAACAGGTTAAACCTCCGTGTTAATTTCTGATAACTATAGCACTTGGTTTCGCCAAATTGCGGGTTTCACATTATCCCCTAGCCGCTTTCCTTTGTGTAAATTGCTGAATCAACTGCAGCAGATACCGTTAGCCTAACAAAGCGCGCATTACACCTACTCAAAATAGTTGTCGAAAAGCTAAACACGAGAACAAAGCGGACTTCAAGTCCTGTAGTGTACTAGTAAAACAGAGCGTTCAGAAATCCCAGCTGACCCACTTTCGGATAACCACCTTTGAATCGCCCTGACAAAAGCATGTCGATAGAGGAACATAATGTCTGCCCGGCCGTCGAAGCCTCAATTTAGTGCCCGCATGGAGCCTATCGAGAGATCACGTCGTAGGACAACGAAGCCGACGACGTGTAGCCGATCGCCCGCCAGCGTTATGGCACATAACCATTGCCCGTATTACGGAAAACGAACATTCTTGAGAGAACGCGGCGTGGCGACGACACAAAAAACATGACACGAGTTGAGCTTTATTGCCTTCTTTGTTAAAAATACAGCAACGAAGATAATCCAAAACAAAGCTCTTATCAAAATTAGGTTAAAATATCAGCAAAACGGTTCCGTCAAAACAATCTCGCTGGCTACGTAATTGAATACATGAATTTTTAAAAGCAAGCTCATTCGCAACAGCTGCCATGACGTATTCACGGATAGTATAGCATTATTGTTTATTCGTACACAAACATGAGTACATTCCTTTATCATGTCTAAGTTATCAGCAAGTCCTGTTTATGTAAACATAAATGAAGGTAGCTATTCATTGTGGAGCACACAATCGCCCTATTTACCGCGCTGTCGCCGCCGCACACACCGATACCCTTAATCAGGGAAATTGCTTAGTAATAGAGCCCAACTAAAATTTGTATGATAATGAAACTGGGCACCGCGCTGCCGAGCTTCCACGGTGATTTTCTGTCGTTAAGCAACCTTATGTAATAGGGTTCACTTCGCGGAAAAAGTAACGACACTCCATAACTGTTACAGCGCTTTAAGTCGCTAATTGGTTAATTATAATACGTTGGTTTTATGCGGCACATCCTTAATGTTTTAAAGCATGCACTGAGCAGTAGCTGGTTATATTTTTATTATATAACTGTGTAGGTAGTTGAGCTAGAGATAGTGTATCGAATTATGTTAATATAATTAAAGGCCTATCGCTACTTAACGACCAATTGAGATTAATACTCCTGTTGGGAGCGATATCTTGAGTTACCTACTTACTTAGAATTTTGATTCATAAAGATAATATCAACATCTACCCATACAAATGTTATTAAATGTTTCTTAATGTAACACATAAGCCACGATTAAGTACGCGCCATAGCTGCGTAGACATTTCAAGAATAAATTATCATGATAGTCACATTTATCTTAACCTACTAACTTAACATTACACCTATACCCAAGTGCCGTAATCGAGCAAAGCGTGGTGTTTACAAAACTCGGAAAAACGTTTTTTCTTAGAAAAAACCTAGCCAGTTGATTATATGCCCTTAAAAACTCCTAAAAGCAAATTTATTCGACATCAGAGCTGTTTCCGTAGCCGAAATCAAAAGATAAGTATACCTATGTACTATACGATATTAGATGATAAGATGTAACATATCTGAAAACTAAGTAGAAATTCAAGCGTTTCAATAGCCATGGGAAGACTCGGAACAAATAAATTTGTTGTTGAACCACAATAACAGTAGATTATTTTAAATAATCATTAAATTTGGAAAATAATTCGTCAAAAGAACCAAAAGTCATTCGTAAATGACAAGAACGTCAAATCCTTTTACCGCCGAAAAGTGTCAATTAACATTAGAAACGTGTTATTCGGCCATCCCTGAAAAACGTCAAACGACTTCAGGATGTCAATCACACCAGAGCCCTGCATGATCATTTGTCCGCAGCAATGTGATTGACACATTGGCTATACGCATCACTCAAACACAGCTCTAAATCTGTCGCATCTGTCTGAAAGGGGTGTCATAGAATAACGATTGTCCATATTTCATCAGCGGGCACGATCGGATATCGACTGTCAAATCTTCTAGTAGATTTCAAATTTTCGTTGTGAGAAATTCTAAATGGAAATTTATCAGAAATCTAACTTGAGAAACTAAATTATTCTAAAACCACAAGGAAGCTTCAAATGTGAATTTCTATGTAAAGTGGCTCAGCAATATATTTATGCATTACAAATGCGTACATACATAAAACAGAAATAAAAACCGTGAACTAGCTCCAATATACTCGTATAGGTTCTTAATAGTATGGCCTGTTCTACATTTAAAGTCAACGTGAGCCAGTCTGAGAGACGTGGTTATTCGTTAAAATGAGATGGAAATACACGGTGCTCACTCTAACGTACTATCGCGTCCATCAGATTGGTCGAAATTGGGCCAACATAAGACCATTTGTTTTATGCTCATGATCATCAACCGCTTGAAAATAGACCGGCAAAACCATTTATTTTAACGCAGTATTGCGTTGACAACCTATCAAAAAATACCTAGCAAAAAAATATCTAAAAATGAAGAAACTTTGCACCTAAAGTACCACACCACCATAACTCTTTATTGAATACCACATATAACAACCAAAACAGAAAAAAGGTATTATACAGAATATTACAAGGTAACAATAGGGGGCCTTATCGCTACAGAGCGATCTCTACCAGACAGCCATAATGGACTAGAGAACAGAACAGATCTGAGCAGGTAAAAGTAAAAGGTGATCGAAGATTAAAAATCTTACGTTCACTCGATCTTTATTCTCATAAAATAACTTCTTAAATAACGGAACAAATGTTACATCCTTTCCTTCACACCTATATTAACCCAGTGCTGACAAAACATCCAAATTAATCTTATTTTCAGAATAAGCGACAACAATCTCACGCTTCCCGCCCCAACTCAACTTTGTTTCCGTTCGTGAACCTTCCGTTAGCACAGGTGATATATCTGAGCAGTGAATCCAGCAAACTGTTGCAGTTGGTATACGAAACAGTTTTTCAATCTCGCTACAAATGGTACAACATTTACAAAGCTTAGCTTAGAACGAGCGTCGTACAAATGGTGCGGGCACAGGTGTTGGTTTATTGAAAAAAGATACAAATTACCCTTTTCTTTGGGATGATGGCGGATTGATCCCTGTTAGCAGACTAGGGCGAATTCTGTTCTTAAACCCTTCAGCGTTTTTGATTCCGCGTAGGTATTTGAATTTGTTGTACTAATAGATACATAGGAAGACAAAGGCCAAGATACTAAGGGCACCATAGTCTAGATTGTAATTTTCTAATTCTACTTAGTATTCCAACAGTTTTAAATGATTCTCGATTAATTGAGAATACAATTAGATATTATATTTTCCACGGCATGTAGACCTCTAATTACGATTCTTCAGTCTCCCGTGATCATGATTATTGCATCTGCGACACTAATATTGGGAACTATATCCCGAAGAAAATATGTAGGTACAGTATTCTAGGTTACATTTACATTATATGCAAGTTTGTACTTTTTTGAAATTCATCATCATCAGCATCTTTCGAGTAAGCTGTCTCTTTTTCCCCTATTGAACTACGCCGTATTTGGTTTAACTCGAATGCTTATTTTAAATGCGTAAAAAGTAAAAAATATACCAACCTAAGCGTAGGCAGCTCAGCTTGTTGTTATAAGGTGCCGTTACGTGGAATCATGAGTCCGAGACACAGGCAGCCCCTCTCCTGCGCATATCCTAAAACAATAAATATCCACTTTAAATAAAAAGAAAACCAAAATACCACTGCAACGGGACAATACGCCTAAGCCCAACTTTAATAGCTTTATAAGCGCAACACCACATATCAATGAATGGAATATAATGCCTTTACATTTGTATCGCATTAAACCCACAAACTTTATTATCTCTTTGGGTAACAGTTACTGCCATTATAAAGCATCGATAAAGGAGAATCTCCCTCAGGGCCCTATAAAAGCAGACCTTCATAAACAAGCAATATCTCTTTTATACATCCTCGTAATTCGTTTTCGTTCTTATTTCCCCGCAAGTATGATAGACGAACACAAATAATAAAGGAAACAATTCTTACGCCGAAAGTTTGAAAATAATGAAATTTTTGATGCAAAAATGTTGTCCAGGAAAAGAGTAAAATTGTGATTTCTGCTATTCCGTTTCCGAGAGACTGGAGTCAAACGGAACCCGCATAGCTTGAATCTAACGATAAAACTTTCCCGGTAAACGTCCCGGATGCCGAAACAAAACGTGCAGAAAAGTCAGGTCACAGACGGCACAGGTGTGCCGGGAACTAGCGAGTCCTCTAATCAAGCGGAAATGTGGCTCGGAGCAGCTGACCCGCCCCAACTTACCACATGAAAATGCTGCCAACCTTAGAATAATTTAAATCGACTCTGGAATCACTCAGCCGTTTGAAACGTATTCGGCGTACTGAAAAAATTCCCCTTGTATAAGTAAAAAGTCACTTTACTTCAAAAGGGTTTCACTGGCTGGATGGAACAAATAAAAAAATCGAGTGTTATCACGAGAAAAAACTGGGCATAAACACTCTTACAATCAATTTAACAATGCCACAGGGTTACATCACAGGCTCAAATTAATGTAGTGTTTCAAACAAAGAGCCTGAGCACTCGGCTTATCTAAGAGAAAGCGAGCCGTGGCGGCCGCGCGCCGCTCCCGGCCGGCCGCGCAAAACGCGCGCCGATGTCCGGATAACAGAGTGAGCATTCTTTTGTTTTCATTATGGATAACCGCGCCTCGTTACCGCGAAGATCTTCGTAAACCTTTTGACATTTCGCTAAAAGGTTCATTTCGGCTGATTAATGTTGTAATTCCTCCGGTTGCTCGTACAAAAAAAGACACTCGAAGCATTTATACGGTGACGGGTCGTGAGCGCGAGAAAAATGGAGGGAATTTATCTAAAGCCGTGTATCGTAGCAGAACGGCCGACGGGCATCTATTTTAATACGAGCGCTATAGTCGAAAGGGGCACGTTGGGTCTGAGCGCGATACTAAAAACTGGCAAGGCCTATCTAACCTTTCACGTTTGAGAATGAAAACTGTGAAAAGCGTACAGCTACTTTGTAATAGAACTTCATATTTAATTGTGAATAAAAAAAAACAAATTCAAATTGAAACTTGGTGTAGTCGAGTTACCGTCGGCGATCTAAATGGTAGCTAGGACCTGATCTATTGCAGGACGACACGGTATATTAGATGGAGCCTTCGAACCAGATCGGACGGATACGCGCCTGTCGACCGTTTCCCCACATTAACAAAGGTTTAAATTTCAGCAACCACCCCCATACGTTACACGTTTAATTGCGTTAGGATAATGTGCGGCGGTTGTTACAACTGTAGGATCGATCGTCGTTAGATAAGCGCTTGTTTAGGGCACAGGCGGCCGCCGTAGGGCCTTATAATGTACCGTTTATGCCTTTATTGCTCAATAACAGTTGTATCCATAAACTGAAGGGGGATACCTGCATTATTAATCAAACGTGGCGCTCTTACGATCTTTACCGTGTGTTAAATGTTTCATTACAATATAAAATGTTATTATCCCTACCAATTTTAATTAGCTTTGCCGGTAGGTGCTTAATAATAGGTACGTTATTACCGCCGTTGAATATATTTCGGTTGGAGCGGCGCTGGTTACAAACTTTGGCCCAATTATCGTTTAACTAGCTCAAATGTGGTACTGTCGTGACTCGAGTGCGGTATTTGTTACAAATTTTTATTCGTGACTGCCGCGCAACACAAACTTGTTATGTTATATGGAAACGTTAATACTTTTAATATTAATGAAGTTTGCAGCGCAAAGCTAAACAGAAACACCTGCCACAAAGGCAGCGTCAGGCGCTAGCTAACAATCCAGCTCATTAGTGCAGAGAATTTTGCTTTGCGTAACTCTAAAAAAATCCATCGCAGATTAATTCGAGTTGAACTTGTGTAATTTTTATGCTACGCCAGTTAACGAGGTAACTCGTCGTGCCTAACAAAGTTGCGTTGCAGCGAGTTTTGACGAGCGCTTTTAGAATCCGCTCCGTCGCCGACGGTTCCTTAATTTTCTTTGAAAACTCTTTAAATTTTACATCGTTTTTAACTTTTTTAAGAACTAGTAAATGCTTTCGTGTGAACTACAATTTGTTGCAAGACAGAATAATGGTTAACTATTTTCTATTAATGAAAGCTACAGCAGACTTGATTGATAATTTTGATTGATTTAGCATAGGCAAATTAAGAAGTGATTTTAACTAATTTATTTATTCAGGCATTTTTGCGGAAGTCCACTTCAATTGAAAATAGGAGTAGCGGAGTAAAATGCAAGGTAAATGTTTTTTGTTTAGTTATTTTTAACGTTTTAAGCATTTTTTTACTACAACTGGTTGATATGTAACTGTAAGTTATTTTTTTGACTGGACGAATTTTAGCTTCAATACTAGGTACTCAAAAAAGAAATAGACGTGTAATTTATTTTACACTAGCTGCTGCCTGCGACTTCGTCTGCAAAAAAATAGTTTATTGCTATCCCGCGGGAGCTATGTAATTTTCCTGGATAAAAAATAGCCTATGTGTTAATCTAAGGTATCAGCTATCTCCGTTCCAAATTTTATCAAAATCCAATCCGTTTTTACGTGAAAAAGTAAGAAAAGTCCATCCACACTTACAAACTTTCGCGTTTATAATAGTAGTAGGATTAGTAGGATACATACATTTAATCAGTGACCTATATAATACCATTTGGAGTTGAAACCACGTCTTGAATGCTATTGTAACGCCAACTATCATCTTACCTACTCGGTTCGTGCATTGAATGGAGTCATATACGTCTCAATGAACGGAGTCACGGTATTCCAGCAATGCACAATCATTTACTGAATGGTATAATACGAATAAAGACGTAGGCATAGGTAAGTAATAGTCCAAGTGGGCGTTTATGCCCATTCACATGGTTCACAAGCGACGGGCGAATACAGAGCATTTTCTTTTCTGAACAGGTAGTTTTTCATAGATTTTATCGAGGCAACCCGCAGTTTATGGTGGTCAGAACCAAATAAAAGAGACATTTGATAAATTTTATGTATGAAACGAAGCTGTTGCTGACTGACTAAATGTAGGAACACTACGCCTTACTTAACCGAAGAACTTTATTCATTAAATTTTAAAGATGTAGATTATCTCACCTTTCGATCGCGTCCACGCTATACCTTATACATAACTACTAGGTAAGTACCTATATATATAATATGTTATATATAAGAACCTTTACAAAAATCCTATCCTAAATATTTGAACTGGATACTGGCATAGATGGATAGGACGAGTTTATTGAAAGGAAAACGGTCACGCGACAACATCAGTAAAGATGTACCCCCTTATTCATAAACGCTCTGTAGGCTTCAGCTAACTTAGCAATCGTTTGTCCTTATCTGTCATTTTGACATTTACCTTTCACAGATAAGGACAAACGATTGCTAAGTTAGCAGAAGCATATAGAGCGTTTATGAATAAGGGGGGTAATTCTGTGCGCGTACCTACACGCTCAACTAATTGGCTTGTTTGTTTGTTGGCGAAATTTGGTTGCAACCGTATGCACGAGGCGAGGCGTAGTTGAAATTGGCCTCACTATGTTGTTCATAAAATGTCGTCTTAAAAAACTCTTTTATTTAGTTTGAGCCCACAATTAAGTAACTAAATATGACATGTACAGTCAATCGATTCTAAATCTACTAGTCGAATATATGGTGACAGGACATCTAATCTTCTAGTTGAAGTGGAAGATGGTAAGTGCGGCATCAGAGTTATTGTGCTCTTCCAAAGTTCCAAGAACACTTGACGACTGCCAACTCGACGGTCATTCCACCCTGCTGACCTTCACTAACTTTATATTAGAATCATTCAACTCCGAGGAGTTGTCCAAGTGTATCTTAGTCCGAGTCAACTGGCTTGAAAGGAATCTTTGCGTGGTTTGTGTTGGTGTAAACTTTCAGAATAATATTGCATAACGCGCGCGAAACTTTGATTTACGTAATAAAAGTATCATGATTCCAATTTTAGATGTTATGTGACATTTATTTACAGTATTGAAGCATAACGGCTCTCTCAAGGTGTTGATAGTTCAAAAATATCACCTTTCAAGTCTATGTGAGTTTCGTGTTAGTAGTTATTCATTTGTTACCTATCTCGAATTGTTTTCAGCAATAAATTAGTACAGTATTCTCATTTCGGACTGGGCACAATTGTTTAACACAAATTACATGAATCATTTTCATTTATTCAGTAATTAAATGTAAATCGGAGCTGATATTTGCTCCGAATACATGTAACAAAGCGTATTCAATTAAAAATACTATATTATTTGCTACGTCCATTGGCTCGGCATTATTTTACTGGTACATAAATTATTATTTGATGTTAAACTTCTGTAGTAACCACAAACCATTCAGGGGAACTTATCTCATCTATTACCAAATTAACAGCATCGCATACAAATTTTAAGTTCAAAATAACGTGAATGCATTTGTAATAGAGAACACTGATTTATCTGCACACAATTAGCAACAAACAACATTAATTTGAACGAAACGCGATAACCTACAGGCAGATTCAAAATAAATCCAAAACAATATCCTTATAGCAAAAACGATCCTTTGTAATTTCGCCATGTTCGTTCATGTTTTTGCACCTTAGTTCAGAGACGCTTAGCACACTAGTCTAGTAGCAAGCTGTTATTTGGTACGGGGGTACATAATAATGATGACGAGAATGTGGTAGAATAGGTGGTAGTAAGGGACGTTTTTTCTCATTTATCTTGTGAGGTGTAGTTGGATAGGTTTTTCAGACATTTTGGGTATGCGATTTACGGATCTGTTTATGGAATACGAAGCTTTAAAGTAATGACTATCGATGTGTTTGGATACTTTTCTAGGATTATTTAATTAATTTATAAGGAAACTAATTTATTATTGAATATTTGCCGCAGGCCGAAACCTTACCTTGTGACTCACTTGGTCGGTTTTTTGTTACATGACAATATTATGTAGGGATCTACTGCACAGTCCGTCAAAATTACAACATTTTTGTTGCTTAGCGCCGTATAAGCAACATAACGTGGAGCTATTTGACCCTTCGCCTAGTTAAATGTCACATCCCTTATAATTTGCAGATGCAGTAAGGTCACAGTTACGCGGGGAAAGTAATTATAAACCGTCATCTCGGGCTCGCCATAAAAACCTTAGGGATGTACGTTAACCTTTACAGCCCCGCGCAACATGTAGGAGGTAATAACGTAGTAATGTGATGTAGACAAGTGATATAACGTCCCACCCTCGGCGCAGGTAGTGCACGCAACGGGTGACACGCCGTACCGGTAAACACACAAGTGTAACGGCATTTGATTATAAACAAAGCTAGGGACTATGCGTTTCCTTTTTCGAAGAAGTGTAGCCATTTTTCTGAAGGTACATAAGTATCAAAGAGTATTATGTTCAATGTGTCTACGTCAAAAAGTAAAATGATATATTGCAAAATTAATCTTTCATCGAAACTTAGATGTCAAAAATTACACGAATCACGGTTTAATTATATGATCGAACGATGGAACCTTTTCTGCAGGATTATTATCGTGAAATAAACGTATTAAATCAGCGAGTTTGTTTAAAGCAATTCCGTTCCCAACATTCCTATAAGGCTAGTAGGTATTTTAGATTATTATTAATTATAACGCGCGACTGACGGCACGCGGGGTTTGTGGTCTGTGTGAAGTTAGCATATCAAGTACCAGCATATCAAGAAAAAAATGGAGTTCTGTTCGCATGCAGCATAGTTCTGTAGTTCCTGATACTTTTTAGAAATAGTTCTGGTCATTTTCCTCGAAAATTTTAATTTCAATTTTTGACATAATGATATGCTAACTTCCACATGAAAAGTCCAGCATATCACAAACAAATTGAAGTTCTAGTGGCACTGTACATAGTTCTATAGTTCCTGATACATTTAAGAAATAGTTCTGGTGATATTCCCCGAAAATTTTTGATTTCAATTTTTGACATAATGATATGCTAACTTCCACATTAAAAGTTCAGCATATCACAAACAAATTGAATTTCTAGTGGCACTATACATAGTTCTATAGTTCCTGATACTTTTTAGAAATAGTTCTGGTGATTATCCTCGAAAATTTTAATTTCAATTTTTGACATAATGATATGCTAACTTCCACATAAAAAGTCCAGCATATCACAAACAAATTGAATTTCTAGTGGCACTATTCATAGTTCTATAGTTCCTGATACTTTTTAGAAATAGTTCTGGTGACTATCCTCAAAAAAAATTATTTCAATTTTTGACATAATGATATGCCAACTTCCGCATAAAAAGTCCAGCATATCACAAACAAATTGAATTTCTAGTGGAAATATACATATTTCTATAGTTCCTGATACATTTTAGAAAGAGTTCTGCCGATTTACGCTAAAAAAAAAAAACATGATTTTTTTTGACGGAATGATATGCTAACTTCCATGTTGGTATGCTGTGGTTTTGAAGAGAGTTCTGAGCCCGTTTATGGTCTTAAAAGATGGATATGGTGTAGTAGTAAATAGTTCCGAGGAGTTCTGGCGTTAATATCGCTTCAACTAATTTTAAGGAATAATTTTCAAAAATGATATGCTAACTTCCGTGTTGGTATGCTGTGGTTTTGAAGAGAGTTCTGAGCCCTTTTATGGTCTTAAAGGATGGTTATGGTGTAGTAGTAAATAGTTTTAAAGAGTTCTGGCGTAAATATAGCTTCAAATAATTTTAAGGAATATTTTTCAAAAATGATATGCTAACTTCCATGTTGATATGCTGTGGTTTTGAAGAGAGTTCTGAGCACGTTTATGGTCTTAAAAGATGGATATGGTGTAGTAGTAAATAGTTCTGAAGAGTTCTGGCGTTAATATCGCTTTAAAAAAAAAAATATTTTGGTCAAAGATAATTTGCTAACTTCCGTGATGATATGCTGTGGTTTCAAAGAAAGTTCTGAGCCCGGTTATGGTCTTAAAAGATGGATATGGTGTAGTAGTAAATAGTTCTGAGGAGTTCTGGTGTTAATATCGCTTTTAAAAAATGTAGAGTTATTTTGGTCAAAAATGATATGCCAACTTCCTTGATGATATGCTGTGGTTTTGAAAAGAATTCTGAGCCCGTTTATCGTCTTAAAAGATTGTTATAGCGTCGTAGTAAATAGTTCCGAGGAGTTCTGGCGTTAATATCGCTTCAAATAATTTTAAGGAATATTTTTCAAAAATGATATGCTAACTTCCATGTTAGTATGCTGTGGTTTTGAAGAGAGTTCTGAGCCCGTTTATGGTCTTAAAAGATGGATATGGTGTAGTAGTAAATAGTTCCGAGGAGTTCTGGCGTTAATATCGCTTCAACTAATTTTAAGGAATAATTTTCAAAAATGATATGCTAACTTCCATGTTGATATGCTGTGATTTTGAAGAGTTCTGAGCCCGTTTATGGTCTTAAATGATGGTTATGGTGTAGTAGTAAATAGTTCTGAAGAGTTCTGGCGGAAATATCGCTTCAAATAATTTTAAGGAATAATTTTCAAAAATGATATGCTAACTTCCGTGTTGATATGCTGTGGTTTTGAAGAGAGTTCTGAGCCCGTTTATGGTCTTAAATGATGGTTATGGTGTAGTAGTAAATAGTTCTAAAGAATTCTGGCGTAAATATAGCTTCAAATAATTTTAAGGAATATTTTTCAAAAATGATATGCTAACTTCCATGTTGATATGCTGTGGTTTTGAAGAGAGTTCTGAGCCCATTTATGGTCTTAAAAGATGGATATGGTGTAGTAGTAAATAGTTCTGAGGAGTTCTGGCGTTAATATCGCTTTTAAAAAAAATTGAATAATTTTGGTCAAAGATAATTTGCTAACTTCCGTGATGATATGCTGTGGTTTTGAAGAGAGTTCTGAGCCCGTTTAAGGTCTTAAATGATGGATATGGTGTAGTAGTAAATAGTTCTGAAGAGTTCTGGCGTTAATATCGCTTCCAATAATTTTAAGAAATATTTTACAAAAATGATATGCTAACTTCCTTGATGATATGCTGTGGTTTTGAAAAGAATTCTGAGCCCGTTTATCGTCTTAAAAGATGGATATGGTGTAGTAGTAAATAGTTCCGAGGAGTTCTGGCGTTAATATCGCTTCAACTAATTTTAAGGAATAATTTTCAAAAATGATATGCTAACTTCCATGTTGATATGCTGTGATTTTGAAGAGAGTTCTGAGCCCGTTTATGGTCTTAAATGATGGTTATGGTGTAGTAGTAAATAGTTCTGAAGAGTTCTGGCGTAAATATCGCTTCAAATAATTTTAAGGAATAATTTTCAAAAATGATATGCTAACTTCCGTGTTGATATGCTGTGGTTTTGAAGAGAGTTCTGAGCCCGTTTATGGTCTTAAATGATGGTTATGGTGTAGTAGTAAATAGTTCTAAAGAGTTCTGGCGTAAATATAGCTTCAAATAATTTTAAGGAATATTTTTCAAAAATGATATGCTAACTTCCATGTTGATATGCTGTGGTTTTGAAGAGAGTTCTGAGCCCATTTATGGTCTTAAAAGATGGATATGGTGTAGTAGTAAATAGTTCTGAGGAGTTCTGGCGTTAATATCGCTTTTAAAAAAAATTGAATAATTTTGGTCAAAGATAATTTGCTAACTTCCGTGATGATATGCTGTGGTTTTGAACAGAGTTCTGAGCCCGTTTAAGGTCTTAAATGATGGATATGGTGTAGTAGTAAATAGTTCTGAAGAGTTCTGGCGTTAATATCGCTTCCAATAATTTTAAGAAATATTTTACAAAAATGATATGCTAACTTCCTTGATGATATGCTGTGGTTTTGAAAAGAGTTCTGAGCCCGTTTATCGTCTTAAAAGATGGATATGGCGTAGTAGTAAATAGTTCCGAGGAGTTCTGGCGTTAATATCGCTTCAAATAATTTTAAGGAATATTTTTCAAAAATGATATGCTAACTTCCATGTTGATATGCTGTGGTTTTGAAGATAGTTCTGAGCCCGTTTATGGTCTTTAAAGATGGATATGGTGTAGTAGAAAATAGTTCTGAAGAGTTCTGGCGTTAATATCGCTTTAAAAAAAAAAAATATTTTGGTCAAAGATAATTTGCTAACTTCCGTGGTGATATGCTGTGGTTTCAAAGAAAGTTCTGAGCCCGGTTATGGTCTTAAAAGATGGATATGGTGTAGTAGTAAATAGTTCTGAGGAGTTCTGGTGTTAATATCGCTTTTAAAAAATGTAGAGTTATTTTGGTCAAAAATGATATACCAACTTCCTTGATGATATGCTGTGGTTTTGAAAAGAATTCTGAGCCCGTTTATCGTCTTAAAAGATGGTTATAGCGTCGTAGTAAATAGTTCCGAGGAGTTCTGGCGTTAATATCGCTTCAAATAATTTTAAGGAATATTTTTCAAAAATGATATGCTAACTTCCATGTTGATATGCTGTGGTTTCGAAGAGAGTTCTGAGCCCGTTTATGGTCTTAAAAGATGGATATGGTGTAGTAGTAAATAGTTCTGAGGAGTTCTGGTGTTAATATCGCTTTTAAAAAATGTTGAGTTATTTTGCTCAAAAATGATATGCCAACTTCCTTGATGATATGCTGTGGTTTTGAAAAGAATTCTGAGCCCGTTTATTGTCTTAAAAGATGGTTATAGCGTCGTAGTAAATAGTTCCGAGGAGTTCTGGCGTTAATATCGCTTCAAATCTGTTGGAGGTTGCATTGCTCTATAGTAACCTGGCTGATTCCATCAATTATTATGTCACTTTATTGACTGACAAGTTTATGTCGTACTCTTGTTTTAACCCTTGTGCTGATTATATCTGCTATACATGAAAATGTGTTTAAATTAATATTATAAAAGGTTATGTGTTCAGCTGTAATAGTAAAAATGTTACTGTAAATATGTCGGAATGTAAAAGTCAAAATTTTTCTCATGAAAAATTACGCGGACGTGAAAATTACGTCGAGTGGAAATTTGTGATGAAGAATGCATTGATTCATGACAATTTATGGGTCTGTATATGCGGTTACGGTAAGGATGACCAAACAACGACGGAATTGAAAAATCGACGTGACGAAATAGCAAAATCAAAAATTTGTTTGAGCGTAGAAAAGTCATGTTTTTCACATTTGATGTCGGCGGATACGGCGAAAGACGCCTGGAATGCACTAGAACGTGCGTATGATGACAAAGGACTCGGTTCGAGAGTGCGTACACTCCAGAACTTGTGCGCTGTCAAACTTGAGAACTTCATTAGCATGGAAGCTTACGTCAATGAAATTTTGTCATTAGCTCAGCAATTGGCGAACATGAACAAGTCTGTTGATGATGAGTTTCTTGGTGCATTGATGCTCAAAGGTTTACCGACGCAGTACGAGCCCATGATCATGGCATTGGAGCATTCGGGAGCTGTCATTACGTCCGATCTAGTAAAATCCAAACTGCTACAGGATCAACGTTGGACTACTCGTGGAGATTCGAGTGAGTGCTTGTATTCCACAAGAAAAGGCGCTACTGGGAGTGACTCCGGAACGAGAAAAGCGCAGCAGCACAAGGTAGAGTCAAAAGCGAAGGACAATTCCGGTCGAAAGAGAGAACCGTGGTGCTGGAAATGCAAGCAAAAAGGACATCTGAAGAAAGACTGTCGCAACGAGAAGGATTCTTCAGGAAACTTTGTTCTGTCTGCATATAGTGCTGGAGTGGGCTCGGAATCTTCGTGGTATATAGACTCTGGAGCTACAAACCACATGACTGGCAAGCGTGATTTGATGACTGACTTTAAATCGCGGGGTGGTTCCGTCACCATTGCTAGTGGAGATAAACTGCAGTGTACAGGTATAGGTAATGTTAAGTTGTCGAATAACGCGATGTTGACTAATGTGATGTATATACCCAAACTGTCTGTTAATCTTATATCTGTTTCGCAATTGATTAAGAACGGTAGTACTGTAAATTTTGATACTGATGGTTGTACAATTTCTAAGTTAACTGATTTACCGATTAAGGCAAATGACGTAGGAGGTGCATATAAACTTCAGACCTGCAGTCTAAGGGCGAATCTAAGTATTAGTACAGCGACTTGGCATCAAAGACTTGGTCACCTAAGTGGCAATAATATGAAGCTTTTGAGGCAGGGACTTGCTAATGATATTAGTTTTCAGGACAACCCTTGTCAGGACGTTGCATGTGAGGTTTGTTTAAAAGGAAAGCAAGCCCGTTTCCCTTTTTCTAGCAACCCTATGAAATCTGTGGCTGCAAAACGGTTGGATTTGATCCATACTGATTTGTGTGGTCCATTGCCGGTAAATTCACTTGGAGGCAAGAAGTATATCCTGACGTTCTTGGACGATCATTCGAGGAAGGTGTTTGTGTATTTCCTGGAGCGAAAGAGCGAGGTGAGTCAATACACTAAAAACTTTATTAATTTAGTAGAAACTCAAACTGGTGATAAAGTGAAAATTGTGAGGTCGGATAACGGGACTGAGTACGTGAACAGAGATCTTGAAGGCTTTTTGAGAGGGAAAGGAATAGTCCATCAAGTGACTGTACCCTACAGTCCGCAACAGAATGGCTGTGCGGAAAGGCTGAATAGGACGCTCCTAGAAAAAGTAAGGTGCCTGTTGTACACGTCAAACCTAGACCACAAATTTTGGGCAGAAGCTGCCTGCACCGCAGCGTATTTAATAAATGTGTCTCCGTCAAAAAGGCTCTCGGGTAAAACTCCTGAGGAGGCCTGGACGGGTAATAAGGTGAGCTTGAAACATTTACGGGTGTTTGGCTGTGAAGCTTATGCACACATTGATAAAGTGAAGCGGAATAAGCTTGAACCGAAAAGCAAACGTTGCATATTTCTTGGCTATGAAACTAATGGATATAGGCTCTACGATTTAGAGAAAAAGGTAGTTTTTCGCAGTCGTGATGTTGTTTTTAATGAAACCATCTTTCCAGGTAGTGAGTCTATGTGAAGTTGGCATATCAAGTGCCAGCATATCAAGAAAAAAATGGAGTTCTGTTCGCATGCAGCATAGTTCTGTAGTTCCTGATACTTTTTAGAAATAGTTCTGGTCATTTTCCTCGAAAATTTTAATTTCAATTTTTGACATAATGATATGCTAACTTCCACATGAAAAGTCCAGCATATCACAAACAAATTGAAGTTCTAGTGGCACTGTACATAGTTCTATAGTTCCTGATACATTTAAGAAATAGTTCTGGTGATATTCCTCGAAAATTTTTAATTTCAATTTTTGACATAATGATATGCTATCTTCCACATAAAAAGTTCAGCATATCACAAACAAATTGTATTTATAGTGGCACTATACATAGTTCTATAGTTCCTGATACTTTTTAGAAATAGTTCTGGTGATTTTCCTCGAAAATTTTGAATTTCAATTTTTGACATAATGATATGCTAACTTCCTCATAAAAAGTCCAGCATATCACAAACAAATTGAATTTCTAGTGGCAATATACATAGGTCTATAGTTCCTGATACTTTTTAGAAATAGTTCTGGTGATTTTCCTCGAAAATTTTGAATTTCAATTTTTGACATAATGATATGCTAACTTCCTCATAAAAAGTCCAGCATATCACAAACAAATTGAATTTCTAGTGGCAATATACATAGGTCTATAGTTCCTGATACATTTTAGAAAGAGTTCTGCCGATTTCCGCTAAAAAAAAAAACATTATTTTTTTTGACAGAATGATATGCTAACTTCCATGATGATATGCTGTGCTATCGAAAAGAGTTCCAAGCCCGTTTATGATATCAAATGGTAAATACAGTGTAGTATTAAATAGTTCTGAAGAGTTCTGGTGTAAATATCACTTTAAAAAAAATATTTTTGTCGAAGATGATATGCTAATTTCCATGATGATATGCTGTGGGTTTGAAGAGAGTTCTGAGCCCGTTTATGGTCTCAAATGATGGATATGGTGTAGTAGTAAAGAGTTCTAAGGAGTTCTGGCGTTAATATCGCTTCAAACAATTTAAAGAAACATTTTTCGAAAATGCTATGCTAATTTCCATGTTGATATGCTGTCGTTTTGAAGAGAGTTCTGAGCCCGTTTATGGTCTCAAATGATGGATATGGTGTAGTAGTAAATAGTTCTGAGGAGTTCTGGCGTTAAAATAGCTTCAAATAATTTTAAGGAATATTTTTCAAAAATGATATGCTAACTTCCATGTTGATATGCTGAGGTTTTGAAGAGAGTTCTGAGCCCGTTTATGGTCTTAAAAGATGGATATGGTGTAGTAGTAAATAGTTCTGAGGAGTTCTGGCGTTAACATCGCTTCAAATCATTTTAAGAAATATTTTTCGAAAATGATATGCTAACTTCCATGTTGATATGCTGTGGTTTCGAAGAGAGTTCTGAGCCCGTTTACGGTCTCAAATGATGGATATGGTGTAGTATTAAATAGTTCTGAGGAGTTCTGGCGTTAAAATCGCTTTTTAAAAAAAATATTTATTTTGGTCAAAGATGATATGCTAACTTCCGTTATGATATGCTGTGGTATTAAAGAGAGTTCTGAGCCCGATTATGGTCTCAAATGATGGATATGGTGTAGTAGTAAATAGTTCTAAGGAGTTCTGGCGTTAATATCGCTTCAAATAATTTTAAGGATTATTTTTCAAAAATGATATGCTAACTTCCATGTTGATATGCTGAGGTTTTGAAGAGAGTTCTGAGCCCGTTTATGGTCTTAAAAGATGGATATGGTGTAGTAGTAAATAGTTCTGAGGAGTTCTGGCGTTAATATCGCTTCAAATCATTTTAAGAAATATTTTTCGAAAATGATATGCTAACTTCCATGTTGATATGCTGTGGTTTCGAAGAGAGTTCTGAGCCCGTTTGCGGTCTTAAAAGATGGATATGGTGTAGTAGTAAATAGTTCTGAGGAGTTCTGGCGTTAAAATCGCTTTTAAAAAAAAATATTTATTTTGGTCAAAGATAATTTGCTAATTTCCGTGATGATATGCTGCAGTATTAAAGAGAGTTCTGAGCCCGATTATGGTCTCAAATGATGGATATAGTGTAGTAGTAAATAGTTCTGAGGAGTTCTGGCCTTAATATCGCTTCAAATAATTTTAAGAAATATTTTTCAAAAATGATATGCTAACTTCCATGTTGATATGCTGAGGTTTTGAAGAGAGTTCTGAGCCCGTTTATGGTCTTAAAAGATGGATATGGTGTAGTAGTAAATAGTTCTGAGGAGTTCTGGCGTTAATATCGCTTCAAATCATTTTAAGAAATATTTTTCGAAAATGATATGCTAACTTCCATGTTGATATGCTGTGGTTTCGAAGAGAGTTCTGAGCCCGTTTACGGTCTCAAATGATGGATATGGTGTAGTATTAAATAGTTCTGAGGAGTTCTGGCGTTAAAATCGCTTCAAATAATTTTAAGAAATATTTTTCAAAAATGATATGCTAACTTCCATGTTGATATGCTGAGGTTTTGAAGAGAGTTCTGAGCCCGTTTATGGTCTTAAAAGATGGATATGGTGTAGTAGTAAATAGTTCTGAGGAGTTCTGGCGTTAATATCGCTTCAAATCATTTTAAGAAATATTTTTCGAAAATGATATGCTAACTTCCATGTTGATATGCTGTGGTTTCGAAGAGAGTTCTGAGCCCGTTTACGGTCTCAAATGATGGATATGGTGTAGTATTAAATAGTTCTGAGGAGTTCTGGCGTTAAAATCGCTTTTTAAAAAAAATATTTATTTTGGTCAAAGATGATATGCTAACTTCCGTTATGATATGCTGTGGTATTAAAGAGAGTTCTGAGCCCTTTTATGGTCTTAAAAGATGGATATGGTGCAGTAGTAAATAGTTCTGAGAAGTTCTGGCGTTAATATCGCTTTTAAAAAATGTAGAGATATTTTGGTCAAAGATGGTATGCTAACTTACGTGATGATATGCTGTGCTATCGAAGAGAGTTCTGATCCCCTTTATGGTCTCAAATGATGGATAGTGTAGTAGTAAATAGTTCTGTAGAGTTCTGGAGTTGATTACGCTTCAAATAATTTTAAGGAATATTATTCAAAAATTATATGCTAACTTCCATGTTGATATGCTGTGGTTTTGAAGAGAGTTCTGATCCCGTCTATGGTCTTAAAAGATGGATATGGTGTAGTAGTAAATAGTTCGAAAGAGTTCTGGCGTTATGAAAGCTTTTAAAAAAAACGATTTAATCGCCAGTCGAAATGCTATGTTATTTGAACAGTTCTACCCAGCATCTCAGCTGATTTCGATAGGAACAAGACGAGTAAGCATTAAGAACCAAAAATCAACCTTTTTAACGCGACCTTGCAAAAGTTCTAGCTAAAACACGAAAAAAAAACTCATATATGTCTAAATGCTATGTTATTTCAACAGTTCTACCCAGCATCTCAGCTGATTTCGATAGGAACAGGTCAAGTAAGCATAAAACAACAAAGAACTATCATTTTAACGCGACCTAGCAGTAGTTCTGGCTAAAACACTAAAAAAAACTCATATATGTCTAAATGCTATGTTATTTGAAATGTTCTACCCAGCGTCTCAGCTGATTTCGATAGGAAAAGGACAAGTAAGCATTAAGAACTAAAAAGCAACCTTTTTAACGCGATCTAGCAAAAGTTCTAGCTAAAACACAGAAAAAAAACTCATATATGTCCAAATGCTATGTTATTTGATCACTTCTACCCGGCATCTCAGCTGATGTCGATAGGAACAGGTCAAGTAAGCATAAATCAACAAAGAACTATCTCCGACTCCTCTGGGAGGTAATCCTGCTCCCCTGCGGACGGGAGCGCGGCGCTGGAAATTCCAGGCGATAAGACTTGCCCTTACCCGCCTGGTACTCATTGGAGGAGACTGGCAGCAGTGGAGGGAGGGATTGCATGAAAAACATATATATTTCACACAGGCTTGGTTATTTTGCACGTGAGTAGCGGAGTAGCAAGGTAAACATTTTTTGTTCATTGAAATGGACCTCCGCAAAGTAAGGCCTGATTCAATAAAATACTTATTTGTCCTGTTCTTATCGACATCAGCTGAGATGCTGGGTAGAAGTGATCAAATAACATAGCATTTGGACATATAAGAGTTTTTTTTTCGTGTTTTAGCTAAACGTTTGCAAGGTCGCGTTAAAAAGGTTGCTTTATGTTGCTTTATGCTTCCTCCGACCGTTTGAAACCTTTGGGAAAAATTTCAGGCACAATCCGAATTTTCCACTTTTTTCACCCACCAAAGGTAAACAAATTTATGTACGCGAGTTCCCATACACCACTCTCAAAATACGCCTTTTTTTAGAAAATTCGTATTTTTGCTAGGTCGCGTTAAAATGACAGCTCTTTGTTGCTGTATGCTTACTCTTCCTGTTCCCATCGAAATCAGCTGAGATGCTGGGTAGAACTGTTCCAATAACATAGCATTTGGACATATATGAGTTTTTTTCGTGTTTTAGCTAGAACTACTGCTACGTCGCGTTAAAATGATAGTTCTTTGTTGCTTTCTGCTAACTTGACCTGTTCCTATCGAAATCAGCTGAGATGCCGGGTAGAACTGTTCAAATAACATAGCATTTCGACATAATATGAGATTTTTTTTATTGTTTTAGCCAGAACTTTTCCTAGGTCGCGTTAAAAAGGTTGTTTTTTGATGATTTATGCTTATTTGTCCTGTTCCTATCGAAATCAGCTGGGATGCTGGGTAGAACTGTTCAAATAACATAGCATTTCGAAATATATGAGATTTTTTTTAGTGTTTTAGCCAGAACTTTTCCTAGGTCACGTTAAAAAGGTTGTTTTTTGATGATTTATGCTTATTTGTCCTGTTCCTATCGAAATCAGCTGGGATGCTGGGTAGAACTGTTCAAATAACATAGCATTTCGACATATATGAGTTTTTTTTTAGTGTTTTAGCCAGAACTATTGCTAGGTCGCGTTAACATGATAGTTCTTTGTTGCTTTATGCTTATTTGTCCTGTTCCTATCGAAATCAGCTGAGATGCCGGGTAGAACTGTTCAAATAACATAGCATTTCGACATATATGAGTTTTTTTTTATTGTTTTAGCCAGAACTTTTCCTAGGTCGCGTTAAAAAAGTTGTTTTTTGATGATTTATGCTTATTTGTCCTGTTCCTATCGAAATCAGCTGGGATGCTGGGTAGAACTGTTCCAATAACATAGCATTTGGACATATATCAGGTATTTTTCGTGTTTTAGCCAGAGCTATTGCTAGGTCGCGTTAAAATGATAGTTCTTTGTTGTTTTATGCTGACTTGACCTGTTCCTATCGAAATCAGCTGAGATGCCGGGTAGAACTGTTCCAATAACATAGCATTTCGACATAATATGAGATTTTTTTTATTGTTTTAGCCAGAACTTTTCCTAGGTCGCGTTAAAAAGGTTGTTTTTTGATGATTTATGCTTATTTGTCCTGTTCCTATCGAAATCAGCTGGGATGCTGGGTAGAACTGTTCCAATAACACATAGCATTTCGACATAATATGAGATTTTTTTTATTGTTTTAGCCAGAACTTTTCCTAGGTCGCGTTAAAAAGGTTGTTTTTTGATGATTTATGCTTATTTGTCCTGTTCCTATCGAAATCAGCTGGGATGCTGGGTAGAACAGTTCAAATAACATAGCATTTCGACATATATGAGTTTTTTTTTGTGTTTTAGCCAGAACTTTTCCTAGGTCACGTTAAAAAGGTTGTTTTTTGATGATTTATGCTTATTTGTCCAGTTCCTATCGAAATCAGCTGGGATGCTGGGTAGAACTGTTCAAATAACATGGCATTTAGACATATATGAGTTTTTTTTAGTGTTTTAGCCAGAACTTTTCCTAGGTCACGTTAAAAAGGTTGTTTTTTGATGATTTATGCTTATTTGTCCAGTTCCTATCGAAATCAGCTGGGATGCTGGGTAGAACTGTTCAAATAACATGGCATTTAGACATATATGAGTTTTTTTAGTGTCAGCGACCGTTTCACTTTTGCGAAGACACACACAACGGTGATGATCTATTTTACGTCTCTATGTTTTTTATTGTTATACCTTGTTTATTTTCTATAAAATTGTGTATATTGTCTTATATTTGTGTGTCTTGCAAAAAGGAATAAATGTCTTCTTTCTTTCTTTCTTTTAGCTAGAACTACTGCTACGTCGCGTTAAAATGATAGTTCTTTGTTGCTTCATGCTTACATGACTTGTAGAACTGTTCCAATAACATAGCATTTGGACATATATCAGGTTTTTTTCGTGTTTTAGCCAGAACTATTGCTAGGTCGCGTTAAAATGATAGTTCTTTGTTGTTTTATGCTTACTTGACCTGTTCCTATCGAAATCAGCTGAGATGCCGGGTAGAACTGTTCAAATAACATAGCATTTCGACATATATGAGATTTTTTTTAGTGTTTTAGCCAGAACTTTTCCTAGGTCGCATTAAAAAGGTTGTTTTTTGATGATTTATGCTTATTGGTCCTGTTCCTATCGAAATCAGCTGGGATGCTGGGTAGAACTGTTCAAATAACATAGCATTTAGACATATATGAGTTTTTTTAGTGTTTTAGCTAGAACTACTGCTAGGTCGCGTTAAAATGATAGTTCTTTGTTGCTCCCCATGCTTACTTGACTTGTTCCTATCCAAATCAGCTGAGACGCTGGGTAGAACTGTTGAAATAACATAGCATTTAGACATATATGAGTTTTTTTTTTCGTGTTTTAGCTAGAACTTTTGCAAGGTCGCGTTAAAAAGATGATATGCTAATTTCCATGTTGATACGCTGTGGTTTTGAAGAGAGTTCTGAGCCCGTTTATGGTAATGTACGAGAACAGGTCGTACTGTACATTTTCAGGCAATGAATTTGATAGGAATGTAATGCAGTTTGTAGAGGCACTCGCTCTTGTCCTACTTTTTTGGTAAATCGGCTAATTGGAATGATTTCATTGATTGAAGACAGCTTACAGTACAGGTCCTTAGTGGATATGTTTACCGGGACAAAACGGATAATACCTGTTTTTTTCGATATGGGCAGCGGGTATGAAAGCCCGCATGCTATATTTGTGCAAAAAAGTCGTGTTATTCCTTAAAATTATTTGAAGCAATGTTAACGCCAGAACTCCTCAGAACTATTTACTACTACACCATATCCATCTTTGGAGACCATAGACGGGCTCAGAACTTTCTTCAAAACCACAGCATATCATCACGGAAGTTAGCAAATTATCTTTGACCAAAATAATTCAATTTTTTTTAAAAGCGATATTACGCCAGAACTCCTCAGAACTATTTACTACTACACCATATCCATCATTTAAGACCATAAACGGGCTCAGAACTCTCTTCAAACCCACAGCATATCAACATGGAAGTTAGCATATCATTTTTGAAAAATATTTCTTAAAATTATTTGAAGCGATATTTACGCCAGAACTCCTCAGAACTATTTACTACTACACCATATCCATCTTTTAAGACCATAGACGGGCTCAGAACTCTCTTCAAAACCACAGCATATCAGCATGGAAGTTAGCATATCATTTTTGAAAAATGTTTCTTAAAATTATTTGAAGCGATATTAACGCCAGAACTCCTCAGAACTATTTACTACTACACCATATCCATCTTTTAAGACCATAGACGGGCTCAGAACTCTCTTCAAAACCACAGCATATCAACATGGAAGTTAGCATATCATTTTTGAAAAATATTTCTTAAAATTATTTGAAGCGATATTAACGCCAGAACTCCTCAGAACTATTTACTTCTACACTATATCCATCATTTGAGACCATGGACGGGCTCAGAACTTTCTTCAAAACCACAGCATATCAACATGGAAGTTAGCATATCATTTTTGAAAATTATTCCTTAAAATTAGTTGAAGCGATATTAACGCCAGAACTCCTCAGAACTATTTACTACTACACCATATTCATCTTTTAAGACCATAAACGGGCTCAGAACTCTCTTGAGAACCACAGCATATCAACATGGAAGTTAGCATATCATTTTTGAAAATTATTCCTTAAAATTAGTTGAAGCGATATTAACGCCAGAACTCCTCAGAACTATTTACTACTACACCATATCCATCTTTTAAGACCATAAACGGGCTCAGAACTCTCTTGAGAACCACAGCATATCAACATGGAAGTTAGCATATCATTCCGTCAAAAAAATTCATGTTTTTTTTTTTAGCGAAAATCGGCAGAACTCTTTCTAAAATGTATCAGGAACTATAGAAATATGTATATTGCCACTAGAAATTCAATTTGTTTGTGATATGCTGGACTTTTTATGTGGAAGTTAGCATATCATTATGTCAAAAATTGAAATTAAAATTTTCGAGGATAATCACCAGAACTATTTCTAAAAAGTATCAGGAACTATAGAACTATGTATAGTGCCACTAGAAATTCAATTTGTTTGTGATATGCTGAACTTTTAATGTGGAAGTTAGCATATCATTATGTCAAAAATTGAAATCAAAAATTTTCGAGGAATATCACCAGAACTATTTCTTAAATGTATCAGGAACTATAGAACTATGTACAGTGCCACTAGAACTTCAATTTGTTTGTGATATGCTGGACTTTTCATGTGGAAGTTAGCATATCATTATGTCAAAAATTAAAATTAAAATTTTCGAGGAAAATGACCAGAACTATTTCTAAAAAGTATCAGGAACTACAGAACTATGCTGCATGCGAACAGAACTCCATTTTTTTCTTGATATGCTGGTACTTGATATGCTAACTTCACACAGACGGGTTTGTGGGGGTGAAAAAATGCAAAATATACATTTAATTTCAACCCTCCGATGGTAGCAGGGGGAAGTACCCACTAATTAATTAGAAGCCCACCTGCCTAGCAAAACACCCTGTGTAAAATTGTGGTGGTGTGTACCGAGTCGAAATAAAACTGTTTCACTCAGTTAATTATGATATTAAAGGTGTAGTCGCATGCTAGCGTTACCGTCATGACATAATATAAAGACATAATTTAAAGGAATACGAACGTTTAACTGTCTGAAACTAGTCTTACGAACTGTTATAACTACTTCATATAGGTACTTAACAATATAGCACAAATACTTTTTTCTCAATTAATATAAGTATTTTTGAGTTTATTTTCATACGTCATAGTAGTGTTTGTAATCATATACTAACGGCGTTTAAACGGACTTCATTGACAAACTGTATAGTTAACGATTAAGACATTATTAACCTTTTAGTATAAGCAAAATAATCCCCTCTACGTAAGCTCGCGTGTAAATAAAAAAAATGCAGTCTAATGTCGCCTCTTTGTAAAACCCCTCCGACCTAGTCACGTCATCGTCCGTCACTTCACCCATTTTCAAGTTTTATTTCCGTAAAAAATTGCCCCTACATCGCATGGGCTAGGCAAATTTGTAAGTAATATTTATGAGAAAGCAGGGCAGAATAATGATATGTATATTATTTGGGCCTCAGAGCGAGCACCCCAGGAGCCGAGGAGAGCAACATTTGTCAATGCCTGCGCAGGTGGGCGGTAGCTATGATCCTTGTTATTACTTTATTTTTTGGCTCATTTCAATAATCTTTCTTGCTACTAACGTATGCATGTCGGGAGACCGGGTTGTTTATTTTTCAACCTGAACACGTTATTAGGCTCATGTGTGGTCCCGTTTATAGCATACTATTTGGATGATTAACACTCTTTACAATACAAACCTTATCGAATTTTGAGTTCAGCTCATGGGCCTTTACTATTTTACTATTCTGTGTGAATAAATTACAACTACAAATAAACACAGCGTGGCGTCGGCAATAATTAAACCGAATTTATAATCGGCGACGGCACCTGCCTGGTAGTGGTTCGACAATTTAATAAACGTCAGATAAGTGAGCTTTAATCCTCACCAGTCATTGACCGGATCATAACCGAAAATCTTCAGTAAGTCAGTGAGCGCAGTCACGGAGCGAGACGTGAAAAACGACGTCCATTAAGGAAGTGAATACATTTAAAATAATCGGCTTAGTCGTCCGACGTTGACGTATATTCGTACTTATCTCACGAAGATACCGGCACAGATATCCCCAACTAATCCCTTACACAAACATCTGAAAAAGTCTCGGTACTCCTTGTAAGGCTGATCCGAGTAATTGAATGCCCGCAGTCAGTTCTTTGACTTGAACAAAAGTGCCCAATAATTTATGCCTATAATCTGACGCGCGCTGCGCACACCCAGCTTTTATTCGTTTTTGGAATCGGAACTATATTCTCCTTAGCGGCGTTCGAGTATTAACAGTACAATGGCGGCGACAGTCACAATATTACCCGCATGCGTTTTCTTTATTCGATTCTTTACTGGCTGTCACGCCCTCCGGTGTGATATTTATACGCGCGGGATTAACACTATATTTACCAGAATTTATGTCCCTTGCTTGAAGAAGAAATTCAAAGTCACTAAGCAGATAAAGCCCGTAAAGTTGTCTTTAGTCACGAAAATAGACACATTCAAGTGTCCCGAACCACGCATACCACGGATCTTTAAAGTAATCAGGATGTCTCCATTAATTTTTAAGGACTTCCTTTGAGAAGAAACGCCGTGTTTACTTTGAAAACAAGGAAACTTTTAATGGAGTTACAATTCTTTGACCCTCAAAACTCGATTCCTGAAGAGTAAGTTGCGAGATATTACCTATTTATAAAGTTGCTTCAAACAACGACATCGTTTGAATATTATCTCGAATTTGCCAAAGTTATTGTCCACAAACTTACACAAAATCAAAATTAACTTATATTGTCGTTGCTCGCAGTGGGTCTCACGAAAATGATATGAGCGGGAACAGGCAAGAATTGGCAAAGAGGCTTATTGAGTATTCTACCGTCGTGTAGTCATACACGACTTATCGATTTCCAAGTTAAAACTGTAACTGTGGCTCCAATTAAAGGAACATCCAAGGGAAATGTGAGAACATGCTTATTAGTAGGGCGTTGTTCATCGCCTTTCTATAAGATATTTTTAATCATCTGGTGTTATAAAAATGCTAAGGTGCATCTTAGTGACACTTAACAAGGTAGTGAAGTGGCTTCCACGTCGTCGAAGCGCGACGAGATATGAATTATTACAAGAGGGGCTTGACAGTCTGTATCTAAATTTGAAGTAGTGTTTTGACGCGAACATCTCTCACCGCACTCGAGGCCGCGTCACTGTGAATGTGTACAAATAATTATGAGGACAGTTCCCACCGGAACGGTGCTGAAGCACCTTTTGAGATGAAGCGGAGGCGGGACTTCGGAATTTCAAACTCTGAATTAATAAGTGTCACTCGATTCACGTAGCACACAATAATATAAAATTCCAAGTTGTTTCCTGTCACATAGTTTTCTGTGGAGGCAAACACCAAATAAATATTGGGATGTCACTTTGAAGCACGTTAGGCTATAAAAGCTTGATGTATGTTTCTATAGCAGTTTGATGAATTGTAATCACGTTTAGTAGGCAATTAAGCGGAGAGCTTCTAAAGAAGTTGCCGATAGGCACAAATCGCTCAGCGGGAGCACTCTCCGGAGTCGCGCGTCGAGAGTGACGTCTCCGTCCTCGCCGCGCTCGCACATTAACTGTAACATTTCCTCGGCGCCTGCGCACATGTAGCGACATTTAAAAACCCTCTTCCCGTGCCGTCGACTCTGACGAATTAAGTTATTAACGCTTTGGGACAGCTGCTCTAAACAAATCAATGTGCCTCCGCCCGACCACTTCGAACGAGCGCTCTTTGCTCGTCACCAGTTTTATGGCCATTTTATGTACCCTTTCATATTCAACTTTCCGTACTTAAACTGAGGGTGTAGCGTCTGTCACTGGCACAAAATATATGATACAGCTGATTTGTAAAATTACTTTCAGGTCGCATTTCTTTGAAGTACTTGGCTGGTAAAATTTACCGCGTTAACTTTACATCATCTTTGATGTTCTCGATAGTGGTGGTGATATTTGCGTTATAATACTTCAGGTATTAATATCATAAATTAACTGCTTGACAAGTGAGGCGTTAGTTTGTTTAATGCTTTTGGCGGAATTTGTTAGCCCCAACAGGGAAGCCGCTTTGAAGTGCCTGCGTGGTGAAATTACTAAAACCATAACGAGAAGGCGACTACTTTGACTACCTTGTCAGCAATAATTCTACTTAATAGCGAGATATTTTGGAGAAGAGCATCTTCGCGTTATCTCTGGCTTGTCATCGCGCCGTGTTGGAAACGTCGTAAAGGGGGTGGTTATAAATTATTTACCGTTTCCGTGTAAATTCCGTGTATTTGTCACCCCGGGCCAAGGCATGTATTAAGATATTGCTTCGTATTCCTGCGGGTCTCATTACGGGCGGGGCGGCCGGCGACACCTATAATACTTCATCTTTAACAGGAGCGCGGGAAGAAAAAGCGCTACTCTCCGTAACAGCTCCTGTAAATGTTACAAGAATCTTGCCGGGCTCTCTCATTTTCATAAAACGTCCATTGCGACGCTCTTCAGTGCGTTCTTTTTTGCCGGATAATATATTTACTTTTAATTTCATTAGGAGCAAACGTTCCGTGGGAAAGAGCGGGAAAGCGATTCGCTAAAAAGGTTGTTTTGATGGTAGTTACATTAAGGTAATTGGTGTACGGCTGCGAAACACCTTTATAGCCCATCGCAGCGGTCGTTTGGGGCTGCGCTAGGCCAATCATTGTCAGTCTTCGCCGCCGGCCAAATTTAATACGGGATACAATGTTAATGGAACGAATTTAAGTATCCTACGGATAAATTGGCTCTCAAGATTTATAGAAACAAACTGCCCAACAAAAACACGTATTCAAATTCCACACTTCAAATTGTACAATATTTTACCGTGAGGGTGAAAAAATCGTTACAATAAAGAACAGAGCCCTTTTAGTTTGGAAGCTTTTAGCTAACAGGTAAGCCTCAACACACGTTGATAAAATCGTATTAAAAATATATCAGCATACATCAGTAATTAGGTGACTCGTAATCGAAACGAGATGTCATCATTCCACCCGCTTGATAGCGATTGCGCCCGCGCCCGTCAACGAGGGCTCACGGATCAATTTTCTCTCACAATGACTTTAATAAAGTCATCCACTGCCGGATAGAGAGCAATAATTTCATATGGGTATGAAAGAAATTCTATGTTGATGCTATCTCGAGCGTGAGTCGCGTGTGCGGGAGGAAACTGAGAGGCGAAGTTATTAAAAAAGCACATGTGGCTCGAGATGCGTATCGCAGCGTCTGTTAATTACTTTTGACACGCAGCATATGATTCAATTATCATTATGATTTATTCGTAAAGAACGGAGTGGTGCGGGGCGCGGCGGGAGGGGCTCGGCTCAGCAGTTTATTTAAGCGTTAACTGTCGCATTAATTTCTACGATGGATCGCCTTTCCTCCAGATGGCAAGCCAATTCTCACAGGACGGTAGCCGACTTTTTTTTGTTGAAAAACGTCTCGTTAACACGCTACCGATTTGTGTGGCCCAAAATCCCGGCATCGGCATCCGAGCGATGCTAAATATTTCCAATGAGCGTATTAACTTCCCGATCGACGCATGTGAAACGTTAAAAGTTTACATCAATTTTATTACGTCGCTCAAATCATTTGATTACACAAATCTTCCTTAGGACTGTAGTAAAACTATAAATTGTATGATTATCGCGTGCCACATCTAAGAAGTTAGTGTTATGCACATAAAAAAACAGCTTTAATTGCTTAACTCAACCGTCCCGTAACCACATAATTCACGTTAAACCCGCTTTCACACCAAAGATCGCCCTGACTTCATTATAAGCCCGGAGCGTACAAAAACCTGTTGGTAATAAATACTAATTACATGTAAAATAACATGATAACATCACGGACGAAATGTGAATCGACATTCCTAGAACTACAAGCTACAATGCTGTCGGTTGCGTTGAAAAAAATTGTCGTTACCATACATTGTAAATCTCGCGTGACACGTAATGGTTTAAAGAGCTTATTTATCGTCGTCGGTCGCTTCTAGTGATCCATTTAATATATATTATCACACTTTAAGTCGTCAACAAACGTGAGAAGATAGCCGTTGACCCGGTTCGTGATATTTGTCTCATTTCGAGGATTATAAGTGATCGCTGCGAACGGCAATGTCTTCCGTTTGTTGAATCAGCCTTTACAGTAAATAACGTAGTTGGTTTAAGGCTCTTTGCTGTCCCCCGTGCGAGGAAGCACGGTGTATACGTATATTTAGACCCGGTTTAAGATGGCTTTGCTTTTTGAGTGTGCTTGAATGACAAAAGAGGTCTTAGCCAGTTCCGTAAAGAAGGGATCTCGAGGTAATTCTAAAGACGTTTCAATGACGCTTTAGATTGCATTTAATGGAGCTAATGTTTTCCAAATTCATATCCGGTTGAGGTAAAAAACTTGCCCGAAAATATCTCCGATTTTAAATACTTAAAAGGATAATCGATTTGAAGCCGAAACACCTGGATTGAATTGAATGGCTTGAATGAAAATACCGAGCATAGACGAGTACGTACTCAAACTGATCAATAATGTTCGACTAGACATTGAAGTGGACATAAATCCTTTATGGCTTTTTATTTTATACAAAGACATATATATTTAATTGGCCACTCTTATATACTACAAAAAAAACAAGAATATGTCACATCAGTAATAGTTTTTAATAGAAACTTAACCTCACAACAATGAAGTAACGAAGAAATCATTTGTAGGGCATCATCTTGGCGGAGTTCCCACATTAGCCACCACATGGCCAGAATTTATACTAGTCCCTTTTACTATAGCCTACTTTCATTAAATCTAGTCAACTAGTTTAAAATACACTACTTAAGTCTGGTTGAGAGAAAAAAAAACGATTTCAAGAACTCAATGGCGAAGTTATTAAAAACTAGCCAACTTTAAAGAGCAACGGCAGGATGCAGGATTAAAAGTGCAATGTGATTCACTTAATGTAGTTTTTTTCTAAGCGCAGAGGAAATACGTGTTATTGCAGCTTATGTTTCCAAGTCGCCCGCTGCGATATCTGAAACACCCGTCCGTTTTTTGTGACAGACCAACTCAGTGCCATAAATAATAGGTAGGGGTTCCAAACCATACGAGCTTTGTAATAAATTCGTTGCTCCTTTTGGTAGCAAAAGAGCGGGCCATCCACGATTGAATTATGGTGATGCGCTAAGCCAGCGAACGCCGTTGGAATCCGGCGTTTTTATTTTCTTTTCATTTCGCGTTAAGCCTGCTCTTTACATTTGTATCATTACTTTCATATGTATTCTACGAAGTCACGTCTTTGTAGTATCGGGAGCCACTACGAATATTTCTTATTCCGCTAGTCCCTCGAACGAGGCGCGTATTAAGTTACATAGTACTCACGGCCATTTGAAAAAGACAACACGCAGATAGTGCATCCGTATTGTTTTTCTTTTAAAACATGGAACGAAATCACATGGGACCGTCAATATTTCCTTTCCAAGTAAAACAAAGGCATTTGTCCGTGTTCCGTTTTAAAAGGAGCTTGGGACTTGAAAAAGTAAACTTGACATTTAACGTGGATGTACAAGATTCAATTACATACATTTTTCCTTTTCGGTCCGTGAACTGTACGACTTTATAGGAGTAGCAACTAAATTGTGAAATGTTTTCTATAGAGAACATTTTGTTCTAATGCGGAAACTATAAATTTCTGTAAGATCTCTGTGTAAATGCAAAGCAACAAGGTCTGATACATACCCTACAAACGGCTGTAGGGAACTTCGTGATAGCACTATCACAGCTACAAGACCTCTGTCGGACCTCTTATCAGAGACATCTGTTCACGACATGACTTATCTACCAAGTAATGTTTTATTGAACGAGAATCAGTTCGTTTTATAGCGTGTAAGAAATAGGATTGACAAGAGCAGGGTTTCAATCGTGAAATGCAAAATGGTTTAGATTTTAGTAATCAAATTAAAATCTATCGCCTCAAAACATTAGTGAGAGCTGATTCTGATAGTTAGGATGGTTAATTACGTTAATGAATTGTCAAGGCACTTTGAGTGGTCGATGGAGAGAGCTGGCGGTGTAGGATTACTAAGGTGACTCGAGGCGGAGTGCACCAGTGACGGCGGCGGCCGGCGCAGCACGGCGTGCGGCGTGCCTTGACGGGCGGCCGGCAGGTTGCGAGTGCCTCTCAAATTACCCCCGGATAAGTCAATCATTGGGAAACGTCCACGTTTGCCCGAAATAAAACACTGTTCGAATGTTGCGTGTGGCGCTCTCGGCATAATGTGTAGCGACAGCCGACATGTTTTGTGCGAGAAAATAAAATTGATGGCGGAGGGACCGCTCCAGACTTAAATAGCACAGTATTCGTGTTGCAGTTACACTTTTGTCTATTTTATGACTGGCGTCACGGCCCTGCTCTGTTTTTCTTTTGTTTTCATTTCTGCGTGTAGCGTATTAGCGCTCTGACAAGTATTCGTGCCAGCCGGATATTGCCGTCACAATTTGTGGCGCATTATCTAAACGTTCGGTGTGTTTTATTTAAACGAGTGTCGCTTTTCCCTAGATGCTTAAGCGTTAAACTGTTCTAAGGGAAGTAATTGGACAAGTGTTAGCTACGCTAGCCAAGTAGGCGAGTAGAAACCGGCGGCGAGGTCCAATTTCCTGCTCCGGCCGCAGTCTTCGACGAGCAAATAGCTCTTTGCAAATCAAACAAGGGACCGTCTGGCGAATCCACATATCAACTTCGCATTGTTTCTCCCATCATTCGGGGCTAACCAGAGGCGTTTTCGATTATCCGCCCTCCGGAGAACAAAGCCTCTGACCGCAGAACCAAGTCAATTACATAGTTCAACAACTCAGCCCTTATAACTTTCATGGGCTGCCACCGGAATACAGAAAAGGGTATCTGTTTTCAATATACAGGGCGCGCGATGCGATTGACCCTTTCGAGTGTCCACATTGACTTTTAAATTACTAATCCCGCGGGAGCAAACAGAAACAGTGGCTCCGGGGCGCTTGTTTACACGGTCGAGTACACTCGCATATCTTCATTAGCGGGCAGTCGCGGCGCGGCTTGACCTGCTTGCTCAGCACTCGTCCACTCCCGACTCCCGACTCCGGCTCCCCACCAGGGGACTACCTGGGAAATCTCATTACCATTCTTCTATTCAAACAACTCGGCTTGAATTTCGATTATGATGATAAATTTCGAAGTTTACGGCGAGAATTTATATGAGTTTATTATAATAATATAGCCCTACGTAAATAACGCACGGTGGGCACAACCATGCGCAACAAATTGACACGTATTTAACTGAACATAAACACACGGTCACGCTTAGTGAAAACACAGTCATTCACATCGTTTGGACTACAACTTCTGGAATGCAACTCGTTTTCCGGAAACAATTTATTTAACTTAGCGAGCGCTATTTTAGTAGCAGAGGAGAATACTGTAGGGACTTATTAATGTTTATCTAAGCATCAGAATAAGAATGCATCGGACGGGCGAGCGGTTGGCCGGAGCGCCCCGTGGGGAGCAACCAAGCGCACCCATTTCGACTGATGGCTCTATACCAGGCTTTTTTCTATGTCAGATACAAGCCGTCTACCCTTTCAACTCGAATGAATTACTTAATTTTTGTGCGTCGGGTCTGTACCCTTTGCGATATTCGATGTCGAAATAAATTAACGTTACCCATTGTGAAGCAAACGCTATGAATCGGGTTTGGGAATTTGTGGTCTGTTTGGATTGTTAGCATGGGGCTGAATGTTATTTCATCAAATTTTCATGTCAGCTCTATTATTTTGACAGATCGGTACATAAAACCGGGCCGTTCCCTTCAAACACGTCTAGGCAATTTATAAAACGATAAACGCAATGGATGGAGCCATTTAAAAGAATAGGTATTCGTGTAGGCGTCCTGCCAGTACAAAGAACTTAGTTAAGCTAAAATAATCAAGTCATTCCGAGGCTTGTTTATATAATGTTCGTTCTTAGAATGAATCAGAACGTGATTGAGGCTTTGAATTTAAAACATTGGATAAAAAATGAACATCGAGCTTTTTATTCCGTACGTAGTACTCGTAGGTAGTTCAAATGCGATGTACTTTTAAGTCATAAAGGTTGGAGATAATTCGGTTGTTACATAATATATCTAGAATCGGTATGATTACGATTTCGATTACCGACGCATTCCGATGAAATGACATAATTATAGGTCATTAATAGGTGCATCGCAATTCCAATAAATAAGAGGACATCGCGCTCCCTGCTGCTTCACTGCGTATTAATGAGGCAAAATTGTTAATAACAATAGGCACAGAAAATAAAAGTACCGATTAAGAGTGTTAAACTGCCGTGACTGATTGAAATTCGGCTCGCCAGCTTTGGACGCCTATTGTATTCATAATAATAGAACTGTTTATGTTTCGGTAGGGTTTTTTTTTTCATTTTGCTACAAAAAAAGTTCATAATAAGCATCCGTTTACCTGGAACGGTAAACCATCCATCATGCACCATAACGAGAAATTGTTGTCTGTTATTGCTTCTAGGAAATTTTAGTCGATTCAGAATAGAAACTTTAATATTTATTTGCAAACATTGTAGGGCATTATAATCGATCGTCGTCATAAATAAGCTACATTGACTTGTCAACCTTTTACACAATAGAGCCTTTTCGAATCAAAACGAGATAGTATCATTTAACAACTGAATAATGTTTAGACATAAATTACAATACAGTATCTTTATTTATAAATGCGAGCGTACACGCTTTGGGACTGTTTGTAATGAAGAGCAGACTCGAACAAAGCGGCGAGGACGTGAGGCAAGAAGCGTTTGCTGCTCGAGCTCTTAATTAGGGATGGGCAAATGGGGAAAAAATATCGATATATATCGTATCGATGTTTTTAAAATATATCGATAATAATTGACTAAAAAATATCGATATGTTGATATATCGATATTTTCTGCGCAATAAGCAATTATCTATAAAAATTGTCAAAATATTCGAAATTTTAAAGCAAATACACATCTGGCTCTCGCAGTCAGTGATACCAACAGAACCAAACCAACAAGCAGTGTCATTGTCATAGATGAACAAAATAGACAAGCAGGTCATAGACTATAGAGTGTAATTTTTGTTTGCGTTTGAATTAAATTTAAGAAATCAGATTGGTCAAAGACATAATGTGACGCATGAGCAGACAGCAGAGCTTTAAAAAATATATCGATTTTGATACCTAAAAATAAATATCGAAAGTTGATATATCGCGGGAAAAAATATCGCTGATTTATATCGATATTTTTCTGAAAAAATATCGATATTTTGATATATCGATATTTTTTGCCCAAGCCTACTCTTAATTATTCTAGATGGTTAATACGTATTAACATAATTCATAAAGGGCAGAATTCAACGTTGGGCTGTTTTGACGGGCGTACATGTTAAGTTGTCGGTACATCTAATATGCAGATTAGTGAACGGATACGTTGTCCGAGCCGCGATTCGATCCACGGCTCGCGCGGTTCATGTAGAAATTATTATTGTTCAACTGGTTCATGATGCGAGTGAATTCGCGGTCCAAGGAAGGGACAACAGCGATTTTATTTCATTTCACTAAAACAAAATCAACTTTTTTTTAGATGTCCACTGCTGCCTTTTAGGCGTTCTCCAAAGATCTCCACGCTCAGGAATAGCCAATAGCATCGCGCGATCTATATCAGACCGTGCGTCCACCTTGGGGTAGACCCTACAAACATTTATACAGGAAAAGGTAAGTGGGAACTGAGACATTTAACCCCATAATATACACAAAAGCTCGAAAAGAGTTTAACGAACCAAATAAATAATTCAAATGCAACAAAAACAAATTGCCCGTAAAACATTTCTTAGAATAAACATAAAGACATGTAGATTGAAACCGGGCTACAATAAAAGTCTAGATACATAATACGTTCACGCGACATGTAAATCTCAACAGCAAATACACAACGTTTCAAATAAATGTGCATATCATTACACTAACAAGAGATGGCGCGGGCGAGCGGGTGTGTGGTCCCAACAGTCTTGATACTCGTACCCTGACATTTGGTTCTTTTTTTTCTTAAAAAAGTCATTTTATTCCTATCTATTAATGGGCTACACGCTTGTAAGGTATTTTGGTCGCTTAGATCATTAGGAGGGAATATTCGAAAGCTTAAATTAATTAGCAGCTATTATCCAAATGAGAGTTATTACGGCGGTGTCGTAAGTAAACGTGGCTTACTAAAATCTTTTGTCAGCATAGTACACTTACGAAAATTATGAAGGGTTAATGACAATAAGCGGTTCTAATTTCTGGCACTCAAGAATTCATTCTTATTAGGATTCATTTCGAAATATACCCACGTATCACATACTGTTATGCCTACAAATAGTAAAAATAAATAGAGCCTTAAATAAATTCTTCGTCACAGGCGAGTGGAATAAAGAACGTGGTACATTATGCATCGTAATGACTTAGCAGAAACAGCGGATCTCTTGCATTATCTGGCTTTTGTTTATTCATACCGTTCCTTACCACCTGGTGAACTGACGAACGTTAAATGTTGGTTTAGAATTAATGTAGCTTTAATGACAATGAGACAGCTACAGTCTTAATAGGCTGCATAAAAACGTCCTATCTGACTGGCTCTTAACGCTAAGCCCAGACAGACTCTTTGTGTTGAACATAACAAATAGGGACAAATTTGGCAAATGTTCTACGGGGGACTGTACTGCCGTCCAAAGGAAAAATGCAGTAAGTCAGTATGCAGCTCATATGTACATACTGCGTTTTTCCTTAGGAGGGCAGTGTACCTGAGGCCAAACTGCTGGCGTGTGATATAAATAATCCAGTGATCATTTTGATTATGAAGTACTATAAGACGTATAAGTATATTAGTGTAACAAAAAACTTATTACATCTATCGCGTATGCAAAGTATCAATTGTGTGAAAGGAGATCGTAATACTGATAGTTTTTATAAGTGTTCATTGTAAATATCAATTTATAGTAGCTACACGCGAATTAGAGGCAGATAAAAATTAATAAAAGCAGATTCGCCAACAAATTCAATCATTTTCTTAAACTTGAAGTTTAGAGGGAATGCTTCAATAAAATATGTACCTACCCACCTCAACTATGTTGAAAGCACTATTCTGTAGAGGCAACTTTAAGCACCTAATAACATAACCCAAAGTATGTTAATGCGACTATAATGGACCAGAAAACAATACAGAGGATAGGTAATAGAATTCCTAAGTTATATAGAGCGGGCTCCATCAATCATCCGAGATATCGGATATGATCTTATCTGAAATGAAACTCATCATTTATAGATCTGTCCGTCGGCGTTGGACGAATGTTATTAATAGATTTCTATCTGGTCATCAACTGATTCTGGTAACGGTAATCCCGGTCATTTTGTCGGTTCACTGATATCGGTAACAAATTGTATCTGCCGTCACTCGAATTTGGAATGTGGCGGTGAGTGCGGCGGCCAGTCATTTCTGTTTCTGACGAATTGATTTTACAAATGAAGTTTTGCGATTGTTTTATCAAAAGTGTATTTTTCTGCAGGATTTAGTAACATAGAAATGATGAAAAGTATGAACACTTTTTAACTGTTCTAGTTATCCGTCTATTATACTCAAACTCTTGTCATTTAGGCACGAGCACATTATTCTTATGAAGATTATCTTTTGGCAAGCTCTTAAAAGTTATCGTTTCGATTAATCAAGTAAAGTGATACCCACATTTGATTCTAATTTGACTACTGTGAGGGTAATACGAAAACTTAATCACAGTTTATATTTTATAGCCCCGATATCAGAATAACCAAATAGGATTTAGTTAACGTAATTTGAGCTTTGGTCCTTAATGACTCGGTTGTAAACCACTAAAACGTTACGACACTGCATTAACGGCTAATAATTCGTCTGGTGACGATTTCGAAACGCCCGGGCATTCCGTGAGATGTAAGATTAGTGTTACTGACAGCAACGATAACTTAAAAACTTTTTTCTTGTATGTACGATAATCGCACCGGTGAGTGGAGACGCCTTAGATGGAGGCGTACGATAAAAAAAAACTTGTCAATATCGTTATTACGTCTATCAAAGATGGACTTACTTAACGAGATTGTAGGCTTCTTATCCGGTTAATGATTGTAATATCTACGGTCGTGTTAAACAAGAATTTTTGTGGGTTACCTCGGTAGATATGTGTTACCTACTGAAAACATAGACTTACGCAAGTGGAATCTGTTTAGTTACCTTCGCGTTTCGTATAGGCTACGTTATAGATTCGGCTGAGCTTACACGCTCTTCAAATGTCTTCAATCGTTCTATGATAACAAACTAAACTACAAAATATATTATTATATTAAGTAGAAACTGCAAGAGTAGCTATTAGGCATAATTTTTAATGAGAAATCAACAATGGCTGTCACTCCAAGCGGCTTGGCAATAGGTAAGGTTGGGCTCAAACGATGACACGGCAAATTTAAGCAAAGCGGACGGCCCTATTGAAGTTATTTCGATCTCTGAGCCATCCTCTTAGCCCAGCATTAGAAGGTTAATTTCTAAAGTTATTAATTTTCGCTGGTGGTTTTTTTTACTTCCACGCATAAATATGAAAGCAGAGTAGCAAAACTGGCGTAGCGACACATTTTTACTTAGGTACTTTTGCAAGAATTGAATGTATTAGAGTGTAAGCGGTTTGCTTACGGTAGCACTGAGAACTAAACAGAACATCTTGTAAATACCATGGTTTCAATAAATGATTGAATGATTGTTTGAGTTGGGTCTGTATGATGTACATATGGCGAGTGGATGTGCACAAGTGCTTGCACTTCTTGTGGTTTCATAGAAGCAGGGTAACTTTTTGATTAAATGAAGAGTTGTTTGTGGGCGGACTTTTTAATGAGAATCGCCTAAAGTCGTCCCTATAACTTGTCACGTTGCTGCAATTTACATAACACATCAACGCATTATACTAGTATGTCCATATTAATAGGTTTACATAGTGGAGTGCACTCGGCTGAGCCTCAAACGCGCCTCATAGACTAACGCTTATACAAATATATTCAGCAGGTGTCCACGTATTTACATACAATTTCCAAAGACATACAAATGATCAGTACCTCTTAGTATTAAATCCGGTGTGATTGGTTTCATACCCGATTTGGGCATGATGCGGGCAAATATTGAATTAAATTAGAATGTTGTTTGCTGATCTGTTTTCAGTGTCTAAGAGAAGACCAATGACACAAAGAGTAAACCAGTTATTTGTTACTTTATTTTTTTACCATTGATGTGATACCTGTCTCTTTTAGTCTCTCTTTTTAACCAACTTCATATACGAGACACCATAATATGGAAAAGATACGCTATAGGTAAGTACAGGTCATTTTCCAATGACCACTAATATCGATGACCGCAAGAGGGTAGAGTTCAAAAACGATAAACCAATTTGTGGTTCAACTTATTTATATAATTTTGTTCAAGTATCGGTTAAGAATGCCCAATTTATAGAAACCATAAAAAAATATTACGCAGATCAAAAGAAGATAGTAAACATTTTCATTTAAAATGATCTGCTTGTATTTATAGTTTTAGTTTGTTTATCAAGAATGCAGGATCAAAAGTTGTTTTAACAAAATTGAATGTTTTCAAAAGCAAAACCGTCGTGAAACTACGAGGGCACAATAACTTATGCATACGAGACAATCGCGGCTAAAACAATATCTTATTCAATAGAAACACTTTACAGAATTAATCTGTCAACTGAATTCTGCAGGAAATGCGGAGCTTACAAAGCACATTTAGTGAGTTGTGGGCCACCCTAGTGTAGGGTTGCGCCCACGGACGTCGTGACGAGGCCTGCCCTCAACTGCATTGCAGGGAAAGGCTTCGAAATATCATAGACCCCCATAGTTGCACGTGTTTTGTCCCTTCCACACATCAGATAAGTGTGCGAGATAAATGCAGTATGTACGACGAGAGGTTTCGACATTCATTATAGACCTCCCAAAGTCTTATGCGTTTTATTTTTCTCGTATATTAGCAAAACCAAGGATTTATGCGCAATTTTTGAGCGTATGTCCTTCCACGTATTGACGACAGTAAATTGTACAAAATATGACATTCTCAAAGTCTGATGATCAAAATAATTAATGAAATATGTACTTCAGAATAGAGTAGTATTTGGTATCTACCCATAAAAGATCTCTCGATCTGTCTGCTCTCCCTCTGTCACAAAAATAAAGGTATATTTTGAACCATAAACAATAGCTAGTAAATACCTAGTTCTTATAACAATGTCTATCGACAAATAAGAAAAACAAATCAAGTAAAAGACACGAGAGGATTCCCATACAATACAGCAAACGTAAATAAACACGCCTTGTTTTTGTTTGATCTTAATAATGACAACTGAACTGAACAGACCCTCCGAAAGAAAGTGCTACTCATGCTTGCCGGTTTTATATTTAGTTTTTCTCAACTATGGACTTAATGTAGAAACTACAACACAAGCAACATTATCCGATACAAAACTCTTTTCTACTCTTATTTTTATTAGCAAGTCCAACTAAGTTGCGAGCTCTTTGCCTTCGTCGCAGGGGACTTGGCTATACCTGGCAATACTCGCTCACTGAAACTCGCGAGATGCTGCAGGAATATCAATAAGAGTAGTAACGAAACAGATCCTTGGTGTAAGAAAAGCGCTACATGCAATGTGAGGAATGATTTGGTTCAATAATTAAGTTATTGCGAATAACAGCAGCTAAAAAAAAGACATGTCAAAGAGGCCTTGGCGCCCTATTTGCAAAATAAACCTTTTTGCTTTCATTTTTTTTTACAATAATTCTTATTCGCAGCTTGCAACAAATAACAAATAATGGTACTTGAAACTGCATTTTTTACTTAATTCCAGTGGTCAGGGTAACAAACAAAAATTACATTACCAAGTGCCATTATTATGACAGAAGTATAAAAATTTTAATTGTGGCTGGAGCGGGGGTCGCGGAAAAAACTACCAATAAAATAACTTCACTTTCCTAGCGCTCGGTACTGCTTTCTAATTGATGGATTTTTTCCTCGCACCGCTCTGCTTCCTGGCACATCTCTGGTTTACACATATTCTATAGAGCTGCGTGCGACGATAAACATATTGCATATGCATATCATCAAAATGCAACGCGGCTCGAAACATCGTATCAAATATCAGTAATATCACGCGGCAGTATCAGTTTGCATTTGGCGCTTTATCATTTTGACAGTATGGGAGTTTTTCATTTAATGACACTGTTTAGTTTTTATATCACTGTCGCAATACAGACATTTGCTTTGCAATTAGAGCTGTTTAGTTATGTGCTCAAAAAATGCCTTTAGGGCTACTTCGAAATTCAATTTTCGAAGTTCTTACCATGACGTCCAATCTCAAATAACTTCCATGCTGGTATGGGAGCAAAGAAAAAACTTAGAATGTACCAGTTGCTTCTCTTCCCGCGCACATGGTAAAAGACCATCAAGGGAATACGCGAAAATCTTAGGAATCTTGTTACAGGCGATGCACTTCCCCCTATGCGCCCACAATCATCCTAAGTGGCCTTTGGGTCTGGTTACCCTTGGCTCTGTTTACCCCGTAAGGGTTAAAGACGCGATTTATGTATGTATGTCACTCTCAAAATTAATGACTATTTGAGTGAGCGGAAAGGTATAGACCGAACGTCGTAAATTGTATATCCGAGCATGAGACCTGAAGGCGACCATTGTTGTCAATCACATAACTGCGTTTGTTGAGCACAGCTGGGATTTAATTGCAACTACAATAAAACTTAATAAATAATAAGTAAACAATCAATAAGTAACAGAAATACCAAAAAATACTCTGTCCTTTGGGATATAAAGACTTCGTCTTTGAAAATAAAATCAATGCTTACTGAAAACGTTATTGTAATACTTTACGGACCAGCACCATAATAAACGCATAACCTTACAATGAAAGCAATGAATATCACCAGCGATGGCGTCTTAAACTTTCATTATCATTTTATTATTACTATTTGCTTTATTTCGGAGGACGCCTTTTATAGTGCTGTAAATATTTTATACGACGATAACAGCTAGGTAACCACAGATAAAACAAATTGATCGGGATAGAGACCAGAGTTTAGGAAGGTTTACGTGAGACGTGGGAGGATTTAATTGATTCGATGAGATTGTGCGAACGACGCCTCCCATATATTAATATTTAACGTCCCGGATCGGAACACTAATGCATAATTCTTTAGATAAAGCAGCGCAACATAGGCTATTAGTACAATGAAATGCTTGAGATATGACTTTTTTATGGCCGGCTTGCATAATCAGAGCTGATAAAGTTGGTCGGTTGAACTGAATGACTTAATTCACAAGTTGTGGGTACTGTTTGTAGACGTGTGAGAACGGAATAGACTAGTTCACAGCCATGAAGCGATTTAATAGTTTAATAGAGATTTAAAGCACAATTACTACTAGGAGCAGCTTAGCAGAAGTAGAGTCAAATGGCAGTCTAGACGCTACGGTTAAGGCGCTTAACTAGGCAGTATTATGTTGAAACTGTCTATTATTAGACAATGATTACTAGCATGTAGGTTGAGACGTTTGTTTATCTATTTAGTTGTTATTGTTACAAACACAAGCAAGTATCAAGTGCCAACCAATATTGTCTTGAACATATTACGCGCGTTAAGCTACAAAATCAATATAATCATCCTTAACTAGCTGAGGCCGAACGTAATTTCCCAGAATTTGCCTTTACATTAATCTCATCAAAATCCGTTGCCGTGAGCGTTTACACAGCAAACGTTTTCCACAAAATATTGAAACGCGAACACATAAATTCTTAGTATCAACATTATGAATTCCCCTTTTAACGTACCTTCATACGTGCTTGTGCTTATATTTTTATTAGTATTTAATTAAGTGTTAGTCGGAAGCTCGGGACATTAGACGCGCGTGCGTCGAGATTACGTTGGAGCCGAGACGCGGCGAACTCGCCCCATATTGTACGGTAATGGAAAGCCGTATTAAATGTGCCTTAACCCTAATAGTACGTTATCGAGCATCTTATGTTTTATTCAGAAGAGATTAGCAGTGGGCCGGGCGCGGCCGCGCGTGCCTCGCAGGATTTTTCTTGACGCATAACTATTCAAAACTGTACCTCGTGAAAATATCAAACTAAACGCCACGGGATAGTTAAGCTGGCGCCGGCTTAGCTGGTCCCAAGAATTATGATTCGGTTTTGAAATTACCTTTTACTGCCTCGGAAAAGGTAATTTACAAATTTGATTACAAAACTGTTGGAGACAACGCGCATGCTATACATTTAAAATATCTAATTATTCTCAATCACGATAGTAAAAGTTTCTGAGATCTGCTTATTTAGTATGTAAGAAAAGGGAGGGAGAGGTACATGAACTAGCAATAAACGTAGAGAGCATCAATTTAAATTGTTAACTTTCCAAAACGTTCGATGCATATTTTGTAATTGCAGCTATTATGGTGAAAGCGATAGGTTTTTAGTTCGCTAAAAAAGCAAAGACACTAAAAACTGTGTCGGTGATGAATCATAATTATTTTCACGTGGGTTTACTCAAATAAGATTTAAGTAACGTCATTGGTATCAGTGTGGATGTGATTGATTTCGACAAGTCTATTCCATTCATTCCGTAAGTATTTAATGCTGCATTCCCGCATATTGTACAAATAAAATGCCAGTGTAGTCACGCAATACGTTAAATCAAACAAGATAAAGCGATAACCTTTAGGGTCGCTCATAATACAATGTGACTTTCATCGGTTTCACCTTTGGGCCCTTATGCTAACGTGACCAGGCACCAGGCGGGCCATCACATTGAAAAACTTTTATAATATTGAAAATAACTTTTGATTCTGAAATTTTCCACTGTTCGAACACTATTTTGAGTGATTTTAGTAAACTCTCAGAATGCTGTAGTTTCATAGTTTTAGTCAAAGCCACTCTAATCTTACTTTACTTAGGTAATAACTCATGAAAACATATGAAAATGTTTTTACATTAAATTTTATGGTTTATTGTTCTGAACAACGCGCTTAATTGATGAAGCTTCCAGTGAATACTTATATAAAGCTTAAGCGTATGGTTAATTAAATTAATTTTAAAAATCCCTTCGCAATTAACCTTCGCCTGAGCTACGTAGCATACCTGGCCGTCCCGAATTAATAATAATTACTGTGACGTACAATTTGAGATGGAATCCGGGGCCAGAAAAGGACGCAACGGCCTCGCATCGATGCTCGCTTGACGGGCAGCTGCAGAATGAAATTATGAGCAGTTTTATTTCTCGACGACCGACGGGCCTGGGCTGCGCTTGCGCTTGCACCTGCCCACCGCTCGCCACGATTGACACCTACCCCATTATAAAGATACACGAGGCCCAACGATGCCCCGGGAGAAAAAATCCCAACAATAGCCCGATCGCAGCCGCATGAGAACTTATTATTAGCCTTTTATAAGCTCAGCCATTCATTTTTAGTTCTTCATACAATCCTGACCATTAACTAAGGCGTGTGGGCAGTGTGGGCTCACAGCTAAATAAAACTATTGTTGCGCCTAACAAAACGTCCAAGTGAACATCTTCATAAAACTACATCTCACTCTGCCTATTGTTACGAAAGGTTGCGTTCGCGTCGAAGGGCCGATATTTTAGAGGGGAATTTATTGCCAATTTCGGAGAATGTTTACCGAAAAGTGACTGAATGGAAGGCGAGTGAATTACTTTATTGTAATGATAAAGGAAGTCAGATTGAAAACGTCCGATGAAAGCCGACGTCAGCCGGGCCGGGGCCTGTTTGATGATAATGATTTATGGCGACAGGAGCACGACGCGATTTTAGCACGTTAATGCTAAGAAAGATAAATGTGTCGAGATGTCTTTGTCGGGGGCGGGAAAAATTACGTCGACGTTACTCAAATCACAATACGTGACGATTTTATAAGGTAGGCGAGCTGTTTATGTAAACAGACTGATGTTGATTGCGGTATGTAATAGCGACGAGTAACAACACGCCCTCATAACTGAGGTTGACCGCAGGCGTGAACAAAAATATAACCGCAGAAGTCAGACCACAGACTGGTCGGCAGTGGTTCATCTCGACGATGCGCTAAATTTAGCCGAGCGACCAGCGACCGAACTGGATTAGTGACGGAGCAAGGTGTCAACCACACGCGCGACTCTTAATACATGCTTATTGGAAACATAAACACGTTAGTGCAGCAGGCGGGACTGGTTACAGGCTGCTCGTTGACCAGTTCCTTATTGTTTCTAAGCAACTATTATTGTACTAAATTGATTTCGAGAATACTTTAAGTTTACTAGTAAAGTACACCCCGTCATATAAATATTGATGGCTTAATTTGGTTAGAAGGAAGAAAACGGTTAAGATACTCGAATGACGTATAGCTCCACATAACGATTATCTTTAGTGGCCATCATCATTGACCACCGAGCAGGCACATAAAAAGTATTTACTAGCACGCACAAAATTAGTACGTTATCTGAAATGTACAGCGATGATCATTAACTAAGAGTACAAATGAAGCCACCAAAATTGTCTTCTGTTAACGACAGTGGTGCGTTAATGATTGCGGCGGCGTGTTCGGGGGCGAAACTGAACCTTCCGGTTATGAGGCGTCTCGGCAGGACGGGACTTCGTTAGCCGCCGCTCCTGTAATGACTCGCTTAATTCGAGATAATTACGCTCCCAGCAAACGTGGGCTCGAGAAATTTATTGAGACTCCTCCAGACGGAATGGAACTTGTTTCGCAATATTTTGTACCATGTACCTACTTATTCAGTGCAAGCCGCCTTTAAACCCCCTTAATAAGGCTATAAACTATAATGAATCACAAAGTGATGAATAAATAGCCAGTTTATTCGTTTTTAAATGCACACCCTAATTCAAATGCACCGACCGTGCCGCGCCCTTCCTATCACGCAGTTTGAATTTCCGCTCATATTTTAATAACATACCGAATCACGAATACAGCAGTCAAATATCATTTCTTTTTAATCATAAGTGATTCATGCCAAGTAACAATTGAGATTCGAGCGAGAGACTGCTGTGTCGGTACGACATTGCCCGCGCCCGCGACTCGCTCATTCGCTTAACAATTTTAATATTCCTTACGAAACAAGGAGTTCCCTTTATTTTAAAGTTGTTCTTTTATACTTGTTGTTTTTGTGAGTGTCGCTTAGACATTCTGTCAGTCAGTTACGAATAATTCACATTAAATACACCTACCGCGCGCGGCCGCCTTCTGAATGCTAAGCTGAGGCGCGGGCGCGCCGGCAGTCGTGCCGCGCTGGAATTGGAAATGAGTGCGGTTGATGTTTTGTTTTAATAAACTCACATATTTGCCTTCAAAGTAAAAGGTTTTATTTGATTTGTTCTCCCGGCCAAACGAGTTTCAGTTATACAACGATTAGGGTTGGAACCCGGTTACAGGGAAAAGGCAAAGTTGAGTTTGAATTTGGAAGTTTCGCTCAAACGAAATTGGACGGTTCTTACGCCATCGGTGTCTACTATTGCGTACCTCTGTTTTCTTAAACGTATTTGCTCAATAAATTGGATCCGAAGTTAGATAGCAGGTTTAGTGGAATGCTATAAAGGGAGTCTCTTTGCGGTCAAGTCGGTCGGAGATTATCTTTGAGAGCAGTGCGATGGCTTTGATATTATTGTTTCTATTAGAGATATTACGTCTAGACGGGTAGGAACGCGACGAGAGCAAAACGAATTCAGTGCAGTCGAGATGCCTATGCAGCCGGCAGAGGGACCGGCCTATTGTTAGCGTGATACGCCGCGGTAAATCTCCACCGATCCCATCATAATATCTAGTGGATATAATTATGCCATAAATTCCCTTTTGCGGCTGCACCAGCGAATGTTAATTCATACAAATTAAATTTGAATTCATGGGCTGTGAAATCTTTTTCACGGGGTTTTGGACAACCTGTCTGCAATGTATGCTTTTTGGGTCACTTGGAAGTCAAAATTGACTCGCTTTTTGTGGTCAGATTGACTAAAAATTTCATGTAAGTACTTACATAATATATATGTAGAATGGATGACAATGCAAGTACAGTCAACAGCAAGTAATGTCAAAAACATTGTCAAAAATGAAACTTTGAAAAAAACAGATTTTGTGTCTAAAGTGAATTAAGCTCAAGCTATACTTATGATTTTTAATAAATGTAATAAACGAACTAGGTTTTTTAAATCATGACTATTCTCACTTTATAACAGGCATGCAGGCATCGTAGCTAGCTGACTACACGCACGTGACGACCCTTGTTCGTGACACACGAATATCAATATTATTTCTAGTCTAGCAACTCTAGCATGCGTGGCTGAGCGTAGCTTCATCGCTCGCTGTGCCACTATATCTGTCTATTTCATATTGCTTAAACTGTTATTTGTAATTTTTTGAATTAAAATAAATGTAGATCAAGATCATTTTAGTAACATTTTGTTTTGATTCGTAAATCATCATGGTCATTTTATCCCTTTCGATTTGGGCTTTTTTTAATGTCTCTTTGGCAAGTTTCTTACCGTGCACTCTTTCTGACAATGGTGTTTTTTCGAAAGCGCTGTAGCTGCCTCTGCTCTACTTATAGAACTTATATTTTAATATGGTATGATTTTCAATTTCGAGTTAGCGAAAGTGCATATATTATCAACGAACTCAAAGCCAACTTCCCTTGCTGCACAATTACAGTGCGTTTTAGTTCACTTGTATTTTTTTAATTGTATTGAGAAACACTTCCAGAATTAGGTACATATTTAGTGACTATTATTTTCTAAACAATGATCTCTTGATAGAACATTTTGAATAAACGCCGTACCGTTATTTTTTGAATGGAAGATATGGCAAGCACGCTTCCTTATTGATTTCGTGTTGTGATATCGCGCTGTTTGGCTGGCTCTATTAATTCTTTAACAATGCGACGACCAGTGCTACGTCATGTTTTTCCATCTTGTTCTCATTGTTGTTGTTTGTAATTGATTTTTTATTTATAACTCCGACTGAAAGGTTAACTGTATCAGGCCGAGATTTAAGCGTAACAATATCGATTATGTTCCGGCTTGTTTCTGATAAAAAGAGAAAGCAAAATTCAATCTAAACTCACAAGCAAACACCGCGAAAGATCCCCGAGTCTGTAGACAAAAGAAAAACAAAACTGTACGTTCAATCCGCCGGGGCGAAGGAATGAAAAATCAAAATTCAGAAGAAAGAAAGGGCTAGAATATCCCAATAAATTACACCTGCTTCCATGAAGCATAAAGGGAAGATATTGTTTTTAAAAATAAATCCCTGGGAGTGATTACGGCCCGGCAGCTAACCCAGACTCTGAATTCCGATAGTTTTTGCGGCGGTAAAAACTGATATTCCGGTCGGCCGCGTTCTGCCATACACTGAGTTAATGCGCGTCGAGATTGCATGCGTCCCTGTCTGTGGCGTAGGTTGGAGCAAGACAGATGTTTATTTCTCGCGAGGAAGGTTGAATCGCATTTTATGGTAAGTTGGCGGGACAGGTGCATCGCGTCCACCTGCGGCCTGTGGAGCCAGTGGCGCGCCGGCGAGATGCGATCGAAGGACATCGAACCTTCCCACTCGCCGCGGTATCTCTAGATAATACCGTCCCCATAACTCTGAGGCGAATGCTACATAAATTAGCAGGTGATATGTGAGGAAACGCGAACGGGATAAGAACGTTTGTACAAGACGCTCCACATTCAAGATCGTCGAGATAACGAAATCACACGGAAAAGACTTCGTTAAGGTTCGCAGTAATCTCGAAACACGGACTGTTAATCACTGGGATACTTAACGTGTACGCTGTTGTGAACTAACGTCGTTTACTTGCTACGATAGAAACAAAAGGCAATCAACCTCTAAAAACAATGGGTGGTTCATTTGTTTCTTTTTTTTGGTTTTAATTAAAACAGTTGTAGCTTCAAGTATAAATGAAACCGCACTCGAACAACAGACACGAGCAACAGCAATTACAACAATTCTGACAAACATGACTGTGCTTTTAGTTTAGAGTAACTTTAGCAATTGAAAATTCACTCAGCGTATGTTTTAACCCTGTCTAACATTTTCAAGTGCGGTTTTGGTAGAAATAAAACGAGCGAATTCCAATCGCATCTGTTTACATTTAAAGCAATTCACACTGTGTCCATTCTTAATGCTAAAGCAAAATTTAATGAGAGTCGATTAAACGCTGTAAGTATGCAATAAAATCACACGCATACTTCTGTACATCATAATTAAGAATACATTCATAGAATAAAAGAAAACAAAGCTATAAATGAAATGAATGTGACTGCGTGGAGGCTTACACAAACATTCTTCTAAGGATCGTAAGCGCAAAGCATGACAGCAACCCCTTGAAATGAATGGTCAGGCGTTTAGTTTAGTATTACAACATTGAAGTGCGTGCCAACGTTTGCTCGTTATCTTTTATGGTACTGCTTTTACTGTAAGCAGGACTTATCTAATGTTTTTCTCGCACCTACTACAAGATAATGTTGGCGGGAAAGTAGTGTATTTTACTAAGTAAAAACGCTTACAAGCCACTTGCTTGTAACAAAACATGCTGTTAGTCGATAGTCGAATGATGTTTGACGCATATGCGAATAGTATAACAAATACCGTCACGCCCTCTATCCCTTAGGGATAGCCTGAGACTACTTTGTTCCACTTGCTACGATCCAACAACAACAAATATTTATTTGATAACAAATAATAATGTTTTGCGCATTTACCATTATTGTTTTGCAGGTCCTACTAAATATATACGCAGCTGTTAAAGTTTTTACAACTATCCGAAAACACAGCGTATAAATGTTATGACATGTAAAATAAGCAAAATGTTCCAGACTCGACAAAATATTTCATTTTGACGAATTGTGTTTTTTTGGTAAATAAAAGCAAAGTGAAATTACAGGTGAGACATAGTTAACTTGAAGCAAACGAGATATTTAAAAATATACTTTCTTTGAAGTCAGCTACGCCGCAAATGAACACTTATTCTCTGTTTCATTGTAAAACAGAATTCTTGAAGAGTGTATTTCGAGGACACGATTCTTCGAAACATAACATACAATGTAATTATTTATTTGTGTGTTGGTACACATTATTTATTATAGGTAAAATCTGATACACCTATACGCCCACAATCATGCTAAACCTGGCCTTAAGGTTTTGTTTCCTTAGGCTCTGTTTACCTCGTAAGGGATAAAGACGTGATATATGTATGTATAATGCATTAAAAATGTGTTGCATGATTACTTACACAATTGAAAAAACTTAAGTTGTTTTTTTTCTCTGACAATAATTACCTGGAATCAAAAAATCGTCAATTAATGGAATGTAGGTAGCTTTCTTGAGAATATACATGGAAAAAAAACAGATTGTTTTGTTACTTTTTAAGAATAGATTGGTCTTGCTGCAAACGTATTCGTTACTGAATAGAGTGGACTACGTTATAACAACGGTGCGGCGTGACAATTAAATAAATGAAAATGTAAAAGACTGTAAGATGAAATGAAGTGTAAACAAACAAAATGCGTTACACCCACAAATACGCTCTAGTACTGTAAAATTCTTTTCTCAAACATGCTCGGAAATGTATGCGTTAATGTCCCGATATGAGGACATGAAGTTTCTCGTTTATGGCTCCTTACATTACTTCTTGGCTTAGGCCACAAAAGTTAGTATGAAAATCCATTTTTGTCCGCTGCTCTAATTTTTTAAATTTCTATACTAAAATTAAATTGGCAAAGGAAAAAGTTACATACAGCCAACCACCACCACAATCTGTACCTAAGCATAATTGCGACATAAAAAAAAAAATCTATGGTACTATATTTATGTGCGGTTAAACATGGTGCTCAAATAGCTGGATCAAATTAGTACATTTAAAAAATAAAAAAGGTGGCAAATCGAAAATCTTTTTTTCTGCTTATGCGTATTTCGTAGTGATTGTTATTAATTTAACAGAAATAAAAATGACTTCTAGTGATGAAAGTGACGGGGAACTTATGAACTGTACTCCGCCTCATTTAAAAGAGGAGGCAAATTTAGCTATGCAAAATATGCTACCGGAAAAAAGTAAAGAGATTTACATGAAAACATACGATGCTTTCATGAACTGGCGAAAAGAAACCCGGACAATCTCCTTTTCAGAAAATGTGTTTCTTGCATATTTTAACCTAGCCGCTAAAAACAAAAAGCCGTCAACTTTGTGGGCTATGTATTCCATGCTTAAATGTACCCTACAATTAAAACACGGCATTAACATTAAGGAATACAAAAACCTAAGCTCGTTGCTCAAAAGACAATCTGCTGGGTACAAGCCCAAGAAATCAAAGATATTTACCGGCGAAAATATTTCAAAATTCTTGTCAGAAGCTCCCGATGACCGTTTTTTGGCAATCAAGGTAATTTTATCGCGAAATTTATGTCACTCGAAATATATAATTAATATTGACTTATCACAATACGTGTCATTAACATTTAAGTATTAATTTCAGGTTGCACTAATATTAGGCGTAAATGGTGCCTGCCGAACTGTAGAACTGACCAACATTAGTGTAAATGACGTCGAGCATCATAATAATATGATCCTTGTGAAACTACGTGATACTAAAACAAAAATAGACCGCATGTTTGTTGTCCGTGATGAATTTGTGACCGTAGTACATAAATACGAAGCTCTTCGCCCAGTGAACACCAATACCGATCGCTTTTTCCTCAATTACAAAAATGGAAAGTGTACAAGGCAACCAATTGGAAGGCACACCATTGCATCGATGCCCAAGGCGATCGCAACTTTTTTAAACTTGCCTAATATTGACTCCTATACGGGCCATTGTTTTCGGAGGTCTTCAGCAACTCTTCTTGCAGATTCAGGGGCGAATCTGACGACGCTAAAAAGACATGGCGGATGGCGTTCTGATCAAGTAGCCGAGGGCTATATCGAAGATTCCATTGAAAACAAAAGTTGTATATCAAAACAAATAAACGATAAAATTCAATTGCAGTCATCAACTACCCCGCTATTAAGTCCTCAGCCATCCACCTCTCGCCACAGAGAACAAATAAATAGCCCTCAGCCATCCACTTCCCGCCAGATAGAACAAATAAATAGCCCTCGGTCACTCTCCTCTCAAGATGGTTCTTTACCACTGCCAACTCCTCTGCCTAGCCCAGAAAAAGGAAGCCAATTAAACACACAGTCCACTAATCCATCAATTCAGAAAAACACCATTAATGTGCCCGGCAAAACAATACATTTCACGTTTAAAAACTGCCCTAATATGTCCAATATTACCTTCAACATAAATTAGTACCTATTTAAATTACTTTTTCCCTATAATAAACTATGATTTACTTGATTGTCTAGTAGTTATTTTAATTTTAATATTTCCTCACATTGTTTGAGAAAAGCACTATACAAGCTTTGGCCGGAACAGGGATTGCAGGACTCGTTCTATCTGGCCTCGTCTTCGACTCGGCCACCTACCCCAAACTCGTCCAGCAATCCCTTACTTCACGGCCTCTGCAGTAATGTACTATTATTGAATCAGGCGTTACTTTGAGGAAGTGCATATCAATTAACAAAAAACAGAAGTGTTCTGAGGAACATTCATAATTATCAGCAACGCCGACTAGTCGTCGGTTAGTCGGTAAAAGCCGTATTCGGGCCATTGCTGTTAATAATGTATCAACGTCTGTCCATACACAGCTAAATTTAGGGTGTCGTGTGCGACGGACAGTCAGCTTTAGTGCTCATGTCAGCGGGCCTAATTTCGTCTCAACATTTGCAGTCCATTTCGCTGAAAGCGTTATTATTTGTATACGAAAAGCTATAACATGTTACACTGCATAATGTTGTTGAAATAATACACTGTTAGTAAATCTAGGATGGGAAGGCCTAGACGGACGTTCCGAGACCAAATAGGAGACGTTTTGGAAAAAGGTCAGGTCAGGAGTACCCGAAACCGACGAGCATGTATGAAGAGAATGATGACTGTGGATGAAGCGAAAGAAATATGTCAAGACCGTGGCAAGTGGAATAAAGTAGTCTCTGCCTACCCCTGTGGGAAAGAGGCGTGACGGTATGTATGTATCTATTAGTAAATCAATTTGTATGACTTTTTTTTTATTAAACAACTGTTTCATTAACGATGATTTTTCATTGATTGGTACTTAGCGTTGAAGGTAATTGTGTGGGTTTTTTTTTTATTAATATTTGGAGAACTGAATCGAGAGTTACGTATTATTTAGAGCCCACATAAATAGGGTGTTTAACTTGCAGCCACAAATCCAGCTAATTCAATATTTTTAATTAACTTTCAGAGTATAACTGCACCGTTTTTTATAAACGCGCAATTCCGGTCGCGTTCAGTGAACATATTGCTTTTATATTTGCCGAAACACGAGTGGTAAGTTTAACCAAGCAAGTATCGGTAAATCCGGGCAGTAGTCTGTAGTCGGTATATCCGGCGGTCGGAAGAAGCGAATTCTATCCGGATATTGAATATCGATCGTACACCCTTAACCCTGATGTATCGCTGGTCGTTACAGGCCCTCTAGGGAGCATAAAGGGATATTTACCGATTATTCAATTGTGCGCCGCAAAAAAATACAATAACGATTTCTGATGGGGTAATTGGCTACTGATGGCGTAGAGAAAATACGCTTCCACTGGGCCACTTTAGCTTTATTACGGTAGTAACTTTTAGTGTCAATTCCTAAGATTACCGAGGTAGCTGTATTTTTGTACTTTTTTTTTTCTTTTGGACTTTGACTTCCTAAAACGTCGTCAATATGCCGGGAGAAACAGTCAATTGTCCTAAAATATTTCACACGGGTTTTTAATTCACATTGACAAAAAAAATGTGCATGCAGTAAATGGAAGAATGATAACATTTAATTATACAACATTGTCAATTTTTAAGATACATAGACAAGCGAATTAAGCCTTTCAAGGGATCTCTACCAGTCCACCCTTAACATCACAGATATATTGTTGTTACTAGTGCAAGTTAGAAATGCATAATGAAGACATGTTCAAATAATGTAAATAAACATAGAATGTACCAGTTGCTTCTCTTCCCGCGCAGATAGTACAAACCCATCGAGGGAATGGGCGAAAATCTTAGGAATCTTGTTACAGGCGATGTGGCTAGCAACCCATCACTATTTTGATTCCCTTTACCACCTATAGGTACGCCCACAATCATGCTAAACGTGGCCTTTAGGTCTTGCTACCTTAGGTTCTGTCTACACCGTAAGGGATAAAGACGTGATTTATGTATGTATGTATTTTGTATCCATACAAAACTAAATTACATTCATAATGTTTTAAGTTATGGTGAACGTGCACCGTGCGGTAATTTATGGAGCATTCGAACCCATGTTGTTTATACCTGTGTTTTAAACAGAATTTGTATACGGTTGTGTCAGCACGGTATGCTGTTGATACAAAATTATCAATTAAAATTATGTTTAACATAATTGACACAAATTTTCTTTTTGATTTCATTTTTTATTTAAATATTTGATTTTTAATAAGCGTGTCTAGCTTATAAAAAATCGGTAAAACTCTGATTTAAACCATTTGGACTAGTCAATGTTTATAGTTGCTAAAATCCACGACATTTATCAACATCAATGCTTATGAAATCATTTATCCTGGTAGTCGTCGCCCTAAACAATAAACGCAAGACGATGTCAGGTTTGCTGGTAAGTACATGTGCAGGGACCGGCAGTTCTCAAAAATCCCTCTAAAATGGGTGACAGACGGGCGAGTAAATTCGCGTACTTACGGCTCGACAACTTTACTCGCCTGTACTTTACTCTAAAAGTACGCAGACGTCGTAAAGACGTCGAGCCGTAAGTATGTGAACTTACTCGCCCGTCTGTCACCCGCTTTAGTCTCTCAAAATTGTCGTCATACAGCGCCCACTATGACAGTCTACGCATAATCAAAACTTCACAATATGAGCCGTTCCATGCAAGAAAATAAACACTATGTATCAGCCTGTAGCCAAACTGGTTGTAAAGTCAGTTTCAGAATCAACCTTCAGTTACGCTCTCGACCGCCGCGGCAACACATAAACTTTTCGTGGCGAATCGTTTTGTATTCAGTAGTAATCCCTTTATGTCCGCAAGGGCGACACCATCTTAACGATGATAAAGTACTCCTCAGCTCCGTACCTACAAATGTGCCGCGAAGCTATAAAATATTAAGCCGTCACCGCGCGGAATATTTTCAGTTTTAAGTGTAAAATATCAAGTGTCTCCCCAACCGCGAGCTCGCAAAGTAAAATGTTTATGAATGTAAGAAAGTTTGAGTTCGGTGGCGAACTTTTAACGTCTCTTGGTGGAGCCGGGATTACACGGGAACTGCGTTAGGTCAACCGCTGAGACCGGATAATGGAATAAAATTGTGGACTTTTCACACCGCGGTGATTCAAACGTGTGCCAATGAAGGCAATTGTGGTGGTAAGTGGGATATGGGAGAGAACACGTGCGGCAAATACTAATACTGTGCCATAAAAATTTTCGCATTAACTATTATTGGTACAGTTATTGGATTTTATAGGTAGCTTTTGTTAGTACTCATTAAACGACAATTCGTAGAACAATCCTTTTGCTGCTGTGAATTTGTGACAAACTTTATCTGTCCCTTTTCTTTCTAAGGGCTAAATAAATATAAATAATAATCAATAGATTAGTTAAAATTCAGATTATACAGTCTTGATTCTGAGCTTTTATGTTAGGGGATTATACTTTTGATTTTATTTCAAAGCGTTTTTAACGCATTTCACACTTTCTAAACGGCTTGAAATTGATTATCCGTTGACAATTAAGTGTAATTATAGTTGATTTAAGCGATCTGTGGAGTTGTGGACAAGGATCTAGGAGTGTGCGCACGCAGCTCTTAGTTTACAGCTGCATTTAATTGTCGACGGTCACGCAACTCCGCATCTGCTTTAATCTTCGGAACGCCTACTAATTTTCCATGCCAGCGCGTTGACAGCTGCCCTCCTCGAGAACCATTACTAGTATTGTAACTAAGTAAAAAGAAGCTAATTTGCTTGGTAGTTACGACAAAAACAGGCGCGGCGCTCTATTCGTTTCGCGGCTAAGGTAAGATAAAACGAAAACAAATGAGCGCTACACAGGTTTGCGTAAGCCTTTAGCCACGGCATAATTAAGGCTAGTTTATTTATTGATAATAATAGACAAAAAGCCAAACCAATCACCCTCGGTCCTGACAGCCCATTAAAAATCGTTATAATTGGAAACGAAAGCACTTTATCGAAATATATTGCGCTATTTATTTTAACTACTGATGTATATAGCCCCGAGACAAATGGAGGATTAGCTGGCTACATCAGCTGCCTACACGAGCCACGACTGACTACTATACAGCCCAATAACGAACGTTGAATTATAGAAGTGTGTTCAACAGAAAACCTATAAATTTTAAAGCAGGCCTTCGTTTGTGGAGGTATTAATCACAATATGCTTGGGAAACAAGTAACAATATATTTTGGTATTTTCTTTATCATTCCTCAGACGTATTGAGACGTTCAAATTCTACCTATGCTCATCATTAACACAGTTAAGTATTGGCTAGAAAGATGCTGATGATGATGACATACTTAGATTCCCCCATCCAGTTTTTTTATTAAAATAAACTAAATGCTTCGAACGGATCTCCATTACCACCATTTGCAACCATAGGATGAATCGATGCACGGGTGTTCGTTGCTCTTTCATGCAAGAATCATTAAACGGATTTTAATGACATTTGTCATATAGATAGTTTTAAACGCATATGCTACTTTTAATACTGGAAAGTTAAATAGCTCTCGCTGGATATACTGATAAACGAATTCTTCCTAGATGAGGTTTCCGATGAGAGTGATTTACAAAAAGCTCGGATCACTCAGATTTAGTAGAACTGATCTCGGCAACTGTCGGAGATTGTTGCAACAAGCTGGTACCCGCTGTTTGAAAAGAAAATCTGATTAACCCATATACTAATTCTGAACTCAGTCATTAGCATTTATTACGAGGATATTGCTAGTTCTAGTCCATTGAAATGATAAAGCAAAAACAATAACTCTCTAAATAAAGCTCTATTCAAATATAACGACGTAACACATTCGACAATGACGAACAATCTTCACAATTAAGAGAATGAAGGCGTACATTTGATATGTTAATTATTTGAGGCCCAACATCGCTCAACCACTAGATTACTTTCGGGCAGTTGGGTAGGATTGATCTAATGTAAGGTGATATACATAGGACGAACCGGCTCCGGGGCCGGCGGACAGCGGGCCGGCCAGATCAATTTTCTGTTTACAACCGCCGGCTATCAAAGAAAACCGCCTCAGATCCACTAATTGGTAGTAATAGTACCACGTAAACACAGCCTCACAGACCTCCCTGACTCTGCCTTAACTAAAATCTCCTTCGAATCGATCGAACACTAAATCAACCAGAAGTATAGGCTTAGCGTCGTCTTCTTTAAAATACGACTACTCGTAAATCAAGTAAAAAAAGTTGAGCGCTTTCGAATAGGTACTTTGGGCTCGTGAGAATTTGGCAAACTTTCGGTTAATCTCCAGGCCAGGATTGAAGAAAATTTTGTGTTGAAATTTAAGTTTCGCTGCCTACGGGATTTATACTTTAACCAAACACATTTCGCGAATGGGTTTAGAAATGGTTTATGTTATGCAAAACACGACACAGTAGCCACATCAAAAATTTGAAAAAAACTTACTGCGTGCCCTTAACTACATATTTCGAACATGAATTACTGAGACTAGTGGCAAAAAGAAGTACTCCCAAGTATCACGTCCCAAACTTTTATCACATAATAATTATTCAGGTAAATAATAATTTGGTGAAATAACTTTTCGCACTTTTACTGTCGGCAAATATTTTTTGGGCAAACTAGGTATTTGGTAGAGATCGCTCTGTAGCGATAAGGCCGCCTATTGTTACCTTGTAATATTCTGTATACCTTTTTTCTGTTTTTGTTGTTGTATGTGGTGTTCAATAAAGAGTTGTATTGCATTGTATTATTCTTTAATTTAACATCGTTATAATTAGTTGGTCATATTAAGAGATCTCACCTGAACTACTTCGTAGTAACAATTCATTGACCAAAATAAACCAATCATTAAGCTAATACATAACTATCAACAGTTTGCTTTTTTGACAGTTACGTAGATATACGCACTTCGGAACAATTGATAAGTTACCAAATTGAGAACTTAACATTTTTCGTGTTTCTGCAATTAATTAGATAAAAGTCTGAAATTACTAGTACCTACATCTAGTTTAAAATTCGTTTTAGTTCAATGTTCCTTAAAATTAACTCATCCATTGTACCTATAAGTTAATTTTATGTTATGGGTTTGAATTAGACCTTCATTGTTTAAGTAGTATGACCCTCTTAAATCTATCCGCTGCTCAAATTTGAACAACCTGAAGACCATTTAAAGGTTACAGGGCGAGACTTGGTCACGTACAGTTAATTAAATCAACTCGACAGCCGAGATCAATTTGCTTCTGACCCCAACTTTAATTACTGTTCGTTCTAAAAAAATATTATCTACAAAAATATCGCCCAAATAATTCTAAGGTCCTTGTTATTTCGGGTTACTAAGGGAAAATGTTTAATGAGGAAAATAAATTACCTCTTGTTACTCGTGGATTGGATCAAAACACTTCGTACTCTGCTATTAAAAATTATACATTTATTAAGAGTTTGTAAAATCTGGCACTTGAAGTACTTTATCAGAGGAAACAGCTAACATTATTTTAATAACAGTTAGCTTTAATCGCCGTATCCTTCATAAAAAAGGTATTTTATTTAAGGTCAAAGAAAGTGAAGAGCCACCGAGCCACGTCAATTACTGGCTAGTTTTAAATTAGGCATGCATCAACGGTAAACTTAATAGAACTCCCTAAGATTTTTTGCCCGAACCCTCGTGAAATTGGGCCGACCGGCGTAGTGGGTAATTTAGAAAACAAGACGCAGCCCTCCAAAAATGTAGGGATAAATTGGACGGCCATGGATCAATGGACTACGCTTATTTAAATGTTGCTACTTATTATAATATGGTATCATCACGATAGAGTAGCCACTCAAAACAAATGCGGAACGTTTTGTGTAATCTGATGTAAATGAAAATAATGTTTTGATGTACGTTTTCTACGAAACCAGGCGCAAATTTGCTCAAGGAAACCCAATTAGGAAGCCAGACCTAGGACAACAAACCTGCACATTGTTTGGCATGTTGATTGTTAGTTCTCTATTCTATTCGGGAACAATTATCCCGTAATCAGTTCCTCAAACAGCGAAGGCAATACGCTTTGCATGCATAAGCTATGTATAAACTTATTCCAATATACTGTGAAAAAGTTCGGAACTAGCTGCCGGGGCCTGGTAGAGCTAGCTACCTCAAGAAATATCTTACCGTATAGTTAAAGGCCCCGTGGAAGTTATACGAAGGTTTCGTTTAGTGGAAATTCCTTGCGTGTTTCAGCGGACACAAACCACACGCCCACTGACTCTCATCTTACACGAAAAAGATACTCAATAAATATTTGAAGCGACACACGATTCGCGAGGCGGCTAACGAATACAAATCATAACGCCCGCCGCCTTTTTGTTGGTACATCACAATTCATATCCCTTTATTTGAATAATAATACGTGCTGCCATAAACGTATCGCGTTTCATGGCAGTCAATTCTAATTTATGTAGACACCTAGCACCAGTGGGCAGGGAATAGTTAAAAGTTGTAAGCAAACTAACTTTACTCGGAAGTCCAACACAAACATTGAAGACAAGTAATCTTTCCAAGTAGCCGGAAAGTGATAAGACAAACAAAAAAGTTTAAGTGCCTTTTTATCGATCTTGGGCAATCATTTGTGACCGTTTTAACTAAATTATTTCAACAACTACCATTGACATTTTAACTGTTATTACAGCTATGTGTAACGTCATATGCGGTAAATAAAATTACTAGAGCTACAAGAAAATCCGCCTATGTTTTCACATTTTCACTACTCGAATTATAACTGTTAACTATTGCAAAAATTACGCGTCCATTTAAAGAAGCTTAACGTTACATTTAATTCCATTAATTAATTCATTAACACATACCTTTTATCCATGTACAGATGAGGTTTTTCAATTAGCGTCCATTCGAGGAAAAAGAGCGACAGTTGTTAACTGAAAACTTAATAAGGGACAGCGTCCTGTCAAGCACTGTCACGTCCAAATCCAGTTCAGGCACAGAACACAAGAAACAACGCTTTGTTAATTTTTCGTTTGAGATTCACGAGATCGAGTGTGAGTGGAGAGGAAGGAAGATTGGGACGCGTGTGCTCCCGTTGCGCGCTCGGCGTAGACTGGTCCACAACTAATACTAACTGGTCCGCCTCGTGGGTACCAACCCACCCCGACTCGCGCACCCTATGGGCAACGCGTGCTCCATACCATTTTCCATAAATTTTCGCATAAGCTTCGAAGCCACGCTGTCAAAAGCTGTTTCTACGGGAGCTCCCTGGCAACGCTTAGTACCGCGTAATTGAATTACCTGTAATGCCGGCTTTTTTCACTCATGATTTAGAGGATAGATTGGGATGATTTATGATTATTCTATTTGGAGATAGGTATTTTCTTTGTAAATATGATTTCATCATCTTCGTGGTAGTTCAAATTAAGAAGTCATGTCAAATAGAGTTCGAACTGAAAATTTGAACATTCGTAGCAGCCTTGACTTTATTCCCCGTGAGCTTTAATAAATACATTATGAGTATTAAGTATTATATTTTTCAGTAATTAATTTAGTTTTGAAAATACATATTATATGAAAAATACTTGGAGGTGTAAAAACTGTAAGATTGTAATTCCAAGTTATTTCACAAAAAAAAACTGTTGTAAAAGCTTTCTTATTTTCAAAAAACGAACTCTACTATTAATTAATTTCGGATGTCTATAGCTGACAAAAAAAATCGTCAACTATATTGGCCAATATCACTGGCTACTGTTATAGCCAAGGTGCTGGACAGCTTGCTTGATAAACTACTTGCTATGCACCTGGACCTGCACGACTCTCAGTTCGGTTTTAGAGCTGGATTATCCACAGAAAGTGCAATATTGTGTCTCAAGCAAACTGTTCAGTACTACACAGATAGGAAAACGCCTGTGTTTGCCTGTTTTTTGGACTTGTCGAAGGCGTTTGATTTAGTTGCGTATGATGTACTATGGGAAAAGTTACAACAGGAAACTACGCTTCCCCTTGAGGTAGTCGCACTGTTTCGCTATTGGTACAGTAAGCAAAGAAATAGTGTAAGATGGGGAGGATCGTACTCGGACGAGTATGGGTTGGGTTGCGGGGTGCGACAGGGTGGTTTGAGTTCGCCCCGGCTTTTCAACCTGTATATGAACAGACTAATTGGTGAGTTGGGTGGCACCAATATCGGATGTCATGTTGGTGATGTATGCATAAACAACATCAGTTATGCTGATGATATGGTGCTTCTGAGTCCTTCAGTTGGCGCTCTAAGAAAGCTTGTGACAATGTGTGAGTCTTATGCGGTGTCTCATGGACTAAGATATAATGTTAAAAAGAGCGAGATGATGATATTTAAGGCAGGGTCGAAGACCTATTCAGATGCTCCTGGAATATCGCTTGGTGGCACACCTCTAGCAAGCGTAAACAAATTTAAATATCTTGGTCATTGGGTCACTGACGATCTAAAAGACAATTGTGATGTGGAGAGAGAGCGTAGATCGCTGGCTGTCCGTGCAAACATGTTGGCTCGTAGGTTTGCACGTTGTACGCAATCAGTAAAAGTAACGCTTTTTAAAGCGTATTGCCAATCCTTTTACACGTGCGCCTTATGGGTCAATTTCACGCAGCGGGCATACAGCGACCTACGTGTGCAATATAACAACGCGTTCAGGATGCTGTTGGGCCTGTCATGGCGCTGCAGTGCATCGGGGATGTTCGCGGAGGCGAGGACGGATGGTTTTGCTTCCATTATACGCAAGCGCTGCGCCTCCCTGATGGCGCGGCTCCGTGCCAGCTCCAACAGTATTCTGAGCGTGTTTGTGGACCGCTGGGACACTGCGTTGATGCGTAGGTGGACGCAGTTACATGTACGCGAACCGCTGTTCCAATATTAAATATTAAAATCTGTCCTACTAACACTAGTTCTTAAGTTTATGTAATAACTAACAATCTATGGATATTAATCTGAAAATAAATATTTATTATTATTATTATTATTATTATATTTCGACTCTACTATCTGCACGCTAAATTGCTATAGTTCCTAGGTACTTTCATAGCAAATGAGTTAATCCGACAAAAACAAAATTTTCAAACTTAACCCAAGAGACAAAGAACGGATGGATGTTTCGTGTAACTTATCTTTACACAGTCTTACAGTACTTTTTACAGACTTTTCTACCGTTTCTCAAGAAGAGGGTTGGGGTTCAAATAGACTCACTTATTCAATCTTTGTCATAATTATTCGTTCATCCATCATAAAGTGTTTTATTTCTGTGACAATACTATTTTCTTTAGAATTGTTGTTAAAATATCCTAACTTACTTTACTCGTACACCTACCGCATGACATTTACAAATATCTTGAAAAATACACGAGTTTATGAAAAACTAAATTAGGAGAAATTAAGAAACTATTTATTGTGAAGAATAATGAGTATATGAAGAAAGACGATCCGAGAGAGGGGGGGGTGAAATGGGGGTGAGTGCCTTAATGCCCAACATTTCTAATACTAGAGTGTACATTTTTGACTAAAAAACTGCTTCACGTAACCTTCTTAATTACTATGGGTCAAACATGTAATAGGGGTCAGACATGTACCTACCTAATCAAAAATAATTGCACGCGATTTTTTTTTTTTGCATAATCAAAACGAGTTTCGGGGGTTACGTTCAATTCCGAATCAGTTTAGGTTCGCTCGCTGTCAGATCCATACTAAAATGACAGCTAAAAGCTGAACTGAATTGGAATTGAATGGCATTAAGGCGTCATGGTAAGGCTCCTGTTGAAATATAACATGGCGTCACGTCTTGGCACAATTTCACTTAGAAGTGACGTCACGAGCCCCCACTCTCGAATTTTAGACGCAATTAATGTTTGTCATGTTTAGTTTCAATGGATAAACTTTATAGAATTACATTTTTTTTGAACCATCATCCCTACTAACAGCGCTTTCAAGCTGCTCGTATGGTCAGCAAGATAGTCAAAAGGAACACTTAAGTAAATAAACATTGGACATTGGGACATTGGCGGTAATACGCAAATACGTTCGAGACGTTTTTTGTAAGTATCAAAAGCTTACTCTTAGGGTTAAATTTACATCAGTTGTTCAAAGAAAAAGTTTTAAAACTGGACATAATAATTTTGCCTTGTTAACATAAACTTTTTGGTTAATGTCGCCTGCTTGGCTCATTTTTTAATTTAATTAAACTGTCGTAAAGATAAAGACATCCAATAAGATGTTGTGGATAAGACTAATCAGACTTGAAATTTGGTCAGAAAGGAAATCGTCAATTAATAATAACAATGTTTTAATTATAAATTACAAGTGCACAATATTATATTCAAATTTGCAAAATGTGAAATCATTATTCACCGGGGAAATATTTGTTCTGTGGAAATATTAGTTACTACTTTTTACTACTCCTACATGTAAGTAGTAACAATAAATAGTAAGATACCCCGCACAACTGTAGCTATAAATCCAATCGATTGATTTAATGTACAGTCAGCAGCAAAGAAGATAACGTGAACACATGAACTCGCCCGCACTTTACTAAGCAATGCAATAAAAAAACTTGGACACAACATTACTCTAAATACTTATCATTAAATCATATCACTACATCATCACTATCACTATATAATATAAAACAAAGTCGCTTTCCACTGTCTGTCTGTCCCTATGTATGCTTGTATCTTTAAAGCTACGCAACGGATTTTGATGCGGTGTTTTTTAATAGATGGAGTAATTCAAAAGAAAGGTTTATATGTACAATTCTACGCAAACGAAGTCGCGGGTAGAAGCTAGTAAATAATAAACCTCAACATCCAGTCTAACAAAAACTATCCAAAAGTTTGTAAAAATATATTCCGTAACACTGAGTTAGTCCACTGCAAATAAATGACATGAATGAAACATAATAATTTAAACGCCATCACTATTTATTTGACACTAGCAGGTGTGTAAATTTAATACCACAAAACCGGAACAAAACTAACTAAATCGGTTCGATCATAAACAAGACCATTTGCTTTTTTTACGACTACAACCGAACTAACGCCTAGATGCGTGGGAATTACGATTTTATACGATTCACTTGAATACTGATAAAAATCAACTTTGCATTATTTATTTAGTCATGAAACGGCACTAAATATGTAAAAGCTCCTTTTTAAATTCTGAATGTGTACTTCGTTGCCTGATCTTCACTAAGTAAGGTGAGTGTGTGGAGGTATAGAAATAAGATCAAAAATTACATTTAATGACAGTAATTTGATGCATACATAATATAAAAAAAAAAACACAAATAAAAACAAATAAGTGCCGAAACTGCCAAGAGGGCCACATTAATTCCGCGCTCATTTTCAATGTGATTATTTTTCTTATAAACTAAAACATAACTAAGTTTGCTCGCCACCGCCAGAGGCAGGAAAAAATAAGAGTAAAGTAGAAAAAAACAAGACAAACAAACACAAGACTTGAACAGAAATTTTACAAATTGTAATTGTGTTATACGTCCCTGAACTTCATGGGCGTAGCCAGGTTTTAGTATCGGGGGATGTTCAAGATAATAAAATGACTAAAAGCCCTTATAAGAAATTTATTTTAATTCTATGAATGTTAATATCTGAACTATTTGGGGGGGGTTGAACCCCCTAACCCTCCCCCCCTGGCTACGCCCGTACTGAACTTAAACTCCCTGCTACTATAGAACGTGTGTCTTCGTAGTATGATTTAGTTCATGGACGGACATATTCGTCGATTTTGGCAGTAAATAAGTTGCCGTTGAAATGTTTTGCGGCCTTATCCATCTCCTGTCATAGGTGGTTTGTGCTGCCAACAGCTATTTAGTATAAACACTAAACAGCTATAGCGTTTCCTATTGTGTAACTAATCATTTTATGAGCAACCATTTTATGAAAATTTAAGTTATGAGCAGCCTCTCCATTAGAATGTGCATAGTAGATTCTGTTTCTGTGTCACATGATATCAAGAACTACACTTTGAACGTTTTTAAAATGCAATGGGTGTAATAACTATACATTCATCTATCAATGACTAAAAATATTGCTTAAATAGCTTCTCGATGTCTGAATTGGACAGTTACCTACTCAAATTTCACGGCAATTATTTTAGTTGAATCTTTGTATAATGCTATATTGGAATGGAAACTTGAACATAACAACACGTAAGTACTAAGTACCTACGTAGAAAGAATCTCAAAAATGTTTAAGATGAAAGTTATTAGCGTAAAAGTACCTACAAGACTGGATAACATAGACTCAAGTGGATTACGCTACTTATCAAATACGAAGAGCTACTCAAGTGCTCTCGTCACAACTTCAACCAATGGACTGATACCCTTTTCATATTTACATTTTCCTTGAACCATCATCCGCCGCCATCTGTCGGCATTTTCCGAAAACAATTAGCCACGTATGTGTTCTGCGACTTCCAGGTTCCGCCGCTAGATGGTATTACACAACGGGTGTTAATTGGAACATAAGGCGCCCACTGTACGTACACAATGTCCTAGAAAATGAATTACTTTTATTTAAACTTGGTATTATGGACTTCATACAATACATTGGCAATATTAGCATTCAGTAGCTGGAATTTGTATTCACTAACCATAGTGAAATAGGATTGCGTGAGGCTTCTTTAAAGGTATTATTAAGCTAGTCAATGGCATTCAGTGTGTGATTTTGGATTTGTTTGTTTAAGTGTCATATTTAGTTTAAAAAATCGGTAAGGAAATAATTCAGCGAACTGAACGCTTTTTTGCAGAATCGTCCAAACACTTTATTTAATTCACAGCACAAAATTGCAGGGCGATCTGTTGATTAATACACGAACGGATAGCAAAAAAAATCTGTAGGTACAAATCTGTTAAAAAATTACAATAATTTTCCTACACGATCTTATTCACGTGTCTTGACTGTTGCCTGTCTCTGGCCAACAACTTTGCCTGCACAAAATGAAATATAGCCTGCATTCTAATTTGTAATGGTGAAACATTTTTTTTAATCGGTCAGGGGCCTAATTTTCGAAAGCACGGCTCTCCAAAGTATAAAAAGTCTGTTTATATCTTCAAAACTACAGCTCGACAAATTTTTAACTAGTTCACAAGATGAATGGGAGCTGTTATTTTCGTCTAAGCTACTTGTGTTTAAAATTCAGCACGATGTTTCACCACTTTCGAACGGTATTTTTACATATATTATGTGCTTTCAATCAATCGGGCCCCAGTATTTTTCAGGGAAGTTAAAACTATTTATGGATTGAAGGATTCGTTAAATATATTATTTAAAGTATTTACTTCCACGCCTAATTGGCTACAACACTACTGCGAAGTTTCCTTCTTTGCGGCTTGGACAAAAAGAATTCCCACACTCTCACTGTCCTCTACTGTCATCTCTACAACTTAGTGCATTTTCTATAGCACTGTGTTCTTACTCTTACCAATAGATACGTAAAAAGTCTTTTAAGCTGTTTTAGTATTAGGTTTTTACGGCCTTTCGTCACCACGTAAAGATTGTGCAAACAATGCTTCAAATGGTAACGACGAAAATGAGCAATTAGACGGGACACTATAATGTGTGAAGACGTTAGTTGTTCCCACGGGTGCAATATCATTTAAGCAAATGGAATGAGTCAGAATAGTTTGTGCAAAGTTTTCGCACTCTTAGAGGCAAATGAACCCAGCGTTAATAAAGTCAGGGTAATAGAGAAGGTAAGTAAATATTGTTAAACGGCGGGCTAAGTATATCTAGACAGTTGTGATAATAACAACAGCTTAAATCTACTCATTGAGGAAATCAAAATTGAGATTAGTTAAAATCCTAATTTATTCAGAGATTTAAATCTACATTTCAAATTTACTGCGGCTTCATTTATTACTCGAACTTTCGTGGAAGTTAGTAATTATTTTACTAAGACTAGAGGGAACTATTTTATAATTGCCTTTTAAGAAAGGATAAGATTTTTCGTGATCCCATTGTCATCAAGTCAGGTCAGGGTCAAGGTAAATCAATTTTATGGGCACACTTTTGTACCTATTGCACATTTTAAACCTATTATTATTCGTGCATTTGCTTTCAAAAAGCACTATTGTATGGCAATAATAATAGAGACGGTCATCGAAGCTACTAGGTTGAACAAATTTGAAATAATAAATAAGTATGGCTGCCAGGCATTTGTGCATTGAATTAGTCAATGTAAAGGCTCTACCTCTAAAGTGACCAACTTTTACTACAAGTAAAAATCAAAACAAATAATAGTAGCAAACCAAAATAAATATTTTCTTTGACCCGGCCAAAAGTTATCAGCAATAATTTAAAAGATTTCATAATCGGCCACTACTGCGGCAGCGATAGCGTATTTCGATTGCAAATCTACGATAAACGACAAACAAATTCTATTACAATCATTGCGAACTAGTGTATTCTTAATCAAATAGTTTAAACGAACCATTTCAGTCCATAGCTGTGTTGTATTTGAGCTGTAAATCAGTCAATGATCGGACAGGATCTAATATTACTATCGGTAATTATCTGGTAATATCTGTTTAAGTGGCGCTTAATCATCCGATATCCACATCGGGGCGATAGCGATTGCTGCCTCATTCATCAAAGTTCGCTTCTGCAACTCAGTCAAACATTTCAGTGCTGTGGCTTGTGATTTTTTTTTACACGTGCGTGTTATAATGCGTAGAGGCTTCTGACAATGGTACGTAAAAGCAAACTTTTTACCCTAAACCATAATAAAACATTAAGTAGCAGTATCCTGCTGTTTTTGTGGTTTTAGTGTAAGGAATTCCCCGCGAAATTGTTGTGATAAGAACACCTAAGCAAACAACAAGTTGTGTCCCTTTCGTTGCAGTTTGTTTTGTACAAATGATACGTTTGCCTTGTTGATTCGAGATTTAAGAGAAATTATCTGAAATATTTATAAGTTATTTTAGGGTAGATGGTTTGATTATTTACGTCGACTGTAGATCTAAAGCTGCGTAGGAAGAACACAATGGATGCTGAAAAATTGATTTTGAGTTTATTTAAGATGCGATAAAAAAATCAACAAAATGTTTTGTTTTTGAATATTTACAAAGATTTATGACTTTGTAGCTCCTTAAACAGATACCTACCAAGTAAGATAATCATGCAAGCTATAATAATAAAGCTGTCAATTTGATATTTCTCCTACCGAATATCCAAGTATGTATGCCATGTATTTCTATGCCCGTTACGAGAGGAACAAATATTTAAGTAAATGTTTATTTATCCATCCATATCGATGTTGCCAAATCTTTACCTTATCGGTACATTAAATAATTTGTAAATACCTAAAATATAACAATTAGAATTATGGATTTTAACAAAAATATATATTTCAATGCATTCAAATTGCCAGTAGTAATCTGAAATTTCACATACAGGTACAATTACAAATTAATTAAGTTTTAACAAACAATGCTTTGAAACACTGTTATCCTAAATTAAGCCGTTTTGAAGATTAAATAAAAAGTGCGCTTATTCGAACCCTCAATTGTATAGCCTAAATTTTATCAAAACGATGGGTTTCTTGCTATTCGTAGGTACTCAAGAGCTTTTCACGATCTAATAACTTGAACATTGGACCTGAAACTAGCATAAGTCTAGTGACAATCCACTAATCTGATACTGAACTAGATTATCACTTTGTGTTATTGTCGAACTCATTAATTTTCTTTCCTAACCGGAAACTTTAACGCTGCTTAAATGATTACTGAGTTACGTTTAAATTCACTTCAATCACCTTCTTTCTATTAACCTATCGTCTCACTATCGAGATATCCAATTACATGTTCCTGTAACAATCAGTAACTTTATAAAATTGCTATCGTAATGATGATCTTACTCATACTCTTTCGAATCTTGCGTAACAAATATATCAGGGCTTTAGGTATGTGCATAATCATTGAACAAAGTCTTAAGATAACCATTCATATTATTTGACAGCTGTGAATCAATTAATGTCATTGTAATTAAACTATTGATGACGGTTGTGACAGCATCGCACAGAGCCCTTAGCTGATAGGCAGGAAACGTCAACTATTGTAATGTTTACAATCTGGTTCAATGTCTGATACAACATGAATTCTTAACTTAAACACGTCTATTTAAAGATGTAGATGTAATATGATGATAATATAGTCTGCTTTTTATCCCGGAAAAGTGAAAACTTTCTGCGCCATTCAGATAAAGTTTGCAGACAACAGCTAGTATCGGATATTTAGTCGGTTAATTTTTCCACAAAGTTAGAAAACAAAACTTTAGTGTACCTTTCCTCTGATGCCTAGGTTTACAAAATACAGACACAGTGAAATTAACCCTCTAGAATTGATGTTAGGTGTAGGTTAAACCGAACTTTAGTATGTAGATAGCTTGATCTCTAAAATAGATACCTTTAACCAGATTTTCTCACGGAAATCTCTACGGCTCAGTCTAGAGACATTGATTTTTGTAATATTTTTTTGAAAACATCGATTAGAATCCAGTGAGAGGAGAAAAGACGTGTAGTTTATCTCGCTCACACTCGTGCTAGCCGTGAAGTAGTAGTACTGTTATAAATTAATGTGTTCCCAGAATGACCGTTCCATGTCGCGGACGACTGGCTCTGTCGTGTTGCAAGTGGGAGCCCTAGAGCTGTTGGCGAGGTATTCTATGAACAATGGACGGGCGACGAGTGTGCTGTCATCGCTTCACGAGTTCAGAGTGCAAGAGGCCGAACAGGTCGGCGGCAAGCAATGGAACTGGAAATACTTGAGGGTAAGTCTGGGAACCAAAACCATAGGCCTTGGGCGTTCTCGGCCACCACTCGCGGCGGGCTACCCAGCCCGTAGCTCGCGACGTTATGTTCGTAAATGTTCGAGAACGGTCGTTCTCGCCCGCCATGTTTTTGTTTTCTTCCATGTTGGTGTGAGAGTAAAGAAAAAACATAGAAACCAGTTGCTTCTCATCTCGCGCAGACGGTAAAAGCCCGTCTAGGAAATGAGCGAAAATCTTAGGAATCGTGTTATAGGCGATGCGACTAGCAACCCATCTATACGCCCACAATCATGTTAAATGTGCGCTTTAGGTCTTGTTACCTTAGTTCTGCCTACCCCGTAAGGGATAAAGACGTGATTTTTGTATGTATTTTTTTAAGTACACGTTGCAGCTCAGCATTTGTAACGGGCCGCTACCCGCCGGTAGGCGACTGTATCCGTACAACCATTTTGTTCGAAGTAGATTGTAACTGCTTGTGTAAAGTAAAGAAGTTTACTCATGGTGACTAAATCGCTGTATAGAATACTACAAATTATTATTTAAATCAATTCTTTATCGTATTGTAAATTGCATATTATCACATTATTAGAGGGGTGTGGTGACTGGTGAGACGCGGACTCCACCTAATGTGATTGGTCGCATTCTGCACGCCTCCGCTCGGTTCCGCCTTAATGAAAGTGCACCCTTAAAGGATTAAGCGGTTTCGTTCGCATCAGTCATCCAGCTTTAATGCTGTTACCATTTTAATTACCTACTGATCCTATGAAGCGATACAATTGAAATTGTGCACTGCTAGTAAGAATGTTCAATAACAGCGCTCATCCTTTGTCTGTGTTCGTCGTATTATGTTCTGATAAGATTCTTAAGTAGTTACATATTTACGTATTTCCCTCTTGCAAATTGTATAAAACGTTATAAGGCAAAGAACTCACATATTCGCTCGATCCAATCCCATTTAGTTTATTATTTTAGGTATGAATAGGGTTGATGCTATAATATTAAATAAGTTGTTGACGTTTTGGCATTTAAATTATAAGGATTCACAGAAAGATAAGATATAGCATTCATCATCCATTTGAAATATTGCATAGGCTTACGCCAGTAAACCTAGTCATTAGGTAAAACTGGTGACTGATCAGTTTTTCCTACCCGAGTTATTTCAATTTTTATCTGATTGAAAAAAGTATTACGACATAACAAGCAAGACGAAGACTCAGACTTCTAGACACATAGACGCAACATAAATTATCGGAAAATGCGATTGACAAAGATGTTTTAAATATGAAACTTTGTACCCACTTTGAGATAGTATCTTCTTACACAGAAAGCAAACAAAAACAATTTTTCCCTACTTTGCGTAACGCCAGCGCCGATTATCATTTTCTTTCTTGTTTCAGGATCAGTTTGACCAAAAAGACTTAGAAGGTCTTTATAGAAAATATGACGACAAATTGAGAGAGTCTCTAATTTATATTTACATAACGTTGTTGGTGTTTTTTTCAACAATACATATATGTTTAGTTATTATTAGTACGTATACAGAGGTGAGTGGACATTTGTATATATTTCTTTGTTTTTTAACTGCTTTAAAGCAAGCTGAAAGTCGGCACGAAGTTTGCCGAAGTACCTACTGAACCTAATCTTAAGTATCTACTTACCGACTTACAAATTCAGAGAACCATGACTATCAGTGATTATACCAAGGCTTTCTTCGGCTTGGCCAGTCCAAAACATTATGTGCCCATCAATAAAAAAGCTTTGGATCATCGCCACTAGTCGTGGTTATCTGAATTTGTGAGTCGGTAAGAAGATATTTTTACAACTAAGCAAGTTGACTAGTAAATTACTTCGTAAGGTGATGAAAATAATTGCTTTTGTAGTAAAAATAGCGATGATTTCAATAATAAACTATTTGTTTGCCACACAATCTAATCAAAGGATCTTTTTAAATTATAGACGATAATAGAAAGTAAAAAATTGAACACGTTGCAAAATCTAAATTAATTGATCGTCGTTTGTTTGTTTTTAGCAAATATTATGGAAGTCGACGTATTTGTCATTGGCGATGTACATATTAAGGATAGCGGTACCCATGCTGTTTCTCTGCAAATGTTTTTACAATCCACTCAAGCAGAAATGGTTCTGGATACCCATTTTTGTAACTTTCGTTATCACGCTTGACCTAGTGTTTACCGGTAAGGGAATGAAATAAAGCAGTCGTGAAAAAACATTTAGGACCTGTTCCATCTCTCTTTGTTAAGTTCCTAATAACTTAAATCTCAGATATCTGTAGCACCGTTTCTATTTACTACTACGGAGCAGACTGAGACGGTGTCATAAATAAGTGACACTTAAGGTATCAGAAACTTAACAGGCAATGTTGAAACAGCCTCTTAGTATTGTAAAAGCAAATGAAAGCAAAGAAGGTCTTAAGTTTCGTTATACTTTAATTTCAAAGAACCACGTTGTTCGTTATTTGGCCGACGTACTGCCGATGAACAAAACTCATCTAAAAATGTATTTATCTTACCAGGAGGCAGTTGTGAGAAAAACTAAAGATGGCGCTTACTTGTAGCGCTTCCAATAACATAAAACCATTAATCATAGAGACGCACCCTCCTCCTAGGTCTCATATATTTCTGCGCGAAACACAAAAACTCTTTTGTTTTTCTATCGTTACAAGGTAAACTTTTGTATTTTGCCTTATTATGTCTACTTATGTACATAAAAGAAAGAAATTGTAAAGGCATAATAATAGATAATAAACAATTCTCTATTTGTGCTAATTCAGCACCGGTTAATGTAGTTTTTGTGCGGCGTAATTAATAAAACACCTTTCCAATTACTTTATACTCAGGTTTATTTAAACTGCATCAAATTTGATACCTTTAAGTACCATGAAGTTTGTTACTATCTTTGTTTCCAACAGAATTATCGACGTTCTCAGAATTATTATAAGAATATAAGAATCCTTCGTATCATTGCTGAACAATGGACGACTATAATATTTATTTTGTTTTCAGACATTGCCGTCCCAATTTTTAGCGACTACGAAGGTATGTCACTGCGGCCTGCTTATGCGACCATGGCCCTGCTCTCGATATATATATTCTTACCAATGAGAAACAACTTCCTCGCTATTCTGCTGGGCATTCTAGTCAGTGTTATATACATACTCATCTTCGCTTTAGTCACTTATATCGGTGATCCGCGAGTAATAGTAGTGGTAAGTGTAATTATAATCTCAGTATCTTTTGTTGGCTATAACCAGCTTAATAACATTTACCTATAATATCACTAACATTGTCTAATCTACCTTCTGACAGTCTCCTAATTTTTTTATGAAAAAAGAAACTAGGTTGACTGAGTATTTCTCTTACCTTGATAGTGACATTTCATAATAACAAGCACACAACAATTCAAAATAACATATTCATAGGATTCTCGCGAATTAACCTAGAGTCAATTAAAGATTTAACAAATGAAGATTGTACCTTAAGTGTTTTCTTTAGTTATCTTCTCATGCTTTTCTAAGCTTATTTCAAGGAGGTAATATTTTTCTAGATCACCTCCTTCGCCGACTTTGCTATAGTAACATCATGCTTGGGACCTCTCGTAAGTTAATGATTTTTTAACATTTAATACCAAACAAAATGCATTAACGAAAATAACAACAAAAAAATCACAGATTGACGTAATTGCAGGGATTATTCAAGAGATTAACCACAAAAGGATAATGCAAATGTCGTTTTTTATAAAATACCTACAATCGATCAATCATCAAAATCTACTCGCACGTCTGAAATTCTACAAGCACATTAACGATAAAAAGGCATGTATAATGCTCATGCTGTCCAAAAATAAATAATTTGAATGATTACTTTAATCCCTCCAAATCAGACACCTCGCTGAAAATGTATTAATTAATTATACTATCTCTAAGAAAAAACTTTGTCTACATTTCACATGATACTTTGTTTAGGCTTTTATATTGCTACATTATTATCACCCAAAAATACTGTAACTGTTGCATTCATCTGTTCAAAAATCAGCCATTAAGCCTTTGTCTATTCGCAAAATTATGTCATTGTGTATCTATTTACACAGACCCAAAATATACAGGGAGATCAATCCAAATGGATCAATAAAAAGCCAAAAACCATAAGATACATAAGAGAAATAAAATGGCATTCCATTTTTATACAAAAATCAAACATTACCGGGAATCGAACCCGGTCAAAATAATAACATTTGCTTAGGTAAATGAAATAATTATTGAGTTTTTCTTATAATTTTTTAACAAAATTCTATTAAGAGTGTGCTCCTTGTGACTGAATAATAAGTAACAATAACAACGAAATACTTGATTGTCATTTTTAATAAATCCTAAATTGATGACATGGTTCCTAAGAACAGATTCCCCTGTCTCTTAGAGATTGATCACCCTGTATACTAAAAATATAGGCGTGTCTAGGATCAGATGAAATTATGTACCTGACGGTCATTACTGTACACGATACAATACAAATATTCCTTAATTCCTCTTTACAATATTAGTATAGATGAACGATGAATCAATCAAATGTATGAATAAAGTACATGCATCGTCATCTTCTATGGGTGTTATTCCATTCTTTTGCGGTTTAATTCTATTTATTTTTGCCTGCCAATAATATTACATGTTTGACAACGTCGAAGACAAGTTCCGAGATTTGTATCTTTCTTTTAATATTATCTAGTTGTCACAGCACACCACTCACAATGTGTAGAGGCGCAGCAGGCGATGTGTAGCCGCGACCACTGATTTCTACATATTTCAACGAAATAACTTTTGTAGCTAGCGGTAGAAAACCCTCAATAGAAATACATAGAAACTAGTGTCACGGCGCCTCGTAACATACCTACTGCTGTTGCTGCTTGATCAACAACGATATCGCCGCGTAAGAAGAGATCCTGTCGAATAGAAGGGAAATCCAGTTTATTTCAAAAAAATATTACTAGGCAGAACATTATTTCTGAACGATGTCTTCATATTTTATTTAGCCAGTTCCATTATTGTAACAATAATTTACCGAAAATCAAATTTTTCATCTGTTCGAGTCAAAATAATAACTTTTAACATGTCATATCTTAAAATATGGTTCCAGCAGATAGGCTTATTCGGTTACATAAGCAATGTCATAACACTGTTAATGTCGATATTGTAATAAGAATGTCGTCGTCTTAATTATCAGCATACGATAGTAATCTGGGAATACCCGGCGTTTCAGGTTGCTTCGGATACGCTTTACCTTATCGGCGTCAATTTGATGGGCGTATACTTCAGGCTCATGAACGAGATAGTGACGAGGCGTTCGTTTCTTGACCGACGGGCTTGCGTCGAAAGCACTCTGCGGCTGAAGTTTGTTAAGGATCAAGAGGTATTTTTCATAATCCGATAAAAAAATTGAAGTATGTAAACTGGAGTAACTTGAACTACGGGACGAATTTAAGAAGTTGGTTCATGATTAACTCACTCTTATTTAATCACGTTTCCTGCTCTTAAACGATATTAATCGGTGTTACATAATATAGATAGGTACCTAATTAGACAGATATCTATAAATAAAACTTATCATAAGTAATACATAAGCTTCATTTTGAGACTGGACTATTCCAGTCTGCTTTGCTTGAAAAATTTAAATTCATTTGTTTGTCTCATCGTTATTTTTATCTTTAGACTTTTTATTCATCTCCTTAACTGTACTTTATTTGTGTAATTAGATTCAGTCTACTCTGTTGTTACACTGTATTATTCCATGTTGTTTCGGCACAGAAATTCGGACGAACTCAGGGCCCTAAGACACACACCTAGTTTAGATGTCGAAAGCTTCGACCACAATGTCATCTATCCTATTGTACAACTGAATGTTTTTCTCTTTGTAACGCACTAATGTACGTACAAATAAATAAATTATTATTTTTATTAAATAAGGACATTATCGATTTTATGGCATCATTAAAACTGTCAAAGTAGCCTCAAAATGACCAAAGTTACCCCGGTTTACTGCACCTTTACTTCCATTTTGGTCTCATTTCCATATTTTTCTACAGCTTCTGAGTAAAAAAATTACACGAATAAAAGAAACCTTGTATCTTGCTTCCAGGAACGGCTCATGTTGAGTATTATTCCCGAACACATCGTCTCCAGAGTCCGACAAGACATCCGGGCTATGTTTGTTGGCATACAATCACATACACTCAGCTACACCATGAGATCATTCAAGTAAGAATTCATTTGTACGCCTTTTATGAGATAGAGTGGCTAACAAGGTCAGTTAATTACCAGCGAGGGTACTCCGAAATTCGATATTTGAAGTTCGTGCAACACCGTCCCTTTCACCCTGATATTAATGACAATTAGTGTAAATGGAATGGCGCGAAACGAACTTCGAATTACAGAGTATAAGGCCAGAGGGTAACTCAGTATCACCACAAGAGAAAGATAAAATAGACCTATCTCATGTGCTAGTAGCTTCACGGGTTGTCTTTTTTTTATATACGACAAGGAAGGCTCTTTAGCTTCACGTAGCGAGTGGACGGTGGTAGTGATCCAGATGGACCTTGCAGCAGGTCCTACAATAGGGTGCACACATCAGGGTAGGCAGAGAGTAAAAATTGTAGTGCGCCACTTTCTTGGTGCCTACCAGTGCTTACCCTGGGGATCCCCACTGCAGATCCTAGGTCCTGCTAAACGCAAGTTGTTAAAACTTTCGAAGTCATCCTTAGGGAAGTTAGTTCTATAAATTCGTTTTCATAATAATTATTATGTTGCATCAATAAGTAAAGTAACTATTCCCAAGATACCCTAGATACTAATAACAATATTATGATAGCTGTTTTGCTGTAGTGTTCAAAATGGGTCAAGGGCTAAGTTTTTATTGTTTAGTACCTTATCTGTGACCCAATGACATCGTATTTACTGAATTAAAATGTGCGTAAGTCGCGGGAATCCCTTAAAATTATTAATTAGCAACATTGATAACTCGTTCTCTTATCAGTTGTTAATCCATTCCTAGTTGACTTGTTTGTTACTTCGTTAACTTTTGTACTCCTTTAATGAATAGATATCATGGGCCAATGACATGTTACTCGTTGATAATATTTGCGATGTTTGTTTAAAAAATACTTTGTCCGTATAGATTCCAGAGTACTGTCTAACAAAGAACTAATACCTTCCAGATGATATCGGTAAACCTGGAAAAGGTTTACCTAGGTACTGATTTCCCACGGAAACTTTTGAAATTTTCTGGGATAAAACTACCGTATTATTTCCATCTAAATCATTGTACAGTCCGTGAGCTCCTACAATGCCGGGTTTGTCTTGCTGTTTCACTCACTCTTATAAGTTTGAAACTTGAATCAGCAATGGTACCCGAAACCTGGATGGCATTTCATCATAACAGCTCACGTACCTACTGTGGCTGTTTAGGTTCGCGATTGAGCGACAAATAAAGAAACTTTCACGTTTATTATATTGGTAGGATTAAAGTTCATCGACACTGACCTATATTTTTATATGAATTTATTGCATAGATAGTTTAATCTGTTAATTTTTCAGCCAATTGTACGTGGAAGAGCACGATAATGTCAGCATTCTATACGCAGACGTCGTAAATTATACGAAGATATCAACTACGTTATCGCCGATGCGGATGGTGGAACTTCTGAATGAACTGTTCGGACGGTTCGATGAAGCCTCTGAGGTAACAACATTTTATTTAATCTTAACATAAACTTACAATTAAAACTAAAAAGTTTAACTAGAAAATACTCAGAAACAGATCCGAGACTAGAGACATGTATGCCCCTATTTCTCTCGTATCGATTTTAAAGCTATTTTAGAACTACCTACCATCCCACTCCCATTTTGTCAAAGGCAGGTTTTCCAGTTTACAAATCAAGAAAAAAAACATAGGTACCTAACAAGCATAAAAATTAAGCGTGAAAAATACAGTAAATATCCCTTCATTTTGATATATTTGTAGGTATTACATATCATTCGTATATCATTGCAGTGTAAAGAAGTATACAGATGTAACCTAAGTGGTAGGTATTCTATTTAAAATAATATATCTATAGGAATCGTTTTGTAGATGATTAAAAATCACGCAGCTCACTATATACACAAAGTATTTACATATACAAGACGGTAGCGACAAAAAAAAAGCTACGCGCATGCAAGCCTAACCAGAAGAGAGAGCGCGCATGCGCGAGTTCTGTCAAACTCCCAGTTTCTACTACTTAGTACTATTTGTAATATTATATACAAAAATAAGGCAGCGCCTATCTTTGTACTAAAATACCCATACTTAATTTGTTTGTTTGATATTATAAAATGTCGAGTTAATAAGTTAATTAAAGTCGATCTTATCCGTTCATATGTGCAGTGTTTATATTGCGCTATCTTTGTGAAGCATCGCGAGTCGCAACACGTATTGTTATCGTATTAAATGCCCTTCTGATTATATTTTTTCAGGAATACGACGTTCTTCGAATAAAATTTTTAGGTGACTGTTATTACTGCGTGAGCGGTATTCCAAAACCGACGGCACAGCATGCAAAAAACTGCGTCGATCTGGGCCTTGAAATGATTCATATAATCAAAGATGTCAGGTGAGCTTTAAACGCTTTAAACCAATTTTAGAGTTCCGTGTCCATTCCACAATAAACTTGCACACGTTGGCTCCCTTTGAGGCAGGCGGCAGGCTTACTATTTACTAGACTAATTTATTTATGAGCTTATTTATGCTATTGTATGTTTTCACTTCTGCACAGTTTCTATTTATTTTTTATTTTAATATATTCGTGATAATTTCAGAGAAAAACGGTCGTTAAATATAGACATGAGAATAGGTGTTCATTCAGGGAGGATTCTAAGTGGATTGATAGGAATAAGAAAATGGCAATTTGATATCTGGTCAAAGGATGCTACTATAGCTAATAAGATGGAATCTACAGGAAAAGCAGGGTAAGTTAATAATAAAAGGTAGACTTTTAATGCGCAATACAAAGTGAAACTGATTTATAATAATATAATTATGTTTCAGAAAAGTTCATGTAACGAAACAAACCCTTGAGCTGTTGATAAATTTCGCAAGGGAATACATAATTGAACCAAACTTTGAATCTCAAAATGATCCATTTATAATTCAAAATAGGTTGGAAACTTATTTACTTTCTAGACCGGAGAGGGTAAGTTATCACTTTTTGTCGGTAATAATGAAATTGACAATTATTATCTCCTAACGCATGCCAAGATAACTAAAAATAAAGTGATTACCTACACTTAAATATAACAAAACGAAAACTTCGGCATTCAATTTCGTGAATCTAATTACATATCACAAATTTAATTATTTACAGCCTATTACAGAATACAAACCGTACCGACGTGCATCCGTTGGCTTCAATAAGATGATCAAAAAGAGAGTAAGTCGTCTTTTCATAGCTTTAAGATTTCTAATATCAATAGCATTTACAAAATAACCCTATGCTGTATTTTCAGTAGCGATCGGAAAATAAAAGCCAGTCAAATTACCGAAGAACCACAACTTTCATGGATGAAAATTTAGTGGAATACCAACAAATGCTGAAAGCAGCTGATGCTCAAATGGCCAAGGAGATTGAAGACATGACCAATGGCAAGTACGTAACATACCCGTACTCTTCATTTTCTTTATTTTTACTTTTGTTATAATCTCTTTCATTTTAGGGAGCACTTCAAAAAAGAATCAAAATTGAACCGGTTTACATTGATGTTTCAAGACACTAAACTTGAAAAAACTTTTCTGCTGCTACCGGATCCTCTCTTCAAATATTACATTACGTGCTGCCTTATAATATTCTTGTTGATAGTAGTAGTCAATACCTTGACTACAGACTGGTAAGTGCAGATTGTGCCTTCTTATGGCCAAATATTTAATAGCAAAGACTAATTGATATTTTTGTTACAGGTATTGTTGTGTTCGATGGTATACAATTGTCGTTCTCTTCACTCTCGTTTTCGCACTAGTAGTCATGCAACCTTTAACTTGGTTTCAATTTTTCTGGACTAAATACAGGGGACTCGAACAGCCTCGAAACGAATTTTTACGATCAGTATACGATATATCGGAAAATATTACTAAGTCAGCAAAAATAAGAACCGCAATTTACCTGCTCATTAGTTTTGGACTAGCCGCGACGTCAATGGTTAACGTCTTGGATTGCGTTGAAGTCGAAACAGATGATCCTGAAGTGGTTTTATCGAACTGCGTTTCTTCATGGGTAATCTATTTTTCTATTTTACGGTATTCTTGAAATTCTAGTACAGACGTAACAGGTAATTAATGGTCATTTCTTTTTCAGCACGTTACGCAATGTTGGGGTTTAGCCTTGCTATTAAACTTTCTCTTTAGTAGAGTATTTTTCATATTCAAATGGATTGTAGCTGGCGGAATGACCATATTCTACTTGTGGGTTGTCTGGGAAATCAAAACCACCCTTTTTGCAGAAGACGCGACGTGGAATGTGGGTTTAGACCCCCGTTTGTCCCACACCCTCTCCGTTGTCTTTATCACCATCACTTTATATTGGATCGACAGAACTACGGAATACAGAAATAGATTAGATCACTTGTGGCAATTACAGCTTACGGAAGAGCAACAAGAAGCAGAGACAATGTTAAAAGTAAACAATATGCTTCTTGAAAACATACTGCCGGCGCACGTAGGTTGGTATTAATAGTACATTACATTCCAAGGGTGGTGAAATAAAAAATGTCTCAGATCGCAGAAACTTGTCGCACGAGCCAAAGCCAAGGCCAATAAACATGCGACCTTTATCACCACCCGAGGTGTGTACAGAACTTAACATCTTCCCCTGGCCAGGATATGGAAATTTTCGCTCGCGTAGTGGGCGGTAAATTGCCACTTACGGCCCGAGCGGCGTCAATTCTTAAGTACCTACTTCTTATTTTTAATCATAAGATTCTAGATACTTATGTTTTTTTTTCACCCTTTTCAGTTCAGGTATACTTGGATTTGAACAGATCTATAGACGAACTGTACTACGAAAAGTATGATAACGTAGCAGTAATGTTTGCATCACTAACCGATTACAAACTAGGTGTAGAAGACAACTCGGACGAGAAATTTATGCTGGGTATACTGGACGAAGTGATATCGGACTTCGACAGGCTTCTTCTCACAGGCACCTCAGTGTACAAAGTGGAAAAAATCAAGATGGCTGGTTGGACGTACATGGCTGCCTGCGGTTTGGACCCCAACCGGCGAGAATCACTGGATTCCAGTTCTTATCATGACAGGCTACAAAATACACCATACAACAGAGCCGTAGTTATCACAATGGTAGAATTTGCTGCGGCGATGATGATGCAACTCCAAAACTTTAACAGAGGGTCCTTTCAAAGCTTTGAAGGAATGAATTTACGCATTGGTAAGTTACCCGCATACTAGGGTTCCCCATAAACAGGTGTGCTGTCTATACACGGCTATATTTTTGAACTGTAATGGGGAATATGTATTAGCTTTTGTTTGATTCTGTCAAGCTTGGTCCTTATACAAAGACTGTGTTTTCCGGTACGGTGGTGTGCGTTTACATATATCATTATTAATTTTTCAACAGGTATCTCTAATGGGGAAGTGGCAGCGGGCGTAGTTGGCTCCATAAAACCTCTTTACGATATCTGGGGCCATGCCGTAAATATGGCCTCAAGGATGGATTCTACAGGACAAGCTGGAAAAATTCAAGTAATACTACTGAAATAATTTTTACGTTGACTATTCATTATACCTAATTAAAATTAAAAGGTGTAATGAGAAACTAAGGAGTTAAAATAAAAATTTACTTACAAGTTCTGTTTCAACAGGTAACAGAAAACACAGCGAAGATTTTGGATGAATGTGGAATCGTGACCATGTATCGCGGTGATACATTTGTCAAAGGTGCCGGTTACATCAAAACTTTCTATGTTCCGCTAGACGAAAACTTCGACTTAGTCAAGAATGAAGTCTGTCCAAACTACAACATCGGTAGCAGAAGCCGTCATTACAGTTCGCGTAACATCACTTCGTCAGAATCTGACTACAACCCGGAATCACCTACGTATGCTAGACAAATGTCAGCTTTCAGTGATGACCATAATGAAATATCGTCATTCACAGGAAATTTAGAAGAAGAAAACTATAGCGATGATCAATTAACTGCAGTTACTTCAAGTGATGCTATTAGTGATGATATTTTATCAGTGTCGTCTTCAGGATCAGAACCTGAATATCTAGAAACTCGTTGTTGATGTGAATTAAGTAATCTCTCTCTGGAAATCGTTGTTCGTTATATTGATGATCCCTTTGGATGCACCAAACGGCTACGCGGGTCTAGATTTAATTTAATTTCGACAGTCTCATGTCAGGGGTAACTACCAAAGTAGTACAAAGTGAAGTGAATAGCAAATGTTATTATTTCTACTAACTAGTTATAAGATATTTTTTTAATATAGTATTTATTTATAAAATAAAATGCGATTAGTTTCAATTATTTGTTATTTCAAGACTGCTCATAACTTTAGGGTTACACCTTTTTTATCTTTCAAACATTTGGAGACATTGTATAAGACGTCAAGGCGATCCGTCCCGATTTCTTTGTTGCATTCTACCAGAGCCTTCTTTAAATCTTCTCTTTGTTTCTTTGACACAAACTTCACCGTTTCATCTTCAATGTAACGACCATCTTTTTTCACAATTTTTAGATCATCAAGAGCACAGTAGAACGACATCAGAAACTTTTCATCTTTTTTTGATTCTTTGCGTCGCAGTCGCTCCAGGAATGATATATCAAATCCGTGTTGGGTGGTGCATTTTAGTGCACTTTCAAATATTTTTGCCGTTTTTTCGTTTTCCAGTTGTAAAACCTTAAAAAAAAGTATTTTAATGATTATTAATTTGACATTGCTAAAATCAAAATTGGCCTTGAATATATAAAAAGTTTTAATAAATAGGTGCAAGTCCGAGTTCGAACCCATTATCTACTTAAACGTCTGCATAAGAGGTCAAACCACTATAGCCTTACGACAGCTTTTTAACCTAAGCACTAGCTGTCAGCAATGTTGAATAATTCAAACTTGTTTTAGGGTCAATGAGAAACGCGTTAGAATATTATCATCCATGTCCATTCTAACACAACCATTTCAACTACTATGGTCCATTCAGGATAAAAGTAGAATCTAGAATCAGTGATTGTAAACTTTTTTTCTAGAAGTTACAACATAATTCGAACAATGTTTGTAGAGCCACTTTCTTTAGTTATTGTAAGCTAGAGCTTCTAAAGTCGCTAAAATGATTGGATGATAGATTGGGTTACTATTCAATACTTGCTAGCTTCTGCCAGCGACTTTGTCCGCGTAGAATGAACAGGGGCCTTACCATGTCATTTTAATGCGATTCAATTCCGACTCAGTTTTGATTTTTTCATTTTTAGTATGGATTTGACAGCGAGCGAACGCAAACTGAATCGGAATTGAATAGCATTAAAAAGTCATGGTAACTCCCCTGATGTCGATAGTATATTCTGCAATAACTATTTACGCTGCGACTCTAGGCAGGTACAACCTTTACATGGTTATTATAACAAATAAAAAATATGTAAATCTGTTGAAAAAAAGAAATATTTCGTAAGACGTCATCTTTTCTCGTCTTTAAAATCGTCGGTTATAGTTAAAGTTATTGTTAATATAACTTGTGTGTCATCACACACACCAACTTAAATTAATAAATAGGTAGGTAAAATCAACTCACCATTTCACTTGCACACTCCAAAACAAATATGAAACAAAAGAATGCTACGTAACGCATTTTATTTCTGATTAAAAAAATCAATTTCAAAATAAAGGTCTCTTTAAATCTGTTAGTCCCACGGCCTTTGAACGTTAAGTGAGCTTGAACCGAGTCAAATTTATTTTATATACTCCTCATCTACGTCAGATATCAAGAGGAAAACTGGGTTTCGTACTTAGTAAAACTGTAAAGCCAACCTAGCCTAGCTATGATAGTTTTCCTTTAAACTTTGTTATGTTATGTATACTACTACCATAAATACATCCATTTACCTGGCAGGAGGGGATAACGATAGTTAAAACTTTAAAGCTTAATAATATTTGTAAAATGACACATCCACAATATTTTTGAACGACCTTTACAACGACACCCCACACTATGGCATAAACGAGAAAAAAAATATCCCCACTTTACGTGTGGGGGACGTACCCTAAAAAATATTAAGATTTTATTTTACCACTTTGTCGGCGTAATTACATTAAATGTACAGCAACGCCAAATTACAGCTTTCCAATAAGAATCTCTAAGCTATGCCACGGACAGACATGCAGACAAACAGACGGACGTACATGGCGAAATATATTGTTGACTATTGCTTCCATGCTGGTCTAAGAGCAAAGAAAAAACACAGTATATACCAGTTGCTTCTCTTCCCACGTAGATGATAAAAGCCCATCAAGGGATTGGGCAAAAATCTTAGGAATCATGTTATAGGCGATGTGGCTACCCTTTAGGTCTTGTTTCCCCCTAAGGCCCTGTGTACACCGTAAGGGATAATGACGTGATTTATGGATGTATGTTGTTGACTATGGAACGCTAATTAGTGACGCTAAGTAGAAAACCTTGACAGCAATGTACAACTAACTTTATCCATACTCCAGAGTAATTCTAAGACCAAATCGGTGTTTTTTTCAATATAGTGGGTATAATAATCTTCTACTATATATCTATTATGTTTTTCATTTGTGAATTGATCGACATCATATAAAATAAATAGTAATTGTTTCCTCTAGCAAACCACAACATATCAGTGAAAACCGCACCTACATCAGTTAAGCCATTTATGAGATTGGCGCGCACAAAGGCATATTCAAACAAAAAATTGATTATTTTATTCTGAAATATTTTCTGTGTGCAGACAACGATCAGTTACAGCGTTATTACCTATATAAGTACCTATAATGGATATTAGATTATTACGAGTAAGTAGTTGGTTACATACACATGGTTTTGTTGGTCTTGAAACACCTAAGTAAGGGTGCGGCTCCACTGAGGCGGAGACGAGCGGAGCGGAGAGGAGACGTGTGGGGATCGACCAATCATATTACATGAAATCCACATCGCGTCACAGAGCGGAGACGCGATGTGGATTTCATGTAATATGATTGGTCGATCCCACACGTCTCCTCTCCGCTCCGCTCGTCTCCGCCTCAGTGGAGCCGCACCCTAAGTATGTAGTTAAAAATACAACATCAAGTAATAATGACAACTTTATTTCCAAATTATAAATCAAAAATAAATACAAAAAATTTAACAACAACAACAGTAATCTACTACATCTAAACTCCGTGATCAATAAATAAACTGTAGGTCTGTACCTAATCGACACAAAGTCTTAAAGGCATCGGTTTAATATACCCAGGTTGGAAAAACTATTAAAACACAACATGAGTAGGAGTAGCACGATAGTAGCACTTGAAGACTTCAAATGCTGTGTCCGCGGCATCTCTTCCTTTCTTCGCACTGCATTGTTCTAGAGCCTTCTTGACTCCAACCTTGTCCGTGCCTTCAGGCAACTTGGACAATGCCACATCAACGTTCAACTTTCCATCACGGTTAAGGATTCCGGCCTTTTGGAAGAAGCAAAGTGTAAACTTCTTTAAACTCTCGTCGTCCTTGAAGTTCCCTTTCTTCGCTTCGGCCAGAAGCTCAGGTTTGACGCCGGACTGTTTCATACATTCTACGGTGTGCTGTTGCACCTTGTCTTTTTGTGATCGTGACAACTCGACATTCTAAAAAAAGCAATATAAATATTGTTAGTACAGTAGGAACGGTGAGTAATACGAGAGCGTTGCAACCGTCGTATGTTTTAGGTTTCTAAAATCAAATAGATGAACATTTAACAATTAGTTACCGCGCTGCGTTAACACTCACACGCACATGTCACAGAGAAACAAGCTTAGATTTAAAATTCTTGGACATAATTCTCGATTTTGATGACGCGAAAGAATGTCAGCAGAATTTCTTCGCGGTGATTATTTATTCATCTATACTTTAAAAGTAAATTTTTGGAAAAAGGTCAGGAGTGCCCGAAACCGACAAGCATGTATAAAGAGATTTGATGAATGTGGTTGAAGCGAAAGAATCTTGAAAGAAGAGAAGGAGAAAGAAGACTCGTCAGGATCGTAGCAAGTGGAACAAAGTAGTATCTGCCTACCCCTGTGGGAAAGAGGTGTGACGGTATGTATGTATGCATGTAAAAGTAATCTTACGAGTACTGTTACTTACTTTAGCGTAGGCTACAGCCAATACAGCCAATAACACGAAGAAGGTTCTCATTTTGCAATTGTGGAAGTGTATTGCCAAAGCAGCTAACACAGTTAGTGAATAAACCGAGAATACTACATCTCTTTTTATATAAAACACGAAGGAAATCTCCTTGTATTAACAATAATAGTTAAAGGCGTTAGGAAGTAAATATTGTCGATATCACTAACGATTCTATGTCAGGGTCTTCATCTAACCCGAGGTCTGAGAAAATAAGCTTTGCTAATGGATGTAGATTACCTTCTTGTTGTATTTTTTTAGAGATCAGAAATTCACAATAAGATCGCTCCATATTTAATTCAACAGTTGGTCTCGAAGTTTCCTAATAAAGCTGCTGTGAAAATACTGTTAGTAAATTTTGAGCATCATCTTCACTAAACGAGTTTCTTAATTTTATGCTTAAGTTTTCAGAATAATACTTTCTTGACGTCATAACATTTTGTTAAGAATGCCAAAAATACTTTTGCCATGGATAACTATTAAAAAAAGTGTTATAACTTGTAAGGTTATGAGGAAAGTGATAAAAAAAAAACTTAATAAAACAGATGTTTATAACTCCGGTGTGGGAGCACCACCAGTAGGTACCTATTATATTGTTTATGAAATATTTCTGAATACGTAGTTTAAAGTATAAAAATACTAGCTTCCGCCCGGGACTTTGTCTGCGTAGAATTATACATTACCTTCCTCTTGAATCACTCTATCTATTAAAAAAACCGCATCAAAATCCGTTGCGTAGTTTTAAAGATTTAAGCATACGTAAGGATATAGAGACAGAGCAATAAGAATGTGTTGCTCACTCTTAAAATGTTCATCATACAAACAACTTGCTAAGCAAATTGCATTAAGTAGGTATAGACAGAAGGTACATTGGGTGCAAATTGCGTGTAAATCAATATCTATAGAAATGTGGATTTTAATATGTACCTAACGAATTTGATCATAAATAATTAACTAGATATCTGACTGTGGTCTAACTAACCAACTTATAAAGCAAGGTGGCCGATTGCCAGTTGGCAGTGACACGTCAAAAGTCAAGTTCTAGACTTGGCCACGGCAGCTGATCTAGGTCACACCGTTTAGAGCGGTTTTACGCATATTTTGCCTATTTAACTCAATTTTTGCCAAGCTTAATTTAATAAAGTACTGATTGCTGCCACAATTTTCATATAAGAATTAACAACTGACGCTTAGTCATAGATTAAAATAGGTAACAAATATTATTCAGTGGAACGGTGAAACCTTACGAGTTGCAAAGAGAGATAACTGTTGGTTCACTGAAACAAAAAATATACACATACATACATACATATATCACATCTTTATCCCTTACGGGGTAGACAGAGCCTGAGGTAACAAAACCTTAAGGCCACGTTTAGCATGATTAAGGGCGTATAGGTGGAAAGAGAAATCAAAATAGCGATGGGTTGCTAGCCGCATCGCCTATAACATGATTCCTAAGACTTTCGCCCATTCCCTCGATGGGCTTTTACCATCTGCGCGGGAAGAGAAGCAACTGGTAAATTCTATGTTTTTTTATTTACCTCCACACCAACGTGGAAGAATTTAAATTTAAATGAAGGAAGATGATTTAGTGTAGGTACCTAATTAAGTTTAAACTTCGATGTGTTTTAAACAGGAATTTCGTTAGCTGAAATTAACACATGTGTTCTTCTGTTTTTTTTTTTATTAAAGGGGCATTGACGTTGCTTTAAATCGTAGTAGGTACAACCTGAAAAAATCTTCGCTTCTGAAGCAGAACCCTAAAGATTAACCTTGTATGGCTTCGGCATACAGGGCAGCAGTGCTAGTGGCTGGTCCGCCCACTGGCTAATAGGCTGCCGACGTCAAGACATTGAAAATCATTAGTGTTAAGTGCTCTGAACAGCTGAATACTGAATTTTAGGAGCTACGTAGTCGGTGTTGGTAAGAAACAAAATTGACATTTGCAGTATAGGTACCTACAGTTTCACTATTAAGAACTTAACATCTCACGAACTGAACGTAAGATCAACCTTATGATAGGTGTACAATGGTAAAAAAAAACTATTTTTTGAAGTCATTTAATATGCCCCATTTGCTTTATTAAATAAACTGAAATTACCAAAAATATCACCTTGTTCAATCCTTTCCTTGGTATGGTAGTTACGCAGACATTTACAAGATATTATGCATAATACCTACTCTGGAGATACTTCTAATAATAAACCTACTAGGATCCCATATATAAAGCCTCACTCAGTAGTTGCAAAAAATCATCTAGAATTCAATAACATTACCTGATTTTATTAATACCTATACCTAGTAATCTACTTGTGACAAACAATAATAAAGAAAATTACATTTAAATTTATAAATTCGATGTCAAAAATGATTAGGAATTAAACTAAACCCCCTCCCCACCTTATATCGTGCCTGGCTCAAAACGCGTTGCCTCTTTGGACGGCAATCTCAACCCTTTGAACCAGCCACGACCCGGGGATCGCAGCCCCTATCATACAGCATTACCTAACTAATTTCTTCTATTTTTCCAAGCCATGGCAGACGAGTCATCTCAACCGGCATGCCAACTCCGCAGGCGTCGGTCTTCAGGCAATCCCAACTTGCCCTTGAACCTCGAAGTGGGCTATCAAGTTAGCGAGGGCGGGCCCAGCCAGGGCACGCCGTCACCAAGTTGCATTAGATTCGTAGGAAGCAGTTCCAAAGACCCGTCGTCGTCGTCTGCTCTGATTGAATTTCGGAAGAAGCAGCAGTCTTTTGATATACAGGTAATTGTGAGTAAAAAGTAACTCTTTGAGTGATGTCCTTATTGTTGTGATAAGTGATGCAAAACGATTGTACAGCATTCGTTAAATATTCAACTCGAAGATGAGCTATCAATTAGCTCTAATCAATTGAACAAAACTGCTTTGTAAAGTTGCGTTATTCTGTGTTGTGGTGTAAAAAAAACGGCACTAACTATATAGCTACTATTTGGCGACACTATCAGATTTTTTGATGTGACTTTTTATCGTTTTCTTAAAAATGTGTAGGTCTGATACAGCGCTGCCATTGATTAAAGCTAGTAGTAGAGCAGGTACGGATATATCTAAACACCATGCCTACTCCCATATATGAAGTAACTTCCTTCAAGGTAGTTGCCGTATGAATAGGTTGATAAACATTTTCAGAAACTTTGTATTAAGATTTTTTTCCAAGTGGCCAGTGATATTTCTGTGTTCAAGTCAGTAAAAACGCATAGTTCAACCACTTCATGTTTCTCAGGTAGAAGAATGTGAGGAAGAGGAAATAGTGATCGACAGCGACGACGAGGGCGGAGCGGAAGGGAACGAGGCTACTGCAGTAGCAGACCGCGCTATTACACCCACGCCCATACAGGACTTCGCTGCCAACGTCGTTTACACTGAGGGTATATCGTTAATCATTAAATTAACACGAAAAATAACAATTTCCGTATCTGAGGTGTGATTCTCTCGTTCGTGATTGTAATCGCTGCGCTCGACAGACAATCATAACTTTTTTGAGCCGTTCGCTAGCAGGCACACGGAGTCAGAGGGTCTTCTGCGAAATTCTAACTTCATATTGTACCATTCCTCTCACTCTCGTAGGTAAATGTCTGTTAGTGTGAACGGAACGACATGAAACGACCTTCAAATTTATTACGACACCGCAAGACCTACTTCAAGTTGGCAATAAAACAAAACACTTGATTCCGTAAAACCGCGGTTAAACCTACCTACGAACGAAATCGGAAAATGTCAATTTTTTATCGACTCTTGAGTCTGTTAAGAGAATAACACAGATCAAAGAAAGAGAAGGTCAAACAGTACCTACTGTTTAAAAATTATGACTACTTCCCACTAAATATGACCCCACCCCCCAAATCTTAGACCTCAATCCGGAATAATTAAGAATTCCGAATTAATTAATCAATTAAAACATAGGTGCAAGGTACACTTCTGCGTTATTATTATTCTTGTAGTCTTTCATACAACTCACGTATATAAACGACAATGACGCAGTGGTGAACTGAACGAAGACTTCCTAAATAGCAGGATTATGCCTCACGCAACTCGCTTCCTTAGCACTTCTACTGCTTTTTCTGATCTATGGCACTGCTCCATTTCAGTGAAATCTCACCACAAATATTGCAATTGCGAGCCACAGATCATTTCCACAGTAAATGTAATTAAGTACCAATTTCTTTTCTAGGTCCACAAATATCCGATTTCTTGAAAGTAAAAGCATTAGAACAAGACTGCGTCACGGATGTCTCGGACGCGGATTCCGAAGGCGAACAAGAAGAATAAACTAACTGCTGTTCAATATTATGTATTACTTGTGTAAATTATATCATTGTATTTATGTTAATAAGAATATATATTCTTGAGCATCTTGGCAGTTCTGGTACGACAGAGATGACTGCAGTATGTGGGTATTCATATTTAAAAACTGAATAAATTCAGACGTTAAACTGCGGAGGAATGTAAACTTTTTATTTAATTTATCCGTATTAAAATAAAAGGAGTTGATTTTCAATTATTTCATTGCACTTTATTATGTTAAAATTCCTTTATATTTTACATAGGACCATAACTATAATATAAAATAGTGTACTCACATTGTTTTATATGTAAAGAAAATGAGTTTTAGAATCCTGCATAAAAGAGTAGAAATTAATACATACAAAACGTAACTGCTACATTTTTTATGTGAAATGCTTGAATATGGCAACAATTTTGTATGGAAACAGTTTGTCCCTCTTTCACCCGTTTTCTACTCTTTTATGTAGGAGTCGAAATTTACTAGTAGTCCAGTTTCGCAAGATTACTCAATATTATTTACAAACATTCTATAAAAATAGTTTAATATCAATAATTGTGATAGTCTTAACATGATTTTAGATAATGAAAATAAAAAATTGCACCCTATACAACAATCGACAAATTTGAATGTAGTTTTAAGATGTTCAACTCATAAGACCTTTTACTTTGACTATCATAATTATACATTCAATGAGACAAATCCACAATTTTGGCACGAAATCGAAAGTTAGTTACTTTCATTCGTAGGCCCTTTAAAATACTGAGTAAAGGACCGATCACACCGGTACGTAAAAGACGTTGACGGTGCGTCCGCAACAAAATATATGAAGAAAAGGTGTTCTCACGACCGTACTTACGACAAGCATTACGTATACGCGGCGGTGTGGCCGGCCCTTGATACGTGTTATAAACTTTGTCAATCCATTTTGAAGTTTATTAACTTACCGTCACAAGAATTTTATAACTCAAAACAACTGCAGGTAATTATGAACTCGCTTTTTGAATAGAAAGAAAGAAAGAAAACATTTTATTCGTGACATTACATACATAAATTACAAAAAAAGAAGTAAAAACAAAAGAACATACACGTCACGAATAGGATTGATCGATAGAATTTAAAGTAAACTAATACATATAAAAAACCCTGCAGTAATTTGACCAACCGGGTTTCATAGTGTAACAAGGTCTATGCCTCTCAATAGCTTGAACTCGTCATTACTCTTTATATGTTTAATTTAAAAGATCATAATTTCGACGGCTACCCTGTCAAGAATCTTTGCTGCGTTTCATAGAACACCCGTTACATGGACGATTTCCTATCAATATGATTTCCAGATATACGATTTTAAGTAAGTAGGTACAGTGATTCTATTTCCAGCAAACATCATGTTTCTTCAGTTCAGATGTCAGTGATAACAATACGACCAGTAGGACCTGACATCAGTATTTATGTTGTACTTTGAAAAGTAATTGTTCTTTAAGCCTCAAGTTATATGCGCGTTTTTAAATTTTTCAACACATAGATATCTAACCTAATGACTATAGACCGATCAAGCTTTAACACGAAGAGACGAACTGTGTATGCCACGGAAAAAACAAACAACAAACTAGCTTGATTTTTAATTACACTGCCGGATTAATTTCGAATTGAATGTTGGTCATCTATTGATGACCGTGGCGTGTGACGCATTCCATTGACTGTCATGACTAGATGACTGAGGCGGTGTAGAGGTTAAATTTGACCATAAATGCTTTAGCAGATTTAATCACATTCGCTGCCAGCTATGTCCATTCGGCAGGCATTTGGGACGCACAAATGATGATTTTAAGTGGTACAAGTCCCCAAGCCAGCAGCGGATAAGCTCTACAAATAATATATAGCTACACCACATGACTTTGTATGAAGCAACTTGCTTGTATACCTACTAAATAGTTAGTTCCATTTTAAACCAAATGCAATAAAATTGAACTCCTCTATAGAAAATGATATTTATAGAGAACGTTACGTCCTTAATTTTTTATAATAGATGCCAATTCCATTAAAATCTTAGGAAAAGAAATAGTCGCGAAAAACCCGATTTTTGTGACCTTTGATATTTGTCTTTTTAGACGCGGACAGGAAATTTTATGAGATTTTTGAAACAATGTTAAGAACGTCAAAATAGAGAAGTTTTATACAAATTTACAACTATTATCTCTCATTACGAGCCCGAGGTTGACAACTCTCAATGTTTGGATTAAGTAACTGCATTATAAACATGTTTGTCTGGTCTAAAACTAGGTACATAATTACTTAAAATTACACAAGTTTAATGATGGGAAAATGTCTATGTACAGTGAAATCAAATTCTGGCGGCGTCGTTGAGTCTCGCTTGTGTCCTCCGGCTAATAATTTTAGTACTACAAAATTTGTTTTGGCTACCTTCAGGAGATCCGTTACCTGTAAAAAAATATTCAAATGACGGAAAATGGCAAGGATACGAGGGCGGTTTGATAAGTCAGTGACTTTAAGTAAAAAAAAAAAACTTTTTCACAAGATTTTATTTTATTTTTCTACATAATCTCCTTTCAACTCGATGCATTTCGTCCAACGATGTTCCAGTTTTTGTAACCCCTCCAAAAAATATTTTTTGTCATACCCTGAAAAATATGCTTCAGTTTCAGCTATGACTTCCTTGTTTGATGAAAATCTTTTCCCACCGAGCCATTTCTTCATGTTAGGGTACAAGAAAAAATCACACGGTGCCAAATCTGGAGAATAGGGTGGGTGTGGCAGTATTTCATAACGCAATTCTACTAATTTGGCTGTTGCGACTGCCGACGAGTGTGCAGGTGCATTGTCGTGATGAAAAAGTATTTTCTTCTTTGCCAGATGTGGCCGTTATTCAAAACTTCTGCGTTAAATTTTTCCAACAAAGCAGCATAATAAAGGCCACTTATTGTTTTACCTTTCTGTAAATAGTCGATAATGAATAACGCCTTGGTTGTCCCAAAAAACAGTGACCATTACCTTTCCTGCTGAATTAACGTTTTTGCTTTCTTAGGGGCCCGTTAGCTGGTAGAAGTCCACCAGTTGACTGATTTTTCGTTTCTGGTGTATAATGCTGGATCCATGTTTCATCCACCGTCACGAATCGACGTAAAAATTCAGTAGGATTACGTTTAAATTTGGCTAAGCATTGCTCGGAAGTTGTTACGCGATGTCGTTTTTGATCAGCTGTGAGCAAACGCGGCACCCATCTTGCGGAAAGCTTTTTCATACTTAAAATGTTATGCAAGATATGAAAAACTCGTTCAGATGAAATGTGTACAGTCTCAGCTATCTCACGTATCTTCACTCGACGGTCATCTAAAACAATATCGTGGACTTTATTCACGATATCACCAGTAGTCACTTGAATCGGCCTTCCAGGGCGTTCTGCATCATTGGTGGTGATACGTCCAGAACCAAATTCCGTAAACCACTTGTGCACCATACCATGAGACGGAGCAGATTCCCCATAATATTTTTTAAGCCGGTCTTCAGTCTCTTTGATAGTTTTTTCACGTAAAAAGTAATGTTTAATTGGCACACGAAATTCACTTTTCTCCATAATCAATGATTTTCCAATATCATCTGACATATGTCTCGATTTCTTTTTTTATTTTCCCAATATTAAAAAATAAATAAAAACAGCGAGCTACCAAAGAGTTAAGAATTAGAAATAAAAAGGTCATATGTGTAAAAGGTTGTTTTTTTTACTCGAAGTCACTGACTTATCAAACCGCCCTCGTACTGTCATAGCTTAATAATTACAACTAGTAAGGAAACTTGGCGATTTATTCAGGGCAACTACGGCAGGGCTTCGTCAGTCCACCCGGCTTTAAGTTTGTGACAGCATGTAGGCACCGGGACAAAGTTCGCCCAAACGATAAACGATTTTACGCTATGATTCGTAAGGTAGTGATGCCAATAAAGCAATAAATTTAATAATTATTTGACATATATGAATTACCTCTTGGTCCGGTGTTGTGATAGTTTCTAGAAGCGACCTAGCCTGCTGGAAGTGTTTACAACCGCCTAGATATAGTATCACAGGATTTTCGTATCTGTAATAAATTAAATAACATGTCAAGCATATGCATTATAAAACCAAAGTCCTTTAAGTTATTTACCAACAGAGGAATGAGTGAAGCGTGACTAGACTAATAAAGACAGACAGAAAACACGCTTGCATGAAATTAAAGAATGATTTTTGATATTTTCACAAGTTTTTTGACCGGTGACGTATTGAGCAATTTTATTGTTGTCGGACTTGCAAAGTCATGCCAAATTTCACTTCAATTCGACCACAAAATTAAGTTCCAAACTTGAAAGATACACACCAAACATTAAAAATTAAATAAAAACTTGCAAAAACTCACTTGCCTTTTAGGTCTTGTTACCTTAGGCTCTATCTATACCGTAAGGGATACAGACGTAATGTGTGTATTTATGTAAGCATAAACTCACTGCAGTGGTTGGGTCATCTCGCAAAACTCGTGGTAGTGTACTTGAGGCGGCGTGAGCATGGAGAGCGGCGCGAAGCGGTGCTTGTACCGGACGGCTTCGTTGTCGAACTCTGACTGGGGCTGACGGATCTTGCCTTGCAGTTTGAATGCTACTAGCGCCTGGCGAAATAGATACAATTATCCGTTAACCGGTTTCGTCTATCGAAATTATGCTGAAACCAAGTAGCGATACTCTGCAATACATTTTAGCCCAAATAAAACCTTTTCCGAAATGTTTTCTGAACTGACGGAATATTAACTAAACCACAAGAAGTTCAGCCCAGAAGTACAGTTTAGAGCCACTAGTAGTAGGATTCAGTGAAGTTTCGTCTTAACAACACGATTTCCACCGGGTTCCACTTCCAAACTTCTCCCTTCGCTCTTTCTTGACGCCACTTTAAGATAGTTGCCTAAAGAAAATTTTCGCGGAACTCCACTAGTTGAGTTAGAATAATACATTGTTGTAGAGGCTACAAAGTGAGCAATAGATGGACGAGTTAGTTGAGTTAATTGAGCTAACAGGACATGACTAGAACGGACTGCCGACTCTGACCGTGACAGAAACTATATTTCAGGTAATTAAAAACAGACTTTTATGGTTGTATGGAATCTGATTCCTTTGCCTATCCGTTTGCCTAACACGACTTCTCACTGGCCAATTTAATTTCGCAGCAAGTCTAGTTCTTATTGGTTGAATCGGTGATCAGCGGACCGATGTGATTCGTCGACTTGCTCAATGGAGCCAACAATGATTTTGTCTAGTTTAAATTCATAGGCCTGCTCATTCAATGTGCAACTATTGATTGATTGGGGACCAAGAACAGACCATCTTTCGCCACATTTCCGAGCAGTGGCGTGAAAAAATGTATGAAGTCTCACCTTCTTCTTCTTGTTCTTTTGATTGTGGCGTTACAAGTCGTTATAGCGACGAAAACTTCGCCAATTAATTATAAAATCTTGTGACAAAATGTCGGCAACGTTGTACGGTAACACGGTCAAAGACCCCCCTACCCCCCGCCCTGTCGGGCTCTTAGCCAACGGTCAATGATATCCCTCAGATACTGCCAGGAAATCATTAGCCGTTGCCCAGGGAGCACCGGACCAAGCACTGCTCTTCCCCCCGGACGGATCCGAAAACGAACCGCAGCTCTTGTTCACACGTGGAGGTAACCCGACTCGCACCCCAAGTCTCACCTTATAATACCCCCCGCACATGTTCTGCATGACCTGGCACATGAGCGCCTCCCGCGCGTAGGGCCGCGTGCGCTTCTTCTGCTTGCGCGCGCCGCTCTTCTTGGCGTCGGCGCGGCGCGCGACCTCGCCCGCGAGGCCCTCCGCCCGCCCCAGCGCCGAGACCAGCCAGCCGTAGAGGAACTCGTACAGATACCTGACGATATAACAAACTAGTAATATAGTATCGAAACTAGAGAAGCGAAACTTTTAAAAATCTATTATAATGTGTTCGTATATTATTATGTATTTTTTCTCATATTTGTTTTCGCGTTACGCAGTGATTTGGTGTAAACCGTAAACTATTATGTAGAGTAAGTTCGTACGAGTAAAAAATAATAATTTAGATTTTGTACTATGTACAGTCAGCGTCATATAGTATGAGGCATCCAAGGTGACCAAAATGTTCGACACACCGTACTATTTCTATGGTATACCGAACTATTTGGCCAACTTGGATGCTTCAAACTATATGACGCTGACTGTACACCAGGGATAGTCAAACTTTTGAATCATGAGATCTACATTTCTAAACGACACTGAAAATTAGAACACAGAAAAATCCGAAATGCAAAGCTATGGCCGGGAATCGAACCCGGATCCTCGACATTCCGTGACGCGTGCTATACCCCTACGAACGATGAGGATCCGGGTTCGATTCCCGGCCATAGCTTTGCTTTTCGGATTTTTCTAAGTGTACTATTTTCAGTGACATTTAGAAATTTAATTTCTAACGGCAAAACCGTAAAAGTAAACATAAAAAATCAAGAAGTGAAAATTCTTGATTCATTTGATAGTTAGTACCTATCATAAGATCTACATTGAGATTGAAAACATCCCCAGTTCATCCCTCGCAGGCTCGTGCTTGCACTCGTAGCAAATGCTTAGTCCACTTGCTTTTGCCACTAAGCCTTAAACCACGCAACTGGCCAAACTTTTCTTTTTTCTTTTTTTGCTTTAGGGCTTGGGGCCTTTAGGCTAAGTTCAGATGACCGCGCGGCTCGGCGCGGTTGGCTCAGCGCGCGGTTCAAGATTGTAACAAATCTATGTTGCCGCGCGGGACAAGAACTTGCGCGCGGTGCACGGCGGCGCGCGTGACCCCGCGCGGCACCGCGCGCTCATGTACACAGCAACATAGATTTGTTACAATCTTGAACCGCGCGCCGAGCCAACCGCGCCGAGCCGCGCGGTCATCTGAACTTAGCCTTATTATCACCAAACTATGACGCTTCACATACGGCTCAAGATGTACTCACCAGAAGATATAATGGTACTCGTGCACGCTGTACAGCTCCAGCTCGAGCCCGGAGAGGAGGTACGCTATCATAACCCTCAGCACGTGATACAGGAGCCAAGTGCCGAAGCAGGCGCGCGGGGGCGTGCCGGCCGCGCCGCTCACCACAGCGTCTACGCTCTCTGCCTGAAATTAATGTTATAGCAAAGGCTTTACTACCACTTGCATTAGTTTGTAAATAAGTAAGTTCGCGTACTTACGGCTCGACGACTTGAAGGTGCGACCACACCGGTGCGTAAAAGCCGTTGACGGTGCGTTAACGCAAAAAAAAAATGAAAAAACGGTGCGAAAACGTGACGCCTGCGACACGTCACGATTAAATTCACGATAATTATAGCTCGCACGTCTGTCACTAACGCCAAGCCGAGTAAGTTCGCGACTTTTAAATTCACGATTTCATAGCTCGCACGTCTGTCACTGACGCCGAGCCGAGTAAGTTCGCGACTTTTAAATTCAAGATATTACAGCTCGCACGTCTGTCACTGATGCCGAGCCGAATAAGTTCGCAACTTTTAAATTCACGATATTACAGCTCCCACGTCTGTCACTGACGCCGAGCCGAGTAAGTTCGCGACTTTTAAATTCAAGATATTACAGCTCGCACGTCTGTCACTGATGCCGAGCCGAGTAAGTTCGCGACTTTTAAATTCACGATATTATAGCTCGCACGCCTGTCACTGACGCCGAGCCGAGTAAGTTCGCGACTTTTAAATTCACGATTTCATAGCTCGCACGTCTGTCACTGACGCCGAGCCGAGTAAGTTCGCGACTTTTAAATTCAAGATATTACAGCTCGCACGTCTGTCACTGATGCCGAGCCGAATAAGTTCGCAACTTTTAAATTCACGATATTACAGCTCCCACGTCTGTCACTGACGCCGAGCCGAGTAAGTTCGCGACTTTTAAATTCACGATATTATAGCTCGCACGTCTGTCACTGATGCCGAGCCGAGTAAGTTCGCGACTTTTAAATTCACGATTTAGCTCGCACGTCTGTCACCCACTTAAGAAAAAGACAGGTAGTCTATCTAGCGTTCTCTTGTGATAGCTGTGCAGCGGAGGGACACCGCTAGAGATGACGTTGAAGTAAGGTATAACGAAAGTTGTCGCGATGAGGTACCTAACTAACCTCTTCTTGTAGAGCGGCGAACTCGTCCAGCAAGAGAGCGAGCTTGTCCCGTTGCCGCGCGCGGTTGTGCCCGCACACCTGCAGTAGCACTGCGAACGGGCGCACACAGCGCGCGAGGAAATTCTCCACGAACTCGCGAGCCTGGAGAACATTAAAGGTTGCCCACTACACCGTGCCATACGATGAACGTACACCTTGCCTTGTCTCATTAGTACGATTAGACAGAGCAAGGTATACTCGTGACGGTTACGGTCATAGTATGGTACGGTGTAGTGGGCAAAGATCTTAAATATTGTGTAGGGCATTAAACTTATTGTTGCAGTGATGCCGCTCGGTTTGAGCAAAGACAATAGTATCGATTTTATTGGTAGACTACAATACTCTCGATAGTATTGATGCTAGGCGCGGTTTTTTTTTCTTTTTGGAAAACGGGCGCATGACAAATGAGTTAGGGAAACCCTGCAGGCTCCGTCTACCCTGTAAGAACAAACACGTGACTAAAACGTACGTATGAGTATCAACATGATGATAATTATGATGATTAACTAATTGAGGGTAAGGGGGCGCGGATTTTTTTCTTTTTGGAACGCGGGCGCATAACAAACGAGTTTGGGAAACCCTGCCAGGCTCCGCCTACCCTGTAAGAACAAACAAGTGACTAAAACGTATGTATGAGTATTAGCATGATGATAATGATGATGATGAACCAATTTAGGATAAGGGAGCGCGGATTTTTTTCTTTGTGGAAAGCGGGCGCATGACAAACGAGTTATGGAAACCCTGCCAGGCTCCGTCTACCCTGTAAGAACAAACACGTGACTAAAACGTACGTATGAGTATCAACACGATGATAATTATGATGAACTAATTTAGGGTAAGGGGGCGCGGATTTTTTTCTTTTTGGAAAGCGGGCGCATGACAAACAAGTTAGGGAAACCCTGCCAGGCTCCGCCTACCCTGTAAGAACAAACAAGTGACTAAAACGTATGTATGAGTATTAGCATGATGATGATGATGATGAACCAATTTAGGGTAAACGAGTTAGGGAAACCCTGCCAGGCTCCGTCTACCCTGTAAGAACAAACACGTGACTAAAACGTATGTATGAGTATGAAGTTACCTGTGGTGTCGCCAGCATGGGCGACTTGGGCGTCAGCGCGGGCGGGTTGACGAAGCTCCGCACAGACTCGCGCAGTATCTCGCGGAAGGCGTGCGGCGGGCGCGGCGCGGCCGGCGGCGCGTTCATCGCGCTCTGGGCCATGGACGCCGTGGTCGCGGGCGACGGGCTGAGGTACAGCAGCTGCAGCGCCGAGCGGGACAGGATGCACGCGCGCTGCCGGCTGAACTCCATGAAGAAGTCCTAAGGACACTTATGTGTGAAACTCTGATGGGCTTAGGGAGGCTGTGGAATTGGCATTGTTCATTTTTTTTAGTATTCTCCAATTCGAAAACCATTTCGAGGAAAACCATCATTTATCCGATTTATCTTGTCCGATTTCAAAAATACTTTATGATTGCAGATATTTTTGTAAAAGTACTTTGAACCTTTGTTTGACCGAACGACCCGGTTTTTAGACAGAATCCAGCATCGAATGTTTGCCACAAAAATGAAAAAAAAAAGTTTAGCTATGGCAACTGTCACGTGTCACTGTCAAATCGACAAAACCATAGACAAACCCGTTTTTTTTTATAGCCAGCCGAACGATGGCGATTGGGATTCTGTCTAAATTCAAGAAATATCAAACAGCGAAAAAATATTTATTATTAATTAACAAAGCTACGTAAAAGCATAATATTCAAATTAGTTGCTTGAAATAGTCCATTTTATCAAATAAAGGTGTTAAAAGCACAGCTTTAAAAAAATGAACAATGCCAATTTTTAAAAGCTACTGACATGTTTAACACTATCCCGCGGGAACTATGCAATTATGCGGTATAAAAAGTAGCGTTAATCTAGGGTATGTGTTTATCTAGGGTACCAGTGTCCGGTGTAATCAAACCAGTTAGTTATATCTGGTATGAAATGAATGAAATTCTTACCAATGCGGTATGGAAGTTGGTGCAGGACGTGATCTTCCAAGCGCGCCGCAGTCGCGCTACAAGCTCATCGCAGTATGCTAGCGCCTCGGCCCGAGGCTTGATGCGCGTGTAGCGAGGGAAAGTGGGCGGCAACAACCTCTGGTTGATCATCGGCTCGAACCCCATGGGGTTTGGAGAGTCTGCTGCAAAACAAATGTGTCATTACAGTTTTATGACGCAAAAAAAAATTGTTTTCAACCATATCCCCTGACCTGTCCTGATCTGTTACTTTGATATTTACCTTTCCCAGATAAGGACAAACGATTGCTAAGTTAGCAGAAGCCTATAGAGCGTTTATGAATAATGGAGTTACTCTCCACGCCAAAAGACAGCTGTACAAATACTGCTGCATGGCGGCAGAATTAGCGAGTATTACGGTGGTAGCGATCCTGACAAACCTTGCACGAGTTCGAGGATTTATGAGGTAGGATCACTTCATTGTTAACGGATAACAAAAACTCACAATTCTCCACAGCTTGTGTCCCTTTCGGAGATGTTCTGATGATAACTTTCATCATTTCAGAACAGCCATTCAGGAGAGCAACACAGTCCGCTCCAGACTGAGAATCCTTCTTAGTGATCAGGAGGAGAGCCTGGTAGAACATTCTGGTGAACCTTATCCTAGCTGCTAGTGCAGTCCAGAGGTTGTCCTGGGGAAGTTTCAAATGAATGATTTAGTGATGGAAAACTGACAATAATAGACACCTGTATTTAGACTCATGAAATCTCATTATGTCCCTACACAAGAGGCAACAATGCCCACAACTTTTTCAGTTAATTTTCTTTTCTGTGGGAGTTTTCTCATAGAGAATCTCATTCTCACTCAAGCCATCAATTTTTAAACATAAAACAGTGCCAAAAGTAATTTTCTAATATGCTTATGGTCATAGTATGCTGCGTAGGAACTCATATATGACAGCATTCACATGGCAGGGCGAGAGGCGTCCTAGCATTAACTTTACTGTAGATTTTGCAACATAATAATAAACAGTACAATAAAATAGTTCACTAAGCCATCATTACAAGCCTTACCTCATCATCAGTACCCCGAGCCTTCTTATTGAGCTCTTCTTCTTGTTCTCGGAGCATAGCAATGCATTTTTGCTCTGAAACCTCCAGGTTGGGATCAAATGTGTTGCCGGTCTGTGGGTTCGAGCCTAGACGATAACCGTAACCCATTGGTTGGAAATCCTCTTCTTCGAATACTTGGGCCCTGAAAAATTACACGAAATTTTAATTGAAATTGAGTTATGTCACTTAAAATAATCATCCACTCATTCACGATTTTTTATTTTATTAAATTTAACTGAAAGATTGCAACTATCAACATTTGCATTACAGAGAAATCCAACCTAGGTATGCCCTGGAATGCGCCACCAAAACATATACGCCTAGTAATTAGTGCCCCCATTTAACTTGTGTACAGTGCATGAATTATCAGGTGCTAGATTGCACATTCAAAGCTGTAGATTCCAGAATATTTGTATTGGTTGCAATCAAATTCAAACTTCATCCCAAAGAGTTAATAATATAATACATATACAGAATAGCTCAACGGGCAGGTTCCAATAAAATACAGTTCCATGATTTAAGTAACACAATAAATAAGTAAATTTATAATAATATTAACTTACTTGTTAATACAGTCCCTTATACAATCCAGTAGTTTATAAACAGCTATGCAATAAGCCTTCAGTGTCTTATTTACTATTGAGTGAGGCTGATGCAAGTACAGGTTGGTGAAGACTGTCTGCGCCAAGGAATGGCCCTCCAGCCAGGAGACTATGCAAGCCAATGTGGCATCAATTATTCCAATCAGTTCATTTGGTTCAAGGTCATCAATTTTCAGTTTTCTGGCCTGTAATTATTAATAATTCAATTTATTTATCAACTATAATGCAGATTATTTGAAAAAAAATTCAAAGGAAGAATGTATTCAATTTTTTTTTAAAGCTAGCCTTGTGAAGTAATAATTATGTAATTTTTTATTAAATAACCAGCTGTTGCCCCCGGCTTTGCCCCGTTTTTTTTTTCTTCTAAATTTCAGTATTTTTTTATCGTTTACCTAAACCTTCCCTGGGCTTCCAGGAATATTTCAAGACTAAAATTAGACAAATCAGTTCAGCCATTTTCGAGTTTTAGCGAGACTAACAAACAGCAATTAGTTTTTATTTATATAGATTTATTTTTATGTAGTGTAATAATTAATTTTAATTTACCTGAACAGCTTGTTGAAAGTTCAAAGGCTTTGAAATACCACGGTTACAGAGCATCCCTGCATCCATCTTAGGGTCCATCATCTCGATGGCAGACATGGCTTCAAACAAACCAAACAGGTGACCATCATGCATAAGCTCCCCTAATCGGAGATCTGAAAGATTTAATGAACATGTAAGTTTATACGAGTATTATAGTGATCAGTATAGTTAGTGAACATACATAAGTTCCAAGAATGTTTACCTTGTGGCATTATGACATGAATTGTGTAACTAATGGTGACTGAAATGGGCTTTTCCTTTACATTCTGTATCTACCAGGGGCTTGCAGTGGGTTCTGACAGAGGGTAGGCATATTGACAACAAAACCCGTATTGGTACGAAGCGTGTCGGGCACATTTACGTATGCTTACAAGCACTGCTTATGTGCCTGTAAGGGATGAACGCGTCTGGTATCTACATACATCATAATTCAAATGTAACTAAATATTCTGTTTATAATTCTACAGACCATAAGCTACACGCATAATATTCTGGTTTCGGGTACCATCAGCAAATTCAAGTATCAAACCCATAAGAGTGAGTAAGACAGCCGGAGAGACGCAAGTCTTTTTAAATACTGTACCTTGTATGTACTTGAAGAAATCAGTTGTAACATCAACCCAGTTGTAAGTGACTTCAGGAGAACCTGGCATAGACTCCATGGTCCTGTAAAAACGCAACTTTTATACACAGTTTCAGTTGTGGTCAAAATATGTTTTACTTACCTTAATCTTTTACATACAAGGGATAAATTTGGAAGTGGGATTTATTTTTCATGCAATATTTTTATGCAGCAAATACATAAATTCAGCAGAAATAACGTACAGTAGGTTAATATAGCTATAATAATAGAATCTAAGAGATCTTATAGAGGTAGGTACAACTGTAGGTAAAACAATATAAATGGTTTCATGCGAGAACAAGGTTATAGACAGAATAACATTTACGATCATGAAAGGCATTGACTATAGGACCTTAAAATTAAATCTAACTCACACTAACCAAAAAGAATAGGAAAAATAGAGACAGGCACTACCTACACCACATGCAAATTTCTACTAACCCGACACCATCGTAATAACCATCATTATCACCCATTATTATAAAAACGTATAAACCCGACTAGGTTCCAGTTAAATTACCATTAGTTTGTACAAAACTGAATTAGGAAATCAATACAATTAAGTCCTCCAAACCGACAGGATTTTTTTAGCCTAACCTGACACTGACATATTAGTGGAATGTTTTTAAATCAATTCATCCTTCCAAGGTAGACAAAGGAAATAACATCCATACAACCATGTCAATTGTTCATGTTTCACGAAGGCGGTTTTATTTTTTCTGTGTAAAGTTACTTTAAATAAAATTTTTTTTTTTTTTTTTTTTTATATGAATAGGAAGGCAAACGAGCAAGTGGGTCACCTGATGGTAAATGATCACCACTGCCCATAGATACCCGCAACCCCGGAAGGATTGCTGATGCGTAAAGGTAAAATAAAACAAGACTGCAACTTTTAAATATATTTAATGAAATTAACTGATGAAGTTTCTACAATCGGTGAGCTTTCGGTAACAGGGTCATAAACATCGCTGTTTAATTGATCAGACTCAGTAGCCATAGCGATGTTTGAAGCAGGCGTTGGTTTCCCTTCTGGTTTTGATAAACTTACTCCGTTGAAACCCATATCCATACAGTCAAAGTGGAGTATCTGGTAAAGTAAAAGACAAAAGTTTTAAATGTTAGGTATTTACTTGCGGAACGAAGTGTTTGTGATTGAATGTAGGTTGCTTACCAATACAGGCGCTTTATCAATTCGCGTGTCCATGTCCATGCAAACATGTAATTCTTGTCCCATAACGGTAATATCAAAGAGTCTAATGCATAAATCGACGAGTCCAGGTGGCAAGTACGGCACCAGGATAGGAACACAAAACGGCGGCGGGTTTCGAGCTACAATATTAAAACAAATCGCTATGTTTAAAGTAAAAATACACAAAACAGAACAATAAAATATTAATCTTGGCGGATGCACTGCCGTGCAAGCCAGAATTAAATAACACCGCTACTCGGCGCTAGATGGGGCTAAATGGTTAATTAAATTATATGAAAATGTTAAATATTATAAATTACTTAACCCACCTGAAAATGAGTTCTTGTAAACACTAGCATTGTTCATTTGTACATCCATAGCTATCATATATTCCTCCGGATCGAATGTTAAAATTGCACATGCTGTAAAGTAAAACAAATTAAAAACAAAATCATAAATTGTTTATTCTCTCATGAATGTAAATAATTTTCATTGCTATAATTAGTTAGTAATTTCGCTGCCGTTCAATGCGACTTAGGTGCTTTAATGACCTTTTTTTTATATGAATAGGAAGGCAAACGAGCAAGTGGGTCACCTGATGGTAAGTGATCACCACTGCCCAAAGACACCCGCAACCCCGGAGGGATTGCAGATGCGTTGCCAACCTAGAGGATTAAGATGAAATGCCTCTTGTGCCCCTAATTTCCCCGGCTGTCTTACTCTCCACACCGGAACACAACAGTGCAAGCACTGCTACTTAGCGGCAGGATTAGCGAGTAATATGGTGGTAGCGATCCGGGCGGACCTTGCACTAGGCTAGGCCCTACCACCCGCAAAACCCTTCCTACCTACCTAATTTTTTACTTTTCTATGACTTACTTTGTCTATCAAAATTGATGCTTTGTATCCTGATTCCGGTACAGCATGAGCATCGCAGAGCCTCGCACTTACAAGGTCCGCCTGTGAATGGCAATCGCAGCATCCATCCAGGCTTGTACCACGGACGGGGCATCATCCGGGTCACGGTCTGGTAATAACGAAATGAAATAACCATTTAAATAAATAAATAAATATCTTGGGACAAATTAACACAAATTGACCTAGTACCAAACTAAGCAAAACTTGTAATACGGGTACTAGTCAACGGATAAATATACTTGTACCTATAGATAAATAAATACTTAAAAACATTTTAAACATCCAAGACTCGAGAACTGACAATCGCATTTTTCATTCAAATATGCTTCGTAGTCAGGTTCTCTAACCAGTAGGCCAACCGATCGTCATATTTAAAGTTTTTATTCGCGGCTATTTACATTGGTCTTTTTTTTCTACAGGATATAGACTGTCATCATCTCGTAGGTATATATCCCGTAGAAAACAAGTCCTGATCAATGACTAACGCCTATGGCCTGATTTTCTAAGACGCACCCACGAAAACACTATTTATTGAAACAGAAAAAGTAAAACTTGTTTTTTAAGAAATTGAGTGACAAACGGGTAAGTTGTGACCAGTGGCTTACCAATAACATCTGGGGCCCGTGACAAGCTTATCAGATGAGGACCTTTTCTCAATATAAAGAAGTACAGCATCGTCCTTTCTGTGGTCTATCTAGGCCAAGCCAATTCGAGACCCCATAGAGCTAGAGGCCCGAGGCTTTTGACAGTCCTGGCTGGAAGTGAGACGCCATGACACCCGCAACACCTCAGGATTGCGGAGGCGATGCCAGCCTCGAGTGTTAAGATCAAATATCTTATGAGCCGCGAATTTTAATATTGAAGCTGGAAGCAGTGCAATCTCTACAGCTACGCGGCAGGATAAGCTAGTAAGATATACCCCTTAAAAATTGTGTTTTCTCTGCTAAACTAATGCTTGAATTCGTGTTTGTGGTCCACATAATCTATACTTTCAAATGTAGGATCACAGATTTATTACCATTTCCGAATGGTATTATTTACGTAGGTACTTACATGTGACATCAAAAACGAAATGGTGAGTAATATTTGTTGCCGACTCATAGGGGAGACCTAGGTGGGTTGCAACAAAGGTAAGTTGACACAACACCAATATCTCGGGAACTGTAGAACATAGAAGTATAGCAACAACGCATTTCAAACCTTGAGCTCGATCTGGGAGACTTGTCAGAACATGTCGCGGCCGCCAGGGGAACGGTTGCAGAGATACAGCGTCGGTGGTCAAAATTGTACGAAAAGTAAGTTTTTTATCATTTTTTCGATACTGTTTCTTTATGTGTAATGAATCCGATTTAGTGCTGAGTGTAGATGATTTTTAAAGCATGATTAAGTTAGTTTTACATGCATATTTCATATTTTAGATAAAATAACGGCTTGTAGGTTGTAATCGTAATGACACGTTAAGAACCGTAATTTCAATGGAGAGGTAAGTTGAAACACCTTGTTGCAACTCACCTCGATCATTTTTTTAAACTTTTTTCTTGTTTTGTTTAGAATGCCAAATAATTAAGTGCGGAAGACAAATAGAGGCGAAGACTACAAAGAACAAGAACAAGAAATTCTCACAAAAATCCGACAGTGAACATGAAAATGATGATGATTATTTATGTCTGTGCTGCTTAGAGCCATATAAAAATAGTAGACCTAACGAGGAATGGGTGCAGTGTATACATAGAGTGCAAGAGTTGGGCTCACGTGGATTGCACAAATGGTGAATTAAATTATATCTGCCAAAACTGTTTATCCGATTGAATCTGTTAGTTTTTTGTGCAATGTTTTATTGTTCTAGTTTGTTATCTTGGGTTAGTTACTAAACATAGTCCCACAAAGTATGTAATACAAAATAAAAATAAAATTATATTAAAAATATATATTATTAAAATAAATTTGACATATCTAAAGACTAAAATTTGATATAGTATATAGGATAAACCTACTTGCAATGTGCCTTACTAATTATAATTAAAAGTAAACTATTATAAGTAGGTACAGATATTGTATACTGTTGACGGATGACAAAGGCTGTTTCTTTAACATTAAAAGGTTTTTTTCACTTAAAACTTGCGTTTTTTTATTTTTAAATGCTTCATTTATCAATGTGTCAACTTACCTATATACCTGTTTCATCTTACCTCTATACTAGGAGAGTTGAAACACTCTGACTTTATTTAGAAATAATTATTTTTTAAATAGTTGTCACTACTAATTACGACTTTAACTGAAATAAATTGTTAGAGTATTAAATTTGCTTTCTAGCGATGTGTATCTCATAGTTCTAAAACGTATAGTGAGGCATTTATGACCTGAATTGTAAATTTTGTGTCAACCCACCTAGGTCTCCCCTATTTACTTTATTTTGCTGTTAACTAAGCTACTAGTATATTTATTTTTATAAATATACTCAGCGGATTAAAACTGGCTCTCACGTGTAGGTACAGGTATCAAAGGCGTGGCGTCCATAGAACTCGATTCCTACTGGCTTGCTAATTTTAAGGCAGTTGGGCACTTTATTGCGCAGAATTACAGGAAAATGCTAGTTAAATTCCCTTCGGCTTGCCTTCTGACATACTTGACGCCACGCCACTGACAGGTAGATATAGGTATTTTATATGGATAATACTGGGCCAAATTGTATGCCGCTGAGCAGGTATTTTACACGTAAAGTTTGTAGTGGTCGTAAAAAACTTACCTGGTTAGTCTCCAAGTCGTAATACACAGAGAAATCCGTAACATCCATGACTTCATTGGAGAAAAATGATTTTCCAAACTTATCCTCCTTAAATCCTTAGAAAATATAATTTAATTTAAATTAAATGTTTATGACTTAGGTATATCCATACTATACACCTATCCAATATCGAATGTGCATGACAAACAAAATTAGGTCAGGCAAAGCATTTAACTTATTTAGAAACGTTTGTACTTCGAACAAAAGACTAACTACTAACTGGCACTAAATTTAAATAAGAAAATCTAAGTGCTGGCCACAAAGAAATACAACGACTCACCGGCAGAAAAATCCAAACAACCCAACACCAAAAACACAAACGCTGTCGTTTTCATTTTTTAAACAGTGAACTTAGCTATTCTTCCTGTCTCAAGGGACACCGTACAAATAACTAAGTCACACGTAATATATCAGCTAAGGATCGATTTACGTTTAGTATGCAAGCTGTGAGAAGCGACGCGAACTGTCTTGCGGTACTTTCTAGTGAAAACGTCCACTGCACGCCGTTAACGTTTTTAACTGCACACTTGATTCTCTCTCATTCCTCAATATTGACGTATTTATGCAGTAAAAGAAATATGTCATACAAAAAATAATTTATTATTTAAGAATAAATAAACTTAACTAATCTACTTCTATGCTCAATTTGAGAGTTAACAAGTTTCCTAGCCAATCTTACAATACTCATTCAAAACCTCGACTTACATGAAACTTACGCAATTTTATTCTAAATAGCAAAGTAAATTAAGTAAACTTTGGCAGACTTTTGACCCCAATTGATAGTTTCTCCATGCAGCACATTTTTCACGAGTCGCTTGAGTTTTCCCTGAATGGTTTTGTTCACGGTACATTCCTAAATATGATGCTTCTACCTTCCATGACCTTCGAACTTAATTTTTGAGCCTTTAGCAAATAAGAGCCACTACTTAATAATTACTTTTTATGTAAAATAGCCTTGCGTTGAACCATGATGCCTGACGGTAAGCTAAGGTTAGGTCCAAGATGGAGCACACGACCTTATCAAGTGCCCATTAACCCTAGATTTAAAATGAAAACGTAATTTGTATCTTGCTGCGAGGTCGCTATACCCTATTCCAGTTAGCGATATAAGATAGACCAACCGGTCCTGTCGTGAATATAAATATAACATCTATAGCCTCATTTAGGTACATAAGTCAAGGCAATAATGAAGCATTCCCTGTCCCGTAAAGAAGAAGTGAAAAAAAACGCTATTTGCGATCAAAGAGGTCAAACAGTGATTTGACATTATTCTCGTCGTATTCTTCAATATCATCATCTCCTGCGTCGACGACGGCATCCACTCCACCATGAGGGCTGGGTATCGGGATCCCACCATTTTCTTCGGGTCCCACCATAGCCAGGCCGTTAGCACCCATTCTGAAAATATCATAATGCATAGCTATAAATTATGGTTGCTGTTTGATTTGAAATTACTCGATGAAAATATATCTGTTGTCGGTTAATATTTATAATTATGTGGTTATTAGGCCTTTTTCTTGCCAAATTTCATAGTTTTCAGGTCCCACCCAAGGTTTTTGTTTGAATATACATTTACTAGCTTCTGCCCGCGACTTCTTCTGCGTATTATACATGTAAACATTCCTCTCGAATCACTCTATCTATTTAAAAAAAACCGCATCAAAATCCGTTGCGAAGTTTTAAAGATCTAAACATTCATTTAGTTATTTTTAAACATACATAGGGACATACAGGCAGGCAGACAGCGGAAAGCAACTTTGTTTTATACTATGTAGTGAAGGTTGTATCTTTTTAAAGCTCTAAGATATTTAAATATTTTATAAAATAGTTGTGACAGTCAGGCAGTGAAGTGAATGATTATTTCCTTGGGGACAAAAAAAGAAACTCATATACAAGAGAACTCTAAAGACATACCTTAAACAATCGAAAGCCATGTTGAAGAGCTCGAACTGCCTCCACTGTCCGGACATCGCTAAGCAAAAGTGAAAGTTCCTTCCAGGGAAGAATATGTTATAGAATTTAGCGCACACTTTCAAGTTCGGCATTCGCGGTGGGTTAATGCATATTGGCTTCGGGTTCTTCCCTGAAATATCAATAAAAATGTTGTAATTTAAACAGTAAGTAGGTTCACATTTTAAGAGATTAATTATCGATTGTTTTTGTCACGTTATTCAAGCTATTATTTCTGTTGACTTCTGCTGTCGTGAAAGACACATGAATTTCTAACAGTCAATCAGAAAGAGATAGTATACCTAGTACAATGACGAAAAACACAAAAAAAGCACAGACTAAACTCCATTTTTGAGATCTTACCGCTATGTAGATCTTTTTAGTTCAATACCTGTGAAAATTAACATAGATATATCATCATTGTTAATGTAAAAATGTGCTGCAACCGCGTGACCAAACCAACATCTTCATGTACCTACCTGACATGGAGTTCTCATAAAGAACCCGGTCATTCATAGACATGGCCACGTCGAAGGCGAAATCGCCTGGATGGTAGGTGATCTTCATACAAGCTTTCTGATTAAACAAGTCCAGCACATATCCTGTACAGCATTTGCAGACTCCATAGGAACACGTGCATCTCCTAGGTTCGTCGTCATCCTCTTCCTCGGTAGTAGACGTTGTGTTTTGGGCTACTTGAGTCTGTCTAGCCCGTGCGGATAGTTGGGCGAGGTTTATTGCTTTGAGTCTGTCTAGGAATATCAGAGCTCCGTCGGGAACTTCCAGATCTTGTAAATCCGCTTGCGTTATATTTGCCTTTGCCTCAAGAGCGTCTTAAAAAAATGATTCATGGTACTTAAAAATGGAATTTTGGAAAGTAATTTCTGTATCAGAAAGAAGTCTCAAATTTAATAATATTGTATCGCCGCAGGCTAACAGAACTAAGCCACAGCCAGTTACATATCGCTTTGGTTTATTTTTTGTTGCAAAACTCTGCAAATGTTACACGATGTCACAGTTGCAAAAGTTCCTTCAGTCCGCCTGCGATATTCTTAAATGGAAAATTATGTCATTCAAATTATACTATATGGCTATACGTTTTAGGATTTTTTAGACAAATTTTTGTGAGGCTGAGCATATTTTTACAGCCAGTTGTATAAAACAAAACAAAAAAGCTTATAGCTGCGTAACTTTAGAATACAATAGTAACATAGCAAAATTTTGTGTGCTTTCGAGTCAATAACCAGTAAATCCATTCAAAAACTTGAAGAAAACCAAATTGAACATGGTGCTTAAGCGCACTTTCACTGCTGTGGCATCAAGCTACACCGAAGACCGATAATTATTTTATAAATTTACTAGTTGAAAATATAGTCAAATTTTAAGTAAAGGGAAGTGAAAAATAATGCAAAAAATTACCATCTCCACGGACGTGGGTAATCAAGGTCACTGTCACTAATAATAACACAAATGGATCCATGACAATAAAAACTTGACCACGCGAGGTTGCGCGGGCGACGGTTGCGTGAATAATACCGCGGTTCAATTCATGCGCGGATTTGAACCGGTTAGAGGCAAGAAAATATCTCCTTTAAGTACCTAATATATATTTATGAAGAGAGATTGCACTACCTAATCTATATACGCTAGTTATATCATGTCGGTTAGGTTACTGCGGATCATTACTGGCAAACAATAAACTTAAAAACGACAGAGACATGACTAAAATTAGTTGTCGATTATGTTTATTATGACTGCGATTTTAAGTTTTTGCAGCAACACTGTAAACTTCCTTGATATAAAATAGTTAAATGTGTTATGTTTTGTTTACAAAGAGAACAATAACTAAGTTTAATGTAGGTATCTAAAGCGTTTACTTAAAGTGCAAGGAAAATGTCGCTTCTGTTTCTTTTATGGTTGATCTTTTCAGAAAATTTTATGCAAGTTCTTAGGCTACAAACGTTTTATTTTTTGACGAAAAGGAATGAAGTATTCATTGGGCTTTGCGATACAATTTGGTTTTACAAAAGGTGTCACACAAGTCGAATGACGTTCTTTCAAATGAAAAATCATAACTTTTTAGTAACTTTTATTAAATACTTAACAATAGTCGATGCACTAAAAAATAATATGGCTTTGTGTAAAAGCAATGTTTGGTTTAACTAAATTCAAAATAAATACTTCAGCTACTATCAATAAATAAACAACATTGCTTCTTATGTTTCAAGTTCTTGAACCACTCCATTCTTCAATTTTCTTCCGTCAAAGAAATCTCCTACCGCGTCTCCTATAGCGTCAAGGGGTCCCCCATCATCATCATCATCATTTCCACCTCCACCAAATATGCCTCCGCTACCTCCAAAGAGTCCACCGCCGTCACTGTCGCCTCCTCCGAAGATAGCACTAGCCGCGTTGGAGAAGAATCCTCCACGATCAGCATCGTCATCATTGCTGCTGCCGAAGAGGCTGACGGGAGCAGGACCTGACGATATCGGTTTCGGCTTCAAACCAGTTTGAACTCCACGTGTTCCCAATCTGTAACATTGAAATGGTAAGATAATTTTGCATGTAACGAAATGGTTAGGTACATGATTGTGATAGTGACTTTTGCGTCATTCACTAATAACCTGCTTTATTTTTAGATTTTTGCATTCAAAGTATCAAGATAACCTTATTGTAACCTCCGCTATTGATCGTTCGTCTGAATGTCATAGGATTATATCTTGTAAACATTCGACCTTTTCACAGTTAGCAACTAAGGAAGTTATAACAAGAAATAATATTAACAAATCAAACTAATGTTTGATATTAACAAGAAACGAGGACGATACTCTTTATGCGCAAGTCCGACTCGCACTCTGCTGGTTCTTTAATTTTAACATTAATATAATGTAATAATGGTGTTGGACGAATACATTTTCTCAACCATGGTATTCTTAAGCTACTTATACATATGTAAAATAATACCTATTGGTTAGAATTAAGTACTTATAGGAATTAATTACCCGAAACATCTGAAAGAAGCCGAGTATATTTGAAATCCAGCGATGTCCGCATTGATGTCCAAACAAGCGAATGCGTTGCGATTCTGAATACGAATGTTCGAAATTTCAGCGCAAATGCGAACGAACGGAGCTCTTCCTGGATTAAAACATATCGGAGGCGGATCACTGGCTGAAAAACAAAGAAAACTTTATTCTGTGTCAATAAAAAAAAAAGTTTATACCCATATTGAGTTCTTTACCTGAAACTCTGCGCCGTACAACAGTTCTATTATTTACACTCATTCTGACATCAAAAACGAAATCTTCAGGTACGAAAGTAATGTTACCGCATGCCTTCATTTTGAATCTCTCCATTATAGTTCCAGTGCAACAGCCACATTGTCCTTGAACACAGGAACAGGGAAATCTCAATACAGACCCATTCACTTGCTGTGGTAATGCGGTGGTTGTTTCCTCGTCAAGTAGCGGTACATCGGTAACATTTGCAACCGCAGTAGCATTTGCTATTTCACTTTGCACTACTGGTTCCACAACAGGTACATCTTGTACTAAATTCACTTCAGTTACTTGTGCTGCTTCTATGTAATCTTCATCGTCTTCTATATAGTTTTCGTCGTCTTGCGCGACGTGTATCGGCAAAACTATCGTTGCTTGCTGTCTCAACACAGGCGTAGGATTTAACGCCTGCCTCCAAATACTCTTTGGAATTTGAAAGTTAATAACTTCGTAGCTTCTGTCATTGGTTAAAATGATTTCACCTGAAATAGAAATAGAAATAGTTATTCAAGGTACTTTTTTTAACATGCTGTAACGAATTCAGGCTACTCACTTAATACTCTTTGAGATAGATTTATAAAGCAGTACAATAGCAGTAATATATTTAATTTTGACATTATTTCTCTACGCGGAGCGGTGGTAAATTTCACTTTCTATTAAACAGTGTCCTGGGTGGCTTACGGGTTAAAATTGCATGTGAAGCAAGTCACTACGAAGTATTTAAGTGATGTGTGTGACTTAGAACCGATACTCATTTTAAATGCAGAGACTACGAGTACAAGAAACAAGTTTTAAATATTTAATGCCGGAACAGGAGAAAGTTGGATGTTACTTAAAAGCTATTTATACCTGTAAACGTCAAACATTCAATAACTTAAGAATGATGATGCTTTTTCCTTAATAAAGATGAGAAGTTAGCGCTTTGTGATGTCACCGTTGTTCCAAATAATTATAGAAAATGACATACATAAACCACGGCTTTATCCCATTACGGTGTAGGGTATTTAAGGTAACAAGACCTAAAAGCCACGTTTAGCATGATTGTGGAAAGGGGAATCAAAATAGTGATAGGTTGCTACCCGCATCGCCTATAACATGAATCCTAAGATTTTAGCCTATTCCCTCTATGGGATTTTACCATCTGCGCGGAAAGAGAAGCAATAATTTTGCGTTAATTTAAAATATGACAAAAAGGGATGTACTCTTGGACCAGAAAACAGGTACCATTTATACGGATATTCATTCTCACGCATATTCCGTACTAGCCCCTATACTATTTCAACTATAAAGATTTAAAATGTTGTAATGTCTTATTTTACAAGTTTTCTATTTCTTATGATTTCATAGAAATAGAAAATTCAGGATTGATCGATAATTTAAGGAATCTACGGGATTACTATTATTGCTAAATTGATTAATTACTTGTCGGTTTTTCTGATCATTTTGTTTTTATTGGTTAGAAGGGAAAAGTAGGTAATATAATAAACATACATACAAAATACAAGTTGTACTTGATCGTACTTATATTGCGTTCATTTAAGTACTTGACTTATAAGAAAACCAACGGACCATTGGTAAATTGCTCTATGATCTATGTACGTCTATTTTTACCAGTTTGAAATTGCAATAATTACAACAATTAATATTGCCGTTTTTTTTCTTGTTATGTTTTTTTTTAGTGGTTTCACTTACGTCATAAATATAATGCTTAAAATTAATTGTCAATCGTATTACTTATTTAGTTGACATACTACGAGAATTATTAAGAGTACCTATAGGTAGACACATTTGTAATAATAACTTCACACAATATACTCAACATGTACTTTATTTTTAAATCAGTCAAAATAAATAACCACTTACATTACAATGCTATTTACAGCGACATTAAATAAGTTAAGAATAAATAAATAATCCCTAGGTAGCACAAACTTAGATCTAGAACTCTCTATGGTCATACCCGCTCCCAATCACCACGCATCATTTTATTTTGTCTTCCTCTGGGTTTCTTCTTTTTCTGATGCTCATTTCCAGACAACCCTAGTGAATCACTTAGGGCTTCTAATCCGAAAATGTCATCGTCATCGTTATTATGGTTGCCACCCTGGTGTTTCTTGGCGTCCTTATTGGTTCGATTATGTCTTTTATTTTTGCCAAATAAGCCAATTTCCTCTCCGACTGTTTCACCAATTTCCGATAATCCAATAACATCTAAGTCCTTGAGATCGAAATCGTTGCCTCTGTTCTTCTTTATCAACGTTAACCCTCCATAAAAGTTATTTTGTTTGACTGGACTATGGTCAGATCTACTCTCGTCAGACGACTTATCCGGTTCTGACATGCTTTCTTCAGAATGAGAATCTAGGTCATGAATTATTTGAACCATGTCGTCGTTGATGGATTCCTCTGATGACGTAGCAAATGCAGCCGTTGACGATGTCTTAGGCGTTATGGTTTCAATCTTCTCGTAATTTGTTTGTTCCCTGTTAGTTGTCATCATGCTTGATACTTTAGCGCTTGTCGGTAGTATGGGAGTTACTGGCATCGCCGAAAGTTGCCCAGTAAGTTGGGCCAGTGACATCTCAAGACCGGGGTCTTCAAACTGATTTTCATCCTTGACAGTTATCTGAGCTAAAGTTGTCATTGGCTTTTGTGTAACAATTGATACAGGTTCGAAAGTCTGCTCCTTTTCTGCGCTGACCATAGGAGTGCTCTCTATCGACGAAATTCCTGCAGTAGTTATTTTAATAGTTGGCGTCGCGACTGTAGACGAAATGGTTGAAGATGTTTCGGAAAGTGGTATGACTTCCAGACTGCTAGTAGTAGGAGGACGTCTAGATGGGCGTGGTGGCCTGTTTTCAGGGCGTCTTGTTGGTCTGCGTGTTGGTCTTCTATTTACAGGGCGAACTCTGACAGTTGTTGTTCTAGTCACAGCGGGTTTTGGCGTAGTGGTTCTGTTGGGCCTTCTGGAAGGGCGCCTGGAAGGACGTGGTCGCTTAGTAGTCGTTGTTGTGGTTGTGGTAGTAGTCGACGTAGGTGCTTGCTTCTTTTTGTTCTTGTTTTTGTTTTTGCTTGCTTTCTTGCCGCCTGATGAACCAAACAGATCGCCCAAAATGTCTTCACCAAGAAGACTGAAGCCCGTGTAGTCTGCACTTTCCACATCATTGGCGGCATCATCTGTAATTTAATAAATTTTGAAATTAGTACATTGATATGTTTAACGTAGTTGGTATTTTTAATTCCTTACAAAAATATGATAAAAGATTCTTACTGTCATCATCGTCATCATCGTCGTCGTCATCATCGTCCCCGACGAGACCAAATGCGTCGACATCATCATCATCATCATCGTCGTCATCGTCGTCGTCATCCACCTTTTCGTCCAGAGGAACCAGCGGAAGCGGATCAGCTGCCTCTGATGTGACACCTCTAGGTCCGAATTTGAAGCAGGATACTCTTACAGCTGCTTCAACGAGGGTCTTCGACTGAAGCTCTAAACCTAAACATGCCCTAAATTCCTCGCCAGCCCGCGCTATATTATAAACTCTTCCGCAGAATTTTGAAATACCGCCTGGCAGGGGCATGCATACTGGACTCGGCTTGCGACCTGTTGACCAACATAACAAATGCTTTAGCAATTAAAAGTTAACTGTTTGTTACTGTGTATGTAAAGGCAAAACTATACTCACTGGAAAGGGTTCGGTTGGTGATGACCTTCTTTCCGAAGCTCAACGAGACAGCCATTTTATCGCCACTGAGGTACATTAACGAAGCACATCCTGTTAAAAAAATATATATATATTATACACTAGTAGATACTGAAATAGTAACCATTAACACTGCTAAATCAAATAAAAATAAAATCGTAACAATCAGTGTCTATGTGTAATTAACATCGAACCTAATAATAATAGGCCTAATTGACATCGAGATGTTCTCTTTATCGCCTCTTAGAAGCAGAAAATTAAATTATCACAGATTGAATAATTGCCACCACAACGGTCTAGCTAGATTACTAGTGGTCCACAACCGGTGGTCCGTGAGAGCCTCGGACATTGTCCATGTAAGCTTTCTAGTGCCAGTAGAGCACAGAGTTAAAGAAAAAGTTGGGAAAATGATGATTGTCAATGCAATGTTATGTTAGGTAATCTTGAATCTTGTGGTCTTTGCCAATAATAAAAAACTATTGTGGTCCTTTTTTGAAAAAAATTGGGAACCCGTGATCTAGAATACCTTAATTGAGATCAAAGATGAACTGATACACGACAATAACAAAAAAAATATTACCTGGTCCATCCAAATTCACGACAGGCAATTGGAAATCCCGACAACAGTTGCAGTATGCTTCGGAGCACTTGCAATATTTGTTGATACTGTTGTTGTCGTCTTGTTTCTCGTCGCTGCCATTACGTATGCTTTTTTTGCTGTTCTTCTGTTTTTCTGTGATTAAAATACAACCATATTAACTTTACGCTACCATAAATGAAAGAAAATTCATTTAGCATTGTTTCCTGACTTAACGCAGTAAATTAATAGCAATGCCTAACGATCATCGTCGTTTCGCTTTTCGTTTTAATCATGATTTTGAGGCCGGTCGCGTGACAATATGCAGGTACCTAAAGCTACTAATGAATAAAATATTATATTGTTCATTAGCAGTTTTTTAAGCCTAAAAGTTTCGTCGTTTATTAGAAAGTCAGACACGCAGTGAGGGATCTGTGCACAATTAAAAATTACAATGACACTTCTATTTTTTTTCGACTACCACAAGGAAAGGTATTTGTACTGAGGGAAACGCCAAAAGAAATTTGATACTGGCAAGTTACAGTTAATTCATTTTCAGGTTTCTTATGAGTAGATCGCCGAAGTTTCCCATAAAAGTTTCTTTTGTATGGAAGGAGGGATTTTGCAAAATTCTTACGGAATACGATCCCCACCTCACCCCGTTTAATCTCGGGCTGCGTCCGCCGCCGGCGTTGGCGCATCAATTCCCATTCGTCTTTATTACTCGCTTTCACGACTTTATCAATTAAGAATTTAATTAGCTCTGGTAATACTCACTTATGCTTTTAGATGCGGCGAATGCCAAGAGCACGAATATGAGAAGAAGCTCGAAAACCAGGGAGAGCCTCATTGTAAAGACTCGGTCCCCGTCTGAAAAATTAAAAAAATACGTTTAGCTATCTGTACTTCATAAAAATATACACTACATAATATATTAGTATTTTCTTATTACTAAAACAGAAACCGTCTTCCAATGAAGCTAAATAAAATTGTAGCTGGTGGACCGATTTTGATAAAATTTACTTAGTATAAAAATTGAGACACAAAACATGAAATCGGTCCATATCTGGTGAACTGATGTGAAAAAATACAGTTGATATGACTACCCCTCCTTGCTTTTCCTGTCGGTGAATAAAATACCAGTTATACTTTTTTCGAACGCCAAAAATACACGTTTGTTAGTAAATTAATTACTTTTCGCGATTACACTATCGATATAATGGACCACTGCCTAAATGGGCCATTGATTAAAATATAATATGGCCCGCTGCCTAGCCTCCTTAAAAAAGCTTTACTTACAGTGGAATAATTTGCGTAAAAAATTTCAAAGTTATTAAGTAAATTATTTTAGTAATAGAATCGCACAGTACCGATTAGATCAACGACGATTTGCGGAATGATTCAAGAATATTGAGTATTATCCATTTAGAACTCGCTGAAAAATGTTATGACTGCTAACGTAACTCAATTAAGAATTCATAGAGCAAGTAAACGCAAACACGAAAGAGAATTATACAACTAATATATGATGACCGAGATTTGCTCGGTATTTTTTTTTGGTACGTTTTCTAAAAATGAAACCTAGCTAGATCAATTAAGTAAACCGTTGTTCCAAACTGGATGTTTTTTTATACAACAGAAAAGAAAAATGGGCAAGTAATTTACTTAATGGCAAGAAGTTACCACAGCCTAGAGGGCAGAGATAAAATACCTCTTGTACCAGTAATTTCACCAGCTGTCTTAATCTTCACATTGGAATACAGCAGCGTAATAACTGCTGCTTGGGGGTGGGATTGGCGAGTAAGGTAAGATGGTGGTAGAGTAGTGATCCGTTCGGACCCTGTACAAGGTCCGTCCAGCATTAATTACGTCCATTTCAGTAATCAAGGAATTATTTGCCGGCCAAAAAATACAAAGTAAAGTGGCACAGCTATCTAACTATCACTAACCTTGAATTTTAAAGTAGTCGTAAAACCATTTGTTTGGACCAGTTACTAAAACTTGGAATTAAACTAGATTCGCCAAATATTTAGAGAAAGCATGTCATCGACCTAAAATAAATTACGCGTAGTAAGCTCTTTGCTATAGAATGCGTGTGAAATTTTTAATTTTCAAAAATACATCACTGGATATTTATGGAGTACGAATAGAGTTAAAACCGATTTATACGAACGACAAACTGAGACCAACAAAACTACTCCTCGCCGTAAGCATAGGCACAGTTACACACACACGTGCTAACAAACTTCGCAAACTAAACTGATTTATTATTTTTAGCTGATCGTGATTTAATCGTATACACGTTTTATATTAATAACGTTGACGTTTCGGACATGCTGCGACGTCCATGGTCTCGAAGTCCCCTGTCCCTGTCAATGCTGGACGTCGCAGCATGTCCGAAACATCGGGGTAATTAATTATAAAACGTGTACGCGATAACCCCCGATTAGGTAAAAGTACCTGGATGACCGAGCTTTGTTCCCTATTTTTTGGTACGTTTTCTAAAAATGAAACCTATATAGATCGATTTATGGCACCCGAAACCCCCTGCATACCAAATTTTATAAAAATCGTTGGAGACGTTTCCGAGACGAGCAATTCTATGTACATAGAATTGCTGGTTTAATGGTATTAGATAGATAATAAAATGAGTGCATTGTTTAAATCAAGCTAATTTAGTTAGGCAGACCGTGTAGTATTACCGGGGTTCACTTAGTTGTTCGCAGAATTCTGTTTTTAAGTACTCCTTATTTGGTCTCGGATTTCTAGTAAGGAAGAATAATTTACCCTCCTTCCGCAGTCCAGTAAAATAAATGGGTCTTTAACATGCCATCCGTGTCTTAAAAAGTTTACTTGTAATAAATGTTTAATTAGCGATGAATTTGTGTTTTACTAAAGAAAAAAGAAATTTAAAAAGAATAATGAACATAAAATGTAATATCGGGGTACAATTTACACAGATTTTAACAAGTGGCACTATAGTATAACGTATATGCCTACGTAGTTATTGAGATATATGTTAATAAACCCTTAAACATAAAATATGTGTACATAATGAAGAGTCGCCAGTTAATTTTCAATTTATTTTACCATTTTATTCAAGAAGTCAATATTACTTAACTCCCTCTCGATTTTCTTTTTTCTTAATAAGCTTCATAATTTAATACAAGCAAAAATTGATAAAGGTGTGAAACTGTAAAAAATGTCTAAATATGATAAAATCGTCTTCCATTGTTTTATCCTTAAACTCTACAGTAACATCCTTGACATATTATTTTTATTTCCTGTAAGTGCTTGCCCCTAGACTTCCAAAATAGAAATATTTTAGCTGTAGCTTAATTATTGTCAGTTCGCATTAGAATTGTTTTATATTCAGGTTGCACAAGTATTAAAGATCCACTTGCCCCGCCGAATAGTCGGCCGAATACCCCTGCAAAGTTTAATAACATAGATTTTTATTATTGACTCTAGCTAACGAATGTAATACTACGTTTTATTACTACGTATTAATGTTTTTTTGTAAGTTTTAATCAGACTACGATACTTTGCAGGACAGTTCCGACCACTGGTTCCGACCGATTAATCCGAGAAGTTGGTCAAATATCGTTAACGTTTTTTATGTCACATTACATTTGTTTGTTGTTTAGTATCCCCAATAACTAGGTCATAATGTGAAATTTTCCCAGTACCTACTTTTTATTATTATTATTCTTTTATAGTTACACGAATGCATCACTGTTTATGTTATGAGGATCTGATGCAACCCGGGTAATTCTCACAGGCTGACCCACATCGTACTTTCACGGAACTCAGCGGCGTCGGCGCAACATACTGCGTCAGATTTTCGAAGGTATTTAAGATGACGAGTCTCTAGAAATTTCTTTATCGGCTGGTAGTGTTTTGTTTTATTTTTTGTCTCATCTATTTGTTTTTTGAGACTTTAATGTTATAGAACATATGTAATAGTTTTGTTTTATTGAATAAAATAGAAATGTAATACGCTATAAAACTTGCTTTAAGCTAAACGAACTACACTCTAATTAATGCAATAATCAAAGATTCATATTATTCTAAATATCAAATTTAAATATTATGTTATCTGTCGTATTTTTAAATGGTATTGCAAATACCTATCTTTTTAAATAGGCAACACTAGCACCACCATTTAAGAAATTTATTTTAAAACGTGTAAAACAAAGTTACTTCGCGCGTTGAACTCGTTTGCTCTAAGCATAATCATGTTTTTTAATCCCACCATAACTTTCGTAAAATAACGTTAGTAAATCATTGATTACTATCGTAGTATTAAATACTAAAAAATACACTTACCTTATCAATGAAAACTTGATAAACAAACAACTTAATAATTTGTTATCCTTATAATAAAAAAGCTGCAGTCCCACTGACGTCCACAAATTAATTAAAGACAATTTAGATATCACAGTACAGTTCTAAAAACGCAGAAGACACCGGCTTAACAGCAGCACTGGTTTGATATAACCGCCTCGAACTCGGACCCGTAGAAATGTGCAGTGACGTATAACACTTGGCGAGAAAGGAAAACTGGAGTTTGTTTGTCCCCTTCGCTCTACAGCCGACAGAAAGAGACGGGCGTCTATGAAGACTCACTTGGTTGCCTATGTAGAATTTAGTGTCAAGCCAATGTTATTAACGTGATTGAATGCAGGAAAGCGCTGTTCACACATCATTTGCGGTGCGACAAATTGGAGTAGAAGGATGCTTGGCCGAATTTACATAGTTTGGGTGAAGTTACGGTCATAACTTTCGTAAAATAACATTAGTAAATCATTGATTAGGTACTATCGTAGTGTTAAATACTAAAAAATACACTTACCTTATCAAAGAAAATTTGATAAACGAACAACTCAATAGTTTGTTATCCTTATAATAAAAAAGCTGCAGTCCCACTAGATGTCCACAAATTAATTAAAGACAATTTAGATATCACAGAACAGTTCAAAAAACGCAAATTTTCTCTTAGCATATTTTGGAATAGCGTCAAGTACGTTATTTGATAGAAAAATAAAATAACTAGGTATTTAGTAACATGACGATCGAATAGGCTAGTGCTTAGAGAACTGACTATGAAGATCGAGGTGCTGGGTACTAACCAAACATGTTTTCTCAGAAATTACATAGCTAGAACGATTTTGTGTCCCCAAAAATCCCTAACTAGCAAATTTCGTGAAATTGGTAGAGCCGTGTCTATATTCCCAAGCATTGATCGTTTAAAGCATATTACAAAATATATATTAAATATACCATCGTAGGTATAGATATATAGATAAAGGAAAATACCTTTTAGCTGTATGAAGTAAAAAATGAGCTCAATTGCAACTGACGACAAAACTGTTCGTTTTGTTGAAAATGTATAATCACTAATCAGTATAATTATAGCCTCATTTGTCGGTAGTTCCATTAATAAAGCATGAATTTAACTATGACCGCTAATAACATCGCCTTGCGCAGTCTAGAGGTATTGCACGCGTCGTTAATTGTGACATTAATTGCTTGCACACATAAACGTTAAAGAAATAATGAATGTTTTCTTGTAAAAAAATTTCAATGCGACAGTGTCTTTACTTAGAAAATACTACACAATGTATGATTCAAATAATATCTTTTAAGTATCGGATCAATCTCGATTGCAAAAGGTAGGCAGCAAAATTATACTTTCGTATGCCTTTTTAAATTGCATTGCATTTGCATGAATTGCACGTTCAAAATGTTCACTGTATGTAATCGAATAGGATAATTAACTTGTCAGTTTGATAAACCTGAGCCTCTAGTGTAAGTTTTCGCATAATAAAAACTTCTCGAACGCGTTCACCTAAATGTCTCGATTGCTATGGAATAATTGGCAGCGCCACTTGCGGATCGAAACGGCAACAAATTGTTCTCATAGTATTTAACATTTTAACGCAAACGCGTTCGAGACATATTTCGTGACTGAAAACCTACACTAAGCATACTGACATGTGAGCAAATAAGTTGACTATTTAATTTATTCAGTGAAACGCATTTGATTTATTTCCTGAAGCAATTTATTCCGCTACTTGCCTGCCACGAAGGAATACTGTTTTAGGTATATATCAAAGTAAAGGCTGTGGCACTTGCGCCCCCAGGCTTGTTCCCTTTTTCGTTAGGTACTCCCCTGCTTTGTGTTACCTACCTGACAAGCAATTGTAATGAAAGCCTGAAAGAAAATCAATATTTATTTATACCTCATAGCGCGAGATCCAATTTGACAGCTACCTATCTATCGATTTCACTTACATCGATGTTAAAAAAGACACTTTCAGTTTATTTTAAGTTCTAAATGATTTGTTGTGTGGTTACTAAGTTAGGTTAAGTTTCACAGCCTAACTCAAAATCCACACCACACCTTTTCCCCTCCCCCCTATCTGAAATTAGCACGATAACTAATTTACTTGTAAGTAAACGGCTTAGATGGGAACCATAACCCTCGAACACACGAGAAAGTTTTCTGACTCGCTTCCCTTTGCCCTATGTTTTAGAAGAAATTGTACGGGGATGACACCTGTCAAATGGGAGATTAAAAATCTCAGAAATTGTATACTCGTAATCATAACATTTAAATATTATACGTAGGTACTCGTAAAACTGAAACGTAGTTTTCGGAATTGAGTTTTGTTTCGGATTACAGTTTATCTTACAAAGTATCATAAACCGTATTGATGGCTCTGTGGTAATTTCTAGAAGGTCCATAAAAGTGCTTTGATCTCGGATGTGCATTAACATTGTGCTAACGTTGTTAATTGGTCACTAGAATAAGCGAAATACATTGTGTAACGTGATACATGTGAAGTCAGTTTTTGTTGTGGCCAATAAAAGCTTGTTGTGATGTTTTTTTATTTGCAATCATTAAATTTACTGTATAAATTCAGGCGCTATCATGCGTACTAAATGGATAACTTCACTTACATACTTCGCGATTTTTCGCGTTATGTTTGGCAGTGTAGCAAAGTACAGCTGTCCGTTTAGTATAAGCATTTATTACTATTATTAATTTAAAAAAATAAATATATTCTAATCAAATAATAGGTACATAAATGTTTACCTGTTTTTACCTTACGACTAACAATTTATTTACTAATCCGTTTTAATTAATATATTGCGACTCAATTTTTTCTAGCAGAAGTTTTTTTATTTATTTTCTTGGTTTAAGTAGGTAGCTACAGATTATTAACACTTATTATCTTTATCTACAAATTAATTACCTACAGAGGCCTTATACCATGACGTCGTAATGCGATTCAGTTAAGGTTCGCTCGCTGTCAGATTCATACTAAAAGCACAAACTTTTTTCACAATAAAATTCTGACGTGTTCGTAGCGCAGACGTAAACGCGCCTTTTGATTTTGATTTTTTTAGGCAAAGATATTAAGAGCATACAGCCAAGCGTTTCACGCCGCCCTCATAATATATCAGGTTTTCAAATAAGAGTGCGTTCAAAAACCGAACGCGTTGTGAATAATAGCACATAAAATAAAAACAAAGTAACGGTATTGCATATTGAACTTTAGGTGTTAGGTAAAGAACACAATTTAGGACGCCAATTTAGGTTGATTTAGGTTTGACGAAAATGTCTTCGTTGAAAAATACCTGTACAGCATGTAATTATTTTATTAATGTTTTTTCACAATTGACACAGTTTTCCAGCTTTATGTCTTATGTGCATTCGTATCTATTTATTTTCTCTGTAGTATTATTTTGTTTGTAATTATTACCAACTACTTATACCGAGGAAAGCTGATTTTCTTGAGTTCCGCTATTTTGTGCGCAATCACCTCAAAAATTAAATTTCAAGAAAACTGAGAAATTATATTTACCTGTATTAACTTGGAAGTATTATTTAGCAATTTTAAAAGGTTACACTTCATTGGTTTTTATTATATAGGTGTATGAAGTTAATTAATTTTAAACACAAAACCCTCTTTTTTGCGCCTCTGGGTGAGATTTAAAAAAAATGCTAAAACAGGTATTTCTTTATTTTTATTACTTAGTATTTATTCTGAGTTTCATGATTCTAGAACAATCTAATTTTATTTTTTCATACAAACTTTAACCCCCCTTTTCACCCCCTTTTTCCAAAAAATTCCAAAATTTCTGTAGCCTATATCCTATTCTGAATTTATTGAAACAGATTTGTCAACATTTCAACTATATCCGTTCAGTAGATTTTACGTGATGCTCAGTCAAACAAACAAACAAACAAACAAACAAACAAACAAAAATTTTAAAAATGGTTTTAATATGTTCATTTACCGATTTTAAGTCACCCTGGTCGGTTTTTTTTTTTTAAATCTTCAATGTACAGATTTTTTGGTCTCAACGATTTTATTATATGTATAGATTAATAATTAATATTTATTATTTGTACCTATATTTATACCGTTTGTTCTGTACAGAAGTGATAACAGTTACTACACATTGACCAAGATGGTTTATTTTTATTTTGTTTCAACATTTTTTACAAACATACATACATACATACATCACGTCTTTATCCCTTACGGGGTAGACAGAGCCTAGGGTAACTAGGGGACCTAAAGGTCACGTTTAGCAAGATTGTGGGTGTATAGGTAGAAAGGGGATTTAAAATTGTGATGGGTATGTATTTTTTTATTTCACAGTGCGAAATGTTTTTACATTGTATTTATTATAATATAAAATTGACAACCTTAGTATGAATTCATATACATACACATATTGACAAATGCCTAACTAGACAACCAACAATTAATGTGTTCATTACATTTCTGTTTATAGAATGCATTCATTGTGCATGTTTAAGACGTATTTACGTTTCTTCAGGTTAAACCAGTAATGTTTTTATAACATAATTTATACTAAACTAGCTTCTGCCCGCGACTTCGTGTGCGTAGATACATACATACATACACACATATATCACGTCTTTATCCCTTACGGGGTATACAGAGCCTAAGGTAACAAAACCTTAGGGCCACAGAATTATACATAGTGTGCGTAGAATTATAAATAATACCTATAAACCTTCCTCTTGAAACACTCTATCTATTAAAAAAAACCTCGCTGAACCGATTCAGTTGGAATTTGATGTATAGATAATTTAAGTTCCGGGGAAGAACATGATAGTTTTTATGTTGTAAAGTCACTCTGCAGACGGAGTCGCAGGTAACAGACTTGTCAATAATAAATTTAGATTTGTGATAGCGACCAAGTTAAGCTATGATGACTATGGGACGCAAGCGCAGCGCCCAGAGCCGGCTGTATGACACGGTCACTTTCTACACGGAGAAAGTAGTCAGGATCGGGCGCTAGCGTGTTTTTGTTTATTTTACCAATTCCATCATTGACACAGAAGTGAAATTGTTGTAAGAGTTAACATAGGCTAGGTAATAATTTACGATAGATGACTATGTCATTCTTTGACGGGTATTGAAAAGAAGTGAATTTTGTTTGTTTTGTAAACATTGAAAGGTCTACGTGATAATTGTATGTATATACTGGTTGTTGCCCGTGACTTTGTCTGAGAAATTCGCGAGAATACGCAATTTTTCGGAATGGAAAGTATGCCAGATTTCAACTGAATCCGTCCAGCTGTTTAAGCGTGAGAAATAATCAAACATAAATACCGACACACTTGCGAAACTTACGCATTTATAATATGAACAAAATATAACATACATATACCATACGTTACGTTAACTGTTAGCTGGATTTAATCTAACTAGCGCTTGCCTTGTACTATGCCTACTAAGTCACTACATAGTATAAAACAAAGTCACTTTCCGCTGTCTGTCTGTCTGTATGCTTTGATCTTTAAAACTACGATAGAGTCATTCAAGAGAAAGGTTTATTATGTATAATTCTACGCAGACGAAGTCGCGGGCAGAAGCTAGTATACTAATATATAATAATAGTATAGCTTAAAATATTTACTTAATTAACCGTTTTTAATACAACTCTAAGCAATGGCTTGAATTGATCCTACCGACTACCAAAATATTAAACAGGAAAGAGACTGATAATTATAGTTTCTACAAAACCTTCACTTCTAAAAACTCTACAACAAAATTGTTGACGACGGAATTTAAAAACGTTTCCGCTATTGTTTAAATGGTTTAATAACACAAAACACAAAAACCAATGTAACTAGAAGCCTAATACGGAACAGCTGTTTATGCTAGCAACCTGACAGAGCAACTGTCTTGAAAGTTGATGTCAGCACCAAAGAAAGGTATTTAAAATTGGAACTTAAGTAGTTAACTATGTACCAAAGGAGGCTCCAACCCAGCCAGTCGCCAACAAAAATTGCTCTCTAATTTTTTAACTTATAAATATGATCAACACAATCATGCTAAGCGTGGCCTTTGGGTCTTGTCACCTTAGGCTCTGTCTACCCCGTAAGGGAGAAAGACGTGATTTATGTATGTATGTATGTATGTAAAAATGATCAAGTTAGCAACAATGTTCTAGTATACCACACTGGTCATGTGTGCCCAGTGTAAGGCCATTGACCTGGATGTGGGGCAGTGTGCCGTATTGCACTTGGCCGCGTATGGGAATGCATGCAGCTAACGAACTAAGCTAGAACCTTGACTATCTGCTTTTTTCTTTGATCCTTTTATACTAGCTTTATATTTTCACTCGGTAAATTAAAGTAAATTTCATTAACGTTTAAATCGAAGAATAGATTACGAGGGTCAAACTGAAAGTTCTTAGAAAATCAAAAACTGAGCAAACTAGCAAGTTATTAGTTTTATTATATCTTTTCAAAATAGTGTCCATTCACATCAATACACCGCTGCATTCGATGGAACCACTGAGAAAAGCACTTAGCCCACTCGTCCTTAGGGGTCTCTTCGACGGCCTTTTGAAACGCACCCACTGCTTCCTCGGTTGTCATAAAAAGTTTTCCTCGTAGTTTTTCTTTTATTTTCGGGAATAAATAAAAATCGCAAGGTGCGAGGTCGGGGCTATACGGCGGGTGACCCAGTAATTCCACGTCTGACGTCACTAAATAGTCGATCGTTCGCCTGGCGGTGTGCGACGAGGCGTTGTCGTGGTGAAGAAGGATCCTACTTCGAGGTCGTTTCTCCCGAACTTTTTCCAATACAAGTGGCAAACAATTGTTACTGTACCACTCGGCAGTAACTGTTTTTTGATCCTCTAAAACAATTGTCGCATAGTGACCTGTCCTTCCGAAGAACGAGGCCACCATCTTTTTTCCCACGCTTCGACCTCTCTTCACTTTAGTTGGCAACTCCTCGAAAGGAAACACCCATTGAGCAGACTGTCTCTTGGTTTCTGGATCATAACAGTAAATCCAGCTTTCATCACCCGTAAGTATGTCGAACACAGCATTTGAGTCACCTCCGTTAAATCTTTGAATCATTTCACGGCACCAATCAACCCGACGGAGTTTTTGGGCCTCGGTCAAATTATGAGGTATCCATCGGGCACAAAGCTTCCTGACCGCTAAATGTTCATGGAGGATTTTATGCACTTGACTCATACCGATGCCTAAGCTTGTCCGAATCTGCTGGTACGTCACTCTTTTGTCAGTCTCTATCATACGCCGCACAACACTGATGTTATTTTCAGTCGTCGCCGTAGAAGGCCGTCCCTCACGCAGATCATCGGTGAGATTAGTGCGACCACGTTTAAACTCACTAAACCAGTTGTAAATAGTCGCACGAGATGGGGCTTCATCATGAAAGGCCAATCGAAGTCTATCATAGCTTTCTTGTTGACTTAAATTACATCGAAAGTCATAAAAAATCATTGCACGAAAATTTTCTCGCGTTACATTCATGTTGACGTGACACAGACAATTTTCAATTTGCCGCCAAATCGTAAAACAAATGACAAATGAATGAAATATATACTCAATAATATTGGCAAAGAGTTCCATTTTCAAAATTTAAACTTACTTTTTTATTATATTGTTTAAAAATGGCCAGTTCTAAAAACTTTCAGTGTCGCCCTCGTACGAGCCTCGAAATACTTACTACTAAAAATTTCAATAAAAAATATGTTACCAATTATCTTCGTACTTAATTGTGTTTCGTCAACACATCAATAGACAGTTATATGTCGAACTAAATTTATCGATAGATATTGCTGAACATTTAGCGGGTACTAGTGAAAATGTTTATTTTTATTAGGGAAGTTCTTCTAGAAATATAGAATAATTAGTTAACAAATACTTTACGCAATACGTTTTATTTAAGTTGAACGTTGCTCTGTAATCATATTTTTTTAAATCGTTGATTGAACTCTAAATAAGAGTAATCAGCATAAACCATATTACGCAAGCTCCAAAAAAACACGGGAGCAACCACCCAAACATTTACGTAAACACGTTACCATAACCCGCCCGCTTTCTCGATGCATCTCACCGGTGCATATCATTATATATTGCTTTATGCTTTATTTAAATTTCACCTTCTATTGTGAGGTGAAACGGGCTGGAGCGAGATCGGAGGAAAGCAGTGTCCGTTGAGCGTCGGCGACGTTCGCCTCTCTGAGTCCTACCGCCGCTCAAGCAGCGAGCCTACTCCGCGCACTAAGCGTTTAAAAAATTAGTATTCATTTTGGAATAAAGTTTATTAATATGTCGGTCAAAGTAGCTCTTACGCTATTGGCTGTTGTGGTGGCAGCCCGCGGCGCGACCATTTTAGGTGAGTACTTTGTTTGATTAGTAAGTACGTAGCGTAGAGGCCGCGTCAGTGGAATCGATACGATGAATTAAGTAAGTACGTAGATAGTTAATGAGAAAGCGTGAAGCGAGATTAGGTATGCACATAGACAAGTAGAGTTTGTAGTATTGTTTTTGCTGCGGTTTGATGGCTTTCTTTTTTATTGGCTGTGGCGAAACACATCTCTATATGGACCCACCTCTACTCTGTGCCTTAAAACCACCTGATTATTTTGTTAGTTTAATTTTTTGTGGAAATATATCTTGAAATTTTTGTAGCAATTTTACAAGCAACAATTATTTTTTGTCAAATAAAATATTTTTTACTGATAGTTATACGTGCTAATTGTTAATCAAATAAATAACAATAATTTATTGAATTCTTTCACGAACTTATAACACTTAAGTAAAATATTTTAATTTGTTTTCTACGTTGTTTTTTTACTTTATTTATATGAATCAAATTGACGACTCCTTGCCTATTCAGAGCATGTTTATACAGGCCTATAATTCATCGTACAGGCGCTATCACATACATTGGAACTATCTATATAGGCGCAAAAAAATATCTGAACACGCACTTATACGAATACAGTTGTTTCCAGATAACTTTGAGCACCTACAATGCTGTGATATATCTGACGACGACAGTGGCTTTCCCTACTAATATAATAAATGCGAAAGTGTGTCTAGCTGTCTGTTTCCTCTTCGTGCTTAAACCGATGAACTGGTTTGAGTAGTTAGAATTTGGAAATAACATTGTTACTATTGCGAATTCTGCGTAGATGGAGTCGCAGGCAACCGCTAGTATTATGTACTATACAATACATGTTTTCATAACGGTTCGATTGACGTAATATCTTGACATTGACGAAAATGCACTTAGTTACGTTGAGCATAAGCGTTACACTAGTTACACAATCGCCGCGTAACGAATATCAGCATAACAACGCACAAAAAACAATGGTCCGAACTTTCTTTATTCTAATCTCTGTTCATAACAGTGCCTTGGTTTGAAACGAAAACTGAGGGAGTGAAAGTAGAAATTGCATACGTGAAAGTGACCACTCTGCACGTAGTTTTGGACGTGTTAAAGCTACCGCGACCGCTAAATTGACCATTATACCGTCAATCAACGTAGATACTCAGAATATTTATTGAAATACTTCGAAATTACATTACGGTGCTCTGATACTGATCATAACACGTAACTATTTACTATAGGACACGCTATCGTTCTATTGGCGATGACAGACAAATTATTTATTTGTAATAATGATCGTAATCTGAACTCCCATTTAGATCGATGCAAGTGTATTACATATACAATACACGTACATTGCGATGTTGGCCAGACCGGTTGGATTCAGTGTACCTCGGCAACTCGCAATGTAACGAAACTTGCATGCAATTCTTGCATATGTTTAAACTGCGTTCGTGCGTGCACGTTAAAAACTCAAGGGCAACAACAATGTTCGATAATAAACTAAGTAATCCTTTTTGTACAGAAACATGATACTTAATAAAAGCATTTAATTGCACATTACAGACTTTATCAACGCTGATGTTGCGAAGAAGGTGTTCGACGTGCCAGAGCTGCGCCAGGAGCAAACGAATCGCAACTGCATGTGCAAAGGCCCGGCTTGCGTGTGCTGCGTCGACTTTAACGTCACTTTGATTGACTTAGGAGGACCAGGTATTAAAACATCATCCACGTACAACACCAGATCCAGTTTTTGATCAAACTTTCTTGAGCTTTTCAACTTGATGAACAATCCCAGATTTCGTTAAGTAATGATCCGATGATAATTAATTTTAATATGGTTTCTTAAATTTGTACATTATATTATGTGTATAATTTTATTAATCATACATATTGAGATCTTTATTCATGATCTGAAACCAATTTGGACCAGTTCTTAAACCCCAGCTCGTATAAAATATAACACTTTTTTTATATGTCACTTCAGGGTTCTTATGAGTCACGGTTTATATTTTGATTTTTAATATTCTTTTTTAATCCTCTATTTAAGGATGCGTTCACATGAAGTACCTATCTCCAGAGGAAGGGTTCTCTGTCAATGTATCATATGGCAAAAACCTTATCCATAGCTCCCAGATGAAAGGTAAGACAACTTGTTCCATAACTTTCAATAGCTTAGTAAACTGAAAATGATGCGGTGAAAGATTTTGATAGAAATGGATAATGTCAAAGCAACGGAAGCAATTCTTTTGTCCTTTTCGTCACAGTTATATGCCCTGCAGTAACATTTTACGCTCTGTAACACAACAAGAAAAGGGGAAACTACTTCCCATACTTCCACACAATCATGTTGAAACGTGTTGTGTCTTACAGGAAACAACCCTCCACCAATCTGCCTTGAGATGTTTGGGTCTTTTGCCCAAACCTGTGCAACATTCAACGACCTGGCTCCGACAGCTGACGGCCTCCGTGGCTGCTTAGAGCTAGAACTTCGAGTCCTGAAAGAGACTCAAATGGAGTTCCCTATTGGGTGCTTCAAGTCGAAAGCTGGTGGCATGGAGATGGAAGAACCACCTGCAGAGACTGAAGAGTAAGTTGATAATTCAATTTAAAATATAAAATAAAAACTAGCACGCTCAATCTCAAAGTAAATTAACACTTCCATGCCTTGTTTATTCCAGTAACTTGAGACATCTCAGAGTCCCTTAGTAGATCTACGAGTAAATATATTGTTGTTTACTGCAACAAAATACTAAAACGTTCAGCAACTTTTGAAGTTGATTAAACATCGTATTATTTTGGAATATCCGTCGGCGCCACGATGTAGACTTTAAAAATCAAAAGCCAAACCGTAAAAACTTGAACACAATTTGCTATTTTCCCTTGGGAACTGTTGGTTTGTACTGCGTACTATTTTCCGAAAGTCTGTTCTGTATTATTGAAACTGTGAAAAAAACTATCATATTTCAGGGAAACAGAAGAAACTACCGAAGAAACACCTGAAGAAAGCGGGGGCTTTGACGCCGAAGGATTTTTATTGGGCGTCTACCAGACTGCTGAGCAAGGCGTCGCATTCCTTAGCAGCATCCTTGACTTACCTAACAAACTGAACGCGTCCAGACCCATCAAACCACAATCTACCACGCTGAAACCAGAAGTCGGTAGCCCTGTTGAGAATGTACAGAGGAGGGCCCCAAAAAACTTGAAGCATCCTAATCAACTGTGATAATGATAAGATTACCAAACATGGTGTTCTTAAAAGAAAACTGAGCATATTTGGCGGACTATTTCACTGTCAATGTGTGTGCTTAGGTTAAAACAATTCCTAATTAACTATTAAGTACAAAAGAGCATTTCTATTTAGATAAGTAGCTTGCTGCACTTAAGGAGTTTTCTAGAGGCTTCCGAACTGAATTTACTAGCGAGTAGTCTATTAACTATTGTTTGAAATAACATTATTAAATAAGTATTAATATTTAATTATAAGTATTTTTATTTTTACGATTCTCCCTCTTTAATTTACATTAGCTTTTGTTGTGGAATGTTATTTCGACTCCAAGTAGAGTTTATCCCCTCGAAAATGGCGGTGCAGCGTTAGTTTCCAGCAGATAGACACCGAAGAAACTGAAAACACAAAACAATGAATAATATTAATATGTGCTCCTGCTCCGTTCTTAATACTTATGAGTATCTATTAGCGTGCTTTTATTATACTTATGGTTTGGTTAGCCCCATAGGTCTACTCATCTACAGAATATGAACCATTTTAAAATTTGAAAAATAGTTGAATAATAGAGGTAGAGATAAACGGAGTAGGAGCACATATTAAATTCTCTAATTAGGAAGGATGTGTGCTAAACTATTATAAACCAAGTATACACTGCAAAGAATAAAATTTAAGACAATTACCCGAGCTTTGGCCTCAAGCCTCCCATCTGCAGTCGTAGCGGCATGATGTTGCAAGTTTGAAGAATAGCAGCCATATAGTTGACGCACTGTCTGCCAGTAAATCCGCCACTTGTGATGGACTCGGCGAAGTAGTGTATAGCTCGGGCATGGTCGCAGGCGTGCGAGTCGCAGCCTGGCATAGATTCTCCACCATTAGGGTAAAAGTCTACATCAGCCAGATCGGATAAGTAACCGTTGACGCCGCAGTTGGTGTGAATGACTTCGGTGTAGCTTGCATCGGTGGGTTGGAAGCGATCGCTGTGGTTAATCCAGCCAATCAAAGATGGATCCAAACCTGAAAGTTACAAGTATTCACGGAATAAATGAAGGCATGTCTTGTTGCTAAGTCTACTAACTACTACTAACAAGTTTTGTGATATAACCGTAGAAACAGAATTGTATCAAAACTTTGACTTTTAATAAAAGTTTAAAAATACGGTGATTCAATTATTGGCGGTTCTAATGCACATTAAAAAAAATCTTTAATCCATTATTTAAAGCAGCATCTTATAAATCTCATAAATAAATACAATACGTGGTGCTAGCAAAATTGTTTTGTAGTAAAAAAAATCTACAGGCCTTACCAGTCACATAAGTAATGCTTCCTTCGACGTGCCTCCCAACAATACCAGCCTTGTGCCCGCCTAGCCCGTGACCTACTATGTGGTACTGTGCGGGACTCGAGAACGAGGCTTCATTCAGCCAGTTTATGAACTGGGCCACGGCTATGCCTGAGGTGATGGTGTTGTCCAAAGCCGCAGAGTACAGCCCACTGGAACCCTCACTCCAGTCCACCACTATGACATTCACGTCTTCAGCGGCAAGGAAGGCTGGAAAATAAAAGACGATCGATTTAGTATAGGGATTTTATTAAGCATAGTTTTCGGATTTTCAGTTGTTTACGTTGTCTCTCAACTGAGTTTTAGGTACATGTCACGGCATGAAAGATGACAAAAAGTACTAAGTAGTAGTAATTTAAAAAATCACGTATGGAAAAAAGTGAGTGCATTCCTTAATAACCAGTGAATATTTTAGTTCATGGCCATATTCTTTGATTTCGGTGGCTGTTGGAAAGTTGGCCCTTTTACGAGTAGTTGTATAGTTAACCTTACCAGGTACAAGAACCGAAATCAATGCAGAAGTAACGCCGCCATCCCTCCATCCGTGAAGTAGTATGACAGTCCTCCTGACGTTATTGAACTCAGTCAGCTCCAGGAGCCCGGGGTTGTTGATCAGCAAAGGCTGACTTATTGTCGGATTGTTCCTATGAAAAATGGAGAGCTGTTTTGAAACTGTCTTCCACTCTTCAGCACTTTATTACATTAAATTGATTAGTATGAGACACGCATTAGTGAACAGGACACTTTCAATAAAGAATCTCAAGCAGAATGTTCGATCAGTAATCATAACCATTTATAAGTGGTTCTTATAATTTTTTCAGCCTTGTCCGCTAGCATGCCCTTGATTTTGTGAATGACCTTATCTAAACTACAGTTTACCATACTTACCATATTATACAGTCAAGGAATTTAATTCCCAACCCACCATGGAACTTTTTTATAGCAAGCGTCGTAACTATTTTACTTGTTAAGTAATGCGATCTCACTGTGAAGAGGTTCCTCTATGGGTCAGGAATTAAATTTCTTCATTGTACTGTATCTGTATGCAGTAAACAAAATATTGCCTAATTCTGGTATTGCTACGTATTCTGATATACTTAAAATTAATCTTTAAGTGATTAAAAAGTGATATCACCAGGAACTGCCACGAAGGATTAACAACAAACGTAAGCCGGAAATTTTAGATTAATTACGATAGGTGCAAGAAATTTTATTGTTCCTTCACTCTATCGAAGGAACAAAGTAATAATACGTTTCGAAGTTTTCTTCTATTTATCTATCTTACATGCTGAAATAGCTATTATTATCATTGCAATTGCAATAATGCGAATTTGATTGCGATTTTACTCGCTATCTAATATCAATTATACATTATGTTTATTTGCAATTATCTAATAAACCTAATGATGGATTTGTTTGTTTTCAATTATTGCGATCAGTGATGGCAACGTATTCAATCCTATAGAAAATCAAACCTGGTGAAGAGATGGTAGACATTGCTAGAAGAAGGGTTGAAACGAGCGACCTCCGATATGTCGTCTAAGGTCATCCACATGTCGACGAGGTGGTAGTTTCCCGCCGAGTCCTTCACATGTTGGAAACGTAGATTTTCGTCAAGCTTCCTCAAAATTGGTTTTGGCGGCAAAGCTGTGAAGTTACACATGTATACATTCTGTTACAAACAAAGGGAAGGAGTGTGGGCAACATGACAACAAGAAGCGACGGAAACAAGACGTATAGTTTGCTTTGTACAGCGATATAATCAAAATCAGAGGTTTATTTTTCAAAGGGCTTCTTTACAAGTCTTGTTTTGAAACTACTGGCGCTTTCGGAAAGACCGTCATTGCCAAGAAGAACACGCCGCAAAAAAACATGGCACAATGCCATTTTTTCAAAACTAGGTAAATACAATATAAGTCAATGGAAACGGAGGATGTTATTCTCTAAACGAACCCCGTCGGTGAAGTGATTGCTGCGAGGGAGACATTGAAATTGTACGTGTTCAGGTGATTTGACGTACTTAGACTTTGCCTTGACCATGAGAACAAGACGCCTACCGCCGTATAATGTCTATTAGCGAAAGGGTCAGGTTATGTTTGCCCCCCGAGTGCATCGATCACATCACGGTCGTGGCCCGGTTAATAAATCACAGAGTTGTGTGGAACACATGCTTGAAGCAAACTTCACAGGCGCAAAGTTATTTGGCGTGAGTTGTAAATAGTTGTTAAAACATACCCACGCTGAACCCAACAATGAAAACGAGGAGCAGAAAAGCGTTTCTCAGCATCGTGTCTGTTCAATAAGTGCCAATAGGCTCTTGTAACGTTTGATAATTTCATCGAATAGGTTTGATAATTACCTTAATCCAAACCAATCCATCAATATTATCGACGATATAGCCATCAATAAGATATAACTTACGTAAGCATATACAATGCAGTATGTTACTAAGAACGGTAGGATATATTTATGTGAAATCTAAAGGGATTTCTTAGCGTCGATCTAAATGAAGTTAAGTCCAAACATAAATTACCACGAATCATAAAAACTGCAGTACGATTAGATATCGTTAACATATCTTTATCAAAAATAATTGCCATTAAACTTTGTTTCAAATAATATTAGACAAAGACAGGAGCACACTTATTTTGTAGTAGGTAGTAAAAAGAATTCAAGAATATCTTGTACTCCGTACAATTCAATGACTTTGTGCTAAAATAAAAAAAACAAACAAACATGCTAAACTACTAAATTTGTACATTTTATCACGCGTAAAAGTAACATTCTTTAACTTTGGATTATTTGTATTATTGTATTTTGTTTAAAAATTTGTTTCTAGATTTTTATAGAAGAATATAAAGTATGTTAAACTTTATTATTTTTTCTTTTCAGTTCCTATTTCCGATAATATATGAACTGAAGTTAATAAAAATAAAAAAATGCACATATCAAATTTGTCTAATGCTGTCTGAAATGGAGTGTGCGAGTAACTTATTTCCGTTTTTATTGCCTGGATCCATAATTATCTAATATCTATATTGGATTATTATATTTTTGGAAGGAAATGAGTTATCTAGAAGATAACTTTTCGTTAAAACCAGTGGTTTGGTGTCAAACACAGCCCAGTTGATTCAAAAAATGTTCGTAGTCAAGTGTATGTTGGTTCTGTGTGCTGCTGCGGCAGGTAAGAGCCTCATTAGACATGAGCGTGCCATTTTCTACACGATTGACACATTTTTAGCGTAAAATGCTTGAAAATGGCTACAATTTTGTAAGAAAATGCGTAGTTATTACATCTATTTTCTACACTTACATGTGGGAGTCTATAAAGGTATACCAGTTTCTTTTTCTTGGTCAAGTGGGAGTTAACTCGCACTCTGCGGATTACGTTCAAATTTCAAAAATTATGCTGCCCGCGAAAAACCTTGCGTATCATAGAAATCATTCGGCATTTCTTTGGAAAGTTCAGTTCTCGTTATAAATGAAAATGACTTTCCCTTTATTTTTGTTATGAGGCTTTAGTTCTTCCCAGTTTTCATAATTCTACGTCACCGGGAAGATTCCTATAAGTTTTGGTTGCCGCGATTTTTTATTCATTTTCAACCTGTGTAGGTTCAACAAAATCATGAAAGTATGCAAAGTTTTAATATCTACCTATTTTAATTATGCAACGGAGATCGAAGAGCTGGCAGCTTCCTCGCACGGCGAATTAGTATTGCAATACAGTGGGGAAATGCTGCCAGCATCTTTGGCTCAATGCCGCGGGAAGTACGTTTTTAGATGTATTTTAGTTTTAGTTCAATTAATTTATCTTGTAATACATTTATATTTTTCATTTCTTTTAATTATTGTTTTTTTTTCAGCATCCGGATACAGCTTGACTGCGCAGGACTTGGTGATGCATCTATACACCCGGTTGGTATAAAATATAACGATGTTTTTCAGTTTGTCTGACTTTCACACTTTTCTTTATTTAAACGTCGGTGCAGATCATTTTACAACGCTGCCATTATCGAAGGCGCATAGGCATACTGTTTTAATGCAATTGTGATCTTCAAAAACAAAAATCAGATACTTTTTATACCTATAGTTATAGATAGTTAACAACACGATTCAGTAAATTATTTAAAAACATCTACTACGATTGGAGTCCAAAAATCTTCATGGCTGCTTTAACAAATTTCTAAATGTCGGTGAAAATTAGAACACATAGAAAAATCCGAAAAGTAAAGCTATGGCCGGGAAACGAACCCGGATCCTCGTCATTCCGTGACGCGTGCTATACCCCTACACCACCCATAACAGGTTGGTAGGCAGGGCACTTTAACAGGTTGCCATGCCGTCCAAAGAGGCAATGCGGCCACTATAATTGGCATTGTTCATTTTTTTTAAGCTGTGCTTTTAACACCTTTGTTTGATAAAATGGACTATTTCAAGCAACTAATTTGAATATTATGCTTTTACGTAGCTTTTTTAATTAATAATAAATATTTTTTCGCTGTTTGATAATTCGTGAATTTAGACAGAATCCCAATCGCCTTCGTTCGGCTGGCTATAAAAAAAACGGCTTTGTCCATGGTTTTGTCGATTTGACAGTGACACGTGACAGTTGCCATAGCTAAACTTTTTTTTTTTCATTTTTGTGGCAAACATTCGATGCTGGATTCTGTCTAAAAACCGGGTCGTTCGGTCAAACAAAGGTTCAAAGTACTTTTACAAAAATATCTGCAATCATAAAGTATTTTTGAAATCGGACAAGATAAATCGGATAAATGATGGTTTTCCTCGAAATGGTTTTCGAATTGGAGCATACTAAAAAAAATGAACAATGCCAATTACCTACATAGGAACCTATAAACCAGACACAATAGAAGGGGTGGAACTACTTAATTTATAAATTAACTTAATTGTTTTTTTTTTGTATAATTACTATTGTATATAAGTTGATATATAAAAAAACCTTAAACTACCTTAATCTCATCCTAAATACTTATATTTACAAATATCGCCCAGATCGTTGCCCATAATGCTGGCTTCGTTTCCTCGTTGGATAGCAATACTTATGCGTTGTCCGAGGAAAAAGCCAGCTCCATGATCACCTGTGGATTTTGATAATTTTCAATACTATTGTATGTCACAAATGAGTCACTAAATATTTTGCTTTTCGTTTAGACAAAGTGCGACTGTGAGCGAGGTGCTCTTTCCTACCATTGATTCTTTCGTGAACTCATTCTTCTTGCCGAGTCGCCGCACCATTATCACCATTCACAGCAATGGAGAGTCCGTCAGTGGAAACTTCAACGCATTCGTTGTGCCTGGTATGTACCTCACACACTTAGTATAAGCTTCCTTATTGCATCAATCGTATTGTGTACCTACTTACCGAAGACAATAAAGACGGCTTTTGTACGGGTAGTACTCGTAGTTGTGTACCTCGTCCAGTGTTACCCACCAACACCCACTGTTTTCTGTTCCATTTCTTATTTTTATTATTTTTCAATTAGCGTTCGAGTCTGAAGATGAGGCCAGTATTAAAAGTGGAAAATAATTTTACTTTGATTTTTGTTTTTTTATTATGTTGAATATGTTGATCAATATAAAAAAATGCCATGGGACCAATTGACAATTGACCCAGTCCCAAACGTAGCAAAGCTTGACTATGGGTACCAGGCAACGGATAATCATACCTATATAATTTAATATAATAATACTTATAAACATACGACATCCATGACTCGGGCACAAACATTCGTATTCATCATACAAATTTCTGCCCTTATTACCGGGATGTTCGGGTTTATAATAAAACAATGTACGTGAGTTGTGGTAACTAATAAAAGTACGTGATTGTTTTAATTATATGAGGAAAAGTATGAAATCTGCCTTTTTTTACTCAACTACTATTTTCTATTGTTTTTTTATTGGTGAGATACTGTTTTTTTAGTTTTTCGGGGTCGCCAACACTGACCTCGTCGTCCAATACCACACTTAAGCCTACCGATACCGAAATTACGTTAGAAACGAAGCTCAACTCTACTTACTACATAGGTACTTTAACTGCAGTCCTACGACAGACAAGCAAACAGCGGAGGTCAAGGGTTTAGTTATGGGCGTGTAGCGTGAGATCGCCAAAATGGTAAGGTGACGCAACACAATGTTTCCGCGCTACCTACCCTGGCAACCCCCACCCACTGCAGGCCATAGGTGCCCTAATCACCCCTTTGTTTACGGAACTCCAACAATTTGGACAGCTCTTACTTATCTATTTATTATTGTTTTGCAGCTCACCTCAACAATGAAGACGTCAACGTGATCGCCGTGGACTGGAGCCGAGGCTCCCTCCTGTACAGTGTAGGTCTGGCCAACGCACCTCAAGCTGCACAAATTATTGCTGACTTCATCAATTTCATTCAAGACACTTTTGGGTACAGCCCCAGCATGTTCCGCATTGTCGGCGTAGGTCTCGGAGGACACATTGCCGGTCTGGTCGCTAGACACGTCAGAGGAGAAGTGCCCCATGTCGTTGGTAAGTTCTGTTTTACTTAGATGTGGTTTGCGTCTCGTCAAAAATTCTTCTGTAGTAGGACAAAGCTTATTTCTCCTCTTTATTTAAATGTCTGCATGTTAAGGACTTAGAGGACTAATCATACAAGTACCAGTCTATTACAATTTATGAAGATTTTGGAAACTTAACATTATTTTCTTTTTATCTTTAACTTGGATATTTGCTTTCACTCGATAAAGACAAAATATATTAACAGTTTTAAATTTTAATATAACATGGGTTTTAATTTTGGTCATATTTTAAATCAAGTCTTGCTGCTAAAATATTTTACTGAACGCTATCTTTGTTTAGCTCTGGACCCCTCTTTCCACGGCTGGACTCATCACCCCGACTTACTCAACGCTGACGACGCCGGTGTCGTCGAGGTGTTGCACACCACCAGCGGCATTTTGGGTTACGACTATCCCTTGGGTGACATTGACTTCTACCCCAACGGAGGAACCTTCCAGAACGGATGCGCAACCGATTCTTCTTGCAGCCACATCTACTCCTACGTCTTCTATGCTGAATCGATGAACGCTGCGAATAATGACGGTGCCCAGTTCGTTGGAACTGCTTGTGATAGCTATGAAGAAGCCATTACAATGACTTGTGAAGGCGAAAGAGACGCTACCTTCGGCGGTCCCGAAGTGAAGACTAGGTATTTAAAAATAAATATTTATACTTGATAAACTTGTCGGGAATTGAATGTATTTATAATACTTTCTTTTGTTTTTCAGTGAATCTGGAATCTACGTGTTTACTACCAACTTTGCCCAGCCATTCGCCCAGGGTTAAACCGCTGTATTGAAAAGATGCCCTGATATAAATTAAACATTATCAGGATGATGCCTATAATTTTTCTCCTTTTCACCTACACGCCCACAAGCATGCTAAACGTGGCATTTAGGTCTTGTTACCCTAGGCTTTGTCTACTCCGTAAGAGATAAAGACGTGATTTATGTATGTATGTGTGTATGTATGCCTATAATTATTTATTATTTTTTGATAAAATTTACTCTCACAGACACCGTATTGACGTTTTATTAAGGACCTACTGTATTATATATTAGCAAATATTATTTCAAGTAGTAGGTAATTCAAAGCAATAGGTACGTCATATTATCGAGGATATATTTGTTTCATTCATCACATTAACTCAGAATACGATATTAGTTACATTAATTCATCAAATAAACACAGGACCGGGAAATATTAGATGCCTTGCTAAGAAATTGTTTCTCATCCCAATGTTTCAGCAAACACCTAAAGTATAATGATAACCAAAAACCACAAAATGCATTACGATTAGATATCTTGAAGATACCTATTCGTATATTTATCAAAGACCAGTAGCCGGGAAAACACTAAATTAGTTGTTTCCGCTTTTATTGCCCTGAATCAACAAATTATCTAATGGATTATGTGTTCTTAGAAGTAAATGGTAATCTAAGATAATTTTCCATTAAAACCAGTGGTTTAGTGACAAGCTCACTCCAGTTGGTTAGCAAAATGTTCATCGCCAAGTGCGCGTTGGTTCTCTGTGCTGCTGCGGCAGGTAGGAACATTGTTATTAGATGCCGAGCATCCCTAAAAAGTGTCATTTATCCAAAATACAGAATGCAATTACAGTGTTAATACATTAATTATGATAGATATTTCTATTAAGAATAATATGAATGAAGAATACATTATACTTTAAAGTCGCCACACCTAAAGATGCCAATTGTATCTCTTAAACGTGTCGTGTACAGCTACTACGAGGTGTAATTATATTTAGAAGTGACAAATGACAAATGATTTTTGTAGTTTGTAAACGATTATTTTCACATGTGTCTCAATATGCATCAATCGCGGAGATTTAAAAAAGGTTAAATATTAAGCGCCTTAATTTAGACGTAGCGCAATATTCTACTTTACCTATCCTGAATGTCACTTTTAAATTAGGTGAAAAAAGAGTTTACCTAGTCTAAGGGGATATAAAAAAAATAATCTGTGAAACTAGCAATGTTTGATAAAATGACATGTGCCCTAATCATTAAAAAATCAATTCACGGGTCACTCATGTATTCCTATTCAGGGTTTGTCCGACCTGTTTTGAACCAATCCCTGGTTCTTTCTTAAGGTTCTTTTACTCTTTCTTCTTTAATTAATTTATATTCTTTGAAATCGACTGTGTCTAATTATAATTATGAACTTGAAACATTTTAGTTAAACAACGGCAATAAGTTTAGTTTTATTTTATGTTATGGGATTCTACATTATATTGATTTGGCCGGCTGCTTTAAAAATTAAGTTTCTAATATGTAATAGCAACAATAACGACTACTTACCTACATTTGCCTAGTGCCCATATTACAAGCTTTGCTTAGTTTGGGGCTAGGTCAATTGGTGTCAATTGTCCCAAGATATTATTATTATTATTTCTGTATATTTATTTTTATCTCAGGTTAGGTTTTTACAATATTCATATAAAAAGTAATAAAACAATATTAATACAAAATATAAAAACATTATAAAAACCTAACCTAGGGTGCCGCCGGCAGCGAGGCAAGGCCTAAGCTACCGATGGTCAGGGCGACAGAGACAGGAACCTCCTGACTATCCGAGCAGTGTCCAGGAGTACCGCCTTCTGTATCTGGCCCTTGACCCAACCACCTAGCGAGAGCCTTTTAAGGTGATGGTCAAGGCTCTTCGCTATTAAACCGTTTGCCGAAACGACTATCGGGACAGTGATCGTGGAATCAACAGGCCACATGGCGGTAACCTCGTGAGCCAAGTCAAGGTACTTGCTGACTTTGTCCTTCTCGGCCTTCACGAGGTTCACGTCATGGGGAATCGTGATGTCTACGAGCACTGCCTGGCGCTTCAATCGATCTATCAGCACGATATCAGGTTTATTGGCGACAATAGTCCTGTCCGTGATGATAGATCGATCCCAATAGAGCGTGACACGACCATTTTCAAGAACTGGTGCAGGTATGTACTTATAGTAGGGCACTTCGAAGTCCACAAGACCGAATAAAAGAGCAAGTTGCTGGTGAATAATCCTGGCTACAAGGTTATGTCTGTGCAAGTACTCGCCGTTAGCAAGACTAGAACAACCAGAAGTAATATGCCTGAGTGACTCTCCAGGACGGCGGCATGCCCGACAAATGTCGACCGTACCGTCCTTCAGGATATATCTCCGGTAGTTATTAGTCATGATAACTTCGTCCGCTATTGCACAGGCAAAACCTTCGGTTTCCCCGAAGAGATCCCCGAAGCGTAGCCAGTTCACCGACGCGAGCAGGTCTACATCGGGCCCCATGAGGGCCTTATAGAACCGCCCGTGTAGCTCCTTACTCTCCCATTCAGTCTTGCGATCCTCGGTGCTCCATACCTTAGGTCTACGCCAGTTCTCTTTTGCCAAGGTGAGAGGGGTGAAGGATTTGTCCACCGCCACTACATCACGATGCATCCCACACTCGTTGTTCAGGAAATATTCCCTAAGACTGTACACCTCACGGTTGTGGAGGTCCTGGGCATTTAAGAAGCCACGGCCTCCACATTTCCGTGGGATGTACAGTCTCATAACAGACGAGCGTGGGTGTAGCATGCGACGCGTAGTGAGCAATGAACGAACCCTTCGATCCAGGGCATTCAGCTCAGTCTGATTCCACCTTAGTATGCCAAAGGAGTATATGAGCAGGGGCATCACCCAGGCGTTGAAGGCGCGCACCTTGTTGCCTCCTGACAAAAGACTATCGAGTACTTTTGTCAGGCGCCCAAAGAAACGCTCCCTCACCATCTGTTTGATGTCCCTACCTTCAATACCCAAGGACTGTGACATACCAAGATATTTGTAGGTTTCAGTTTCGGAGATAGATCTGAGGGACATTGTCTCAGAAAGTTGTAAGTTCGGTGAATTTACAACTTGCCCCCGCTGCACATGTATGACTGCACACTTATCTACACCAAACTCCATTTTGATGGCATTACTGAAAACTTCTGTTGTTTTCAATAACACCAACAAGTTGTGGTTGTTTGGTGCAAATAGCTTAAGGTCATCCATATAAAGCAGATGAGAAATGACCTCACCCCCTCTCCGGAGCCGGCAACCTAGCCCTGAATCCGCCAGCAAAGTACTGAGCGGATTCAGTGCTAGGCAGAACCATAATGGACTTAGACTGTCACCCTGGAAGATCCCGCGCTCAATCCTTATGAAGTCCTGCGGACCAGGAGGGTCATCACTGCCACCCGGTTGACGAAGGACTGTGGTCCACTGCCTCATGCACGCGCTTAAGAAGGATCTTAAAGCTGCATCAACTTTATACAGCTCTAAGATCCTCCTCAGCCATGAGTGAGGCACCGAATCATAGGCCTTCTTGTAGTCAATCCAGGCAGCAGAGAGGGACCCTCTGTTCTGCCGGACTCGTTGGCAAATAGTCATGTCTATGAGGAGGAGCTCTTTAGTACCACGGGACCCAACCTTACATCCATTTTGAGCGGGGGCCAAAATGTCGTTAGCAACGATGTGCGCGTTAATTTTTGCTCTCAAAATGGATGTAAGGAGTTTGTACAGTGTGGGTAAACACGTAATGGGTCTATTATTATTATTATTATTATTATTATTTTCAAAAACAGGAGTTGTTATAAGTAACCAGGCATAGAAATTAGCCCAACAAAATCCCACAAAATGGCGGCGGTGATTAAATTGACAATATTACTCAGGTGGTTTACATTCTAGAAATACTTTATCTGTGTCTCAATGCCAATTCCTTTTATCACTGCTTATCGTATTGCGTGTAATTAATGGGATTAAGAATCTGTAATAACATTGAAGACACGAACTTGCTTGAAGTTTTATTTCAAAATTAAACATTTACTATGATTGCACGCTATCGTTGAAACAATGTCTATGATGTTAAATCCTGTCTAAATAAGGCACCAATTCTTCTTAACTTTACTTTAAAGACGATTTTTTTTTTGTATTTGAAAATGTTTTATGGGGGCTAAATACATTAGGTTAACTTATCCTCGGTTGGAGCTAATATTTGAAAACAAAACCATGAACACTTTTAACATAAAGTTCAATTCTGAAGTGCAATATGTACGATGAGTGCAAGTTTTTGTTCTAACTAAAGTCTTGGATATTTTAATGCTACATTATGTATATATTTTTATATTTAAGTACCTATGTTTATTATTGCTTAGTGTGGGATATTAGGACTAGGTCAATGGGTGTAAAATTTGTTACTTAATTATATCAGTCATCAACTAAATGTTTGTTGGGGTATGAAATAATGATTAATATTTTTCATTACTTAGCATTGTGTTTTTTAAGCGTCCGGATTTGGAATGTCACCGGCCGACGTCGAGTACCACTTGTACACCAGGTCAGTATTTTCAAAAATCATAATTAATACAACATCATGAATTACTCACCAGAGGGCTCGAACAATTCATGCGGATGACGTAAAAATTGCGTAAATTTACACACAGGTGATGTTTATATTCAAATTTTCGTGTGACATGTCGCATACCGGTGACAGGAGATGTTACCGTAAGGAACGATTAGCTATACATATGCTTTGTCCTGAATGACTGACCGGCTGACGGATCAACGCACAACCTAAACCACTGATGGTAGAGACCTGAAACTTGAGGGTGTGTTCTTTATATGACTTAGGCATCCGATAAGAAAGATTGAAACGTGATTCCTTGGTCCGACCTACTTCAAATTTTGCATAATTATTCTATAACAGAATTGATCGAACACGTGTTTCGTATTATCCTGAAATTCATCCCCAAACAGGGTTTAAAAGGGGTAGAAAGTTGTGTTGGGGGTGAATTACATTTTATTTTGACACAGTCAATGTTTGAGAACTCAATCCGATTTGATTCAAAAAAGGTTGAACTCACTAACTCACATAAAAGCCTGGTACAAGGCAAAATACCCTTTAAAGTTAGAATGTCTCGAAAGTCACCGTGTAATATTAGTACCGCGTTTTGAAGGTTTCTAAACTTTAGAGAGGGGCTCACCATTATTCGGAGTAATTCGGTATATTGAATTATTAAATACTAGCTGTTGCCCGCGACTGCGGCGAATGCGTTTATAGCACGCAAATATGATGTTTCATCCCAACCGATTCAGCAGCAAACAAACTCACTTTCTTATTCGTAATTTACTAGCTTCTGCCCGCGACTTCGTCTGCGTAGCATTATACCTACATATAAACCTTCCTCTTGAATCACTCTATCTACCTATTAAAAACAAACCGCATCAAAATCCGTTGCGTAGTTTTAGAGGCACACATAGGGACAGACAGACAGACAGCGGAAAGCGACTTTGTTTTATACTATTTAGTGATGATGATAATATTAGTACCTAAGGGCCAGCTGGTACCTATCAAGTGGACTTAATTTTAATAGGCATAGATGAGAGTACCTGGAAATGTTATGGATACAATTTAAAACAGCGAACATAGGCGGACGCCATATAAGTAACAACTGGTCTACAATAGGTAGACAAAAAATAAATGAACAATATTTATATTGTATTTCTGATAATTTCAGGACGAACCCGACAATAAGCCAGCCGCTCTTCCCTTCAATAGAATCAATCCTTACGTCCTACTTCTTGCCCTCTCGTCGTACCATTATCACCATCCACAGCAATGGTGAGGGTGTTAATGGAAACTTCAACGCTTTCGCTGTTCCTGGTAAGTATTTTAAAATATGTTACGCCTCATGCGATAATTTCTTGCGATCTCCTTTATTTCACTACCCTCGGGGGTGTAACGTACTATTTGGCATGTACTCATGATTCCGGGCATATAACCATTATTTTCGATCTTAGTTACAATAGCAGATGTTTTTCTTCAGCTCACCTCAACAATGAAGACGTAAACGTAATCGCCGTGGACTGGAGCCGAGGCTCTTTCCTCTACTCTGTTGGTCTTGCCAACGCTCCTCAGGCTGGAGAATTGATTGCTGAGATCATCAATGTCCTCATCACCAACTTCGGTTACAACCCCAACATGGTTCGCATTGTCGGTGTTGGTCTCGGAGGGCATATCGCTGGTCTTGCCGCTAGACACATTAATGGAGACGTCCCTCATATCATTGGTAAGTGTTTAGTTACTTGAGTAATATTATTTAGTTACTTAGTATGATGAGTTAGGGTTTGTATTGGCATCATAGATGTTATGTTACCATGTGTATTATCTATGCAATTAAAATAACCTAAGTGTAATAAGCGATATTGAAATTTATCGTGTGCTATAACGTTATACAACTTTTTATAACTCCAGAGTGTAACCATCATTATACGCAAACGGTTCGGTTCGTATATATTGCCTAGACTGTTCCTCTTGAATGGATATATTATTTTATTCAATTTAAGTTCATTATTTCATTAATCGAAATCCTTTGTTTAGCTCTGGACCCCTCTTTCTACGGCTGGACTCATCACCCCGACTTACTCAACGCTGACGACGCCGGTGTCGTCGAGGTGTTGCACACCACTAGCGGCATTTTGGGTTACGACTATCCCGTGGGTGACATTGACTTCTACCCCAATGGAGGAACCTTCCAGAACGGATGCGCAACCGATTCTTCTTGCAGCCACATCTACTCCTACGTCTTCTATGCTGAGTCTATAAATGCTGCCAATAATGGCGGTGCTCAGTTCGTTGGAACTGCTTGTGATAGCTATGAAGAAGCCATTGCGATGGCTTGTGAAGGCGAAAGAGATGCTACGTTCGGCGGCCTTGACGTGAAGACCAGGTATTTTAAAAATTTGTTCAACATGAGACCCTTGCGTGTGGATTTGAATGTATTTGTAATACTTTCTTTTGGTTTTAGTGAATCTGGAATCTACGTGTTCACTACCAACTTCGCGCAGCCGTTCGCCCAGGGTTAAGAATAAATATAAAAACTAAGTAATTTGAAAGACGGAGATTATAAAAATGTCTCGGATTTTTTGTTAAATTCCCTTTTATTTACTCAGTTCCTTGTTATTTTTAATGATAAGTCTTTTATAACCACTTTAATAGACATTATGAGTATGACCAATTAATTTTAGCATTCATAAGTAAATAGAATTAACTCTGTGACTAAATGGGGGATGTTTTTAAAAAGGTCAGATCAAGAGAATCCGACGAGAAACCGACGAGCATGTATGTAGAGATTGATAAATGTCGATGAAGCGAAAGAGGTGTGTCAGGGTCGTAGCAAGTGGAACAAAGTAGTATCTGCCTACCCCTGTGGAAAAGAGGCAAGACAGTATGTATGTGTATGTATGTAACTATTCAAAAAACATATAGGTAATATACCGGAAGCTATAGGAAAACTACACTCACTAGGGTTGTCAAATCACAATACTGGTCAACTTCTTAAAATTCATATTAGTAATAAGGACGTACATCAACCATATAAATCAAATAAGAAAACGCGATTACAGCGAAGAAAATATAAAGGAGTTTCAGGAATGTTTGAGTAATATGTCATGGAACGACATGAGAAACGAAACTAATCTAAATGCAGCGTTTAATTATTTTCACAATACTCTAACGCTGTTTTATAACCTTTGTTTCCCATTTAAAATTAGGAAACTCATACAACCCACATGGCTGACTAAAGGTATATAAACAGCCACACACACCATGCGAAAGTTAAGAATTAAATACTTCAAAGCTCACGATAAAACATTTATATAGCTCAAAAAATGACCAATGCATCTTATGTTAAGTCCTCAAAGAATATAATAATATGTAAGGCCACATGGGAAATAATTAAAAGTAACATGTACTAACAACTAGGAAAACGTACATAGATACAATTATAGTCAATAATGAATTAATTTAAAGGATGTAATCGTCTTTTGAATACAAGAATAATGACAACCAAAAGAATAGCGAAAGGAACCAGTTGAGCGGACCACTGTGACAGCTTAATCTTCTCTCCTCTGAAGAAATGCAAGATGTACCCGAATAACATGCCGATGAAGAAGGGCGGTGACCGCACCAAAGTGTTAATCCTACTTCCTACTAATATTATAAATGTGAAAGTTTGTGAGTATGTTTGGATGTTTGTTACTCTTTCACGCCAGAACGGCTGGACAGATCTAAATGAAAATTGAAACATAGATAGATTATAGCTTTTTTGCTGTCTGTTCCTACTTTTTGTTGATGACTTTCATCTATTTACATTATTTATACCAAATTTAAACTCAATCGGACCAACTGCTGAAGAGTTCCCTCTTGCGGAGACAGTCCAGACCGAATCACCAGAATTCTACTACCATATTGTTGTATTGTCATCCGACTTACACAAAAATGTAAAATTACAGCTCAATCGGTTGAAGATTATTATGTTTCAAAATTGAGTTGCAAGATTCTAACCGGACAAACATACATTGCAAGTCAAAAAAAGCTTGTAACAGATGTCATGTATCTATAGTACGCTGTCATTAATAAGATAAGATTCATAAGATTACTGTTTACGTGCGATAGAGGTTGTAACGTTGTAATTTTTTGTAAATAACAAGACCTACGTGGCAACTGGTAGTTGTATTTAGTACAAAAATAATTATAATTACAATGATCAATTCAATAGCGTGTTTAATATGACATATCTAATCTGTTTATCATAAAAATTATGATAAAATTAGAATAAATAGTGGAAACCATAAATCAGAAGTTACCAATCGAAATAACCATGAAACTGCTGGTGGCGTTGGCTGCTCTCGTCGCATGTCAGTATTTAACATCAAATTTATTTAATGAAGTCTTATTGTTTTCGCTGTGTAACAAAAAACCAGGGGCTTTACCATGACGTCTTAATGCGATTCAATTCCGACTCAGTTTAGGTTTTTGCTGTCATTTTTAATATGGATCTGACAGCGAGCGAACCTAAACTGAATCGGAATTTAGTCGCATTAAGACATCGTTGTAACTACCCAGTAATATGACAGAGATTATGTTTGTTTTTTTAAGTGTCCGCTGGAAGTGCAATTCCTCTGGTACCAGGGGATAACAGCGACTATGTCGAAGGCGAAAGCCGCTATATTTGGATGCCTGATGGTGAAGGCGTACCTCATCTGGTAGATCTACAAGAACCTGTTGATGAAGCACTATTAAGCTCCAGAAATGGTGCCAACAACCAGTACTGGCTATTCACCAGGTAAGCTATCTGAAACTATAATTAAAACAACTATAAACCGGGTCTAATATGTTCCAAACCCGAAAACTTCTGAATATAATATCGACCACATCAATTTTGATATATCTAACATTCTATGTAAAATAAATCAATTTCAGGCAAAATCCCAACAACGCCCAAGTAATTGTTCACGGCAATGCTAACAGCATCTGGAACTCTAATTACAACGCTAACCGCCAACTAAAAGTCGTTGTTCACGGCTGGAACAGCAACGGAAACAGTGGCATCAACCCCCTTATCACCTCTGCGTTCTTAGCAGTGGCAGACGCTAACGTCATCGTCTTAGACTGGCGTGCCCTCGCTAACTCCAACTACGCCACTGCTGCCAATGGCGTGCCCGGTGTTGGCCAGTTTCTTGGAAATTTCCTAGTTTGGCTCATCAATACGGCTGGAGGAAACTGGAACAACGTTCATTTGGTCGGCTTCAGTTTGGGAGCTCACATTGTCGGCAGTGCCGGCCGTACTGCCGGTGGCCGCCCCGTGAGGGTTACTGGTAAGCTGATCGTTTTGATTCCATTTTTAGCTGGTTTCTATTAACGCTCTTGCAATTAAGTCGACTCAAATTGCTGAGCTACATTTGCGCCAACAAATTTGACTCAATAAGAAATATTCAATATTTAGACTAGATTTAAACAGAAGTTTTCAAAATTCAGAGTAATATGCAAGTTGAGTAAGTGTGATTTTGAGGAGTTGTGTCATTATTTTACAATATTTCCTGTAACCCAGGTCTGGATCCCGCTGGTCCCCTATGGAGCGGTAACGGCAACGCTTTGAACGCCAACTCTGGTGTATACGTAGAGTGCATACATACTGACGGCGGACTCCTCGGTATCCATAACGCTATTGGAAACGCAGACTTCTACCCTAACGGCGGGAGGAACCCACAACCTGGTTGTTGGATCAGCACCTGTTCTCACAGTCGTGCTTACGAACTTTTCGCGTCATCAGTCCGCACCAACCATTTGGTCGGGCGCCAATGCGGTAATTGGAATCAAGCTATCAACAATCAATGCACTGGTGGGCAACTGCAGATGGGTAACGGCAATCTCAACAAGCGAGGGTAAGTGAATTAGTTAGGACGTACATTTTCTGTCAACTAAACAGAATTTAACCAGTACCTGGATACTGCTATGGAGAAATTTGATTTTCGTAGTGAAAATGATAGTTAATAAAATTGAGACCCTTACAACACTAAGTGCGCAAACTTTAAAACTATTTTAACAATGAAACGTAAGTTCGTGGTCACAATGCTATGTTTCAAAGTTATTTAGTTCTTAATAGTTTGTATATTAATAAATTCATTTGAATTTAAACAATAAAGGAATCACGTAAATGTTTAAACTAGTGGTCACTTTATCCATTAAGATTATTATTGTGTGGGTGATGAAACAAATTCGAATGGAAGTAATATACACGAATACAACCATCAATCAAATATATAAATAATAAAATGTTTTTTTTTTTCAATAGTATGAAGAAGTGTTTCAACATTGTTGATATTATCTTTATTACATAGTGATTGAATCAAATTTATCAATTTTATGAGCGTGTTTAGGCCGTGATGGTCACGATTCAGATTAGCAGATTAGCTGATGTACAATTTTTTTCTTTTTCAGAAACGGTATGTTTGGTCTCACTACGGGCAACTCCTGGCCTTTCTAAGGACTACGGTTTTATGACAATATTTTACCGATACCTATAATATAAAAATGATTTTGTATGAAGCCGTGTTTTATTTATTTCCATGATTGCGACATACAAGAAGGGGTGTCTAGGTACGAATCTTACAATCGAAATGGTCATTAATAAATAAGTCATCAGAAATGAATAAAAATCAAAGATTCCTTATTTAAGCCTAAAAATAAATTTCCTCATATCGCAAGTGAAAGCCCACGCCCACAATCATGCTAAACGTGGTATTTAGGTCTTGTCACCTTAGGCTCTGTCTACCCCGTAAGGGATAAAGATGTGATTTATGCATGCATGCATGCAAGTGAAAGCAAATGACGTTTTAAGACCAATTCAAATTAATGTTTTTTTTGGGTATTTCCTCCATAGACAGATTGACCATAATATTATTAAGTGGACTTTTTTGACTATAAATATATTATGTGAGTATTGTCTTCCCGACATCCGAATTAGATCAAACTAAGCCTGCTTCATCTACTTGCAGCGGCTTGCAAGACAAGCGGCGAGAGCAAACGGACAGAGAACCATCAGCTATTCTATATTTTATTTTAAAATTTTATTGGATCTAGATCACCCCTCATTATAATTAAAACACTGTGACAAACTGTCGGAGAAATCTAATTTAGCAACGCAGAGCTACACGAGACGTACCATTCTCTACTTAATTAAAGGGCGTGGGCGTGGGTAATTATAATTTATTTATACGCCTATTTTATCAAAAACATTTTTTTTGTGTAATAATCCGTGATATTATCAATCAATTTCATTGATAAAGCCTAAATAAATACCTCAGCTGAAGGATTAACACTTTAATTCTGATTGGCCATGAAACTTATAGTGGTTTTCGCTACTGTTGTAGCATGTCAGTATTTATTGATAAGTAGTACTATTTACAGTATTTAAAATACATTAAAATGTTAGAAGTAACGAAAATTTAATATTCATTGTATGTTTAAGGGTGTGCTGGAAGTCCAATTCCTCTGGTACCAGGGGATAACAGCCACTATGTAGAAGGTGAGAGCCGTTATATTTGGATGCCCGATGGCGATGGGAATTCAAAACTGGTTGATCTGCAAGAGCCTGTTGATCATGCGCTATTGAATTTTAGAAATGGTGCAAACAACGCATATTGGCTATACACTAGGTACCTTTGATTTCTATCTACTTAGGACAACGAAACTGTTAGACTCGACTGAAGCCACTAATTTTAATTTCCATTTCAGATCTAACCCTACCAATCCACAAATAATCGTCAACGGGAATGCTAACACCATCTGGAATTCAAACTACGTAGCCAGCCGACCACTGAAGATTATTGTTCACGGTTGGAATGGTAGTGGGAACTCAGGCTTGAACGGTGCCATCACCTCTGCTTTCCTAGCCGTGCAGGACGCTAACGTTATTGTCGTGGATTGGCGCGCGCTCGCTGGCTCAAACTACCTCACTGCTGTTAATGGAGTACCCAGCGTCGGCCAATTCCTTGGCAACTTCATCGTGTGGCTTCGGAACACCGCCGGCGGAGTCTGGACCAACGTTCACTTCGTCGGCTTCAGCTTAGGAGCTCACATTGTCGGAGTTGCGGGACGCACTGCAGGCGGCCGTCCTGTCAGAGTAACTGGTTAGTTGACTCTGTAATCCCCTAAACGACAGAAGTGGGAGCTACAGTATTGACTATCCTTTGTTTTCTGTTTCAAGGCTTGGATCCGGCAGGTCCTTTGTGGCAAGCGAATAACAACGCCTTAAACCGTAACTCTGGAGTTTATGTTGAATGTATACACACTGACGGTGGACTTCTCGGCATCTTCACTGCGAGTGGTGACGCTGACTTTTACCCTAATGGAGGAAGAAATGTGCAGCCAGGGTGCGGTGACAGTTCGTGTTCTCACGAGCGAGCTCACGACCTCTTCGCTTCCAGTGTTCGGACCAACCATTTTGTTGGAAGGCTATGCAGTAACATAAACCAAGCTCAAAATAACCAATGCAGTGGATCGACGCTTAACATGGGAAATGGCATCGTGACCAAACGAGGGTAAGCCAGAACTTAAATAAATGTATAATCCGTGAGCTCCTAAAATGGCATCCGGATTTGTCTCGCCGTCTCACTCACTCTTATGGATGTGAAAATTGAATCGGCTGATGGTACCTACCCAAAACCTGAATGTCGTTCTAAGAGCTTAGGGCAGTATTTACTCCCTCACTTACTTGCGGGTGGCCAGGAACTGCGAATTGAGAATTGAATCTACTCACTAATCCGGTAGAACGGAAAGTAGCACAACCGTTAAAATTACTGGCATATGAGATATCCTATGAGACATTAAAAAAAACACAAAAAAGCCAAGGCTCGCGACGCAGATGTAACCTATTGTTTTGTTTTTTGCGTTTCAGGAGTGGCATTTACGGACTGACTACAAGTGGCTGGTGGCCTTATTAAATGATGTCTTTCTCATTCTCTAATAAACGCACAATCGAGGTTATCAAAGAAATTATTAGAATCATACTTAAAGTCAACAAGATGTATGATTTTATATATAAACAGTTTTTTATGAATAAGTTCCAAGTCTTGTCATCTATTATGTAAATAAATCAGTAAATAAATCAGTAAAATAAATCAGTAGAAAGTTTGTGTCTGTACGTATACATGTTATAATATATCTATTATATTATCTATACATAAAATATCATAAATCAGTAGAAAGTTTGTGTCTGTACATTAAATAAATTCATCAAAAATAGAGTGCTAACGATTAGGGAGGAGTAATAAAATACAAAAAGTAGATTTTATCATTTTTGTCTGTCTGTATTGTATGCATGGATGTGTTTATTTACCTATGTCTGTGTTCCCTCATCTCCAAAACTGTCGGACCGATTTAAATGACATTTTGCGTGGTGGTCTCTTATATCCCTGGTCAATATTTTAGACACTTTTAATCCTGGAAAATTAAAAAGTTCCCGTGGGATAGTTATAAACTATAATAACTTATGCCGCTAAGTACACAACAACTTAAGCATCTAATTAAGTAAAATTGGCGTGCTGACACCTTATATTGCCGCGGTTACATTAAACAAAACCCTTTTTTTTAGGAAAACGTAGAGATATAACATTGAAATTGATACCAAATACTAAGGTCTGCGGTACTGAAAAACTTATTTGCAAAATATCATAATGATTCTTTAATGCTTTTCATTTAATTTAAAGAATGAGATCGAGAGAAGAAACTAGCCTGAAGATATATATTGCATTGCAGATCGCCTAATTTGAAAGCAGAAGCAATCTTAATTATAGAAAACTTGCTTCCTGTTAAATCAAGGCACAACGTTGAATTAACCAACACTTTACGGAAAGTGTTCAAAAATGCGAACACCTTTTCTGAAATTGCTTTGGCTAAATATAGGGAGCAATCAAAGAGGAAGATGAAACTTTTCTCATTTTATTTTACTAACCATAAACACTTTAAAAAGGAAATTAATAAAACATTTACACGCACAATACGACGATGAAAAGGGGCGGTTGGCTCGGCTGTTTACTTGGGATTCCTTATCAGTTTTACTTAAGTTGCAATAGTTACACGTTTATTTTAATTCTAAGGTAAGGAAGTTTTGTTTTTTTAATATCGACGAGCCTCAGTTCTTTGCGTGTGCTATTATCACACTAAACAAATATAGCTTTTTCAGCAAGACATCACAAAGTTTATCTCGGTAACCTTCTACAACATAATGTCCATAACTTCCTATTTCTCCGAAAGCTGCACAGCAGCGCATTCGAATCAAACACAAAAATTCGAACACAAGAGTAATACCTACTCGAATAAATCTAAAATTGTGTCTGTTTGAGTTTAATAGTTTGTTGATCTATTTATAGGTAGCTACCTAGAACATACAGGGCGTGCTATGTTGTATCAAATTTACTGCGTACGGTCGAAGTGTATCTATCCGTAAGGACCCCTAGGTTACTGCGTACGGAAAACTGAAAAGAAATGAAAAAAATGTTAGCAAATTATCATACGCTATCGATGACGATTGGGAAAACATATCTTATTATTTAGATAAGCAATTTCATCGCGTTTATTTTATCAGTAGGTATGGCAAATTTGATTAGAATGATTATTCAGCGCCGTCAGAAACAAAATATAATTAAATTATAATTAGTTAATCGATTTAGATTAAATTCATGTCAAAAAAACAGTCAAATTTAGAACGTCCTCCTAGAATTCGGTTTAAAATAAAAGTTTAAGAACCTACAATTTTGGGTAAAGATTCCTTTTATGAAGACAACGAAATATAGTTAGAAGGAAATTGCGAATTCTTAATATTTATTTGTTTTACTCTTCTTCTTCTTTCTCCTGGCTTTATCCCATCTCACTTGGGGTCAGCCCTTCTAGTACGCTTTCGCCATAACAGTCTGTTTTGCGTCGAAATGCGTCCAGCTCCATGACTTTGAGATCTCTCTCTGTCGGCCTAGTCCTCTTCTCCATCGCCATTACCACACTCGTCATCTGGTTTTCATTGCGCCTAATTACGTGTCCATACCAGTGCAGACGATTTTCTCTCAACTTTTCCTCGATCTTTGCAACCCTGTAGGTGCCTCTAATGTTCTCATTTCTTACTTTGTCAAGTCTGGTGACCCCTCCAGCCCTACGCACCATCTTAATATCTGTTGTGTGCATCTTTTGTTCATCTACTTTTTTACCTACGACGGAACGGAGACGGTATATATGCGTTTAGGGTGAGAGATAGTTTGTTTGTTTGGGCGCAATCGAATGTTCCCATTTATCTCGAGAACGGTTCGGCCGATTTAAATGCTGTTTTCTGCATTGGGTCCGCATTTCTTCAGCGGTGGTTCTTAGATACAGCCCCTGGTGGATTTTCATAGATTTGTCATTATAATAATAGGCCATTGCATAGGCGCGTGTAATCACTTTGTAAATGCATTTCATTTTTATCTTTCGTTACTTAATTTTTTAAGGTCGGTGGGTTTCAAAAATGTATTTATTACTTTTTAAAGTGGGTTTTAACAAAATTTTTAGTTTGGCTTTTTTCATTGGCCAACATTCCGGCGCTGGACGAATCGCTTGTTTGTAGACACGACCTTTAAGTGTTAGAGCTAGTTCGCACGAGCGTTTAAAAAACGTCGCGTTAAGCCCGCCGTTGGAAGTTCCGTATGTTCAATTCGATTTAACGTCCAACGCCTAACGTCGAAAATCGAACAGTGCTCGATAAAAAAGCGCCGCGCTTTAAAACCGCCTTCGTGTGAATAAATACATGGTTTCTAGTTTGTTTTATTTAAACGTTTTTTTAACGCCCGTTGAAAAAACGCTCGTGCCGACCAGCTCTTACGGGCATTCTGGCGTCACAAAGCACACCGGACAGTGCCCTCCATTTGAGCCAAGCAGTAGTTATGCTGAATGTCTCTTTCAGTGCTTTCAGGGGAATCAGAATGCATAATCTTCAATCGTGAAGAATCGAAATTAATTTCCAATTGTTCATTAAAAATATACATATTATTACAAGAAGACTCTTGCACAGACAAAATACAAAGACTTGTACTTTGTCTGAATTAGGTAACCAATCAGTCAATATGAAAGCTCAGTAAATTTAATTAAGTAGGCACCTAATTATTATCGTTGAAATCTGGATTTTCCGCTTTGTGTGACACCGATCTGACATCTATTTGCTTATCAGTAACAAATTATAAGGTAGGTTGGGTAAGTACCCTATTTTTAGGGTTCCGACAAAAATAGAACCGTTTCGTCTTGTGCGTGACTTAGCTCTGAGAAACCTTAGTACCTATGTACTAGAAAGCTGTGCTCTCACGTGAATATCAAGTCGGCAAAATGGTAATTTTTTTATATTCCTTTTTGATATTTTTTCCGGTGTTGATTTAATTTCGTTTTCATCCGTGCTTTTTTATGATAGGTGTACGTTACAAAACTTTGTTAAAACGATTGCAATCAAATAATAAACAAGACACGAGCGGGAAACATGAAAACGACAAACGACAAAATTGGAAGTTTGTTTATAGTAAACTTTGTCTTTAATGAACGTTTTTTTTTTTTCAATGTATAAAAAAAATCTGTACCGCTCAGAAATGACGGCATAGCGCTCAGAGTTATTTTATGATATAGTAACAGCCTTCTAAGCTTCATTCACGCTGGTTCATTTCACATGTTTTTTTTTTCCATGGGCTTGTAGTCTACACAACTGTTACACATGCAAACCCAATGCATGTGTAACAGTTGTGTTCATTAAACTTTGATAATGATCCCGTAGAGGGATCGAAACGCGTCAGTGTTTGTGTGGTGTAAGGGATAATTAAGTATGTGGGATTTTTATGTGTTTTAGTGGCAGCAGTGGAGGGAGGGCTTGCATGAAAAACATATATTTCAAACAGGCTTGGTTATCTTGCACGTGAGTAGCGGAGTAGCAAGGTAAATTTTTTGTTCGTTGAAATGGACCTCCGCAAAATAACGCCTGATTCAATAAAAAAATTGTTGTCTTAAAAACTTTAAAAAAAATATTTCAATGTTTGAATTATTGTTGCATTATTACAATTATATATATTACTGATAAATATCCAGTGATCAGTTAATTATCAATAACATTTAATTCTGGTTATCGATAAGTAGATAATTTTTGAATAAATTTGGCAAGTAAGCCCTAAATCTGTTAATTCCTTAGTAACAATGAGGTTACTGGTGGTCCTAGCTTGCAGCGTTGGGTGTAAGCTTGAAAATTTAAATATAGCAATTTTATTTTATTCATTATATTAATTATATTAATTATTATTAATTTTAGTATCGTCATTCAAGGATTTTAAAGCAGTAAAAATAACCATAATTTCAAATAATGATCAATGTTACACAAGGCACATGATGATCTGAGTGACATTGATAGTATCAAACATTACTTACTGTGTTATAAGATCTATCACTTGCAATTTCTGTGTAAAATTGAACAGGTCATTATTAAGTTTCCAAAACACATTTTTTTTTCAGTGATTGCTGGTAACGCTGTGCCCCAGGTGCCAGGGGACAATACCCACTATGTGGAGGGCGAGAGCCGCTATGTGTGGATGCCCGATGGCGAAGGCAAACCTACACTGGTAGATTTAGAAGAGCCAGTAGATCAGACGTTCTTGAACAGCAGGAACGGAGCCAATAACCAATATTGGCTGTTTACTAGGTAAAATAATATTTTTTAACATACCAAGTTTTTTTTCACGTAGAGGCAATACGGCGTTACTAAAGGATTGGTTACTATTTCAAGGTCAAACCCCAACAATCCCCAAGTAATTGTGCATAACAACGCTAACACAATCTGGAGCTCCAACTACAACAGCAACCTGCCCCTGAATGTGATCGTGCACGGTTGGAACAACAACGGCTGGAGTCCCATGAACCCTACCATCACCGCCGCCTTCCTCGCTGTCACCAACTGCAATGTGATCGTGGTAGACTGGAGTGCTCTCGCCAACCAGGGTTACAATACCGCTGCGGCGGGCGTGCCAAACGTTGGCCAATTCCTTGGAAACTTTATAAATTGGCTAAGGACAACCGGTGGTGGAGCCTGGAACAACATTCACCTGGTTGGATTCAGTTTGGGAGCTCATGTCGTAGGAGCTGCTGGCCGTCAGGTTGGTGGACGGGCCGCTAGAGTCACTGGTAAGGTGATATAAGATACACAAGATAATGAAGTGACAGCAAAAGATTACTTAATAGACGATATGTCAATAGGTCTGTCTTACATATTAATTTCTAAATAACTTATTACTCTTTTACATAATTGAAATCAATCTGAATTTTTTATTACTTTCATTTTTTACTCTGGACAATGAGTTATTAAAAGTGTCACGTGTCATTATCAGGGCTGGATCCTGCTGGTCCTGGTTGGGGTAACAACAACAATGCTCTCAATCGCAACTCTGGAGCATACGTGGAAGCAATCCACACTGACGGCCGTCTGCTCGGTATAATGGATGCCATTGGTGATGCTAACTTCTACCCGAACGGCGGAAGGATGCCACAGCCGGGATGCTCTGGAATCAATGCTAGCCCCTGCTCTCACGGCCGCGCTCCTGACCTATTTGCGGCCACTGTACGCTACAACCACTTAGTCGGAAGACAATGCCCGAACATCTGGGAAGCTGAGCTGAGTACATGCTCGGGTGCTACGTTCAATATGGGGAACGGTGACTGGAACAAGCGAGGGTGAGAGGAAAATTTTATAATATTGATTGCAAAACGTAAATTATTTTGACACCCGACTGGTACCGGCGTCTTAAATTAGGCCTTTGAGGTTTACAGAATACTATTAACAAAGAGATCTGGAAGTTAAAAAACAGTATTACAAGACATTTTATAGACTGAAGAAAAACAATGATAGAAAAATCTACTTAATCGGTAATTCTGTTTTTTGTTGCAGAAGCGGAATCTACCATGTGTTCACAAGAAATGCGTGGCCTTTTTAAGAAGAAATGTGTTTGTTACGTGATCAATACTCGGCTACACCTACTACGAACTTTAGCTGATACAGAACATACCTACCCATGTAAAACATTACCGACAAAAAATAAAGCCAGTTCAAAACTATTATATGTTTTGATATTTTGATGATTAAGAGGAATTCAGGCTACTGGGTTTTTGCCTGATTATTTTTGTTACCTACCTATTTTCAACTCCCAAAGCAAAAAGAGCTGTTATAACTTTGACGTAGATGTCTCTCTGTGTGTCTGTGGCGTCGTAGCTCTCAACCCGATGGACCGATTTGGATGCGGTTTATTTTCATTCAAAAGTAGTAAAGTTTATTTGTATCTTGTATCAAAGCAAATAAAAGTTTGAGTTTGAGTTTTGAGTTTGAAAGTCAGTTTTCTTGCGGTGGCTCTTAGTCATGTTTGGTAAAAATCTGTTGAAGAGTATTGGCTCTTTTCCAAAAGGATTTAAGGCATTTTAGGCATAAAATTATTACTCAATTAATGCGTGGGGTTTTTTTTGTTTGATGTATTATTGGCATTCGTTCTACGTAACTTGGACTACAACACCTTATGTCTTGACATTTTTAAAAAGGAGGTAACAAAAATGAGGGAGGGGTTACAAAAGTCGGGACCCATCTCTACCCGCGGGTGTCGTAAAAGGCGACTAAGGGACTTCAATACCTCTATTGTCTAACACGCGGGCTCTCGCGATCGCATTCATCTCATTCTACCCTCATACTTTACAGATTGACAGAAAGGGATTCTGAATGTGATTGTGATTTAAGTGAGTTACCCAATAAGGTCTCTGATTTTAGAGTGGGCTATCTCTACTGCTAACTATGAACTTTGAACTCTACCACTGCAGGGTATTATCCAAGGCGAAATCATCACACTATTATGTCAAATAGTTCATATCCTTAATGACAACCAACTACTCTAGCAAGAAGCAGCGACTTGAGCCCGATTGCAACTTACCGAGCCGACATATTAGCTTTTTCTTACTATGCATGATCTATGAATTACTAATATGGTCTTTATTAAGGTATTATGTGGCGATACATAAGGTTAAATAGTTTGAATAAAATAAAAATCGTCACGCACCACACTTACTTAAATGTAGGTCCTATCCTTCAACACTACTGGTGGTGAAGGCATGCTACCAAAGAGAGCGGCGAAACAGTACCGTGTGTGTCCCTACCTGGCCAAGCGAGCTGGACTACAGGGTAGGATTCAGAGCCTTTAAGTTTATACTGTGAAGAGTGCCACAATAGAGAGATCTCTCTCCAGGCAGATGTTATGCCTGGGGACCGAAGTCCGAAGGGAGAGAGTTGAGAGTTGTATTTATGCAGCCGCATTGAGAAACTTCGTTAGCGGCATGTAGAACGATGTGACAGCTGTCATTAGAACTGGCGCTAGCTACTCGTGTGTCGAAGTAGTTATGTAGAGGCCAACTAGGTGGCGCTAGGGTCGCTACAATACCTTTCTCGAGGTGTTCTGTTCTACGTGGTTACCGAATTAACACATCTTAAATTATACCAATAATAATGTCATGCGAATGTTTCACATATAGAGGTCCATCAAAGATACTCGTAACTTGACAGATATAGCAAGGGACGCCCCGACACTACCATAGGTAGAACGGCTGAAGCTATTTTTAACCCCCGACGCAAAAAGATGTCATATGTTTGACGTCAATGTCTGTCTGTGTATGTGTGTGTCTGTGTGTAACTGTCTGTGGCATCGTAGCTCTCAAGCGGATGGACCGATTTGGACGCGAGTTATCGCATTCGAAAGCCAAAAATCGGTCCAGTAGTTTGAAGCTCGTTTCAAAATAGTACAAGGCATTTTTGCAATTTAATTTTTTTTTATATATATATTTACTCGATTAATACGTGGGCGGTTTTTAATAATTTTTATTTATGTTATTTTAAAACAATTCCAAGTACAACCGCTAGAGAACCTGCTTTCAAATAATAAAAAATCTCATCCAAATCGGATCACCCGTTTAAGAGCTATGATTCCACTGACAAACACACACATACACAGCAGTCAAACTTATAACACCACATCCCTCTTTTTGTGGCGAGGTTTAAAAACGAAAGAACGAACAGACACGGCTTTATCCCAAAATCATAGTCAATAACTAAATACATCAAAGACGTGTTCAATTCGAAACTCAATTGGCGAACCAAATGGATTACAAAATGTTGACTATGGTTATTGAAAAATATTTGTTGCCAAGTAACTATCATCATGTTTTGCTTATTTCACAGGTATAAACTGCACCTATGTTATCTATAAGAGCTATTATTGCAGACAGATTGCCAAACATGAGTTATTTCAGAATGTACGGTCAAGTGCAAAAATAAGTATCGACACTTCTCAAAAATATAATGTCCCACGGCCTGATTACGCCGGTGTAAGAATGTATGGTACTTAGTTCTGAAGCTTTGACTAGATACATATTATTACACTTGACTGTACCAGCAGATCACTTCTCAACTGACACCATATCGCTCACTATAGTTCACAGATTCTGCCATTCTGATATTGGTGGCCATTATCTATCTTTATCTTCTCTATCTATCTACACATATTACAAAATGCTTTGTCCTGAATGACTGACTGACTGACTGACGGATCAATGCACAGCCTAAACCGCTGATCGTAGAGACCTGAAACTTGGAGGGTGTGTTCTTTGTGAGATGTAGGGATCCGATAAGATAGGTTTTTTCGAAATTCTATGTCTAAAAGGGTGAAAAAGGGGGGCTAAGTTTGTATGGGACAACGTGATTCGTTGGTCCGATCTACTGCAAATTTTGCATAGATACCTATTCTTTAACAGAATTGATTGAGTGTTTCGTATTTTCTTGAAGTATATCCCCTAACGGAGTTTAAGCAAAATCATCCCCAATTTGCTTCGAAGTTGATACTCGTATCAAGACTCCTTAGTGCTTTTGGTTTAAATTACATTTTATTTTGACACGTCATGTTTGAAAACTCAATCCGATTTTGTTTAAAACAGGTTGAACTCACATAAAAGCCTACTCAACAAAGCAAATACTCCTTAAAGTTGGAATTTTTCAAAAGTCACCGTATAATATTAGTACCGCATTTTGAAGATTTTTAAACTTTAGACAGGTCATGCGATTTTTGGAAATTCCCTCGTAATATGGAATAAATGTAGTTTAACTCCTATTACCTAGAGTCTTGAAATTTGACTCACAATGGCGTTGCCTGCGCGGACGAAGCCGCGGGCAAAAGCTAGTAACCACATATAAATTAGTTGGGAGTGTTCTTCCTCTGAGTTATGCATAAGTAAGGAAGTTATTATAAACAACTATTAAATAAAACTTGTTTTGAGTTACATTTATGTTTTAATGATAGCATTAAAGTTTGTCTGAGATTACCTACAGCAGGGAAAAATAAAAAGGATCAGCCACTTGTTAGGTTTCTTTATTTATTTTAAAAAGGCCAATTGTTACCAGTCAGTAGACCGTAAATTCCAGCTCTGTAACAAAAAAACATGGTTACTCGTCATCTCCAACCTATTTACTTGTATGTTAAGAATGATGGGCTTAGTGCTGCCGTTTCCGCCCAGGTCCAATGTGAGTTGAGTAAATCGGACACACCATAAAATTATTTCACAAATTTGGGCAGATTTCCCCACGATGTTTTACCTCACCGAGAAATTGGTTGTAATTTTCAAATTTAATTTCGCAAGTTAATTCCGAGAAGCTCGAACCCATGACCATCTGCTTTACAGGCCATAGCTCTAGGCCAACCCATTACGCCATCAAGGTTATTTCTGCTTCGGTGCTCACTTCATATTGAATACCCAAATCCGTCAATGTTTTTTGATAGTCATTACGTTAACATTTACATTTTTAATGATATTTTCATGAGCAAAGATTCCTTCACTTACCCTCGTTTGTTCCAATCACCGTTGCCCATTCTAAGTTGACCACCGTTGCAGGTGCCCAGCTCAGCTTCCCAGACGCTAGAACACTGTCTTCCGATTAAGTGGTTGAAGCGGACAGTGGACGCGAACAGATCGTTAGCACGGCCGTGAGAGCAAGTGCTGATCCAGCATCCAGGCTGGGGGTTCCTGCCGCCGTTAGGATAGAAGTTGGCATCACCAATGGCATCCATTATACCGAGCAAACCACCATCAGTGTGGATTGCTTCCACGTATGCCCCAGAGTTACGATTCAGCGCGTTGTTATTGTTACCCCATTGAGGACCAGCAGGATCCAGCCCTGAAAAAAAAAACATATTTTTAAGAACTCAATTGATATTCATTTCAATTAGGTACGTAAACTAAAGAACTAAAAAACTTAAAGAAGGGAACTCTTACCAGTGACTCTAGCGGCCCGTCCGCCAGCCTGACGGCCAGCAGCTCCTACGACATGAGCTCCCAAACTGAATCCAACCAGGTGAACGTTGTTCCAGGCTCCACCACCGGTATTCCTCAGCCACACTAAAAAGTTTCCAAGGAATTGGCCAACGTTTGGCACGCCCGCCGCAGCGGTATTGTAACCCTGGTTGGCGAGAGCACTCCAGTCTACCACGATCACATTGCAGTTGGTGACAGCGAGGAAAGCGGCGGTGATGGTAGGGTTCATGGGACTCCAGCCGTTGTTGTTCCAACCGTGCACGATCACTTTCAGGGGCAGGTTGCCGTTGTAGTTGGAGTTCCAGATTGAGTTAGCGTTGTTATGCACAATTACTTGAGGATTGTTGGGGTTGTTCCTTAAAAAAGTAACCAGTCGTTGAGTAATATCGTGTTGCCTTTGTGTCCAAAACAAATTTGGTAGATGTAAAAAATATTATTTTACCTGCTGAACAGCCAGTATTGGTTATTGGCTCCGTTCCTGCTGTTCAAGAACGCCTCATCTACTGGCTCTTCTAGATCTACCAGCACGGGTTTGCCTTCGCCATCGGGCATCCAGACGTAGCGGCTCTCGCCCTCCACATAGTGGCTGTTATCCCCAGGCACCACGGGGACAGCGTTACCCGCGGTCACTTAAATAAATAAAACATGAAAATAGCTAATTGGTAAATTATTTAGTTACCAATTTACAAATATTTTCATTAAAAAACGATCGAGCGAAAGAGGACTTGAATTACAAAATACTACGTACATCATTCATTGATAAATAGATTTTTTGCAGTTAGTAATTTTGATTCTAAGCGTTCCCATGCAATATTAAATGCGAACGGATTAATCTTATTTTGCACTTAGTATGTCGGATGTTTACATTTGAATTGAATAGAAATTGTAAAATATCGTGATAAAATAAGTATGTCGGTCGATTCCCTTAATTAGGTTATACGTAATTTTACTATAGTTAGTATCATTTATGCTTACACGCTACGACGGCAGCCAGCACCACCAGCAGCTTCATTATTGCAACTAATTAACAGATTTAATCATAACAGGCCTTATTTATTTAAAAATTATCTTTTAAATCCGTTTTATCGTCGTATCTTGTTTCTTAAGATAACTGTCAAGATATCAATAATTCAAATAATCGACCTTAAAAATCACTTCGTAAAATTTAAAAATATATAGCATTGCGAATTCAAATTGCATGTTAGTATATTATAAAAAGGCACAGTATATTACAAAACAATTCGGCAAGTAGGTGATCTGACTGTGTTTACGGTTTATTAAAATACTTCAGGTACCTTGTTAACTATACTGACGAGCAAAAATAACGGGCCACTTTCCTACAAAGTTGTATGAAGACATGATGATGTAGGGTTTTAATGTGTAACAGTTGTGCTCATTAAACTTTGATAATGATCCCGTAGAGGGATCGAAACGTGTCAGTGTTTGTGTGATCCTAAGGGATAATAAAGATTGTGGGATTTATATGTGTTTTATTGGCAGTAGTGGAGGGAGGGATTGCATAAAAAACATATTATTATTATATTTCACACGGGCTTGGTTATCTTGCACGTGAGTAGCGAAGTAGCAAGGGAAATATTTTTTAGTCTGTTTAGACAGTTGCATAGTAATTAGTTTTCTCAAAAACTACACGCATACTATTGTAGCCTGTGACTTGTCCCAAAATGAAGCGGATAAAAGTAAGTGGACTGTATAGTTGAAAATCTATCTTAATGAAAATACAGTTCCTCAGCTCAAGACTTGATATAATACCGACAAGCAAAATACTACAACTGACAAAAGTCATATCAAAATCAAAATCTAATTAGAAAAAATACATAAATGTCATAAAAAAGGCAAAGAGTTCGCAAAATATATTGAGAGTCTCAAGGGACTCTTAACAACGAAGTGAGATTATAAGGGTTCTTTTTTTCCTTTAGAGGTACGGAACCCTAAAAACTAAATTACTAAAAACAAAAACCTGACTGCAAATAAAATATTGGTTATTATTTATTAAATTAATACCTTCAGAATTTTGTTATATGCGACCGGGTTAGCTTTGCCGTAAAAATAACATAGTCAAATTGTGTTCCACATTCTAATTCTGTTAAAAAAATGTTATTGTAATGAAATTTAAAAAGGCCAGACAAGGCCGATAATTCAAATTATTCATACATAGTATCATACATTATAGTTACATCTTAGTAAGTTTCAAGAACGCAACCGTGTCTAGAAACTAATTATATCATAATCAATTATGAGATATTAAATAATTTTAGCCTGGAGGTGCAAGGTTTTTTAGTACGATAACTTAAGCCGCCTAAGCTGATTAAAAATGTTCAATTACAGACCGATTTAAACAATAATTATCACTGGCCAGTAGGAAATTTTTTTTCAACAGTAATTTTTGTTTTCAGTAAATTATCGTTTCGGGAATACAGCTTCAGCGACATAATTAGTTAAGTAAAATTTTAGATTAAGTACATATCAGATAGATAGAGTTTAAGATGTTTTTATTTCTCAAAAGAACCGTAAATTCACATGTAATGAGAAAAAAAGTTCGTATGAAAGTCCTTGGTTTTTTGTACTAGAGACCTGAAATTTGGAAGAAGGTAGTTTATATACGCTTTTTTATAAAGTATTTTGCCACAGGGCCAGATAAAGGTAGTTAAGAGCTTTCGTAAATTTGTATGTTTTTTTTTGTACTAGAGACTTGAAATTTGAAAACGTTAGTTAAGAAATAATTTTTCTTTAGGGCCGAATTAAAGTGGCTTTAGGGGTTTTGCAAATTTGTATGAAGGTCCTTGGTTTTTTGTACAAGAGACCTGAAATTTGGGGTTTGTTTACCCACGTTAGTAAAAAAATATTTTTGTCACAGGGCCACAGGGGTGGTTTTAGGGCTTTCGCAATTGAAAATTTCGCAATAAGTTGGAAACGTCAGTTCAGAAATATAATATCCACAGGGCCGTATTTAGGGCTTTCGCGAGTACGTATGAAGGTCCTAAGTTTTTTGTACTAGAGACCTGAAATTACGAAGGAGGAAAGTGGGCATGTTAGTAAAATAAAATTTGGCACAGGGCGGTATTAAGGTGGTTTTAGGGCGCGAAATTTAGCAGGGAGTTAAGTTTTTGGGTGGGTAAGAGATGCCAGTTACGAACGGGTTGTGCGACAGACTAAGTAACTCGCTAATATAGATTCTTGATATTCAACAGAATGGATTCTTAAATTTCCCACGGGATAACATACCTAAATACTAATAAATATTTATAAAATATATCTTGAAGATCGCAGAGGTGTACTGAGAAAGTATTTTTTTTTTAACTTTCAACAGGATAGGGAATTAGAGATAGGTATATTCTCTGTAAAGTGGCTCAATCGCCGTAACTTTTACAAAAAAGCTTAAATTACTTACTACTTTTTATATATTATTTGGATACTTTTGTACTTCAAAATTGGTTAGTTGATTGCCGATAAATTAAGTCTACGCGGACGAAGTCGCGGGCAAAAGCTAGTAACTACGTGATAGGTATATTCGTGCTTTGCGTGGAATGCGTGGCCTGATGTTTTCAAGATGATAATGCACACCGCTTTACCATTTAAGTCTTTAATCAGTCGGAATGGCAAGATTAACTCCGATAATATCATATTAAAACCTAAGTGCAAGTTATCAGAATTAAAGCTAAAGTAGTTTGTTGTTTATACCGCCTTATTGGGGTAGGGTAAGAGGTTGTTATTATCTGGACTTACATAATATTACCTAGAATTTAAGTACATAATACTATAAAAAAATGCAGGAGAAAATCGTACATTAAAAGTATTACATTCCAGTGGGTTTTGGAATTGATATAATATTATGTCTGTCAGATTGTTCACGCTAATCTTAGAAACTACGGAATTTTTGAAATCGTTTTCACGGCTTGATTAAGCTCAGATGTATGTATGTATGCTAAGTAAGACTAAGACCTGAAGCCATGTTTTTTTTTTTTTACTACGAACAGACCAGTGATTGACCTCTATCTCACTTGGTGGAAGGTGCAGATGAGGCCAAAGGTGTAAATAAATGTGTAAGTAAATTTAAAGGTATATGTAAATATTAAATTAAAATAAAAAAGCCTTTTATTTCTTGCCGCACTATCAAACGACATCAAAAAAGGAGGTTCTCAATTCGACTGCATTTTTGATGGACATCTGTCAATGTTTTCGAATGCTGTGCACTGAATTGCATTTTTTTGTTCACAAGAATATGCATGTGTAGACGGGGTTTTCTTTTTATGCCTTTTTTTTTTCTTGTAATTTCTTATTTGTAAGTATAGGTTTTTATAGTTCTTTTTAGCATAGATTAGATTAGGTTTAGGTTTAGTTTAGGTTTTTAGGATTAGTGTTTGTTTATTTTAATTAGTTCTGTGTTTAAAAAAATGTATGTAAGTTAATTTTATCAAAAAACTACTATAATCGGTTTCTTTATAATTTAATTACATTGGAGACAATTCGACGTTTTAAAGGAAAATACCTACTATTAGGAAACTACTTAATCCAAATAGGCAATTTAGGAGATTTTGTTTATCCGTTGCCTAGTACCCATGGTACAAGCTTTGCTTAGTTTGGAGCTGGGTCAATTGGTGTAATTTGTCCCAAGATATTTAATTATTTTACTATCGAATCAAATCATTCTATTATGGCTGAAATCTGTAAGCAATAAAGTGTGATAACAACAGATTGTGATAAAGTAATTCAAGAAATGTTTTATCGCAACCTGCAAATACTGATTGGCACTATAATGTATCGTATACACAAAAAACATTGACGACGACGTGTCTTGCACGTGAGTAGCAGAGTTATTCAAAAATATAACATACTATCTTCTGCCCGCGACTTCATCTGCAATCACTCTATCTATTTAAAAAAACCGCATCAAAATCCGTTGCGTAGATTTAAAGATCCAAGCATACATTAGGGACTGACAGACAGACAGCGGAAAGTAGCTTTGTTTTATACTATGTATTGATTTTGCAAGGAGTTCTTAGTTCAAACTACAATGTATGTTACGCCAGTACCCTAGAAAGGTGTAAGAAGCAAATCACTAATGCGTTTTAGAATTGAATACCCCGTATCTCTATTGGAAATTCCTCTGTGACATAAACCAACACAGCTTATACGCACACTCACGAACACTGCAATTGCACGGAAGAGGACAAAAAAAAACGTCAACTGAGTTTATATAATTATAGTCACGAAGCTGGTGTCCCTTTTTTGAAGCAATAATTCTTACGAGTATATCCTTGATTCTTTATTCACGAGGGAATTCTGAAATTGTTATATTTATTAAAACATAAAATATGATTGCCAAATATCAAGCGGTTTGGGTTGTGGGTTGTCTATCAGTCACGTTACTCTTTTATGGATATAGAACATTTTCTTGGAGCCTTAAATATTTTATCATTATCACTTTGTAAAATATACGTTTCATTAATTGCTTATGACGTACATGACGGTTATTGATCTCGCCAGCCCTATCAGCGATGATAATCAAAGATAACGTATTGTTATCATAGGAAAACTCTAATTACCTGAAGCGTCCAATGAAAACATTCGCCATTTTCAACTAATACGAGTATTATCATGATTATTTACGAGATAATCTAATTAATAATATACTTAACTGCAATAAAACTATGAAACATCAATAGACTAATCATAGTTGGTGTCGGTTTTCATCAAAATGAAGTGGTTTGTTCTGATATCCTTCGCTATAGCAGGTGAGTCTTTACTAGTAAGACATATTTTAGTTAGTAATATTTTAGAGTAAACTAGCTAAGATTTATGTTAGTGTCGTTACCTAAAAATATTTGTTTTGCTGCGAAAGAGTAACTTTAGAAGAAGTTAGTGTTACATACATAAAGGTCAATAAAGTGAATTATTAAAAAAAAACAAATATACGATTTTTTTTTTAAATATCCAAGGTTCTGAACGTGAGCTGTCTAATGCTAGTATTTCTCGTTCCTTTCTTTAAGTTGTTTCTGCGAACGTGATCAAAGACCCCAGTGAGGGTTACAAGGATGGAGACAGATACTTCTTCTTTCCCGGCGATGGGGACAACATGCTCCATCTAGTGGACACGCTGGAACCCGTCGACGAAGCTTTCATCTCCGAGTATGCGCGCAACCCCGCCAACAATGGTTACTGGCTGTTTACTAGGTGCGTTAGAACCTTTACCACCTATTTTTTTACTATTTTACAACTAATAACTTTGTAAAGCGGTCAGGATTTTTTGTGTGTGGTCTCAAACGCAATTTACTTAGATTGGAGTTAGGTACAAATAATTGATTTGATATAGTAGAATTGCAACTATAAAGCCGCGTGAATTGATCTGTATCTTGAGAGAAAAAGTTATGTCGGGCTTAGCAAAATTGTAAACTTCTGTAATGTAAAGTCTAAGTACCTAATTTACATTGGCTCTAAATTTTGTTTTTATTCTGTCAATTTGACATTTACCTAGCCAAAGTACACACGCAGATAAACCGTACAGTTTGATGAACCATTTATTTTTGACCCCCGACGCAAAAAGAGGGGTGTTATAAGCTTGATGTCGATGTCTCTGCATATGTGTGTGTGTGTGTATCTGTCAGTGGCATCGTAGCTCTCCGAGGACCGATTTCCGTGCGGTTTTTTTTCATTCAAAAGCCAGTTTCCTTGCGGTGGTTCTTAGCCATGTTCGGTAAAAATGGTCTTGCAGTTTTAGCGTGGAGGGTTTTTAAAAAACAATTTATTTATGGTTAGGTATGGCAAATGTGGTAGAAATTGCGATACCGTTCAGTTACAGTTTGGTTGACTAAATCGGGTTATTACGACTTGGTTGTACTTGGTTGTCATCTATTTGTCTATGACGTCATCAAAGTGAGCAATAGATTAACTTTTCAAAACAACGAAATAATATTGTTATCACAATAGATGCATGGGGGCCGAAATAAAGATAAGATAGACATTATAGCCATCAGGATCTACGCAATTAAATTTAACTATAACTTGGTATTTTCTTCTTGATTGCAGAGCCAATCCCAACTCTGCTCAAATTCTAGTAATTGGAGATGTTAACAGCGTATCCAACTCCAATTTCGACGCTGGAAAGGAGACTGTCTTTCTTGCCCATGGGTGGAATGGAGATGGCAGGAACACCATGAATACAGCTTTAACGGAGGGTAGGCATTACAATTGTTCCTAATACCTAAATAGTGCCCACTGGTGTTGCTAAAGCTATTTGACTTGATTGTCTTTTTTATACTATTCGAGGCCAGAGATGATCTCAATTATTATTACTTTCCGTCTATTGATCTAGTCTTCAGTTTTCAGGAACCCTTCCCTCAAAATTCTTGTAATGACCTTTCTGTGTCATGTTATAACGTTTATTTTTCCAGCATTTCTTCAAAACGGTGACGTAAATGTAATTGTGCTGGATTGGAGTCGTCTCGCAAACCGAGGATACGTAACAGCCAAAAACGGAGTAGCTGAGGTTGGCAAAGCTCTGGGACATTTCATTTTCTGGCTCAATATCAGCTTCGAGCTTTCTTTGGACAGGGTCCACCTGGTTGGTTTCAGTCTTGGAGGACACTTGGTCGGTAATGCCGGTCGGGAACTCTTGGGTCAAATCAAGAGAATCACAGGTGACTATACCTTTTGCATTAGATTAACAAATAAGCTTTAAAAAGCTGAATTATTCCGCTTACTCCCGACTCCCGGCTTAGATAGGGAGGTCAGAAATATGCTGATAAACATTTGTTTTGCGCAACTGATTCTTAATTGAAATGGATATCTCAGAGGCACAAACATACTACTTACTTTTCCAGCTCTGGACCCCGCTGGTCCTCTATGGGGTAGTGACCGCAACCGCATCGTATCAACTGACGCTCGCTACGTCGAGGTGATGCACACTAATACTGCTATGTACGGTTACTCTGACCCCTGTGGTCACTCTGACCACTATCCCAATGGTGGTTCAAGCATGCCCGGTTGCTGGCTCAATACTTGTTCCCACTCAAGAGCCCATGAGTATATGGCAGCCACTGTCAGGCACAACCATCTGCTCGCTAACGCGTGTGAAACCCATAGAGACGCCACGAGAGATAGGTGTAATGGCGATATTCACCCCATGGGGAACGGCGACCTAAATAAACAACAGTGAGTATTAGATAATAATGTTTTTTGTTTGCTTAGAAAGAACGCCTTCGAGAAATAGAGTAGTAGCAGGATCTTAATGGCAGACTATGTTTAAGTCTTTCTATCTGTTTTAACAATTATACATTTTTCAGGTCTGGCATTTTCCGAGTGAACACGGGCAGAAATTATCCTTTCTGAGCATATAACAAGTATAATGAATAAGGAATCAATTATGTATATTCGTTTAATCGTGACATTTGTTGTTCTCTTTTATATTTTGTTTACTTGTATTACACGTCGATAAAATTAACAAACACTTTACTTATTTACACCTTCCGCCACTATTAGAATCGGATCATCCTACTCCGCTGTATAATTATTATCTTTTGTTCAATTCAACGTCTGCGCTGTTTACCTTTATCTGAAATGACAAAATAATTACGTTTAACTATAGTTTGTATACGTTGTTCATCTTAGCACCTTTAAATAGAATGTACGCAATAAATGTAAAGCCAAATATGTAATCCATTAATAAATTTATCAGTCAGTCAATCAGATTTAGATTTAGTGAGCATGCAATCGTTTGTCGCCATTTCTCATGTAAGAAATGTTAAATCTTGAGTCACGAGTGTAACACATCCGGTGGCACAAACAATTTTATTGATAATTGACTCGGCTGAATTACAATAGCGATAAGTCCCATAATCTGATAAGCTTTACTACTTAGTTTACTTTACTTTTAATGAGATTTATTTACTGAAATATTTCATTAGTAAAGGTAATAATTACCTGGTATTTGTTTGCTATCCATTTTCTTAATAACGGAGCGTAGAGCCTTAGTTCATTGGAGGATTTTGCTTTCCTATCACGTGGTATTAAATTGACTAGACAAGCCACAATTATTGTTACGATGCACCCGAAGGCAGTGTACCAGAAATAAGATATTCTGTACAAGTATGCTACCTCGCTAAAACCAAGTAAAAGTTATAGGTCAGTCAACAAGAAGTCAACAACAACAAAAAGTCAATTATCAGGAGATACTTTAGAGAGTTATCATGAAAAAATCGGCATAACAACACTACGTTTTGTTTCTTAAGGTTCTAAGGAACTCTAAAACACTTTCACTTGTCGGTTAAGAATGTAAGTAGGTTTTTGTGCTAACCAAGTTGAAGTGCCTTGTATACTTCATACTTTATCGACCATGTGTTACTCTCAAGTACATAGACTAAGCCCTCAATCAGTAAAACACATATTATCAATTGGATAAAACACAATTACTATTACACTGTGACATTAATACAACTGACCTATCTTCCTGATCCAGAATTACTTTCTCGGGGAACGTGTAAGTACAATTGTGTACGTATCTAGGTTTTTCATCAAATTTCAAAGCACCTCTTGCCTGAGCTAATTGCGCCTGTGCTGCCACCCACCAAGCACTGGACAAGCCTATTACACCTCCAGTTAATGCACTCTGTGGAACGTAAATCACACCAGTACAATCAAAGGCATAAATTAATTTGCGTTATCAAGACGTCAAAAATATCTATACACCTTTATGCTACAAACAATAAGGTCGGTGACGGTGATACATATATTTGACATGACGGCTGTATTGATATTTATACCCTCGACTGTACGTACAAAAGAGAACTCCAAATAAAAACTGTTGAAAATGAAAATGAAAATTTATTTTTGCAAATTTTGTTACTATTCAATGTGCGTTCTATTAAAATGGTGCGATACTTTGAGTTGACACACTCTTCTGTATAAGGTGTAAAAAAGCCTAGTGGTTTGACCTATGGCTTCACAATCGAATCCAGGGCTACACTTCTGAGATTTTCGGAATATAATATACTAGCCTTCCGTCCGCAGCTTCGCCCGCGGTAAATTAATTTTCCCGTAGGAAAAGGTATTTTCCCGCGGTAAAAAGTAGCCTACCTATGTCACTCAGTGATAATGTAGCTTTCTAACGGCAAAAGAATTATTGAAATCTGTCCAGTAGTTTCGGAGCCTATTCAATTCAAACAAACAAACAAACAAACAAATTTTTCCTCTTTATAATATTATTAGTATAGATTATACTCAGCGACAAAAAAATATTTGGCCTTCACCTCACGTGTATAAAAATATGGTTAATTTTGTATGGAGACTAGGCCAAGTATATGTTCAGCATAAACGCGCGATATATTTGAAATTTACCCTCAGCTTTTCGGTGAGGAAAACATGGTTAAGAAACCTTCCCACACCTGCGAAGCAATTCAATGGTCTTTATGAAATTCCCACTTCGCACCGGGCTCGCGTGGCAATTGTAGCCCAAGCCCTGTCATTCTGAGTGGATGCCTGTGCCCAGCAGTGGGACGTATAAGGGCTATAGATACTGATGATATATACTTACTGTTGCGTCAATAAAAGGGAAAAATATACCCATGAGAAACACTCCCGCTAGAGGACCCATTGATGCGGATGAAAGGCTCATTGTGAGTTGTAAAACCGCTCCTAGTCGTTCAACAACGAATACAAGACCTAAAAATATATCAGTTAATGCAAAATGTTCAAGCCATAACCGTAATAACATAATATAATATGATTATAAATCTCAAATAAATTAGTTACGAGTATGTCAGACTTGCGGTAGTTTCTTATTTAATATTTCAAGCAAGAATAATGCTTATGATTATTTCTAATTTTATGAATTAAATACGTACCCACACATACGCATCCAATAACAACTACAACCGCACGTATAAGTATTTGCGTTTCCTTGTGCGACAACGTCCTAAAAAAAGGTTTCCAAAAGTCTTCTAATACAACAGCGGCCATTGAATTAAGTCCAGTAGACAACGAACTGTGAACAGAAACAAAAATGACATATTTTTAATTTTACTTTCCAGAACGGATAAATACATACACACATAAATCACGTCCTTATCTCTTACGGGTAGATAGAACCTAAGGTAACAAGGCCAGAAATATAGGTGGAAAAAACATGATTCCTAAGATTATAGCCCAATCCCTCTGAGCTTTTACCATCTGCGCGGGAATAGAATTAGCTGGTGGTTCTATGTTTTTTCCTTGCTCCCAGACCAGCATAGAAGTTACGGATAAATACTTATTGCTAATTTTAAGTTCAATGTTACTGTGACAAATGTGTCGTGTTACTTTTAGCGACTGTTAAGAGGCACAGCTGGGCTCTAACTCTGCAAAGTATTTATCGATATTTATGCTTATGCTCCCATTCAACGTCCGATACATGCACAAAATAATAACCGTGATTACAGGCGGTTGCGGTCATTGTGTATTTAGGGATAAACTTTATCTGACCTGAGCGCAGCACTGAAAACTCCAGCAACAAAGATTCCAGGTAGACCATTCCATTCGCCAAGGATATCCATTACAAGCAAAGGTAGGATTTGATCCTTCGCTAAAGCCAGTTTGGAGTCCAATGGGTCACAGTCGTAGTATCGAGCGTACGCTAACATTCCACTATACGCACACGTCAACAATATTAGAGTGATTCCACCGAGGAACCACCAGACTGCTCTGAAAATAAAGGTATTTTTCTATCTCAACCGCTCATCAGCCGGATTTAAAACAGATTTTTCCATTTTGAATATAAATCATATCTACAAAATTAAGCATAACCCTCCTACTGGCCCAGTCGCTTAATTAACAGGCTCTACACTCTGGAGCCATCTATCTAAATATCTTTATGGAGTCCTTCCACCACTCTGTGTTTTAGTGCTTGGAAACTCAAATTGTATCAGAAACAAATTTTATTCAGCCATTCATTGCGATAGGAAGCTGTATAGTTTACATACCTTTTCGATGTTTTAAGATCTGGCAAGGAAAGATATCTCTGCATCATTAGCTGATTAACAGCTATATTACCAATCCAATAAAACATGGATCCTATTGAGACTGACCAAATTGTGTGCCTCTCGGTCAAATCAAAGCTTAATCTGTAAAATTGTATAATATCTAAAGGAATACCTAAATTATTTACAATCACAACGTAATTGGAATCAATAACTCTGACAATCAGTCAATCATCAAACCATTGTATGAACATATAATTGATATTTACGAAGGCATTTCTATTCGTCCCGTGTTCCAGTTTCTGCGCATGACCTCATCGAAGCCACCGACTATTATTGTTCCTTTGATCATAACCAAGAGCATGGCACCAGACATCACTATGGTTTGGATCACATCTGTCCATACGACTGCTTTCAAGCCACCCTTTAAATAAAGATATAAAATGATCCATTCAATTGTGTTTTATCAGTTTTAAGATGATGTGTTTAAGTTTAGATACATAGTAACAAATTCATTGTCCTTCAATATAGATAACTAACACTGCCAGTGAGTGAAATTCGACTTTGCAAGATATAAATAGAAAACGTAGCCTGTTAATTTACTTAATTTGGTAGTACAAATATTGCGATTTAAACAAAATCTTGTAGAAATAGTAACAAAATCTCACCAATGTCGTGTAGAATATGCACACGAAGCACACGACGGGGCTAACAATGTGAATGTTGACACCGGTCACTAAAAATACAATTTGCGTTTAAGATGTTGATGGTTTTTGATAAAGTATTCTACTGGAATAACTAACCTTGATTAAACGCTAATGCTGGTACATAAATCACAATGGGTAGCCATGCCATCTGAAAACATTTAAAGGAAAAAAAATACGATTAATTACCAAAACATAGTACAATTTGGTGATTTTTTTTCAATGAAATACAAAATCTAAAAAACGAAAAACTTTTTCCCAAACGATGATTCTTTCATTAACTTTTGCATGAAAAGTTGCACGTTATTTTGTATTTGTCAGTATATTTATAAATCCTTTATTGTACAAAACAAAAAAACTCCTTTGTAGTAGCTTTTAGCGTCTTTACAATTTATCTACAATAAGATGTACATTTTAAGATGTATTGAATGTACATTTTAACTTACCGTAAACATACTGAAAATTATTGAGCCAAACAATCTAAGGCGTTTGTCATATCGAAGCTCTAAATACTGAAAACAGAAATAAAAAACACTTTAAAATTACCTAAATTTTAATGAATAACTGAATCAAAGGGTTGCAACATGTTTTGTGAAACAACGAATCCGACTTTTATACGGATCAATCGTATATTTTCAGGCCATTAACACCATTTCGAAGAAAAAACCTTTTTCAGATCGTTTCAAGTCATTGTTATAACGGGTGAGAAAAGGAAAGATAATAATACTGTTCGATCATCTAACCCTAACATTCAAGAAGGGTATGAAAGAGAGATCGTGTACCGGATTGTTCCCGAACTTTATGTTACGATTTACTACCACTATTTTCTATGTAACAGACACTGCTTATTGTAACAATAAAAATAATAGGTAGGTAACCCACCTCATAAGCTGATGTTATTTGCAGATCGTGAAGCACTGGCATAAAAGTAAAAGAGATTATAATTGACATTAAACAGGCGCCGATCAGAAAAAAAATGTAGGCAGTCCCGTAAATATAGAGCTCTGTTGGTGTGCCCAATATTGATATCCCTGAAATAAAACTATCGGAAACACTCAGTAAATTTACTAGCTGAACAATCTGAACATTCAGTAGCAACAGAAAATGTTTCGGCTCAAAATCAGGTCAGACCGGTCAAAGTTATGCTTACCTCGCAACCAAAGAAAACGTAACCGGCACAATGTTCATATGCCTTCCTCCCATTAAGTAGTCTTGCGTAGATTTTTGTTTTTGCACACAGCCGAAGTATAATCCGATTCCAGTGCAAATAGCTAACATAAATACGAACACAGAATAGTCAGTCCAAGTGAAATGTTGAAACGATTTCCTAACTTCTGATACATCTATTAGATTCCCCTCCATTTTAGTTATCTTGAGTTTTATTCTCTTTTTAGTTGTTGCTGTAGTTCTGTTCCCTAGGAGACTACGTATTAGTATGAAGGTCCGCAATGTCTTATGCCCGTAATCATTCAATTGACGCCCGCGATTTTTGTGCACCGCTCGTAGGGGCTATTTCAATCGACCAATTGTTGATTTCCTTTCTGAAAATAGACCTCCGGTTTCAATTCTTGAACCTTGACTAGGTATCAAGTATCTTAAGAAGATTATGACGTATGAGCTGCTACTGTCGTCTTTGTTTGTACAGAGTTAGAACAGTTTAGCGAAAATTAGATATTTTTCTGATTTAGCTTTTTTCCAGTCATGATCATATTGCAGAATGATCAACTAATATTACCTATCAACATTGATTCGGCGCAAGATTGATGTTGTGAAGAAGTAACAAAGAACCATTAAATACAGTACAAGTATTTTTATAAATGTAGGTGTTGAAGTCAATTCCCAAGATGTTATTGTACCCTTTTCTATGGATATTTTCTGATACTTCTTATTTTATTAATATCCAAATGATAAATTCGATAATTCCACAATGGGAAGTAAGGAAAACGGGAAAATATTTATATTCCGTTAAACAAAAAATATGGAAATAATTTATTTTCAAAAAATGCTTAAAACTATACAGTTTAATTAACTCCCCTCAACTCAGCTGACCTCTTCGCATTCAGTGATCGGCTTCATATTAATAGCAGTTGTCGCCTGGTTGGCATCCTAAAAACAATAGAATAAAGGGCATTTTCAAAGTTTTTTTCTTGTGTCACCCATTTTCTCTACAAGCACAATGTAGCAATTATTATCTGTTTAACCAAAGTCTTAATGATAGTAATTTCATGGTAATTTAGAAGGCGGATGGATCGAATCTAATGACATATGTAAATATTTTTTTTGTATGTCTAATGTGACTCATTATCATTATAATGTATGTTTTTTCCACTGACTCAAATTGTTTTAAGAGATTGTACCTTTTCAATCATTAAATCCATTATCCGCATTTATCATGAAACAATCTATTCCCGCATGTCCGTCAGTAGGTAAGGTTTGTGATGCCCATGAATAGGTAGTGACTTGTCTAAAATTCTAGTTTCACTGACCTTATTGTTTCCAAAAGCCCTGATATACGGTTCTTCGCTGGGATGCGGAGGTTCCTTGTAAAGCCGCCGCAGCTGTGGCGCCAACAGACGCGGCGAAGGTGCGATATGTGTGACGCCGCGTGCGCGATTCACGCGCGATACTATCGCACCCACCAAAATAGTAACCAGCATACCGGTCGTAGTGTACCACATGTAGGAGACGCGGAGGATCGGGTTTACCTCCGCACTGGAAAGAGGATTATTAGCTAGCGCCATCTAGTGTCGGGGGGAAGAACTACTTAGTTAATGAAGCGTGATATGGTACGTGGCTACGTAGCGCTAACGGAATTTTGTGTCGATGTACTATTTTGGTGTTTTGTTCCTTGGGTCTGGTGAGAGATTACTATTGTAAATTTAACAACCTAATTTTTTTCGTGTATGGACTGGTTTCATGTATCGTTAAAAGCTTGCATTCTTTGTTGCAGCAAACAACAATTTTAGAACAGTTGTAAATATTACAAATTGCAAATACAAATCATTAAAATTTTTGGTTAAGTATTACGCTGGACTCTACTTTAAGTAAATAAGTAAATACACACATGATGCCCGAAGTTTCAGCGACGGCCTCAACAGTATAATTGTAGGAGCACCCTGACGTTGTAAGTGGCTTGTGTTCGTGAGTGATTTCTCCTCTAGCAATCGCCATTTGAGCTGTGAGGCACCAAGCGGCCATTGTTATTAAACCACTGGCTCCACCTATCAGAGCACCCTGTGAAATACATGAAATTAAAACAACAAATCATAATGTTAACACAAGTAAACATTTATAATAGATGCCGACTGTACTAACGAAAACGAAGAAAAACGAAAAAAAGAAAGACGAGCATGCTAGTGGTTAATAATCACAAAGCCAGTGGGGTTGCCAAATGTGTTGCCTTGCCACCCAGGAGACTAAGGAAAATTTCCTCTGCAGACCTTCTCCTTGAAATTTCTCATCCCCGCAGCAAAACATAACGAAGTGAACTCACGCTTGAATCGACCCATGGCATCAGTATTCCCATAGTGAACACTCCAAGTTGTGGACCCATCGTCATTGCTTCCAGTGTCATCGTCAACTGCAGAATGGTTCCCATTTTCTCCACGATAAATACTAAGGCTACCAACAAAATACACGAATTACCTACACAATTATTTTTTTTGGGACCAGCGTGATAATAATACAGGGTGTTTGGTAGTTAGATACAAGGCTTTAAGGGGATGATAGCCGAGGTATTTTTGAACATTTTTAGCCATATATGTCTCAGCCGAAATTTGATATTTTTTTTTCAAATTGAAGACTTAGAAATTTTAGGAAAATACCCAGAATTTGATAATCACGAGTCAATATTGCCCCAATGAGCATTAATTTGGAAACAAAACCTTTTATTTCGGATAGTTTAATGTGTATTGGACCAAATGAAATAATTTTTAAGTGTCTTTCTTGCCAGAAAAACAAAATTTAGGCATTCGAAATTACTAAAAATGTCATAGGTTGGAACAGAGTAATTTTTCTGTGCTATAAAAAATTAAAAAAAAAAATCCTTGAAATGTTCAAACATTTTTAGAAACATGCCTGTTTATTGTTCTTTCTTTTAAGGTATCACTCATTCACATTGCTTGCTAAATCTGAGATAAAAAGTAAAAACCAAACTCAGGGAGCACTCGCTAAGAATGCATTAGTCTTGAAATTTTACTAGTAAATTTAGTGACATAAACAAAGATAAAATTAATGTAAAAAAAAATTGTTAAATTAATTAATTTAATATTCAAATCAAAACAAACTGAAGATTAATGATTTAATTTTAATCTTTTTTTCATGTAATTTACTAGTTAAGTACCTTTAACGTGAAATTCCAAGACTAGTACATTCTCTTAGCGAGTGCTCCCTGAGTTTGGTTTTTACTTTTTATCTCAGATTTAGCAAGCAATGTGAATGAGTGATACCTTAAAAGAAAGAACAATAAACAGGCATGTTTCTAAAAATGTTTGAACATTTCAAGGATTTTTTTTTTTAATTTTTTTATAGCACAGAAAAATTACTCTGTTCCAACCTATGACATTTTTAGTAATTTGGAATGCCTAAATTTTGTTTTTCTGGCAAGAAAGACACTTAAAAATTATTTCATTTGGTCCAATACACATTAAACTATCCGAAATAAAAGGTTGCTTGTTTCCCATTATCCAACTTGCGTTTTTATTCGTTTAGTCATAAATACGTGATTATGCCATAAAAATTATCTCGAAATCGCGTAAAGTTAATTCATGCAATATTTATTTAAACATTGATCAAAGTCTGGTTTATAAAGCGTCCTCACCAAATTCCTATGATTACCCTTAATTATAATTAAACTATGTAAGGAACCTATAAAAGACACTGTAATATTTACCTACGCAAAGAACACCTAGAAGCACAACCACTCCCCTTAACAGCCAGTTGGTTTGCGTCTCAGACAGTTCCTTCTTGAAGAATGGCTTGTAAAAATCTTCAAGTACAACCGCTGACATTGAATTCAAACTAGTTGATAGTGAACTGAAAGAAAATAAAAATGTACTTAATTAATTGGAAACAAACTTTGAAATAGAAGTCATTGGGTGTAATTCTACTTTTGGTTGAGGAATGAAAAGATCCCTTTCGAAATAGTGTGTAGCTACACAATATCGCTCAGTTTGGTTTAATTAGGGGTAGTAATTCGAAGGCGGATTTTATACTTCAAGTAGTTTTTAAAATATACAGTTGGAATTTATATTGAAGACACAATTCAATATGAAAAACTTGTTTATTCACTTCAACCTTCCTCTTTTTCAATTTATTTAGGTAGGTGTAACTATCAAAAGGAATATTACAGTCAGAAGTAATTAAAAATGTTTGTCATGTCCATACCTTAGCGCTGCACTGAATATGCCAGCCACAAATACACCGGGTAACCCTGGTATGTCTCCTAGAACATCCATGACTAGTAACGGCAATAGCTGATCCTTTGCTTTAGCGAGCTGAAAGGAGTATGAAATCATTATTATTTTTCATACGATAGGCATACATTAAAAGTACCGATTTTAACTGACAGGTGACAACAACATTATTAAATTTAAAAGGCTTTTCGGGACATCGATCTGTTGATATTAACAAGTAAACATCATCATCTCCAGCTTAAGTATATAAAGTATGTCTTACTACCGGGCACAGGCCTCTTTTCTGAATGCAAGAGCTTGGGCTGTAATTCTGACGCAGGTCCAGTACGGAAATGTAGATTGGGAATTAACAAGCACGATCATTGGTGTTTATTTTGCATAAAGACAAATAAACTTTTGATATCCAGCAAACTTAGTCAGACACCAGTTACAATCTCTTTTGAACTTTTTAGGTACCTTTCTCAATTACTTCGGAAGATGGTTCTTACCTTCGTTGTCAAGGGATCGCAATCGTGGAATCTTGCGTAAATCAGCAATCCGCAGTAGAGGCAGAAACAATACAGCGTGGAAATACCGATGCAAAATAATATTACGGCACTGGAAACAAATAACAACATGTTTTGTAATAATCTCATACCGTCACTGAATCATAGAACTGATTTAGCTAAGATAAAAAAGATGGCACTCCACATACAGCAACGTATTCGCACAACAATTCTACGTAAGTACTTACTTGTACTCCGGTATAAAAGCAATTTTTTGAGCAATTTGTAGTTACTAATCAGCAACAGTCGGTAAAAGGAATGGAGCAAGCAATTTATGCAGTAAAAATAACAACCAAAATATTTAATCTACTAGGTATGCCTGACGTGTTTCAAAACTATTTGTTTCTTGGTGAGCTCAAACGAAATAAGAACAAACATTAGTTCGAAAAAGTCAGACATACCTGCCTCGAGTAAAAATATAATATATGGATGACCGTGCTTCCTATTTTCACCTACTAATTATGTCTAAGTCTAATGATAGTGCGATAGTTTTATATCAAAGAAATAGTCACGTCTTACCACTTAGCGCCCCGTAAGGTTGGTAGAGCCAGGTATCGCTGCACCATGGTTTGGTTGACGGAGTTGGCCTGTAGCCAGTAGATCAGGCCTCCTATCACGAGGTTCCAAATTGTATGCCGAGCTAGGGGGTTGGGGTCCCAACTGGTGGCAAAGAGAAGGTTTATGTTTTAGTTCTAGATGAAAAGCGGAATACAAGAGGCTGTTGACATTCATACATACATAGATCACATCTTTGTTCCTTACAGGGTAGACAGCGCCTAAGGTAACAAGGCCTAAAGGCCATGTTTAGCATGATTAGATGAGGCTGTTGAAATTTACATAAAAGGGGGAAATTTGAACGCCTATCTAAAAAGTAATTAAATTGAATCTACAAAACTCAGATAACTGCGATGCAAACTTAACTGCGAGTAAATAATTGATTAAATCAGGCGTCACTTTGCAGAGTTCAATAACTATTAATGAACAAAAACGTTTATCTTGCTGCTTCTCTGCCTAGTATATCTTAGCTGAAACCACCGCACTTCAAGATTGGCGGAATTTTTTTATTAAGTAAGAAAAAAATACAATATTTATTCCATGAGAAACAGCCTACCAACGATAAAAATAGCGATAAAAACAGCCTGCCTATTAATTTTGCTACGTGATTCAGTCACAGAGTGGATAGTGGGCACATGTTCAAAATTGATGTCTTCAAAGGAATCAGGAGGCACATTCATGGGCTAATGTCAGTTTTAATAAAAATGTACTGACCGTCGTGGGATGAGCAAATTACGATTTTATGATGCTCGAGCTAACAATAGGTCGTGCATTTATTCATTCATGTGGGCGAAGAAATAAATAAGATGATAACTGGCGTTGTTCAGTTCTATTAGTCGCAATTGTAAACCTACACAGAACGCCCAAAGGATCCAATACTAGTGGCCTTAAGCTTACAGATCTATTCCAATTTTAACACCATGTCCAATTATTGTGAACATTAAAATGCTCTTTATTTTAACAAATAGATAAAATAGACCGGTAAGCTTACCCCTAAAAGATGTTTTAACAATTCTCAAACTATACATGAAAGACTTACTTAGGCATTTCTATTCTCCCTGAGTCCATGTTCCTTTGCCAAACGACACCTATGCCGCCAACGTCGATGGTTCCCTTTATAGCAACCAGTGCCATGGCACCTACCATGGCCGTTATTTGAATGACGTCAGTCCATACTACCGCTTGAAGACCTCCCTGAAGAGAAGAAGAGTAGATTAAGGTATAAAGTAAGTGCACGTCTCTGAGGCACAGGGCAGACAAAACAGACGCATCCTCGTCTCGTCTCTTTTCTCTTCGCGATGTTTCTATGCATTTAAACTACATTTTCTATGCGAATTCATAAAAGATATCATCGCGTCATCAATTTCATTGTTCTCTACGTCTCTTCTGTGCGAGTCGCGCCTATAAGGTATTGGATACTCACGGCACTGGTGTAGAAGATGCAAACTAAGCAAACGATTGGCGTGATAATGTGGATGTCAACTCCAGTAACTGAAAGTAACATAAAGTTATATTTTAATTGTATTACTATTACCACCATCATAATGATATCATAAATCGATACCTTGCCTAGAAAGGGACACAAATAGGTACTTAATATCTGATACCTACTTAAGTAACACGAAATAATTTAAAGAAAAAATTATTAAAGAAAAAAAATTAAAAAATCATATAATATTCTTGCCATTTCTACAATTTCACTCCATAAATTCGACAGTTAGGAAGAAATTTTACTTGAATGGGGTATGAAAAAGTATAAATAATTAACAAGATTATAGTCAAGGATATTCAGGTAAATACCTTGATTAAAAGCTAGCGCTGGAACGTAAATAACGATGGGTAGCCAACCGATCTGGAAAAAATACCTATGTTTTAATGGAGTGTCGGTTTTCCCAGCCGTTTGTTAACGAAATGAATTATCAAATAAATGTATCAAAGATTCTCACGAATTCAATAGTGACTTAGTGACTATAACAAATCCTATAAAATAAAACTCACTTTCTGCACTAAGTTTACAGTTCAGGCCTGACTGAACATTTTTTTTTTAATGTTCTCATCAATAATATATTATGATAAATTTTACTTAAACATAATAATAATATATGTAATAAACTTACCAAGGTAAATGCGAATAAAATCGATCCAAATAATCGTACCCTGTTGTCGAATCTCATTGATAAGTACTGAAAACAAAACAATGTTACATGATTTAGTTTTACTCGTAAATTGAAACTCTTTGGATACGAACATTAAAGAGAAAAGTTATAAATTGTGGGAGGAAGTAAAGATTATTGCGTCAATTTGCCGCGTTTTCTTCATTGTTAAATTTTAAGATTCTATTTTGTTTTTTTTTCACTATACATGTGTATGTGGCCAGTATGTTTAACATGTTTTAAAAACAAACTTTCTGTAAAAAGTTTTAATTACTATTATTTTTATCGGAACTATATCGAAACTCAATTTCAAAGTCTGTACTGGTAGGTACATACATATTTACGAAGTGAAATTTAGAAAATAAAAACTTGCTCGTTGTTATTAATTATAACGTAGTTATGTACCTAGATAATTCCTTAATTTCTCTATAGCTCTTGCCTTTTTTGTGCTTTACAATTGTAGTGTTCGTACCTCATAATTAGAGGTGATCTTGAGTTCGTGGAAAACTGGCAGATAGACTTGCGTCACGACGAAGGACATGAGAAATATGCCACCCATTATAAACGCGTATTGAGTCCCGTACATGTACACTTCTGTCGGGGATCCCAGCAACGTTATTCCTGATACAAAACTGAAAAAAAAGGCATACGTTCGAATCGATGATCTAGTTCACAGTCGAATTACGGGGGAAAAGCTGATGCGAATTGGGCAAGGACAAATCATAAAAATGTAATTAGTACGACTGTGAAAAAGGCCATCGAAATAATTATGGGTAGGTAGGTAGGTAGGTAGGTGTACTCTTAAGTTTCATACCGGTCACGACGGATTTAATGAATATCTTTCTGTTTCTAGTCAACAGGATGTGCGCTAGAGATGAATGATTTATGTTTATGTTTAAAGGTGTGCAGCAGGTATACTACATTTGCATTAGTTGGTACCAAATGGAGATAATACGTCATATTTCATCCTTGAGATAATTTACCATTAAAAATTCGGAGTCATTTTTGTGATGTTGGTAGATAATAAGTGACAGTTGATTGTGCGCACTATTTCATAGTCGCCATAGAACCTAATCTGTGGTCGACACCTAGTCTGTTGTCTTGCATTAAACGTGTTACGAATAACATTGTTTCCTTGTTATTATGAACCCAGTGCTCCAAACATACTTTCTTGTGCCTTAAATCATCGTATTGTTCAGTGGCGACGAGTTAATCGAACGGTTACGCGTGTGTATACGGTGACGGTTACTGTTATTATTAGTTTTGTTGGAAAGAACTTTGCGGCGTGTAAAATGGCGATCGGAAAGATTGGCGAGTTTGATCTTCATAAAGACGATTGGAATTTATACGTCGAAAGATTGGAACAATACTTTGTTGTGAACGAAGTAAAGGCAGCGGTGCAAGTGCCGACATTAATCACGATGATGGGCGCAGAAAGTTATGAACTTTTGGTAAATTTGTGTACACCGACCAAACCTAAGGACAAAACGTTTCAAGAAATCGTTACAATTATGGAGAAACATCTACAACCGAAACCAAGCGAGCTAGCGGAACGCTATAAGTTTAGGCATAGAACGCAGAAGGCCGGAGAGACTATAGCGGAGTATGTAGCAGTACTGAAGAAAATGTCAAAAACCTGTCAGTTTGGTTCGGGGTTAGAAGAAAGTTTGAGAGACCAGCTAGTGTGTGGGATAAACAGTGAAACAGTAAGGCAACGGTTGTTTGCAGAGACGGGCCTAGATTTTATGAAGGCATATACGCTTTCGGTGAGTATGGAGGCTGCCGAAAAAGATGCAGCGATAGTGGATGGTCATGGAAGGACATCTGGCGCGGGAACGGGAAACACAGTGGACTGTCAAGCAATGAGGACCACTTGGCAAAAAAAGTCAACACATGATGTCAACGCAACTGTGCGGAATACCGGGTATCGTGGCGGTGGAGGCGGCGGTGGCGGCGATCGAGCGCGCCCGCGCAACACTGCACCGACTGTACAGCAAGGTGGACAGCGACACGCGCAGTGCAAGGCGTGTGGTGGCTCGCATGAAACAGCCACATGCAAATTCAAACGCTATGTTTGTCGCGTTTGTAATCGGGAAGGACACTTGAAGCGCATGTGTCTGAATCTGGTGGGACAGCACTTCGTGTCGTCGCCGGGCGGGGGAGACGAGGGTAGCCAGGGCAGTGATGCGAGCGAGGAGGTAACGTTTATTGACATTAATAAGTTATCAGTTGGCCAGTGCAAGCCGATACAAATTCCCCTTGGAATTGAGAATAAAGACATTATCATGGAATGTGACACGGGCAGTGCTATATCATGCATTAGTTATGAGCGGTATAAGAAGGAATTTAGTACCTTACAGATTGGAAGATGTAATCTAGCCTTGCGGTATTATACCGGTGAGATAGTACGACCAGTAGGGGTAATACAACCAAATGTGAGGTACCAAAACAAATGTAAACAATTAGATTTGTATGTAATTCGAAATGGGAAGTCTGCATTGCTGGGTAGGCAGTGGATAGCCGAACTAGATATAAAATTGCCAAAATTAGAATATGATTGTGTAAATACCCTATCTAGCGAGGAAGAATTTGACTTTCGCCTTTTCAGTTCCAGATACTGTAACGTGTTTGCTGACGGGCTTGGGCGGTTTACGGGGCCAACTGTCAGCATACACGTGCGCCCAGAGGCGCGACCTGTGTTCCTGCGCGCGCGACCACTGGCATACGCTCTGCGCGAGCCGGTGGAACGCGCGCTGGAACAGCACGTGCGGGACGGCATCCTCACACCCGTAGAGCGCTCAGACTGGGCGACGCCGATCGTGCCCGTTGTGAAAAAAGACGGTAACATTAGGATTTGTGCAGATTTTAAAATTACGTTGAACAAAGTTCTGGAAATTGACCATTACCCATTGCCTAAAGTAGAGGATTTGTTAGTACGTTTAGAGGGAGGCCAACGTTTCAGTAAAATCGATCTTTCGCAGGCATACGCACAATTTGTACTGGATGATTCAAAAAAATACACAGTTATTAACACCCATAAGGGGTTATTCATGTACAACCGCTTGGTATATGGCTTGGCCTCTAGTCCAGGTATTTTTCAGCGTCGGCTAGAAGAACTATTTTCGGATCTACCGCAAGTAGGAGTTTTTCTTGATGATGTAATTATTACAGGAAAAACGGACGATGAGCATATGGAGAATTTACATAAAGTATTTAGCCGGTTGGACAGATATGGACTGCGAGTAAAGAAAGAAAAATGTGAATTTTTTGCTAAAACGGTTGACTACCTCGGGCATGTTATTAGCAAAGATGGAATTCGTACATGTCCAAACAAAGTCAAAGCCATGGTAGATGCACCCGTGCCGTCAAATATAACAGAGTTGAGGTCATTTATTGGCATGATAATGTACTATGCCAAATTCATACAAAACATAAGCACGCTGTTGGCACCCTTATATAAACTACTGAAATCGGGAGAGAAGTTTATTTGGACTAGGGAATGTCAAAATGCTTTTGTTGAGGTCAAAGGTAGATTGACAAGTGCGGAGGTGCTGACACACTACTCGACGGAGCTGCCGCTGGTGGTGACGGCGGACGCCAGCAGCGTGGGGGTGGGCGCCGTGCTGGCGCACATGACGCCAGCCGGCGAGCGACCCGTCGCCTATGCCTCGCGCGCGCTCACGCAGGCCGAGCGACACTATTCACAGATTGATAAAGAAGCCTTAGGTATTGTGTTCGCAATACGTAAGTTCCACCAATATCTTTATGGTCGTAGTTTCACACTGAGAACGGATCATAAACCGTTGACTCATATTTTAGGCGAGAAAGCAGGAATACCCGTTATGGCCGCGTCTAGGTTACAGAGGTGGGCAGTACTTTTGTCCGGTTATAATTATAGTATTGAATATGTAGCTTCACAGAAAAATTGTGCGGATGCGTTGTCTAGGCTAATTAGGATTTCAGAAAAGAATAACAGACAAAGTAATGAAATTACATATATTAACTTTGTGGAAAATTTTTTACCCGTTACTAGGAGTGACGTTAAAAAAAATACAGAAAAAGATAAGCTATTGAGTCAGGTAAAATATTATGCAGAGTCAGGTTGGCCAGTAACCTGCAAGGAGGAGGAGCTTAAGCCTTATTTTATTAAAAAAAATGAGTTATATACAGACGGTGGGTGTATAATGTGGGGCTATAGGATGGTAATTCCGACACTGTTAAGGGAGTCAGTGCTTAGACAGCTACATAGCAGCCATATGGGGATAGTCAAGACGAAGTGTTGGGCACGGAGCTATGTGTGGTGGCCAGGCGTCGACCGCGACGTGGAGGAGTTGTGCCGCGGATGCGACACCTGCGCGCTGGAGGCGGAGGCGCCAGCGCACGCGCCCGTGCGGCCTTGGCCGTATCTGCCGCAGCCATGGTCTCGCTTGCACATGGACTTTCTTGGTCCTTTGCAAGGTAGAACGTTTTTGGTATTGGTGGATTCCACCTCAAAGTGGATCGAGATGTTTGAAATGAAAACAACTAATGCGGTAGCAGTAATCAAAGTACTACGAACTACTTTTGCAAGATTCGGGTTGCCGATTGAGGTAGTGTCGGACCAAGGTCCACCTTTCACGAGCAGTGAATTAAGAACATTTTTAGAAAATAATGGTATTAGACAGACTTTCTCACCTGTCTACCACCCGGCTTCCAATGGCGCTGCAGAGAACGCAGTCAAACAATGTAAGCGCGCGATTAAGAAGGCACTTAGGGACAACCTTGACTTGGACACAGCTTTACAGACATTCTTATTAATGAACAGGAATACGATACATAGTACTACAGGAGAGACTCCCGCTATGATATTACAGAAGCGTAAATTAAGAACGCGATTAGACTTACTACGGAATGATTATGTTTTAGAAAATAGAGTACAGAATGCTCAACAGGTACAGGTAACAAAAGCAGGGGGCGTTGAGCGTCACTTTGAGCAGGGAGACACGGTTTGGGCTAGGGGTTATGGTTCGAAGGATAAATGGGTTAAAGGCACAGTCGTTACTAAGGAAGGGTCGCGAAGGTACATTTTGGACAATGGTAGTGGTCAATTATATACAAGACACGTTGATCAAATTCAGCGTCGTTCGCGTTGGTCTAATGTGGTCGATCCAAATCCTAGTGTTACCGTTACTAACCCGGAGGTGGAGAATGCCGTACCGCAGGAGGCTGCCAGGGTGGAGGAGAGGGCGAGAGGTGAACCACCCACTAATGTACTTGCGGAAACGGATGATTCCCAGAGAGATGTGGAACCTGTACCCTCTACTTCACCGCCGCAACCCGGTCCTCCGGAATCCCGCCCCAAGCGGAATCGCAGACCGGTTATCAGATATGGCTTTGAGACTGATTAAGTATTGTAATTAATAATTATTGTAATTAATAAGTTTAATTAATAAGTTAAGTATTAGGGTATTACTTATTATATTAGGAAGGAGGAAAGGGTAATATTTATAATTGCTATTTCGGCGCATATAGGTTTTATTTGTACTGTGTGCTGAACTTAATTGAAGTGTTGTTTAACGGTGGAGGTGTGATGTTGGTAGATAATAAGTGACAGTTGATTGTGCGCACTATTTCATAGTCGCCATAGAACCTAATCTGTGGTCGACACCTAGTCTGTTGTCTTGCATTAAACGTGTTACGAATAACATTGTTTCCTTGTTATTATGAACCCAGTGCTCCAAACATACTTTCTTGTGCCTTAAATCATCGTATTGTTCAATTTTCTATTGGGCCTATGTTGTTTATGAGTCTAAGTTTCAGCATCAAAGTTTTTGTGATCTTTGAATCTTAATTGCGATTGTACCTGCCTACACCAAGTAACTTTGGACGATATGTTTTGTAACGGTCATATTTAGAAAGGATTAAAAGTAGTATGCTAGTGCATAAAGAGTAGACGTTGTTTGTCAGAGATAAATACTAGCGTACTGGGCCCACAGTAATAGTAAACGTACCTGGCCACGAGCGACATAGCAACGGGCACCACTTTCATGTTCCTGCCACCGAGCAGATAATCAGTCTGGTTATCCTGCTTCTTTATGAACCCCCAGTACACCCCGACGACCGCACTGATCGCCAACATGAACACAAACACCACATAATCCACCCAAGAGAACCTCTGCATCTGACCCACCATATCGTTCAGGGTACCGTGTAACTCCCCCATTTCGAGAACCTTTTAGTATAAGGGGAGTAACTCTAATACACTTCACTGTTTCTTGATTGCGAAGAAAGATATGGACAACCGTTGCCAGCTGAGCTTGAATAAGAGATATACAGTAAAGAGCAAGAAATAATAGTTCTTCACGCACGAACGTAATTGCAGATTAAAAATAACTGGAGCTTAATGTTGGCCGATGCTATTGCCGGAGCGATGGGACTTGTCCCATGGGAAAACATTTCAGATCACTTTCAAACAGAGTGAGACATCACCCCTGTGAATTGTAACTAAAGGATGAGCACTTCCAATCACTTGAGTCGACAGTTGCACTTGGTTCAGATCGCGTTGCGCAATAGACTTCCGAATGTAACTTGTCAGTATTGTCAGCTGATTAGAGTCCTACTGATTTCGTCAGGAGAGCAAAGCAATAAAAAAAATACTTTATCGAACATTGATGCCCAATATCATGTCCTAACCCACAAAGCGCCCTGAGCTCGAATGGCACAGGCCAAGAGGCAATCTGTTACAATGAAACAATTACGATAACTCGCAATTTAAAGGAGGATGTTGCGAGATCCCCCTCAATGGTTGCGGGCAAATCGGGCACTGACTAATACTTGGAAACTGGTGGGTAACGTTGACCACCGAAATCCTGTGGCCTTGCTGGTTAATCCGGAGAACTGCTGGATATCATACTCGTACTGCTACTAGCTGGTAAGGTACCATGTGACTAAAGGCATTCCTCAACCCAAATTAGTATACAATACCTCAATTAGTAATTTCACCAAATCTCTTAGGTGTTTTCGCCAAAAGAAAACGATTTTAATAAATCATTGTGAAATACCATTTTTTTCCGTATCCTTGGGACAGATAGGTACTAAATAGGTGCCGCTCATCATTTGGGACCAATTTCTTATTTTCTTAGTTTCAGATTTCTCTGTGTACCCTCCTACTTACGTATAAATACAAATAAAATACATCCTGGCTTTACTTTGCGGAGGTTCATATTACACTGGTTATGGATACAATTCCTTTGTTTCGCGATGTAGAGAAGTATGTTTATCCACTAAGATATCACTAAACACACGATTGGGTTATGGTACTAAAAGGTATAATGCACATAAATATTTACCTTGCCACCCCACTGTATAAGCAAGCAAATAGGAACGTAAATGTTTCATGTTCATTAATAGGTATAGATTTCCACAAAATAACGCCAAATTCAACAAATTAGTTTAGACATACGCTTTTTTTCATAGGCAAGTATGCTATGAAGATTTGATTTGACCTTTTTATTAAAGAGGGCTGTTACATGTTTGACGTGTGTGTGTCTGTCTGTCTATCTGTGGCATCGTAGCTTTCAAAGGGATGGGCCGATTTCGATGCGGTTTTTTATATTCGAAAGCCAGTTTCCTTGCGGTAGTTCTTTAGCTATGTTTGGTAAAAATAGGACCACCAGTTTGATGAGCCGATTGGTGTCAATTTTAATAGTACATCCATGGCAGCCTAGTTATAGTGGTTTAATATCTGAAATATGAGAACAACATCTGAAAGTAGATCAACGGTGTTGCTAAAACGTTTTGTGTCATAATTCAATTTTACTTTAACTAATATACCTATTTCAAGTTTAGACAAAAAAATATTATGACCCCCTTAGTTAAAGAAATTGTGTTTTATTGTGTCCTGTTGGTAATCTTTGTTATACGTAGGTAGTACATTAGTAGGTAACAGGATTTCCGCTAAACTTCAGTAATTAGGTAGGTATTGACATCTGGGGGTGCGAGTCGGGTTACCACCTCCACGTGTGAACAAGAGCTGCGGTTCGTTTTCGGATCCGTCCGGGGGGAAGAGCAGTGCTTGGTCCGGTGCACCCTGGGCAACGGCTAATGATTTCCTGGCAGTATCTGAGGGATATCATTGACCGTTGGCTAAGAGCCCGACAGGGGGGTAGGGGGGTCTTTGACCATGTTACCGTACAACGTTGCCGACATTTTGTCACAAGATTTTACAATTGGGATTGTCTATTTTTTTACAATGTATAGTAAATCGAAAACCATTTCGAGATAAATGCTTTTTAAATCGTTTTCTGTATTTACTTTATTTTATTTTGCTATAATGAATTTATTACATGAAAAATAAGCAATGACCTTCATTTGACATTCCCAGACATGGCGTAGACGGTCCAAAATGTACTTTATTTGCAAAGGTTACAAATTCTATGCTATTTACGCGTGTATTATGCTACGGAGTTCAATTTGGACCCGCAATCTGACATTTCATTCATCTTATGACAGATGACAAGCAAATGGGCAATCTTGTTACTGTCATTCTTGTTTTTTCCACCGTTTACTTTCATATTGTTGTATTATAGTTTAGATTTAGAATCACTTTCGGTAGATAATTAGGCAAGAGTGTAACCACACAGCGATGTGCTTTGCTCACATGAAAGATTTTACGCTAAATATTTTAATGGAGAGCGAAAATATTACGTTTTTCGGTTTACTTTCGCCTACTGAGTTTACTGTCTTATTTCCGGGTCCTGTTTTGTCTCGATCGTACCTGGTATGTGTTTATGGACCTTACTGCTTCGCGCAGAATGTTATGGTATGTATAACGATTGTGAAAATATAAAATTCATAGGAGAAGATCGTGTAAATCTTCCTGTGTTATTGTTGAATCATGTTGACATTGATACTAATGACAGTTTGCCAACTTCACCACAGATAGAAAAGACGTTGATGGCGGAGGTTCACATACGTTTATGATCAATTTATCCAATAAGCAGATGTGTGACATCGGCAATGGAAACTCTGACGTCATCAACCAAAATACTTTCAATAATTAATAGTGAAAAAAATACCGAGTTATATGAGAAAATATTGAAATTGGTTTCTTATAATTGACTATTCTGCACAAAAAAAATATAAAAAGGATAGGTATTTTTTTTTAGACAATCCCAATTAATTTTTTTTACCGACATTGGCGAAGTTGTCGTCGCTATAACGACTTGTAACGCCACAATCAAAAGAAGAAGTAGAAGAAGAAGAAAAAGACATCTGCGCTAAGGAAGCCATACAAATAGGTTGTGACAAATACAATCAGTGCGTCCCCAGCGATTCGAGTGCACTCGCATTACCGCAAATGCGTGACACATGGAATTCCTCCTGGCAGAGTACTCGACTTTGTGTTGGCAAACATTACGGTAGACTTCAACCGGATTTACCCTCAAAGCCGTGGTTTTTTATAAACAGATCGATCCCCAAAAGTATCACGTCCACTACTTATTACCCGCTTAAAGACGTTAGAGTCACGTGTGAACACCAGTGTTTCTTGCCAAAATACGGGTTCGAGACCATTCTTTGTGTGAATGTGGCATGGACAGGGGCTCGCTCGACCTCACATCTTCTTCCACTGTTCCAAAATTGTTACTCCCCTATATACCTCCTTCCACCCAAAATCCCTCGCCCTGTTACCTAACCTAAATTTCCTTCTTACACTAGCACACACCTCCTTTACAACTGTACTGTGTAAATTTATACAAATTAACAAATTATATTTGTAGGTAGTCTAATAATTTATGTATGTTTTGCCTATTTTAGATTGTCATCAGAGTAGGTAGGTACCGCACGCCGTAGCTACCGAACAACGGCTGATTAAAAACAAGTAGTGACTTCTTCAACCTCGACATTGCCAGAATCATCGACAGTATCGATGAAGCTAGATTTTTAAAAATTGAATTGAATGGGTAGGTAGGTATTATTATAATCATGAACTCATGGTTCATGGTCATTTCTTCCATGCTGGTCTGGGAGTAAAGAAAAAACATAAAATGTACCAGTTGTTCCCGCGCCAATGGTAAAAGCCCATTGAGGGAATGGGCGAAAATCTTAGGAGTCATGAATGTCATGGGCAATGCGGCTAGCAACCCATCACTATTTTGATTCCCCTTTCCACCTATACGCCTACAATCACGATAAACGTGGCCTTTAGGTCTTGTTACCTTTGACTCTGTCTACCCCGTAAGGGATAAAGACGTGATTTATGTATGTATTGTATGTATGTATGAACTCATGGTAATTTTGTTGAAATACCAGGCGCTATTTGCGGAGGTCCATAATTAATAAACAAAAAACATTTACCTACCTTTTATTATTGTTCAAGTATTAAAAAAGTCTACAGATTTAAATGAATTACAGAAAAGGGTGAAAAATACCAAAAAAAACTCGGTTTATCAGTTCATTTGCCATCTATTTGCTAGTAGCTAAACTAACAACAATAGTCGTAGTTATATCATGTCCTAGAGTTTAAAATCTCTCAAGGTAATTTAATTTTCTAAAGTAAAGTTTAAGAATCATTTGGTGAACCCTAAAAATAGATTTTACAACATCTACTAATTTTAGTGCAAACGTTAATCAGAACGTGAACGAAACGTTTTCATCCGTAGTCCGTATTCTGTCTGTCAAAGTCATTCATTTCAAGCTGTCAAATACACATGTTTATGTTTGCTGGTCGACCGTGTTTCGAAGGGACTTTTTGAGGGGGAAATTAATTAAAAGGACGTTAAAATAAAACTATTTGCCCAGTACATGTAACGTGAATGTTTTGTGAAAATGGCTAATCTTCTTCTAAGTTCTGCCGAGAAAGTATTTATCCTCCACGGTATCAACGTAAGTACCGATTCCTAACCTAACTTAGCTCTAACACAAACAATAACAACCTTAGTAATTTCAACGAAATGCAACTTTTTTCAGGATGATTACCGCTCGGATGGAAGGTCTAATATGGATTACAGGCCTATGGAGCTTGAAACTGACGTAGTGAGCCATGCAAGTGGCTCTGCCCGGCTTCGTTTGGCCAACACAGATATCCTAGTTGGTGTCAAAACAGAAATAGATGTTCCAAAACCTGATAAACCTAACTTGGGAAAGATTGAATTTTTTGTCGATTGGTGAGTTAAAGCCAAGCCAAGGTTTGTTAATAGAAAGTTTTAAAAACATATATGAAGTAGGCTGGGTAAGCGAACCTAAACTAAGGTTTTACTAGGTTGGAGTTGAGGTAAGACTCAACTCAATTTGCAGATTATCAAAACAATCTCCATGTGAAATGTGTTGGCTATTGTACTTAATTGTCAATGAAATTCATTTCACATTAATTATTACAACCAATTGTGTGATGCTGTGTGATACAACAGCAACCCTACCCTTGGTAGCTGCACGACATCACACAAATGTAAAACTATATTTAAAATGACTCGGGTTTTTTGCTCCCTAGTATAGCTGTTGTGCAACTTTGTCTGCGCAGAATTAAAAATAGTCTATGTTCATTATGGACACCTAATGTAGGATTATAATCGTGGAATAGTTTTTCTAATCAGTTCAGTAGTTTAGTTTCGGAGTACAAATATTTAATTTTCCTCTTTATAATATTAGTGTAGAGAGAAAACTGATCCACGAGGAATAATATTTGTTAGCGCCATCTATCATACAGAAGTCAAACTAATTGTTGACATTATTTGATAATAGATGGCAGCATAATCAAGTTTGATTAAAGACCCATCTAGCGTGCAGTAGTCTCAATAGTTAAAGATTCAAAAACATCCCGACATCTAGTGATAAATAGTGTTACTATTTAGTTTGATTGCTTTTTCGGCGTTCTACATAACTTTGCTATTGCACGCTAGATAGGTCTTTTATCAAACTTGATATGCTGCCATCTATTGTCAAATAATGTCAACAATTAGTTTGACTTCTATATGATAGATGGCGCTAATTTGGAAACTGACAAAACTAATTTAATTTTGTTTTATTTTCAGCTCCGCTAATGCTACTCCAGAGTTTGAGGGCCGTGGAGGAGAACAACTAGCTAATAGCATAGCTAACCTGATGCAACGCGCGTACCATTCCTCCCAAGCATTTGATCTCAAGCAACTTTCCATTTTAGAAGGAAAACAATGTTGGAAACTTTACATTGATATTCTGGTGAGACTCAAATCAAATTTTACAGAAAATTTGACATGCAGTTTTTCGAATGATTAATTTTGTTTCAGATATTAGAAAGTGGTGGTAACTTGTGTGATGCCGTTTCTTTAGCTGTTAAGGGTGCACTGTTCAATACGAGGATACCGTTGGTGAAGGCTGTCCTGATGGACGGAGGCAACGTGGACTTGCAGCTGTCCGATGATCCATATGATAGTAAACTATTGGATGTAGGATCTGCACCGCTTTTGGTAAGCTATTTGATCACAATCGCAAACTCTAATAAAGATCTCGAGCCTAAAAGAATATCTCTGACGCGTTCGCGTAAATATCTCAATTAGTAGTCAGCATCAGACGCAGAGAAACAGTTGAAGAACTCAAAATGATTTACACACCCTCTTATTACCTTGGCGATAGAGTCGTGTGATCATTTTGACCTCTTCGATTGTATATCAACTTTTGATGCTAACTGCACCCATGGAAAAAGAAAGGGTCACATTGAAAATAAGCGCTGTGCTTGCCACAGCATCACTTTGAATGTGACCCTTTTGCCAATATTCGGCACTTATTTGCCATTTATTAATGTTTAAGATGTTTGTATTTTTTTCACCTATACGCCCACAATCTTGCTAAATGTGGCCTGTAGGTACCTGTTACCTTAGGCTCTGTCTACCCCGTAAGGGATGAAGACGTGATTTTTGTTTGTTTGTTTGTATTTTTTTGTGTTGTCTCGAATTTTTGTCAATAAATGAATTTTTTCTGCTTCCAAATTATAGTAAAAATTGTCTACCTAGATAACATTTTTTTTACAAATTTTCAGGTGACATTATGTAAAATCGGCGAGAAGTGCGTAGTAGACCCATCGGCGGAAGAAGAGAGCTGCAGCGCCGTGTCACTGATCGTCGGGGTGACCGGCAACCCGCGCCATTACACCACGGAGACGCCGGACGAGGTGCCGGAGGGCGGCAAATGCAGCACGATCGCCGTCAACGGGCCGGGAAGCGTCGCGCAACCGACTTTGAAGGATGCTATCAAACAGGGAATGTAAGTTCTATTGCTTCGTCACTTCACTATCAATACACAATTACAATTAGTCGTATATCCTCCGCCGCGTCTGTCTATTAAACTCAAGTCCTGGATAGATTTTCATGCGGTTTTCACCAATATGATTTGTGAGGAAGGCAATATGATTTGGTATATTATTATTTGTAAATTAGTTGAAATTTAACGACAATAATTGTTGGACGTGCCGGGAAAATAAAGCTGCCTGCGAAACAAATTTTACGAATACGAAGTTGCGACCGAGCAACTGCAACTGGCAACTGGAGGCCTATGTCCAACAGTGGACGTCCTACGGCTGATATGATGATGATGATGAAGTCGCGGGCAACAGCTACTTTTTTATAAGACCAGGGCTAACGAGCAAGTAGGTCGCCTAATGGAGACACTCGCAACGCTAGAGAATTGCACATGCATTGCCAGCTTAGAGGCCTATGATAGAATATTATACTATCTTGCTTTACAACGAAACAGCAGCGCAAGCGCCGATCCTTGTTAACAGGATTGGCGAGTTATATATAATGATGGTCGATCCAGGCGGACCTTGCTCGTCCTTTATTGGACTATTCCATAGGTTCAGACATTTTGGCAAACAGTTTGGCAGACAGCAAACTTAACAATGTCTTTCTTAAAATACCAGAATTCTCATGAAGTTCTCGTTTCAGAATCGCTGCAAAATCTCTGGATAAAGCCTTAGGCCACGCGTTATTGCGCGAGAGGAAAGAAAACTACGGCCCGAAGAAGCAATCCTATGGATTTATTAAATAAAACTTATGAAATATCCGTTACGTTATTAATAACACCAGGTTTTCCCATATGCCTTTATTGGTTAAAATATCAGATACATTATGCACGTATACATATTTAATAATTATTACTTCAAGTCTATTCTATTCTATCATCACTTTCTATCACATCCTTTCATATAAGGTTATATAGGCCCTTTACGCCGAGCTCCGCGTCATAAAATAGTCATAAATAATAATATTTTCTTCGCAATGTGACTATAAAGTCACATTGCGAAGTTTGCGGTTAAATTCGGTTTACCCCGGCAACCCGCAATGTAATGATACTTGCATGCAACTCTTGCATGTGTCTAAATGGGACTTCATTCATATCACATTACAATTGTGTTACACAAATAAATATATTTCCAAGTTAAATAAACTACAGTTTCAGTAGTAAAGAAAATGGAAAGGTAATAAGAATTTAAGTAACCAACTAACGGGGTACATATTTTGTCAAAGTTACAGGAGCAAGTTGACTATGTACACAATGAATATTTTTATATTAAAATAAAAATAAATAAGTAGTTTAGTATTTAAAATAATAATACAGGTACATATAAGTCCGTAACGACATAGACGAACGTCGTTGGCAAGATTAGGGGATAACTTCACGATTAGACATCAAATTGAGATATAGATATATGATCATTATAATTCGTATTCTAACAATTAGAGGCGCACAAGTAACTGCAGTGTCGCCCGCAAACTACAAACGAGGTTCGGCTACTGCCCATTAGATGGCGTTGTTCACAGTAGCCTTCCTTGTACTTTTACTTCTGCTTGGGGTTGACAGGAGTAAGCAGGTCTAGAACAGCGGCGATGTTCCCGTTCTTGCTTTCCAAGAGCTGAGTCAACCAGCCACCTTCGTTGGTGAAACCCATTGAGAGCATCTGCTGGATTGCTGCGTCGATGTGCGGAGCTGTAGGATAGAAAACAAATATGTTAGAAAACAAAACACTTGGTGAAAATTAGACTCACATTTTAATTATTCCTAATGGCCGTAAAACATAACATATTTACGTATTTTTGCTGAACTAATATAAAAAGGGCACACGTTTGTCAGCTTATCATTTTCACGCAGTGTTTGTATCTAATCTACAAATGTACTTTATCTGAGATTTGACTCGCACATAGTTACGGTACCAGGCCATAAAACTGCACTTTCTGTCTTTGGAAAGAATCAATTCAACACGTACGTTACCGCGAGACAACAAGAGAAGACCAATCTGTAGTTCCGGGATTCATCGAACACTAATAATGAAATAATTAAAATGCTGTCTTTAGAGATATATTAAAACTCAATAAAGTCACGTAATTTAAGAGTTTACATTTTTCGAAGTAGAACAAAAACAATATCAGATTACACTCTTATCTAATCCACTAGTGTTTTCAGACACGGCCCCGATATTTTGTTATTGCACTCGATATTATTATCGGTGAATCAGACAGTACTAAGTATTGTGACTCACCATGAAATACTGTAATGCCCCGGTGAAAACAAAACCCAAAATACCTTCAAGTCCGGAGTGACAGTTATTTTGTTGACAGTAACTTGTTTACATCATGATTATTTTTAACTTTGCCCATGACCTCTTTGTGCGTTTGCTAACTTTCATAATTACCGAGTCACAGCAGTTTTTGTAAAACAAAAGAAACTACTGCTACAGTCTTTTATATTTGCTGATTAAATTTTTCAGTAACTTTTTTTTACAAAATCAGATTGTGGGGCTCATTCTGAGGAGGGTCAGACTTCTAATAATTTCGTGGCCTATCAAATAATCCCGCAAATACGTGGAGCAACGTGCCTTGGCCTACTACCACCCAAATTTTTCTACTAGGAGCTACAACACCTACGCCCGCACATATTAGAAATTATGTACTTCACAGAGGTATCATAATATCATGAAACGTACTAGGGTGGCGCTGATATGGTGGTTGCTGCTGAGGCTGCTTAGGAGCCTGAGCTGGCTTTGGCCGAGCTGGGGCCGGGGCTGGGGCCGGGGTTGGGGCCGGGGTTGCCGCCGCGGCTGAAGCTTGGACCGGGGCCGGCGCAGGCTGGGGCTTGAGCGGCTCGGCTTCTTTAGCATTCATCACTAAATATTACAATCAATGTCAATGATGGTTTAGACGGCACAAATGGATTACAACTGTTTGAAGCCTACATCTGTTGTACAACATTAAGGCGTTTGGCTGTTCTCCTATTTTAACGGCGAAAAGAAACTAGAAAAAGCCGCGTCATTCACGCGACACGTTCGAATTCAATATATCGCACCCTTCGTGGAAGAAAGACGTAAGTCCTATTGACTTACAATGTGACCTTACGTCTTTCTTCCACGAAGGGTGCGATATCATTGTCTACAAGTGAGTATAGGAGACAACCGCAGCTTGAGACTAGTCCTTTGCGTATCAAGTTACCCGCGGTATTTTGTACATACGATAGCATACTGCATTGGGATAGCTTAAATGAATAAGACAATGACTTGGACATAGTTGATTGTAAATTAGTTACCTGCAGTAGCCACATTGAGGGGCGGATACAGGTTGCCTCCAGAAATGTTGACACGCTGTTGGAATTCCTGCGGCAGATTGAAACCGATTGGAGTCTGGTCCTCTGGTGCAGTTGGCTTAGAGTTCACGTAAGCTTCCATCATATCTAAGATGAGAAAAAACTTATTCTTTATTGGCTTCACAATAATCAAGTAATAATCAAGTCATTGAAGGGATCACAGACAGAGAATCACTTGGTTTGCTTAAGCAGCTAAAAAAATATTAGAGAAAGTTAGTTAGGCCGTTACTGTTTTCTTTACACGGGATCTTTGAGTGCATTAATGCAGACATGAATTTCCTTCATCATACCTTTGTCCTGGTTCACCATCATCCAGTCGTCAGCTTTGTCCAAAGACGGCTCCCTCTTCTCACCATTGCTGGTGGACGCTTCAGGTTCGGTCTTAACGGGCACTTTATCGACAACATTCACTTTTTCAGCTTCAGGGCTCTTCCTGTCTCCCTGTCCCATTTCATTGTCATTGGTCGCATTTTCATCCAAGTTCAACTGTGACATGTAAGCTGCGAAAAGCTTTTGGATGTTTTGAATGTCCGGTTGGAAAGGGCAGACGGGGACCGAAGTGCTCGGTTTTGGCGTGGCCTGAGAAGTTTCTGGAGCGTTCTTCTTTTGTTCTTGAGGGGTGTTCGTCTTGATGTCTTTTGGGTCGTTGAGGGCATCGCTGTTGACATCGCCGGCGAGGTTGGCGAACTCGTTCATGTAGGTGGCGAAGGTTTCGAGCCAGCTGGAGCGGGGGCGGCGCTCGCGGTGCTCGCGGTGGTGGTCCCGGTGGTGGTCGCGCTTCTTGTCGGCGCTGCGGTCGCGGCGGTGGCGCTTGTGGCAGCCATCTTCTTCGGGGTTGATGGCGACGGACTTCAAGAAGTGGCGGGAGCGCTTGATGGCCGCTCGGATCAAAGCACGCTGTCGGAATAAAAATAGCTATTGCACCTTGACAAAATTGTCGTTGCTCTGCGAGTTGTTGCGAAAGGCATGGACTTACACATTTACATGGAAATGTATAACTCAATAAGTATAAGTGCTTCCAGACGAACGGCTTAGAGGAGTCAGTGCCGACAACTTGAAGTGGTTGCTGCTTGAGTGACAAAATTCAGAGCAACCGGATAGAAGTCAATTCCAACTAGTGTTACTATGGTATTAATGACAAATCAGTACATAACAAATTTCAAGGTTAATGTCTAGTAATTAATGTCGTAAGTCAGGGAAGGCAAACTTTTTTTGGTTGATTTTTTTTACAAATAAAACATTTGGCTCTGACATCTCAACACAGACCCCGTTATCTAAAGTGTTTGGTGCTCTTTTACCGTCAGATGACGCCTCGTTTGCCACCCCATTACATAAATAAAATGATCTTGTCTTTGTGATTTAATAGACAAAAATAAACCTGCGCCGTTGTTTTTTACTGACATACTCGAATTATTTCGAAACTTGCAATTGGTTCTCCATCCGTTTCCTAAATGATACATTACATTGAGCGGTACTCGTAACCAACGTAACCTACATGTAATCTTACCGGCATCGTAGGGGCGGGCACGCGCACCATGCAATGATCGGGATGAGCGCCGCCGGCCTCGCAGCGCGCGCACAGGTCGTAGTCATCGCACGAGGTGCACTTGTACCGGTATCCCACCACCATACCCCCACAGCTGTCGCAAGTCACGCCAAAGTGCTCGGTACTCGGACCTGGTGGCAAAAAACAATATAAATTAGGACAATTCTAAATTATTGTCGAGTGGAACCTTTTAGGAAAGAATGCATAGAGAATTGTATTCTTTCTTTTTGTTGATGAATGATTGATGGTGTGTATGTATAAACCAATTGATTCACCAAAACTCGAAGATGTGTATGCGTAGGCGTTTAAACACTTCGAAATCCAAACTTTGACAGATGCCACTCATAGATTGTTTCATTTCAAATTGGTAAAGAAATTCAGCCACAAATGTGCCGTTGAGAACAGACTGTGTACTAAATTATCAGAACGACAGGCGCCCAAGATCGTGAGAGCTTTAGCACAAATTTGTGCTCTAACACTAAAACACAACCAGACTCAAGACGAGTTACGTTATAAGGTTAACCTAAACTGCAACTCGTACATAGCCTGGAATGAGTTGGAGCAGGAAATATTTTTTTAAATAAGAGAGCTGCCCCATACTTTGATCGTTACTTAAATACCATATCCATATCCATGGCCTTGAAAACGGTGCAGTTACGAGTACCTAGTTGACAGCAAAATTGTTTTAGCGCAACTTCCCTTCGCATCACTTGTGCTGCGTGTAACAATGAACTAAACCGTTGCTTGCGATTATATAATTAATAAACTCGTATGATGTCTCCTCTCATTATGAGAGGAGGCCCATGCCTAGCATTGGGACATATATAGGCTGGAGACTTTACCTGGCTCAAGGGCAAGAAGTCATTGCTCTAGTCGTAGATAGAAATAATGAATATGCTATTAGTTGATGCAATATTGTACTTAACACAATTCATTACAGTTAGAATGTGTGCAGCAACCATAAATTTTAACTTGGTACCTTGAATAAGTAATGATAATGGCTTTGTTACTTATAAACTAAGAATAATTAATGATGCAGATATACAGATATATTTCCTTTTTTATTGTGTTCTAAAAGTGTTACATTCAATCTCAAAGCAGTTTGACTGCTTTAAAACGAGGATTTTCATGATTGGAGAATAAATTACCATAAGAATTTGTTAACTGACGTAAACAGCCACAAGCAATGCTGATCAAATTTGCTTCATCACTCAGACAATATTTTAAAAATGCTCTACGAAAGCATTTGAACATACAAAAAAATTGGCTGTCTACTTTCATTTACTAGTGTGTCAGGTGCCATAAAATTGTCATATCATAGAGTTGTTTCTACATAAACTCCAGCAATGGCAGAAATATGAGCAAATTTCTTGTTTATGATTTATAACTAAAACATCTATCTTAATCTTTAAGCAAGCAATTCTTGTATATTTATTTATTTCAGGGATCCTGGAAATCATTTTCATTTGAAACATTTTTTTAGGGTTTGTGGGGCGAAAAACCGGAGACATGTTTCTCTCAGTTTCGCCCAGGTTCTCCGGTAAGTATATATTATGATGCATGATAATGTAAGATGGTAGATTTAATAAGAATTTTTCAAAGGAAAAAAAAAACTTACCACAAGACACCTCAGGGAATCCGGTGATAGTGATGTCAATGTTATCCTTCTCCTCATCAGTCCTGGGCTTAGGGCTCACATACAGCTTGTACACGTCAGCGCGCATGGCCGCCAGGGCGATCATCATTTCGTCATCTGATGAAATGCTAACCTCATCCCCATCCTCATCTAAGTGAAACAGAAATCATCAGTCACTATCAGTAAGTCCTAGTGAAATTTTAAGATTATTTGCTCCATAATTAATTACAATTTAACATTTAATTACTTTACAAATTAACAATTTGATTTGACTCCCCTCTCCACCTATATGCCTACAATCATGCTAAACATGGCCTTTAGGTCTTGTTACCTCAGGCTCTGTCTACCCCCTAAGGAATATAGACATGATTTGTGTATGTACAAAATTAACAAAAATCATCCATACTTACAAAGAGATACAATGTATCTCTGTAGGTATGTTTGGCTGCGTAAGCTCTTAATGCCATTTGGATTTGTCATGCTGTCTCCCAACTCCCAACCCACTCGGCCAATTCATGTATCAAATCCATAAAAGTGACTGAGACAGCAAAATAAACCCAAATGACATTCTAAGTCTTAGAATCTAAGAGCTCACAGACTGTACTACATTTAGTACAGAAATTGTTATAGACGCGATATAGCCGTGGGGGCCGAGAGAGGTGCGGGCGGCAGGCGCACTGCCCGCCCGCACCTCTCTCGGCCCCCTTTGTCGCCCTACCCCGGGCCCCTGTGCCGCGCCGGCGAGGACTCATTTAAGCAGTAGGTCTATATCTAAACAAGTATAGCCATACATGAGAATGACCAGTCTTTTTTTTTATTCTGAACTATGACTTCTTCAGATCTAATTAGGAAACAGTAGATAACAAACACACTACATATCCCTATTAATAATACTCTTGTTTCATGCTTGAATAAGATCAGAAAGTTAAGTCCTTGAATATTATTTCATAAAATGTGCTGAAACTAATACAGCCTTACATTTTTTAATTACTCCAATGAGTATTTTATTTCAAATTGGTTTTTTTTCACAATTGTTTATATGTATGGTACAAGGTCTTTTAAAATTAATAGTTATTATTATTGTTTGGAATTGGCTACAAATTTTACTTCTTACCCCAAAAGCAATAAATTAACTAAGCAAGACAAAATTATTTACTGTTACATCAGTTCTAAAAACAATCACCAAGCAACTAACTACAACTTTCACTTAAAAAAAGGTTCACTATTTGACATAATACCTATTTGTTTTCATACAGTAGATGCTGTTATAAGCACCACAGCATAAAGAACTAACTGTTATCTTTGCACCATTTGTGAATGGTCATATATCACAATAGGTTCATTATTATACATATTCCCTTGAACTAGATATTACGTAAATAACATTGGGGCCTTATGATTTAAAAAAAGTTGATGAATGAGAAATATTTACCTTTCCACATAACAGCATAAGTCTTTCCCTTGAGCCCAGGGAACACATCCTGCAGCTTAGCATTCAGGTAGTGGTAGCTTGTCACCACACTCTTCTCAATTCCAAACCTGCGGACCTCTGGCTTGCCTTCTGGCTGCCAGAAGCAAAACACCTTGAAGGGAACTAAGTCTTCCATAGCTGTTGGAAAAAATTACAATAATTTTATATCTCAACTATTTTAAACATCCAGTTTTTTTGGCCCTGTCTACACTAAGCAAAGTACCTATCTTTTTTAGGACAGTCGCACATAATAATAAATTTGCTTCCTCCAAAGGATTAGTTTTTTTGTGGCTATGGAGTTCATTGTCTTTCAAGTCAGATTTCAACATGATGCAATTTTGTGTAAGTTAAAGAAAAAGTATGAACATAATTTTTCAAGCTTTTGTTCTCTTTACTAAAACTCTGTACAAAGTATGGCTATAAATCTAAACTAAAGTTAATTCAGAGTTACCGTATTCGAATAACAAAATAAATAAATAAATAAATAAATCCTACAAGACGCCATTTTGATGTGTTGTTTATATACACGAAGTCACGAACACAAACTAAAGCCTTACCTTCACTCAACTGAAGTTTATTCACTGATGAATAGTCAAATGATCAAGTAAATTGTAAAGGAAACGCACTAGTATTTTCCAAAAAATTGGTGTTTACTTTGACACTGTCGTATAGTAAATTTAAACCGCACGGGCACGTCAATCGCACAGCAAGTCTCAAAGAGAGAATGTTGTTGTTGCGCGGCGTCCGAGCTTAAATATACCATGCAAATGTTATGATTCATCAAATACATACCGCATCGAACGTTGGAGAAGGCAAGACGCGACATAATCAATAGTTGTGCAACTGAAACGAAATGTCAAAACAAAAAGTCATGTTTTGGTCAGTTTGACGTTCCATTATACGAAGAAGACATGACGTGTGTAGTAATGCTTTAAAATTTTGATTTGAAACTGGCAGGTTAAAGAAAAACTCTTTCATACAAAAAACAAAATAAAAAGTTTATTACAAAAATAGTCGAAAATTGGATCTTGTGTCTTGTTCGTAGTATAATTATCCTTATTTACCAATTTTATTCTTATAATTGCTAAATACACAATGGGTAGAATGAAACGTCTAGTGAAAAATAATGCCCTGGAATCTGATTTATTAAGATCGGTTAATTTAAGGAAATATTGAGAATTCAGCAAGATTTGAAGTTACACACCAAGCAGTATTTTCCCACTCGACTAGCGTTGAATAATATATAGGAAAACATACATGTTTAATGACAAGACTTTATTAAATTTATGAGTTAAGTTAATATTTATTTAATTTTAAAGTACTAAGTAGCTACTTACTTACTAAGTTTATGCTAGAAAACATTAATTAAGAAATTGTGTTGTTCAAGCTCTTTATAGTAGTATGTGATCTATGTTGATCGAAACTGAGATAAAAAGTTTTTAAACTTTCTTAAACCTAAGAACCTAGGCAACCAAACGTTGCTTGGTAGGTATCTCTCAAAAGATAGCACTGCCCAACTCTGCATGTTATTTACCTAAAACGCGTTTGGGACTTGCAATCAGATCGATTTTCAACCCCTAAAACCTTATTATCAAATTTAATTGACATCGTTCAAGCCGTTTATGAGATTTCAATACATACCTACACATAAATTAAGTATTAATAAATAAATACAAACATTGCTCGTAAAGTAGAACGGCCTGAACTGCTTCAAGAAAAGGATGGTACGGTCGTGCCGCTTTTTTTGCTCGACTTGGCGGGGGCACTATCGTGCCCCCAGATACTTAATGCCAGCTGGAAGTAAAATTATCTATTACCTATTAGTCAGTCACTTCAAAAAGCTAGCAATAATACCGCCTCTATTTTCCTGTTTTTGGGATTCCGTAGGTAGGTACATCAAAAAGAAAAACCTGACCCGTTATAGGATCACTTTGTTGTCTGTCCGTCCATCTGTCAAGACCCTGTTTCTTAGAACGCGTAGAAGTATAAAGTAGAAATTAATTCTAAATGCTGAGGTCTGCGGTCCTTTTAGCTGTGAAAAGGTCAACCCCCTAAGTTAACACAATCAAAACAAAACAACTCAGTCATTAGAAAAGGCGTTTCCATACAAATTGCCATCCGCCCAAAAAATAGGGGGTACATCCAGTTGTCCTACATTTCTCGTAGAAATTTGAAATTTGGTAAGTTTGAATGAGCTCATAAAGCACGACTAATGGAATACGTCAAAACTTTTTTTATTTCTATTTAAATGACCAATATAGAATAGCCTCGTAGGTACATTTTAATTGCTTAGGAGCAGTGCTCTGGTACCTAACACTGGATTTTATATTTAGTAACGAAATCGCTAGTATTTAAAAAATCTTAAAAAAAATAAATAAATAACTAAAACAATACTTTAAATCTTTATTTATTAAAAGTTCTAATTATAACAATAGATAATTACTATCTGCTAAGTAAATATGCATTAATTACAGCAAAATGTACTTGAATCTTAAGTTTATTCCTGATGTTCTTTGCCACCTGTTTTAATCTTCTTTTTGTCATAATCATATGTTTTTTCATCAACAAATTTGGGTGGTCCACCTAATTGTACTGTTTCAGGAACACTTAATTCTTCATTAAGTTTCTTGGCCAGGAAGTAAATTTCGGCTAGAGCTATGACAAGGGCGCACATTACGCCAAGAAGTAGTCTGAAGCCAAAGTCCAAATTTCCCACCATCCATTCGACTCCTCGGAACCCAAACAGGAATCCAGCAAATATTGAAATTATGAACTGGCCAATGGCTATTAGCTGCCGATTCATTTGTTTTACTGAAAAATAATATACACGTCATTAAGTTTCATTTAATATGCAGCTTTAATACATCATTGACTTCACACATGCACATCCTTCATTTGACAAGGTAAAGTTGTCAGTTGCAAGTGACACTAGAGCTGTTTGGCGATGAAAAGGTCAAGGCTCTTTTCTTAAAAGACCATCATTGCTAAGAATGTACCACAGAAACATAGCAGAAAGATATTTTCTAAAACCAAATATACAACATTCAATTATATTTGAACATTAACACTAATAAGTACAAATAATACTAATTACTATTGGAGACGGATTCATAGGCCTATGTGAGTCATAACCATTGCATTGTGCTTATGTAATTGAAATAAATTGATATGATATTCTAGAATAGGCTAAATATTGTGCTTGATTGTGAAATTTATTAATTATGAAAGTCATACCTTCCATGCCGGTCAAGAAGCAAACAAAAAATATCAGCTGCTTCTCTTCCCGCGCAGAGGGTAAAAGCTCATTGAGGGAATGGGCGAAAATCGTATGAGTCATTTTATAACCGTATGACTATGCAGCTAGGGTCTATCACTATTGCGATTCCCCTTTCCACCTATACACCCACTGTAATGCTAAACATGGGCTTTAAATCTTGTCACCTTAGACTCTGTCTACCGAGTAAGTGATAAAGACTTGATTTATGTCTGAGAGTTATTACTTTACTTACACTGAAAAGCTATGCTGTCATCGGGAAACCTAATCCTTACATTATCAACACCTTTCGTCATTTTTCTGTAATCCCTTGCCTCTTGTTGTGACCTGAGTTTAACACATCTTGCTTCCAAGACAGGGTTTCGCTTGATCACACTGTTTTCTGGCATCACAATTTCCATACCTTCCATCAACTCATGCAAATAAGGTGTCTCCTTTTCAGTTGTTCTGATATTGTTGAGATAAACATATAGCCAGTCTAAATCTGATGTCATGAGGTAAGGGTCTTCTCTCTTTTCTCTGGTGATTTTCTCATCACTGGTGTCTTCCTTTATTGTTGTTGTTTCAGGCTTTAAGTTATCTTCAGTTTTTTTTGTATCTTCTTCATCTAACGCGTCTTCAAGTAAATCATCAATCTCTTTATTAATTTCATCATCTGTAGTTTTCTTTGCTACAGTTTCTGGCTCTTCAGGATCTAATTTCTTAATAGCTGCTTTAATTTTATTCAAATTTGATAACTCTGCATCATTTAAATGGTATGCTGCTTTGACATTTTTAAGCTTAATTTTATTCTTGCTACCCTTATTTTGAGCTTTCACAAATTTTGAAATATTATCAGGAATGTCATAATCTGGTTTTAAAGTTTGTAAAAAGTTTATTAATTTTTCTGAAGGGTAAAGTTTCAGAGATGGATCAATGACACAACCTTTTTGATCCATATTGGGGTTACTTGGTGATGTTTAGTTTGTGGTTGAGGTCAGCGTACAGGTCTCTTAACTCTTCTTCTTTTTCTTCAAATGCGTTATCAATCCGTTGGCATTTAAAGTTCATATCATCAATGAACTGGTCCCATTCCCTTTGTCTTTTTTCGCGATTTTCAGCTCTTTTTTGTTCACAAACCTGAGAAATGGAAACAGTAATTAAGACAATTGATAAAAACGCTATTTACATGAATTCAAATTAAAAGTAGGTTTTATTAACCTCACCTACTTAGTCAGATACAATCAAATCACAACTCATGATTAGTAAGAAAATAAGCAAACTATTGTCACACCGTTTGTACTTCAAGATAATCCTTTTCAACTCCTTCACAAAGCTGCAGGGCTTGGTCTAGTTTCTCATTCAGGACAGGAAGCGCCGTTTCACTACCTCTCTTGATCTTATCTACCTGAGTATCCTTTATTTCCGTAAGTTTCTCAAGGATTGAAAACAAATTCTCTACTTCACGATCTCCACGTCGTTCCTAAAAAAAAAACACATTTCATGAAAAAGAACTGTCAACTCTTAGTTTTCGTGATTAAATTATGTTACTTATATTAAAATTTGGCAGTCATTGTTTTTTGTGCTCACCTCGAACTCTTTCAGCATAAACTTTATTTCGCCATTCAGGAATGGTCTGTGGTCGAATAATCGCGCCCAAACCTCGCCTATTTCTGAAATGAAAAATACTATCAGAAAATACTTTTGACAGTCTAACCTGACCTTATTTCTCAAGGAAGGAAGTTTCGTTTCAGAAATTGACCACAAATTATGTTAAATAAATTGAAACATTCAGAATTTGATAAAATATTGGTATTGGTTGTTGACCTGGCAATTGATTTATATGACTCAACTATTGCGTTAGGAGGAAAATAAGTTACTGGACATTACTTGCACCTTTGACCTATTCTAATAAATAAACGTGAGATATTAAAAGTCGATTTTTGTTTAGAGATAAATAAAAATTTTCAGGTCATTCATACGTACCTCGTGACAGTTCCGTCATCCTTGGTTTAGCAATATGCGTTTAGTTTTGTAACAACTTAATAAGTCACGTGACATGTTCAAGGGTTTCACAATTTTTTTACCTAAATTTATATCACTAAAACGTAGAAATACAAATTTAAAAAATCATTTAAACTAATAAATACATGAATCAGTTACATGAAAGACAAGGATTTATTTACTGTTCAGGTTTAGTAATATCACTCGTACACTAAACGCACTGCTGGTGTTGCAGTGTAAAAGTAGTAAAAATGACTGTCATTTCCTGTAAAAATGATTAGATAAAATATATAGAAAAAAGTTATCTTATTAATAAACTTATTATTTACTTCTAAATACTAATAAATACAAATATTTCCGACGTTCATTTCGATAAATCTCAATAAAAGTAGTGAATGATTTTGTTTGAAATTTACTCTAGCAACACTAAGAAATCAATTGATTATATTTCATTCGTTCACCATTCACTACTTCTCTCTCCCTCCCTTTCTTCTGTTCAGTATTTCCATTCCATTCGTTCAGGCAGTAAGTTCATTCATCGTTTGGTAGATGGGCGTATGCGGGATAAATGGATTAGATTCGGTATTGTTTTTATTAGCGCAGCAGTGTTTTGAAGGCGACAATGGTGGTTAAAAGTTTTCGTTTAATTGTTTGTTTATTGCATTAAGTGATGCGTTAAGCGTAACTGTATGTGAAGTTTGGGACTTTTAGTGTGTATTTGTGATAGTGATCACCATGCCGGGTCTTATTGGCATTGGCGAATTTATCGAGGAAACTCGAGAGGATTACAATTCGCCAACCACTTCGACATTCGTGTCGCGTATGCCACAATGTCGACAGACAATCACAGCATTAGAAGAGGTAAAATCATATTTGTTACCGTATTTGAATAAGAGCTCTCTAATGAAGAAGATACTTAAATAAATGTGATGCTTCGCTGGCGAGGTAGATAAGGGTTTGTACGTTGGGCCGCCGAAAAAAACAGGAAATGCTTTAGCTACGGATTTTAGGCAGTACGACAATAATTTCTACTTACTAAGCTAGGTAATCTGGACTGGATATTTTAATTTTTACGCATTAGTTTCTATAAAATTAATTAAATGTTGTACGCTAGAATCTTTGGATTGAACACGATTGTTTACTCTCACGATGTATTATTTAAATTGTTTGTTCTCAAATTTCCCTAACTCGTTATACCTACACTTCTAGGTATACATAGACAAACACAGGTACTTAATGATGTCAGGTATTTCTTGTTTACCTATTGTACATTGAGGATTAACGCAATTTAATGTAGGAAAAAACCTAACCTAATAGGTAAGATAAATACGTAGTCATTAGCCATACATTCAACAAGTACCTATCCAGTCGCCTGACAGGCAATATGGATTATATGGACCATGCTCATGCCTTAGGTAGGTTATAACTCTATACCCTATCTATGCTAACTCTAAAGTTATTATTTATTAAAAATGGGAAAACCACTCCTTACTACTTAAATGAGTATAACACTAAAATGTAACTGGTGACAGGTACACTTCCAAAAGCGAAACGAAGAAACATTAATTGAAATCCACATCACAAATTTTACGGCAGATAACATACCTATCTACCTACTTATTTATTTATCGCCGTATTCGATTCGGCGGTTATATGTATCTGTATCCTTTATTTAGGTAGGCTAGGTATATAGGTATATGTATATGATATATTGATGAATCGCACGCAATCCCGTTGCGTACCTACGCGCGGGCTTTCGAGCCATTCAAATGTTAATCCATCGTGTTATCAATCAACAAATACAAATACCGACCTACCTACATAACTACTCGTAGGTATTAAGTAACTACCTTTCCTCAAAATTAACAAACCTACATACACATAAATACACATATCACGTATTTAGCCCTTACGAGGTAGACAAGACAGAGCCTAAGGTAACAAAACCTTAAGGCCACATTTATCATGATTAACATTAGCATTAACAAACCTGTCATGTGGAAAAATATATTTTGTTTCTGTATCTGAAAATGCCAAAAGTTTTAAGTGGCAAGACTCACGACCATGCGTTTGTGATGAAACGGAAAAGCACCTGTACAGTCTAGTAAACAACGGGCCGCTTTTCATACAATTTTGTATGGAAAGTAACCCGCTATTTTGGCACGGCAGTGTAGTTACGTACTGCGACTTAGGTAGGCATTATTGTGTGCGATTTCGTGATTAGGTACGTTTGATTACACTTGGGGAAGTGTGGGCGATGGGCGCGAGTCGACCTTGCGGTCACGCCCCCTCTGCAAAAATAGAGTCCGGTAGGTCTGAATGTAGCTGCCATACCGGTTCGTACTTTACTTAACTAACCTAATTAATTATTGTAACCCCCCCATGAATTGGCCTCTTAACTACTAGTGTTTTTAAGCTAACCTAATCTTAACCTAAACTTTAACCTATAAATCTAACATTAATTAATATAATCTAACACCTTGGCCGGGTGATTCGTCTAGCGTTTGTAGAACCTACATTGTGATTAACCATACAGTGAGTAACCCAAAGAACTTTAAGTGAAAAGCAAGAATGAATCCTATCATTTGAACACACTAAAAATACTTAAGATTACCTAATGAATTTACTACCTAGCTGTACTATTCTTAAACTATAATTGTATCAGTATTGTAGAGAGTACCGGGGCCACAATGGCCCCGGGTGGAACTCCATCCTTCCCCTATTTCCACCCCTACGCCACCAGCTAACAAAATAATCCTTCGTGAAGAATCATGTTGCTGAAAACTAAGCACTAACAATGGTGCTAATTAAAGTTCTATAATACTGACACAGTTTCTACTCTACTAAAGTCTACTTACACCAACTATTTGATTTATTATCCTCTATGGATATTATGACTCTATTAATTCTATTAATCAGATTTTACCATACTTTAATATTATTAAGATGATAACGGGTCCTTGACCTCATTTTGATGTCAATGACAGTTCTCTTATAACTAAGGTTTACTATTCTTTACTTTCTGTTAATAGGTTATAACGGGAATGAAACATAAAGAGTTCTTAACGAAAGTGGTTATACTTATAAATATTGACTATTATTTCTAACTTAGTCTAAGAATATTATACTGCAGAATGGTTATCTCAAAGTTCTGAACACTAGAAGGTATGGCATTATAGTAGTATTACTATAATAGACAGAATAAAACATTTCTTGTTTTATTTATGAAATTAAATACAATTCAAGTAACTACAGCTTATGTTGGATATTCCCCCTCGTGGTGTAGAATTCTCAACGGAGTTCACTGTACTCACTGGTTTATTATTACTTCCTTTTATGCGGAATCTGAATTTTTATAATTTACTCCATCTATTATTTCATAAGATGTTTTGAATAACTGATTATATTAGATACTCAGTCAAATTATTATTTTAAAATCGACCTTGTGCTAGCAGTCATGTATTGAAACAACCATCCTTACATTGAATTTTATAATAAACTAACTTAACCAAACTACAACTTAACTATATATTAAGCTGGAAATATTTCCAAATATATTAGGTGTGTATGACTCTATTCTAAACTAGCTCTGTGATGAAAATCAACCTGGAGGATTGGCCTCATATTTAAGTTAATCATGTGGTGAGTACTCAGAGATCATCCGGTGTAAGAATCACTCTGCTAACTAAGCCCTAAAACAAGGTCCCTGCCTACTTCCCTAACATTCCTACATTGTACTTTAAGCTTGTCCGAGACCCCTAGCTCTGTAGGTAAAACAACTCTAGGGAACGACCCTTATTTACATTTAGTGTAATGTTAGATTTGCGAGGTGCAATGCAAATCTCCTAAGCTCCTAACAGCAAAAGATGGTGTGTTCCTACGGGTCCCTAACACGTCGGCCTAAATGTTGCTAGTTCCCTGGCAATATAGCCCCTAAGAAGAGGGAACCAGCGGAAAGGATACCTACGATGTGTGTAAATAAATATTATAAATAATGAAACGACTTTCTGATAACTTTCACGCCTGAAAAGATGCGTCTTGCGACAACCCAAATCCATGGTACAAATATCAGACGCAGTCCATCAGAAAACCGTGTGAGTATGTAAACTTGACCCTGCCTAGACAGGATCAAATCCTGCAAGCTCACCCTTGCAGCGAAGACTCGCATATCGCATTCTGACGTTGGCACCGTTGGGTTTCGAAATGCGAATTATCAGGGATATCAAACTGCTTTGGCTCTGGACGAGAAATTATCGCCAGATTACGGCCAGTCTTACTTTAAATTAAATCCCTGACACTGCGAGTTTGAAGAGGTGGGAATGACACAGAAAATAATGGGTTAGTACAAATGCGTAAGATAATAATCCACTTCCTACAGAGGTAGCGAATCACAATCCCACAGAACTTAGTTCCCCTAGAAGGAACTTGACTTAAATATTTCAATAATAAATTACACTAGAAAATAATTCACTACTATGAAAATAGCAAACTATTCTCCACCTGAAGTCCTGAAGAATAAAACTATTAGACAATACTCACTCTGCAAATAATATAAAATTACGATAAAATACTAAAATACAATCCCCAAAATAACTCTTGTAAATTGATTTGTTTTATATGGAAATTTACAGAATTACCAGCAACTCAAAATAACCCAAATTAAAACCAATTATGAATATTCCAATATAAAAATGACCGTACCAGGAAATTAATGACTCTACTCTCTAAAAAATCTAATAATAAAATGCGCGCCAAAAATCTCAACATAAAAATAACCGTACTCTTCAAAATTCTAAAAATAATGCGCCCCGTTCAAATGTCCCGCTCCCTTTTATAACCTTGGTCAGTCATTCTGAGCATTCTAAACACATTGGCTACATTCGACACATGAAGCACATTGGGCACACCCGCCATTTTCCACCACCACTCTCGTTTCATGACTTTTAATTAACTTTTAATTATCTCCTTACTTTAATAATGCTTTCTAATCAATCCATTCTAATTTCTATTTATTTTAATTCGCAAATCCCTGTTTCCCGTATTTTTTTATGTGCAAGTTTCAGTCCACAATTACCACAATTATGGTATCTTTACTCTCTAATTACTAATTAAGCTTTGTACCAATATTAATGAAATATTTACAGAATGTACTTAATACTATACTCTATTTGTTTCCGATTCTGTTTTCCTTGCGTTTTCGATAATTTCCTCATAATAAATACAAATGTTTATCATTCAAACTCTCGTTTTCTGAGCCCTACATAGATTATTTGTGGATAATATTTTGATTACATAATAATGTTGGCACTAGCATTCTCTTTACTTATATAGTTACTAATTTTCTATCTAATTTCTATTATAATTAAATAGTTATGTATTTTGTATAACCAATAACGCCCTCTATTTCTTAAAATTGTACTACTAACTCGGTTTGCTAGCATCAGATTTTCGCTCACCATCAATAGTGGTTCGCCGTGATTACCCTAGATGGCGCTCTCCGTAACTAAGTGTACTTGAGACTAATTAATTATTTCTAAATTCCTTAACAAATTCATTCGCTTTGACAGGTTCTAGTTAATGTTGACTTGAGACTGTTTCAATCACCCCTTAACTTTTATTACTGCGGCTAATTTCTTTGAAATCTAGCTAAAGTGGGAAAAGTTACTAAATTTTTTTTTTATTTTATTTTTTTTTATAAAGCGAATGTATTATTTTTGTTATTTTACTGATATTTATAATAGACGTGTAGTTGTTGTGTGTTTTTATACCAAATCTGGTTGCTATCTGCCCCCTACTGAAGTCTCTAGACCAATAATGTCAATTATAATGATGGAATTTCCACAATGCCAGATCGTCAATCTTAGCAAGAATCCACTGGTTGTGAGGCAGCAGAACCCATAATGGGTGCAGCTATACATCATTTATGCCCATTCTAACATGAAATGCCATATAACTGGTTCCTTCCAAAAAAGAGCAATCCTTGAACATGCTTTATTTTTGCGCATGGCTTATTCGCTTAGCAAGAGTGCAGCATTCCCCATTAAACCTCCATCTACCCTAGAGTTCCAGCCTGACACAAACAACATCCAAATTTGGCGCATGTGCAGTGTAAATTTTTAGTTCTTTCCAACGAGTAGAGTAAAGTAACCATTTGTTTAGTCAAATCACAACCTTAGATATTTTGAAGAAATATCCCTTTTGGTTTTAAACCTAACACCTACTAACAAATAGTCCTTTTGCCAGTGTAATGTTTCTAGAATAACTATCAGTAAATGGCTCGTTTTTAACTTTTAGATATGATAATATTATTGACCTTTTCTTACTTTTGAACACTCTTCTTCTGACATAGGCCTCACTATCACAATTCTATCATTATACCATCCTTTATCCATCTCCTATATTCGAGTTACACTCCGGCCGACTAAAACATCATTTCTCTAAGTAAAACGAACATCTTTTCTTTCTAACTTATATACTAAAATAAAAGAACTCTTTATCTTTAAAAGTCAATACACAGAGTTTTGGTGAAACTAGCCATTTTAAATTCACAATTATTTTCACTTTATTACATACTCCTTCTAATGCCAACATGCCTCTCTATCTCTAACTTAAATAAGAGATAATCAAATATCAAAATCTTTAATCAATATACATATTAAACCGTTATGTTTCACCCCGTCACATTAAACTACTAACTAAGTCTTAATCTTAATATAACTACATCAAAACTTCTTTTCTTCTATACCTACTGTCATTGACAACAATAAATTTAGGCGGTTTTCAATCTGTTTCATTATTATTATTATTCTGTATATTTATTTTTATCTCAAGTTGGGTTTTTACAATATTCATACGTAAGTAATAAAACAATATTAATACAAAATATAAAACATTACAAAACCCCAACCTACCTATTATTATTATTATTAGCCTTTATTTCGATACCATTTAAAAACATTTATATTATTTATTAAGAAAAACATTACATAATTTAAACTATTTTTCTTTTATTTTATTTAAATCTGTTAATGTTTCCTATTTTCTCCTAATATAGTAACACTCATAAAATTCACCCCTAATTCTCTTAATTAATATTATAACTGAAGAATCCCTATTTTCTTTTAATCACTCTTAACTAAGTTTCCTAATTAAAAATACCTAACTTATTTAAGTCATATATTTTTTTTTTATACCATACTTATAATGACTTAAATTAATCTATTTGCTTATTATTTAAAATTAGCAATTATTAATCCTGCCCCTAATTCACTTAACATTTATTCTCTATTTATAGGTAATAATTTACCTCAGTAATGAAATACATGTCCTATAACACCCCTTCGTTCCTCATACATTTATTGTCAATTTCTAAATGTCAGTGAAAATTAGAACACAGAAAAATATGAAAGTATAGCCTTGGCCGGGAATCGAACTTGGATCCTCAGGATTTATGGTCAAACAAGTCTTTGCTGTTTTCAGTTGTCTCACTAACTCTACAAGTCTACTGTTATTAATCCCAACAACACAAACATAAATCTCGTCTCCATCTCCTACGAGGTAGACAGACTAAGGTAACAAGACAAAAAGCTATGCAAGCAAAGCTTAGCAAGACTGTGGTTGCACAGATGAAAAGTGGAATCAAAACAGCGATGGGTTGCTAGCCGCATCGTCTATAACGTAATTTCTATGATTTTATTAATCCGATTTTAATAAATGTATTTTCATCCCATTCAGAGATGATAGAATGCACTGACCTGACTGAATGATCAACTGTGGGACAGACCTAAATAAATTCTCTATTTATTTTAACTATATATAAATTGTCATTCTATTTAGCTTAGAATTTTTAAGAATCTGTGATAATTTATTGATAGTCAATTAATCACTTAGCCTTCAGTATTCCTAACTTAGATATGCCTATTAAAATCTGTTCGATTAATACAATACAATACACATCTCACATCAATAATAATTTTCTCTGACCTTACCATTAAAATCACTCAACCGAGAATACTTCAAAACTTATTTACTACTTAATCAATTCAATGTTATTTAATACATACTTCTTCCTATTCCCATCCGTGGCACATCAAATCGACACATAGCGACGACAACTTCGCCAATATCAAAAGAGCAAAGATATAATTAAAAATCTTGTGACTAAACATCGGCAACTTTGTACGTAATACGGTCAAAACTTAGCCAACAGTCATTGGCATCCCTCAAAACTGCCTGGAATTACTTACTTATTTTATTACACTACATACTTAATTTATTTACATTTTACTACTTCACTTCATTAACCATTTGAACTGTCATACACGATCACTCTACTGGCAACGCTATTTAAGACAACACTAAAACATGTCATAAAATATTTCTATAGCCTTTGATAATTACAATTCATTTAATTATCCTACGACTTTACTGTATGGGTGCAAACCCCTTTGCGTTCCTGACGGCGACCAGCTGTCAAGATTTTTAAAAAGTTTATATTCTAGCGTATCTGTCTATGCCATTCCGCGCATCAAACGTTATTGATTTGATCGATAAATATTTCGTTTCGGATCATTTTATTTTAAATCGATATGGAAAATTGCGGACATAACCAATATGAGAAAGTACCCAGTAATATGCGATTCGATATCTCATATTCAATCAAATTGTTTTATAAATCATTGTCGGCATCATGAACTAAATCAACTACTATCCTTTGTTGTATAAGTTGTATTACAGGTTAGTACCGGTTATTCATCTATTTTATTATTTATTTTCTGAATATACATTTCCTCAGTCATTCTTAGTTCTACTTTAGTAACTGGGAAACTTTATTTCGTTTCGAAATGGACTAAATTTAACTACTGATGTCCCTGTGACTTATTAATCAATAATTGTTCGTTTCTATTTCCAGATTGCAATCAAGATACTAAAATGTGCCAAAGTGAAATCTAACGTGAACAACAAGGATACAATTGGCCTTCACACCCCTTGAACTGTGTCATTTGTTTACAAATGCTAAATATATTAAGGATCTTAAGTTGACAACCAAACTTAAATGAAACCTGTAGATATCCAATCTACTGAAGTCCTAAAGTAAGTTACCTTAATCAATAAATTATTTTTATTATTTATAGCCATATAATATCTTTTCTGTAACATGGTAAAATATGTCAGACATGTAGCAAATGGTACAAAGTAGTTTCTGTTCACCCCTACGGAAATTAAGGCTTGATGGTATGTATATAGAATAGAGTAAACATCTGCTAGCCCTGTTGATGGTTCATTATATTTATGATTCCGTTCAAGTTGAAATTTAGCAGTTACAATACCTTGTACATTTAAATTAAAATAAACTAAACTTTTATGCCAGGAACTAACATACTTGTGTGTAGTTATGACAATGTCACATGTTATCAATAGTTGCATTCAAATCATTACTATTCATCGATGTCTGTTACTATTTCATTAATTATCTTGTCAGACTTCAATGGTGGTTAAATATAACTAGCTTCTGCCCACAGCTTTGTCTATGCGGATTCAAATATAGGCTATGTTTATCCGGGACAATGTAGGATTCTAACGGTGGAAGAATTATTCAAATTGGTCCAGTACTGGATCAATACCAGGTAGTTTAGGAGCCTATTCAATGTAAACAAACAACCAAACAAATCGTTTCTCTTTATAATTTTAGTATAGATTTGTAAAACCAATGTGTTGCTAGCCTATTCACTAAGAAATTTTCATGAAAAATTTTCTAGGCTGTAATTTCCTTCATATAATAATCTCACTATAACCTGATATAACTATAATAATAATCTATGACATTGAACATGGCAATTTATTTCCTGTACCTCGTCTGTCTGTTGTATGTTGTATATTAAAGAAATTAACATTTATTTTGTTTACAGATACTCCAACTGTCTGGGAGTTCGAACAATACTGTCAAGTTTTAAATTCAATCATTCAACCATGCCTGGATGCGAGCTTACAACCACTCAAACTGCACAGACAGAGCGGCGAATAGTTACAACCATATGCCCGTGAAGTTCTCAAGATCTGTACCATCACCCCTTGCGCTACCTTCCTATATTGTCTGCCTGCGGCCTTTATGCAACTGTCATATTTCAAATTAAAATTAATATTTTGGCATGCTCTCCAATAAAACTTTGAGTATGCGAACAACTGTAATTAACCATCATTACTATAACTAATAAAACTTCTTTGAGTTATTTCCTGTTACCTCCTATTGCATTAATTAAACATACTATACTTTACCTACTGAATCTGCCTACTTATCTTATCTGTGTTATTATTCTTAATTAAAATCTCTTATTTACTTTAGTCAATCGGTTCCAACCTCGTACTGCATAATAATTTTACTCTTTCTAGTTGGATTCTTTATTACTTAATTATGATAAATTAACGATAGCAAACAATTATGTTACACTTAAATGACTTTCTTGTCTAGTTTTCGTTTTGTATATTTTAATTCAAAATTCCTACTTGCCACATCCAACCTGACTAACATACTAACTAAACTATCAGAATGCTGCAAGCCGACAGACTTATTTACATTTCTATGTCTTTGCTTGTTCATGCTTAGAGAATGCCATTCCAAAAAGCTAAACCGATTTTTGATGTATCTCGTTTTGATATTCATGAAAATACTTTACTTATTCTATGCACGGTTTGCGCTTGAATGCATACATAAATAGTTTGACTTTCTAAAACTCTAATCATCTGATTAACCGTTTTGCCTATTTACTATCACACATGTTTTAAAGCTTAAACTTGTGTTGAGTTATGGTACCTCTGTTAACATTTTAAACAAATGAAATGCCTGCCTACTGCAACTAGCTTTAGCATCAGTTTGTTCTATGAATTGAATTGGTTGTTTTAGTAACAATCAATTTCCAATATCTACCAAGACCAGTCATTCAATTTTCCCCTGTGATAATAGAATGAACTAATTATTTTTTTGAGTACTTTCCAACAAAATATATGAACAACCCTTGTCTTAGCTTAGTTTATCGAATAAGAATTTGCCATCAGTCCGCAGAACAGATCCACTTAATACCTTTCACACATACCCTCAACGTTATTGATTATCTTATCAATTATCTTATCAGACCATTATCACTCTTATCAGATTTCTCCTACTAAAATGCGACTATGGCGCCATCTGACTACAACTGCTACAACATTCTTATCAGTTTCCAATACTCGAGCGATCGATGCTATTGGTCAATTTGGACGCCATCTTTGACTTTTACTTCAAAAGTCACGTGACTCAAAATCGTCCATTGATAACCTTAATCCACTTTTGACAAAATGGCGGCTGACTAAATTGCTTGTCCAACTTAATTCTGTTTTCTTTGATATTTTAATTAGTTGGACTTCAAGAAACTAATTTGGAACAACAGATAATTACAAATACGATCTAAGTGATCATATGAAGCGTCTACAACCATGGATTGCAAAAGAACCACCGCACATTGATAGTTCTACGAGAAGCCAGTCAAGACTCAACTTCTTTTGTTTTCAGAATGGATTACAGTGATATAAAGTGAAAGTGACTCTTCAGTGAAGTGCTATCTAAAGATTCCTCAGCCTACCTAGTGAAAACCTGTGATACCTATTCCTAATAAAGTCCTTATTACTTAGTACAATGTTAAAATTTAATTGTGTTCATCGTCCTATTTATTCATATTCATTCTTACTTCACCTCCATTTCACGAACAGCAAATTGTGGTTGCTTAACAGAAAACAACCACTCAGCCTAACCAAGATAAGACTTAAAGTCTAGCTAGACTAACCTATCACACTAGTTGGACTATTTTAGTTAACTAAAATCTAATAGTGTTCAGACCAGTTCCAGTGAAACTTAAGTAGTTATTCTAGTCTTATACACATACATACTCATTTTAACCTCAAACCACATCTAAATGAATCTAAATACCTATGACTTCATAATTATCTTACACTAAGTTCTAGTAATGCTATTCATATCCTATTACTGCTATTCACATCCTGGTCACGGTATCCTTCAAATTGTAACCCCCCCATGAAATGGTCTCTTAACTAAAAAGGTAAATTTCAACACCTTAATCTTAACCTAACCCCTTAAATCTAAAATAACTTAATTAATTAAAATAATTAAGATAATCTAACACCTTGGCCGGGTGATTCGTCTAGCGTTTGTAGAACCTACATTGTGATTAACCATACAGTGAGTAACCCAAAGAACTTTAAGTGAAAAGCAAGAATGAATCCTATCATTTGAACACACTAAAAATACTTAAGATTACCTAATGAATTTACTACCTAGCTGTACTATTCTTAAACTATAATTGTATCAGTATTGTAGAGAGTACCGGGGCCACAATGGCCCCGGGTGGAACTCCATCCTTCCCCTATTTCCACCCCTACGCCACCAGCTAACAAAATAATCCTTCGTGAAGAATCATGTTGCTGAAAACTAAGCACTAACAATGGTGCTAATTAAAGTTCTATAATACTGACACAGTTTCTACTCTACTAAAGTCTACTTACACCAACTATTTGATTTATTATCCTCTATGGATATTATGACTCTATTAATTCTATTAATCAGATTTTACCATACTTTAATATTATTAAGATGATAACGGGTCCTTGACCTCATTTTGATGTCAATGACAGTTCTCTTATAACTAAGGTTTACTATTCTTTACTTTCTGTTAATAGGTTATAACGGGAATGAAACATAAAGAGTTCTTAACGAAAGTGGTTATACTTATAAATATTGACTATTATTTCTAACTTAGTCTAAGAATATTATACTGCAGAATGGTTATCTCAAAGTTCTGAACACTAGAAGGTATGGCATTATAGTAGTATTACTATAATAGACAGAATAAAACATTTCTTGTTTTATTTATGAAATTAAATACAATTCAAGTAACTACAGCTTATGTTGGATATTCCCCCTCGTGGTGTAGAATTCTCAACGGAGTTCACTGTACTCACTGGTTTATTATTACTTCCTTTTATGCGGAATCTGAATTTTTATAATTTACTCCATCTATTATTTCATAAGATGTTTTGAATAACTGATTATATTAGATACTCAGTCAAATTATTATTTTAAAATCGACCTTGTGCTAGCAGTCATGTATTGAAACAACCATCCTTACATTGAATTTTATAATAAACTAACTTAACCAAACTACAACTTAACTATATATTAAGCTGGAAATATTTCCAAATATATTAGGTGTGTATGACTCTATTCTAAACTAGCTCTGTGATGAAAATCAACCTGGAGGATTGGCCTCATATTTAAGTTAATCATGTGGTGAGTACTCAGAGATCATCCGGTGTAAGAATCACTCTGCTAACTAAGCCCTAAAACAAGGTCCCTGCCTACTTCCCTAACATTCCTACATTGTACTTTAAGCTTGTCCGAGACCCCTAGCTCTGTAGGTAAAACAACTCTAGGGAACGACCCTTATTTACATTTAGTGTAATGTTAGATTTGCGAGGTGCAATGCAAATCTCCTAAGCTCCTAACAGCAAAAGATGGTGTGTTCCTACGGGTCCCTAACACGTCGGCCTAAATGTTGCTAGTTCCCTGGCAATATAGCCCCTAAGAAGAGGGAACCAGCGGAAAGGATACCTACGATGTGTGTAAATAAATATTATAAATAATGAAACGACTTTCTGATAACTTTCACGCCTGAAAAGATGCGTCTTGCGACAACCCAAATCCATGGTACAAATATCAGACGCAGTCCATCAGAAAACCGTGTGAGTATGTAAACTTGACCCTGCCTAGACAGGATCAAATCCTGCAAGCTCACCCTTGCAGCGAAGACTCGCATATCGCATTCTGACGTTGGCACCGTTGGGTTTCGAAATGCGAATTATCAGGGATATCAAACTGCTTTGGCTCTGGACGAGAAATTATCGCCAGATTACGGCCAAAGTCTTACTTTAAATTAAATCCCTGACACTGCGAGTTTGAAGAGGTGGGAATGACACAGAAAATAATGGGTTAGTACAAATGCGTAAGATAATAATCCACTTCCTACAGAGGTAGCGAATCACAATCCCACAGAACTTAGTTCCCCTAGAAGGAACTTGACTTAAATATTTCAATAATAAATTACACTAGAAAATAATTCACTACTATGAAAATAGCAAACTATTCTCCACCTGAAGTCCTGAAGAATAAAACTATTAGACAATACTCACTCTGCAAATAATATAAAATTACGATAAAATACTAAAATACAATCCCCAAAATAACTCTTGTAAATTGATTTGTTTTATATGGAAATTTACAGAATTACCAGCAACTCAAAATAACCCAAATTAAAACCAATTATGAATATTCCAATATAAAAATGACCGTACCAGGAAATTAATGACTCTACTCTCTAAAAAATCTAATAATAAAATGCGCGCCAAAAATCTCAACATAAAAATAACCGTACTCTTCAAAATTCTAAAAATAATGCGCCCCGTTCAAATGTCCCGCTCCCTTTTATAACCTTGGTCAGTCATTCTGAGCATTCTAAACACATTGGCTACATTCGACACATGAAGCACATTGGGCACACCCGCCATTTTCCACCACCACTCTCGTTTCATGACTTTTAATTAACTTTTAATTATCTCCTTACTTTAATAATGCTTTCTAATCAATCCATTCTAATTTCTATTTATTTTAATTCGCAAATCCCTGTTTCCCGTATTTTTTTATGTGCAAGTTTCAGTCCACAATTACCACAATTATGGTATCTTTACTCTCTAATTACTAATTAAGCTTTGTACCAATATTAATGAAATATTTACAGAATGTACTTAATACTATACTCTATTTGTTTCCGATTCTGTTTTCCTTGCGTTTTCGATAATTTCCTCATAATAAATACAAATGTTTATCATTCAAACTCTCGTTTTCTGAGCCCTACATAGATTATTTGTGGATAATATTTTGATTACATAATAATGTTGGCACTAGCATTCTCTTTACTTATATAGTTACTAATTTTCTATCTAATTTCTATTATAATTAAATAGTTATGTATTTTGTATAACCAATAACGCCCTCTATTTCTTAAAATTGTACTACTAACTCGGTTTGCTAGCATCAGATTTTCGCTCACCATCAATAGTGGTTCGCCGTGATTACCCTAGATGGCGCTCTCCGTAACTAAGTGTACTTGAGACTAATTAATTATTTCTAAATTCCTTAACAAATTCATTCGCTTTGACAGGTTCTAGTTAATGTTGACTTGAGACTGTTTCATTATACTTCTTTTCTTTAATATGCAATTAACGAGTTCACAAATAGCAGCAAAGTGCCGGGCAATTAGTTCTTCGAAGTAGCGTAGTCATAGCGTACCTACACAGTTTGAGGGTCCATCCTTGTAGAAAGCGTACGGTTATGAAAATCTTCACGAGCGATTGATGTTCAGACTTAGATGTCTTCAGGTTGAAAAAGAAATCTATTTCAAAAGCTCATGAGTTGGTGTATGGAAATGTTACCTTGTCTGCTCCTATAACTACACCAATTTTTTCCTTATTTACCTGCATACTAAGGCCGTCATAATTCGTCTATAGGCTAAGCTTTTTAAAAACGACACGTCCTAAAATTGGCAAGCCCCTCCACCGTCAGAAATTAAATAAGCGTCTAGATATTAGCCATTCGTATGTTTCAACCATTCCAAACCAATTTAGTAAAAGAAGACGCAACTATTTTGGTGGAATACTCTGATACTTCTGCCGTCCCATCGATTATCCCGTTTACGACTGTCATCAAGGGTAATAATGTTTAAATGGCCATTAATTCGTTAAGTGTAAGAGTCACACTTGGACCACATGGTGCATAATAAATGCCCTCGTACAAACTACGCTGTTCCCACCTACTCAATTAGGCTACTTCAAAGGGTAAGGTTATTAAAAATTCAGCCTTTGATAGTCCCTTCGTAATATTAAAGAGGGAGAAAGTTCCCCGGCTGTGCTGGAAACAACCCGGTTCTTGTAATTACTAATTACGCTAATCCGCACAATGAAAGCCTGAATTCTTAACTAGTTAGATACTTACAGGCAGCATTAAGTAAACAACGAGAAGTCTAATTGATAACGACTATCTGAAACTCTTGACTTGAGTTAAGCCATGACACGTCTAAACTTAAGCTGTTTTAAAATCGACCATAATGCTTGTTGCTAGCCCCAAAATGTAGATGGATTATACTGAACCGCTGGAAACAACAAAGTGTGTTTATCCCAAAATGCGTTCAGACCAGCAAGAAATGTCCTACTGAACCAATCCATGCATGAGAATACTGAAGGAGAAATCACGATCAGTGTTTGTAGAATCTACCTTAGGTACTGCAAGACTTGCTAAGTGTACCAAAGAACGGAACATGGAAACAAAAGATTGGTTGAAATTTGACGTTCATGCTCTTAGCATGCGGCTATTACCTACTGTCTTTGACTGTAGTTACAGCCTGTAACTTACAAGGCACATCCATAGCCAGTTAGCACTTAAGATCTGGAAACTCGCCAGCATTAACTGAGCAAACTTTGCAAATTGATACTTTATCTCTGTCGGAACAGCGCGCTAATGCACGATAAAAATAATAAAACGATTAAAACGTACGTGTGTTGCTGCAATAAAAAAAAAAAAAAAAAAAAATATTTGGATGCAATAACATTGAGATAAACGGCTTTATGGCTAATAGTCTTGGAAGTTTCTTTGCCGCCTTAGTTTCAGTTTATAAGGCTCTATATAATGGTCGCAGTTTTTGGTTGCCGTCGACCTCTGCATGCTTAAACAGCCTTAGGTCAACACGATGAGTCATCACACGGAATGCGTTGGGTCTCGCGTGCCGGAGGCAGATCCGCTGGCTACAGTGCGTAACGCAACGCACCTGATGCGGGCCACGATTAAGTATATGAAAGAAACACTCCATGCGTTTGCGTCCGCCATGACTCATTGTTCTTATGCGCTTTTGTTACGTAAACATTCATAATGCGAGTGCTAGTTAACATTATGCGGAGGTATCTGCCTTGGCAGGTAATAAACGGGTAAAGAGTGGACGATCCTCTAAAGACTGCTACCTGGTTAATTATAAAAACAAATCCGATTCCTTTACAATTCGGAGAACAAAACGCTTTTGTAAGTCCTGCCGAGTGTCTCGTCTCTAATTCGACGTGCTTCAAATTTGTATTGTATTGTTTTCCGATTTTACTCGCAGACAAATTTTAGGCATAACAATTTTTATTTATTGTTCAGTTGATTCCCTTTGATGTCGGCCGGTTGATTTAAAAAAACAAACACTTCAAATAAATGAGGCACCATGGACGGCGTACATTGTTTTTCGAAATCTTTTCAGATATAAAGTATCATGACTGCAATCGTTGCATTAAAAAAAAGATACATAATAAAAAAATATTTATGTCGAGGCAAGCGACTGACACTGAGATCAAAATATCTTGGCTTGTACAAAGAGATTCATCATTTTCTCCTTAACTACGTTACATACAACAAAGATGAAAGGAAAATCCTGATACGCTACACCCTCTTTCCAAGGCGATCCTACTTAGAGAGGCTGACTCCTTTTTGTCTACGATACGTGCTCGTCATGTACGCTTGAAGCTTTTAACTAGCCCTTAGTCAAGTGTAAGAGTACTCAAAAGCGTTATTAAATCAAAGTACATAATATAACGTCAGTATAGGTACTCGACAGCCCAGTTTACTTAAGGTGGCGTGCTCAAGTGTCCATATCTTTACCACGTTTATGCACGCAGCGGCAGCGCAGCAGCGCATACAAAATGTTAAGTCCTCGTAAGATACAGCCTTGCCTTAAAGTGAATAGAGTTCTTAGGGTAAATCCCACAGAACTGATGCATTTGGTTCTATTTTGAGATCTGTTCCTTCACGGCTTCTCAGTTCCATAAGACAAATTATGGGATCTACCCGATTTCTATGTAAGTATTTCTTGACTGGATCTCATCCAGATCGTTGTCTATATCTGTCATGCTAGTCAGGATCGATCAGTTTAATAAAGGTTCGAAACTATCCGTGACAGAGTACAATCAAATCAAACTTCACATCTATCAAATTTTAATTAAACAGCGAAAGTCCCTAACAAGTTGTAGGTACTGTGCAGGTTCATTTTGTTTCAAACTTTCTCTTTTAATTAAGTGCGTGGGGTTCCTCCTATCTGATCCGCGTGATCGTCCAACTTTGGTACTTACTTTAACTGTAAACCTTGTCACTAAGTAAGTGTTTTGTTTTATGTGAATGTTGGCTTACTAGACTCGCTACCTCATAACATGTTTAAAGTTATTGATTGGATCGTGCTATTCCTAAACATTAAATGCCTGTAAAGTGATCCTACCCATACTGAATCTCGAAAGTTAGTCTCGAACGTCCGACGCCACATCAGGTTACAAGGTCAACAACTTTCGCCGTCAATATTTGTGTTAAGATTGGACACGATCTTCGCAAGTACGCCCTTTCTTTGACATGCTGTTATTGCCTTCTTTTAGCACAGTCATGTGTTGTTAAATGCCGAGCCAAAGTAAAAAATAGAACTTAGTGTTAATAATATGCACGGTGCTGCTTGTGATCATGAACAAACGAGTACTGAACCTCGAGTTTGCTATTACGTCCAAAGGTTTAAACCCTTTGATGTAAGGCATCCGTACCCATCGTTTTGGAACGAATGTAGAGCTTTGTTCATATCTGGGTTATGTTAGAAATACAAGTATATCTGATGACAAGTAACTGTACTTACTGATTACAATTACGAATAGTCATGCGGAAATCCTTTCATACGGAGGTTTATCTGCACAACTTCCTTAAAAATCATACTCTACTTCAGAACTAAAATATATAACATTAACCAAGTAGGTCATTTAGGGGGCGAAGACTTTGCCTACATATGGACCTCATTTATGTGCACACGACTTATGCATCCTTTGCGCATCCTAGGTTTCCTCTGACTCAGTAATTGCTTTAAATTAAATACTTATGGATGACTTTATTGTTTACTTATCAGATAATTTCTTAAAAGCTCTTGAAAGCAGCACTTAAAAATCGATCCACTTAATTTCCGGTCCATACTGCGATGCAATGGTGCCGACATTGTAACAATAGTGAACAACATGTAAATTATTCTTCGTAGTAATTGTGCCGTATGTTTTTGCGCAAGTTTGTTATGCGTCGGTGGCTGCAAGCGTGAAAGCGAATCTGCTTATCATTATCTGGTGTATAAATGCCTCTAACAATTACGTAAGTTCCTGGTAATATATTCAAACAATAAAATATACGAGCAGCTTAACCTACTTATTCGCTTTGTTTTTGTTTGTGGATCAATGGGGCACTTAATCTTAGATAACTATTCAATGCTCTACATAATTACACACACCCGAATTATTGCTCTTTATGGACAATTTTATAAGCAAACACGAAACAAGGTAGCTACCATAAGTAGGGCTAGGGATCTAGAGAACAAGTGTTCGGTAATTAAAGTGAAATCCACTCGAGCATCCTCGAAAGTAAAAAGCAATTGAAAGGTTGCACCAAAACAGCGTTGCGTTTTTGCTATCCTCGTCGGTCGGTTGCTCAATTCGAAGGGGGCTTTGATTAATCGCCAGTTGGGGCGACAGATGTTCTGCGCCCGAGTCCCTACCCTACCAGCTGAGGCGCGTGGCCATTGTATAACCCGCTGCATTCATGACGAATACCAATCGTAAAACTCATTTGGTCAAACTTAAAACTGGTCTTACTTGAACTAATTTGTTTACACACCGGGGATATACGATTGTACACATCGCATACCTACTGAATACTGAATGTTTGCTGGTTTGCACCTTGGTAACAAGTCGTGTAAATTCTAAATGCGAATAACTCCGAGTTGAACCGCTGCCAACCCCTTAAAAACCTTAATGGGATTGTTTATTGAAGTTAAACTTTACTTTCGATCTGTAAAGTTGACTGAACAAAAAGCACGATTGTTTTAAATTTATAGAAATACGTAAACGATGCAGATGCCCAGAGAAATAAGTTGTCATTGTTGTTTCAGACCCTGGATTTCGACCGAGAAGGCCTGGCGAAGCTAAAGAAGGCCATAAAAGCGATACACAATTCTGGAAATGGTATGTATTATCGGGAGAACGCGAGATAAATATGGATACTCTTGTTTTATATTCCCGCCTCTCGTTCCGAGACGACACGGACTAAAAATAGGGGATAGAGGAAGCAATATGAATAGATGAGACTGGAATAGTTGAAATGTCCGATGCATACTTAACTGGATGCGCGCTCGGTATTTAGTTTGTAGTATATTTAGAGCGGAACCCTGCTCTGTAAATGTTCGTGATATCGAGATTCTCGAGGTCCAGTAAAATGTTTCTTTTCACAATGGCTCGTTAAACGATTTATCTTTGAGCAAACAAACGTCGAAGATTAATGTAAGAATGTTTGTTGAATGAATTAAATCGAATTGCTTTCAAATAGATCGGTTTTCTACAAAGCATTATGAACGTAATTCTCCTATTCAAACAAGCTGTTAGTGTAATTCGTGATATATCTACCACTCAATACCGTTAACGAGAGGCTGATGAGGCTGATCACTGAACTAAAATGACCTATATTACGCAATATAGACCTTCGCAGACTGTAGAATTTGCTTAGCAACCAAACATTTTAAAATTATTGATATTTTGTTTAGATATGTTTGATACGTCCAAATCTATCTATCTATCATTTGCTGAACATGTTTAGAAAACGGCTAAGGACCATACAACGCTGATGATCTATTTTTCAAGTCGGTATTTTTTGTTTCTTTTCTATATTTGTTTGTCTTGCAGAAACTAATAAATGTCTTCTTTCTTTCTTTCATAAAATGCACCTCACATTGCTGCATTTCTGTAGTTATTGCAAGTTCTGAAATAACGTAAGATAAATTGGTCTGTTTTCAAATGCATCATAAAAAGCGTTGATGTAATATGTTGATCAGTGTCACCATGTGAAATATATTTTTTTACTCTGTAATACCATCCGTTAAAAAAAGTTTACTAAATATGGCATCGAACGTCAGCGAGGTCTTGCTTGCTCTATAAATTGGCGCGTCATGCAATGGATAAAAACAAGAATCGAATGTCTGCTGTCGCGAATGCATTTCCTTTACGTACGGCTTGTCCAAGAAAGTAGGTCGACGGACGTCTGGTTTTGCTCGCACAGTATACCGTTAATACAGTAAGGTTCTATATTCTTTGTGTAGATTTCGATTTTCATTCATTTAGATTTAGATTGACAGACTTGTTCTTTATTCTCGCCTATCTGCGTAAATATATGTAGATAGGCGCCATTAAAGTAACCAAATGATTTTCACATTATTCTGAAGATTTGAATGTAAACATTGCAAGGCGTGGCGCCCGAAATCCACCACCTGCGCCCAGCTTATGTTTCGCGAATAAAATAGATAGCAATTTATTTACGGATATACCGCATTCCCGGTGGGATATATTTATTACCCACCTTATCTGCTCTTCGCGTCGGCCAATAAAGCCTCTAGTATACAATCCTGAAGATGAGGATAAGTAGCTCGTACTCGACGAAATATCGTGACGTGGTTGCTAATGCTAATTAAATACATGATGCTACAATTTTCGCACTATTGATGGATATCCAAGCCAGGTTACCAGCCTGGTTTGTTAACTTTCCAACGTGGGTTTGTTTACTGCGGTTCTGCAACGCTCGAAACTCGTCGCGCAGGTTCGGATTGCACGCCGCAGCTGGCAAGGTCGTGCGCGCGTGCAAAAACAAGAACCAATAAAACCTTAAGCATTCCTATAGAATGAGGTGGTTTAAGGAAGAACTCTTGTTGATGTTTTTTACACCATGCTTACGCTATGATTTCACAGAACTAATCGAACGCTCTCGTGAGAAGCTAGGATAATTTTATTGCTAAGGTGAGCCATATTTTATTTAGTTGAATCGAATTGCAAGTTTTACCGTTGCACTGCTCATACATGTAATTGTCCTCGTCGTCATGAATCGTTCTAGTTTAAGGTCACCATTTGCTTGGACTTTGTCACAAGATTTCTTTTACCATATTTAAAATATTGGCAAGCAATACAAACGCTTTAAAACGAGCAAAAAAATCACAACAATGGGACTTTTGGATCCGTTCCAAGATTCACGAATGTTCAAATGCATTTGTCGGAGCCTATCCACTTTAAATTTATGATAATAACTATGTCGTCTTGTTATGTGTATTCTGCCTTCATCTTTAACTCGATAATGATAATTCCCATAGAGTAAGGTGAGGGTCTATTTAGGTAGATATGTTTTCTTCACGGTCAGTAAATCTTAGTGAAATGAGTCATTAATTGTTCACCGATTGCGGAAAATACTTGCTACATAAAAAAATTACGTAGTTGAATTACTATTGCTGGTGCGTTGCTGTGAATGAATCATGAGAACTTGATTACTTTTATGATGCCCTATTGCAGTGGTCGTCCCGGGTACCTACCCAACAAATTTGACAGCTGGATCCTCTCATAGTCCATCCTATACAACGGAAGAAAACGTTAAACCTCAAGGAGAAATTGAAAGGCTTTTACTTCGTCATTTAGTATTCAGAGAGCGTCAACGGAATTGAGCTAGGTCAATGTGGTGTGGGCGCGACCCGCGACGCGGATCAGAGCTCCGTGCAGCCTACAATGTTGACGTGTTTTAACAAAACTCAGAATTTAGTTAAAATGTTAATTAAGTTTAAGAGTTTTGAGCGTTGCGGACTTATGTTTCAACGCTGCGGTTTTTTTCTTAAAATAAAAGGTTTAACGCTGCGATTCTACTTATTTATTAATGTGAAGTATATTCATTAATTTGTTTTGACGGTGATATGATAACTCTCTAAATGTGAAAGGCGTCATTGATACCGAAAAACCGACGGTGTTTTAACACATGCTATTAGTAGGTATGTTTTATTCCTCCGAAATATTGTACATCATAATAAAAGAATTGCTTCCACAAGCGATTTTGTTTATACGATTTTTTGAGTTTAACGGTCAGAAAATACGCGATTTATTCTCTTGGCTCGAGATTATGCTCTTTATTGTCCTCTTATCAAAGGACAACAAAGCATTTTAGCATGCAGTCGTGCTGAAAAGAGCCCGGAGAATTTTATTTGCAGCCGTGTTTTATTTGATGAAACACCGGGACCCATCTGTCTGTCTCTATTCGAGAGTCTAGACGAATTGAGAAAAAATGTTTGCTTGCTGTGAATGTGCTGAATGCCCCGACGAATTCAACGCTAAAGCTTATTGCAATGTTAGCAAATCGCTGCCAAATTCCAAAGCCCAATAATTATTATCACAGATAATCCAGCAATTTTATAAAACAGACAATTTCTTCTCGTTTCCTTCCGAGCTGCGTGTGTAAGTAAAATGTAGACATCAAAAAGCAATTAAGATATCAAAATGTTATTAAGCTTTTAATATCGTAGAAAGCTGCAAAGCGTGTTTATATTTTTAATGAGATGTCTAACATTACAACATTTACAGCTGCCTAGTGATGTCGTTCTCTTAGTAACTTTCAGAGTTCCTTTACAAAGCCCAAGTTAATCCGACTGCGAAACTAATTAAATGGCCAGGAGACGGGAGAGAACCATCTTTCGTTCAGTACCAATACTTTTAAAGGGACACAATGAAGCTTTATAGCATTTTGCAGAGACAATGAAATTTTATAGCAGAAGGTTGAATTAAAAAGAAGATTTGTTTTGGAACCCATGTAAATATCGGATTTTGTTATGGCTCTTTGCCTATCATTTGTAAAGTTGTGCTATAAATCTTAGAGGGAACACAAACATTAATAATGACTGATATTTCCTTTTCTATAACTTAAGCAGACATTACTCAATAAATCTTTCTCGGTCCGCTTATGCATCAATGCTTTCTTCAAATAGTTCATCGTAGGTAGAGCAGAGAGTGTTATATTATTATATTATGTCCTTGATCTTATTCTCCGATTCGCAATAGGATTTGCTTCTCGTTCCCGTCAAACAAAATAAGATGTACTGGTAGACACAGGTTACTTATTATCAATAACAAAATTTATAGGGTGATCAAAGAGATTTAACCCCGACGTAACAAGAAATATGTTTTGTTATAGCTCATGTGGATAACGAGATGTACCTCTCCCGGGCGCTTGAGCGCCTCGGGGGAAATGCACTGAGCAAGGACTCGGAGCCCGATATCGGCGCTGCGTTCTTCAAGTTTGCCGTCGTCACGAAAGAGCTGTCAGCGCTTATGAAAACTTTGGTGAGTTAATTTACTACTATCTACTCGAAATATACAGAATCTCGAAATATATCTCGTCATTCGTGCGTCGTGTTAGGCTAGGAGTAGTGACTATGGTCTCTGCCTTCGTTGAGATTTTGTCGCGATACAAACAGATTGAGGTACACAAGCAAAATTTTGGTGATTTTGTCTCCCTTTTTTGTGTCAAAACTATAGATAAAACAAGTTGTCATAAAACTATAGGTAAAAAAGTTGCCCTAAATACTAAAGTAAAAATTCTTACATAATCGCCAATTAGGCTCCTGCCTCGGGGCTCCAATGTCATCAAAAATAAGCAAACCATAGACCCCTCCACCCTTTGGTGTTTACGTAAAACTTGAATGGCCTCGAAAGATCCGGAAGCTGTGAAGCATATCAAGTATAAAAAGGGTGGACAAGTGATTGCTACAAAGCGGGACGCTAATCCAGGCTAGTTTCAAAATGTATGTCCATGTCTTGAAAAATAAATACTTGCTTAGGTTTTTTTTTTTGGAATAAACGGGATATCAATTTCGTCTCTGGCGCTAAATTCCTGACCTGGTTTTAAAATTGAGCTCGAGTAGTCCCTTCTAATACCTACGCCATTTTAATTTTAATTTAGGGGCCTAATTAAACTGCTGTTAAAGCGCTTCTTCACTGGAGATATTAGGTGGCTGCAGTCGGAAGCTAATAGTAATTAGGAAGTATTACCTTCCGGGAAGGGAATGTTAAACAAGTTGTGTGTAGAAAGCTGTGAATAAGTTAGTCTTAGTCTTGTCATCCTACCTCTGCGGTTGGTAAGTATAGGAACATTACGTAGTGTGTTAGGGACATTTCATAAGTTTCATGTCTAGTTAGGTACTTGTCTGTGCTGACGCTGAAGTAATAGAATATTTATATTAAAATTGGAGAAAGCAATGAAGATGATTTATAGCACTTTCAAATCTAACACTGAATCCTAAAACCCGTTTTAAGTGAGCCGCAATTATAATGATCGTAATCAAAATTAATCGCTTCAGAATATTCTAAAACGCTCGGTAACTTCATCACTTTTTACGACGCACTTGATTCAATATGACTTTTGGGTCGTGTGACCATTATTTGAAACGGCGCGATTATGGTACATTTACTTGACAAGCGTCATTTACGTTATTGTCCACTTTCTTTAGTCGTGGTGTGGGTAAAACCGCAGTGTAGAAAAGTGTAACGACCAACCAGTTTGCCGGTAGGTACAACTAGTATGTGCCCCAGTTGGGCTTGTTTGCACAAAACGGGCGCTATTACGAAGACTAACCGACACCGCACGCCTATTGTTGAACTCGATATTTTTCTTCCGACCGGATATGGATCACTTCATTGCGTCTATACCTATTTGCGTAAACTAAATGTATGTACCTGTACACTAAGCTTGTGTATGTATACTGCTGAAAGTGCAAAGCAAGTCTCAATATAAAATGATACGGATTTATTTCTGTAATTAAGTCGTTTGTGAATTTAGTGAGCAAGATCAACTGATAGTTAAATTAAATTGTGTACTGTGAGACACGAACCCTTGCAAATCCCTGTTGCTAGGAAGCTTTCATAATCTGAGCTCGGTGTGTCGGAAATTGTGTCATTCCGGGAGCGACGGCTCGCGACGGATATCTCTAGGGATCCGTAACGCGGCGGAGAAAAGAAATTCAACGTTTTTCCTTCTAGAAATTTCGCGTCGTCCTTAGTGAAAACAGTCATACTGACAATTTGGGCATTGCTTTATAGAAAAGGCAATAACGGCACTTATATTCATAAACTTCTTTAACGACCATTTGAATCGATACATGGATATTTACGAGTATATTGTAAAGAACGTAATTCTTTTATTGCTCCTTAAAATGGTACCCAGTCAAAAATCTCGTTTTTGGCCATTTGAAAACACAAGCTCGCGAAAACCGCTCTGTTAGCATTTCGCTACGAAACGTTTGGTCGATTCTGAATAATTCAAGCATTAGTTATCCCAGTTCCCCAGTAAGTATATAAGGGCCAGTTTCTAGTTTCTCTTTATGATGGTACGAGTGAGCTACTCTCTCAATTGCAGCGAGCATATTCACCTAAATTGTACCCTACTAGCTACTTGGTGATAAAAGGACAGGAGGAAATGATATTTATTGCTATTACTTTAGGTAGGACTTAGGTCGAGAACATATAACACTGAAGTTGCATGGTATGAGTTACTGGACGCATATTTGATTATAAGAACGCAGTTCACATAAGTGTTAGTAGATGCGTTATCATGATGATTGATCACTGCAATCTAATAACAATCAAAAAATTTAAAAGAATCTCATTCAATAGTATAATTTCTGCATAAATGCACTGTTCGTAGTTAGATAATGATGTCCGCTGCCGTATCATATTATTTATCGCTAACCAATGTAACATGATAAAGTATCTGCCTATCACGTGTTTATTATTGGTCAACAGCTGAATATCATGGACCATACATTCGATTTTATTGTTTAGGAATGCCAAAATTATTGTGCCAAGAAAATGTTATCACGTTACCTAATAGCCGTTTTATGTAAGTATCGCCCTTCTTGGAAGCGAAGGCAGGGATCGTTCGAAACGACTTTCGGGCGGAGCACTAACCGACAATTGACGCAAAGATGCGTAGGCGCAGCGCAGATTTACTTGTAAATGGGTCATGGTAACGATGCGACCCAATATTGTTTGAGTTACCTTGCCAGTAATGCTAGAGTGATCACGGGATCATATTTGTATGTTAACGGTAAACCGACACAGTCACCCATGGACAACATGTAATAGGTACTTGTACAATAAAAATATCTCCATACTTAAGTACCTAGGTAGTAAAATGGGTAATAACGCCAATTTGCAATCCATGAGTCGGCACAAGTTGTTTAAGCATTATTGTAATGATTCGAGTTTATAGCTGATTTTCAAGTTTCTTTCATTAAATTTCGAAACCGAAAGTTATCGCAACTTAAAATTCAAAGAGTTTATATTTTTAAGTGGCAATTTATTCACAGTACTTACATGTCCCACATAATATCTGTATTTAAATATATTACATTGCAGCATTTGAATTGATTGTGACGTACATATTGTAAACGATTCTTAACCATCGATGCCATTGCAACGCCGGGGAACGCTTTCGAATGGCTAATTGATAATTCAACCCAAACGGGAAAACAATTTATTAAATTCAATTTTGCAAAACAATCAAACACACATTCGTATTCATCGACGAACGTTCCATTTCGCCACATATTTTGATATGATTTATCCTTACATTATACTCGCAATTTTGTAGAATAATTCATTATTTTCACAGCGGGCTTCAGCCCCGCTCCAGTTCGACAGTCCTCGGGCCATATGGAGGCCCCGGCTGCTCTGCGCAGAATCCTTGGCCTGCCCTTGACACAGAGCTTGCAATCCTTTGTCCTTCACTGCGAACCCTGGGCTATGACGTGCTAGGAAAAACATTCAGAAACGAAGAATATTAGCGCTTCTCTAGATGGTTCCGTCCGACTTTAGAAGGCATGCTTTCTATATGCCCAGAGACTTTCTTTCAAACTCGTATTGGCAACTCGATCAGGGGCCCGATTTTTAAAAGCACATCACTCGAAAGTACCGTTCGAAAGTGGAGTAGAAGAAAATTACAGCTTTCAACTTCAATAAATTTTTTGAACTAGTCAAAGACATTTGAGGCTCCAGTTTTGTAGCAACACACGCCAATTTTTACCACTTACAAAAGGTATGTTTGAGTGATGCTGTGCTTCCAAATATCCGGTCAGTTCCAATCTATTTTCGAATATGAATTAGATTTTCAATGTCCCATTCTGCTAGATTTGTTTTGAGAAAAAGTTCTGTAGGTACCATTGTTTCCTTTTATGTAAGTATATATGTATTGTTATTATTATGTGTTATTAGTTATTTACGCTATTTAGTACTTCAAATATAAATTATCAATTAGAAACTACATCGAAGCAAACTGCACATTAAAAATGATATGGATTTTTCCGAATTGTGATACATAAACTGAACATTGTCTTCATTTTGCAAATGATATTTATAAGAATATACTTACCGTGCGACAGCCGCTTAACAAACAATAGCGAATCATAAAACCCGCGCGTGCTCTCGTTACGAACAATGATCACTGTTACATCAACATGTCATTAACTAGAAATATTGCTAACAAAAACGCTAATGCAGCTTCTATCGAAGCATGTGCCGAGTGTAAACTGACAAGTCTACGACCACAACTTTGTGTGTCATCTTCCAGATAAAGCGACATGGTTTCTCAAAATTATTACTTATTGATTTCTTTTGTAAATAGATGAATAACCCCTGACCAATGACGTCGCTGTTTGCTAAGTATTAAAATGTATGTAGAAAGCAACATGTTGATAATTTCTATTGATCTGTGCCAAAGACCTTGCCATGCATCAGATAAACGTAAATGTTTAGATTGCGATAAAAATAAATCCCTTCCATTCTGATGATAAAACGTGGTAAATAAAAATGTGTACTCCCATTCTGTTTATTAACGTGCAATTTCAGTGCAACGCATAGATGATCATAAAGCTGATATCTAACGTTTTAAATGTATATGAGGTGTTAAGATTATTATGAGAGCAGCGTGCTAGAAACGTTACGCCGAGGTAATTCGCGATTTTTAGGGGATTTAGTCACGCATAGGTGCGTCATTGGACATGACCGCATTGTTTCATCAAAGCAAGGCTCAAATTACCTACAGCTATCATCGCGGCTATGCACGACCATCTTTAGTATTTGCTTTAAATGTTTATACGATCTAAATTTAACGTTACTCTTGTTCACTTTTTCATTTATTTGTTTTTAGTTTAACTGTTGAGCGCAACTGGTTTGACACTTACAGCTGTGTTGTTTCTCTTTACACTTCGATTCAATTAAATACATGACATTTTGTGGACAAATTGCTCGAATAAAATAATTAACAGGTTGCCAACAATATCCAGGAAGGGCTTCATTACCGTCCAACCCTTTATTCTCCCTCGAGGCTCGGCTAACGCATTCACTCCATTGGTTTCACAATCGACTCTGCGTCGAGAAGCCTGTCTACATCCTTTCAGAGCAAGTTACAAACTTAACGTTGCCTTGTTTAAGACAAACATTGAGAAATGTTTTTTTGACGCATTTTGCGTTTACCACTAAATTTCCTCGTCTACTCTTAAAATATTTAAAAACCATTAACAACAGCGATGACATGAAAATGGGATGCAACGCTTCATCTCCTTATTTTTAGCTGCGCTTTAAAAATACTGAACAACAAAGATTTATGGCTCGAAAATGAACCGTTTAAAATGTTTAAATGGAAATCAAATCAAGTCGAACTGGATTTAAACTATACTGACAAGCAAAAATAACGGGTTTGTTTTCATACAAATCTGTATCATTCGCAGGCCTATGTAAAGATCTGACGCTTTGAAATTGGATTACCTCTTAGTTGGGGCTTTCGATTACTATTAAAATGTACTTAGCCACGTCGATAGTCGTAATAATTTTGTAGCCAAAATCGTCATCACCTGCATACGTGCATTTGGCATCGTAATTCAGTTCACGGTGCTTGGCGCCTATTCGGGCATTATTTGCAACCACGTCTGTCATTTCAAATTGTATGGTGAAGCAACCACACTGAGTTCAGCCAACGCTACGACGCCGCTTTTGGAATGCAGGCAGGCGTTATGCAAGTCTGCATTGAGACTAGCTTGGCTGTGCTTATCGCTAGACGATTTATTCGTGCATAGTCGCAAATTGCACATGTTAGTGTCGAGAATACCGAACAATTTCTTCTCTCTCGAGATGAATTTCAGTACCGGCGTGAATCATTATGTTTGGCTATTTCAGTCATGCACTCACAATACGCGCCGTAACTAGTCAATAACAGTTGCAAGATAAATAAACATGTTTAAGAAATGATTCAACTTGTTTTAATTTTAACGTGAAAACATTGTTCACAGATGCAAAACATAAACAACATAGTGATGTTCCCGGTGGACAGTCTTCTAAAGGGTGATTTACGGGGTGTGAGGGGAGATCTTAAAAGACCATTTGACAAAGCATTTAAAGACTACGAGTCCAAGTACCTGAAGATAGAGAAGGAGAAGAAATCGCAGGCGAAAGAGGCTGGCCTCATCCGCAGCGAAGTGACACCGGCTGAAATTGCTGATGAGATGGAAAAGGAACGGAGATTGTTTCAACTGCAAATGTGCGAGGTAAAGATGCTGCTAAGTTGTGTTGTGTGTTGTTGCTGTGTGCATATATTAGTTTTTCATAGATAGTATCCATCAAAGGCATAGTTATCAAACTAGTCCTAACCTAAGGACTCAATACCTACGACAGCAAAATATTATTTACTTGCATACGTGTACGGTTTTACTGCGAACTACAAAAGCATAACGACTATTCTATTAGCGACAAATGAAACATTTAAACTGGTAATAGTTATTTTTATTGTGTGTTGTTAGATGTTACTGCCGGGTGTTTTAAACTTTTTATACGGCGTTTAACCCACTTCCTATTCACCTAGTTTAACCGTGGCCGGTTTCTAATCTTTCTATTTATTTAAATATATTGCCTGTTCTATTGAATAATACGTCATATTCCTGTGCTAGGTAACATTCCTATGGTAATTTAATCGATTTGACGGTAAATTTACGAAGTACTAATCGGAACCGCTAGGGTCGACGGTTCAAGTTCGTGCTAAGATTGAAATCTTATTGCCAACGAAAGTTATTTAAATCGGAAACCTGTTAACTGACCTTGTTATTTAATGCTTATTAGTTTCCTAAATAAGAAACCAGCCGTTGGTTGAATGATAACGTAATTGGCTTCTTGCGGAACTATGCCCATGTTTTCCAAAGTTCTAATTCTAACAATGTTGGAACTAATTACGATAACATTGCTTTCTGATCACGTAGGAAATAACCCACGAAAAAGTAGAAGAAAGCCAACAATAAATCCCCTTGGACGAGCGATTATGATTACCTTCGGGCAGTTCGGAAGAAAGGGGGTAATTAATGGCAAGTGCGCACCCGTAGGCTCTAAGGTGCAGATCGTCAGAGACCTGTTGGTCTCTTAACGACTAACTACATATATGTGGCGCACCACTCACTATGTACTTAGCTGTTAGCTGTGCCGCGGGGCTAAATGACCGCCCACTCATTAGGCTTCACTCACGTCATATTATGAACGGTCCCTCCACGCTCATATTAAACTACTTCCTTAGAAGTTAGGTTATTGCTTTTGTTTCTAACTAACCTCATAAAACATGTTAGGTAAATACCGTGATGAAAGTTATGCGTTATGTTATGTAGGTCAATATCAATATTTGTTATTTTGATAACAGAACTATCCTCTTCTGTTTCTGTATTTACTCACTCTCATTCGAACCCCAAGTCTTGTAGGTGTCCCTGGGCGTTGGTGATTACTTTCCATCAGGTGACCCGTCTGCTCGTTTTCCCCCTCTTATATAAAAAAAAGTTACCAAACCTTTAAATTTTCACTTAATCCTATTTAAGTGAATTCATAATTATTGATTAAATATCAATACTGACATTATGAGAATAAATTATTGAATTTAGTATAGTTAAAGTGACGTACAAATTTTAATCAAGCCTTATAATCTTAGAACACCCTGAAAGACCTTTTAAGATATCATCAAACAACTCAACAGTCAGATCAAACAACTGGTGATAGCCGAAAATTAACTCGACACCAAAATCTAAAAACACAAAACCTAGTATGTACACAATGTGAATGACCGCATTTGTATGCTCCTTATTAAACACTTATTTATTGTTCCGACGGAGCATACTTATCTCATTACTCTCCATTCACTGCAATTATATATTTACAAATACCTACATCATTAGCACACATAAATGTATCGCGTGCTTAGTGCTAATGCTCGTATCAGTGAACACTTTATCGATTTATCGTGTATACTTAATTAGTTGAAGCGTTGATTCTATCTTATTTTAGTGATTCATCAAATCATTGCATTCTAAACCAATCGAAAACGAACGGGCCGTCCTCTTTCCACTCAAATGTATGTTGATGAAATTGGATACACCAATTTCTTTAATTATGACTTTAAGGATGGGTTCATTTTCTAATTTAGTTAACTACTCGTCTTATTTATTGCCTAGCCTTTGAAGAAATTAAATCGTTTACATCAATGAGCCGTCTACTGCCAATAAAGGTCAGTTACGACGAATTATCCAATTAAAAAACGACTCTATATAGTCACGTTGTGGCACGAAACGAAGTACAAGTTCCAATAAACATTCTCTTCAATATCTTCGACTGGAAACTTAAATTACAATAAATAAAAGATTCTTCGGTGAAGATATAGGTCAATGCCAGGCAATTAATGCGTGTGTCAACTTACTACCGCTATGTATGAGACGTGTTATTGTCTCCATTATAATGCCAATTGTATGGTCATCACAAAAGCCGTTATAGCGAAACGCGTGGTACTGTTGAAAAGGTCGCAGGTTGTCAGTGACACTGGTTTACAGTTACCTAGTTTGATAATGTGTGTGAATTGACAATGTGCACGCTCTGCCGTGGCCTGTGACACATATATGGAAGCGTTTAACTCAATTTGTCTAAGCGATACTGTTACAAACTTTGGTGTAATACAAGAACTATTATTGCGCATTGTATTTGATTACATAGCGTGTACCCGTACACCTAAAAACCCAAATGTTCAAAAGCATAACTATTTATTTCTGACAACGGGCAAATTGCTACCTGTCTACAGTTTTCATGTTACGTAAGACATGAATAAATGATTCCGGTAATGTAATGATTAAGCATATTAAGTAAATTCAGTAAGAAAATTGAAAGTAATAAGTTCGTTGACATCGTGAAATGGCTTGCCGGTTGCAAAATCGATGCGTCTGTCTCGCTGGAATGCCAAATTATCTTTGGCTCATGCCAAATGACTGGTGTTTAGTTCATGGGCATGTTGCATCATAGATTGATGACAACAAATCAAGCTTCAATTCGTCTAAACTAAATATATTCAACAATTGGGTGGTCTCGTAAGGCGTGGTTATCAATAGAATTGATGAGTTGACTCAATGCAGTTTGTTCTCAAATATAATCTCGTTCTATTGAAGTAGGCAGGGTATCAAAATGTTGAGGTTACGTAAAATATTATTTATAACCAACACTAATGTTGAGGTGATTGATCACAGCGATAATAATGGATTAGTGGAATTTATGAATTTACGTTTGATTATTTGCTTGATAGCAATTTTTTAGGTCTTTATAGAGAAAACCGTAGGCTAACTGGTTTCTACTAGCCACGAATTCACCGACACGCAATGTACAAAAATGAAATTGGTAGAAATAGCATACCTTGCGTGATAAAGATTCTATAAACTGATTTGTCACATATAATTTATCACTCCAAGGCCTTTATACCGGCTTTTTATGTTCTTACACCGAAGTGTTACTGAGATTTCGCCGTAAATTTTATGATCGTAAAAAGTTTTATGTTATTTAATCTCTTCTCGTCCACCTGTGCTCATTTGGAACTACAAATTGCTATATCTAGTACAAATTTATAATTATTGTTTGTTACAATTATTATAAGCTCTTCTGATTGTTTTTATTTATTTCTGATTAGATTTGATTTATCACTTCTTTGTTTGTAGTTGTTATAATTTTCCGTCTTGATAGTATTTGATCCAGAAGTTAACATGTCGTGCCGTCGAAAAAGACTGGCGCAGTGCCGCGCTCTGCTGGTTTCATTTCCTGGCTGGAATCTGATAGCGACAGTTTCTCTACAAACTATAAACTACCGGCTAACAATTACAAATTGAATAAAGTCAGACACGCCACTTCTGCGCTTTTGAAAACTTTATTCTATTTTTCTACGTGCAGTCCTTTGTACTAACACATATTGGTGCATACTAATTTATAGACTTTCATTTTATCAGTACCAGCTTATCTTAGTCATTGTTCTCCATACCTAATTTTAACGTGTGACTGTTTATTTAGCTTTAGCTTCAAAGTCAAATGAGACATGTCTCGAACAAATAACGATAAAAACGCTGCAGTTCTCTAAGATGAAAACTTTATACAACGAAATCTGAAAATTTCAAAGCTTAGATATCTCCAACATGCGATAGTTTTTTTCCAATCCTTCACACAGCCTTTGTTGTAAAAAATAATAAAGGGAAGCTAGAAGCCCTATCGTTGGCTGGCGGTGCAGTACCGCGGAGGCGCGCGTCAGGTCGTCGACCGGCCTTGCGCCCGCCGCGCAGGGCCGGTGCAGTTCTGACCCTTGCTTTGTTCCTCGTTCACTCTCTGCACGCAAATAAGAAGCCCCCTACCACTCCGTTGCTAACTCTTACAGACCATTAACTCGCACGGCGTCGCTAATACACCTTTCATTAACGTTCAAAGAAAAAAAGAAAGAATTTTGATTTGTTTTTGTTGAGTACTGTGATTGCTTCTAAGTGATTTGTACAGGTATGCTAAAACGGATGTGATGTAAATATCGATATTACATTACAGACAGAAAAACATTAGCCGGCGAGTCGCCAAGAAAGTTGTGCAAGGTCACGCACCGCCTTTATTATTATTGCACAACCGCAATACAAGTCTCGATTCCACTATAACGTGGATGCGCGTGCTATCGCGTCATCAAGTATAATTTTAACTCGCGGAAGGGCACGTAGTAATATTTGTGCGTTTCCACAGTCCGTATCCCGCTCATTGCCGGCACGCCGCGTCCTATTTGTTACTCCCGACACTACATTCAATTGCGTACTCGCAATTTTAGGCGGAGTCGCCTGGCTCGTGTCCATCTATGAAAGCTAATTTGGTCTTTATCGTTCTCGTTTTTCTAGTACCTGATAAAGTTCAATGAGATAAAAACGAAGAAGGGAATAGAGTTGCTCCAGCATTTGGTGGAGTATTACCACGCACAGACGAATTATTTCCAAGATGGATTGAAGACTATTGAACACTTTGGAGTGTATGTGGCGGATTTGAGTGTACAGCTTCAGAAGATTCGGCAGCAACAAGACGACGAGCGGCGGCGGTTGCTGGAGCTTCGAAACATGCTTCGGGCAGCCGCGCCGCAAGACAGGGAGGTAGGAGACGCTTCATAAAAGCCTGCGCTGCGCAGTGTTAGCATTACCACACATCGTAATAGACGACAGAAAAAGCCATGAGCCAATGTCTAGACATTTTATGTTGCAATTCGTGAAATGCTGACGCTCCGTGCCGTCGTAGTATATTTAAGTGCAATATTTTAAATTATTAAATATTATTGTTATTTGGCTGTGGTTGCCAAAGTTTTGCTTTGTATGCAAGTGTTGAGCTGTTTTTTTTATCTGTGGAGTAGGTTCTAATAACAAACTTTCTAAGTCGCGCTAAGTCTTTCATGGGGTTTTTTTAATATAAACTGACCAGCGAATTACCTCATCTCAACTGATGGTAAGTGCAGATGAGGCCGAAGATATAGCTTATGTTGCATTGGGAACTGAATTTTGGTTTAGATTGCTACAGCGAAAACTTTTTTAGGTGGCATCTTCGGTAGGTGGCTATTCGCTCCACCAACTCCAAGGCGATAAACAGCATGGGGTCACTCGAAGCGGTTACTTGCTCAAGAAATCCGAAGGCAAGGTTCGACGGGTTTGGCAGAAACGCCGCTGCCGGGTCACGGCAGAAGGCTACCTGGACATATTCCACGCGGATGAGAACAAGCCGCCTGCGAGGGTGAATCTTCTTACGTGCCAAGTTAAGGGCGCCGAAGACAAGAGGGCGTTCGATCTAGTCTCATGTGAGTGTCCATTGAACTTGACGATACATATTTGAGCCTATAATTTACTTATAATATAGTTATTCGTGAGTCACGTTAGTCAACCAATTGTATAGGTCTTAGGCTACCACATGACATTTACGTCATTCTATAAGTGAATAAACTAATGATAAGGTATTATGGTGGTCCAGGAATCCAATTTCAAGTACGGATTTTTTTTATCGTAAAACACTTAATAATCGTGAACTATACAATAGTTGATTATTGATTGATTACAGGTAACGATTTTTATTGATTGAACTATTTAGTAAATTGCTTATCCTCTAAAATGATGAACACGAACAAACGAATAGCTACAAAAAAACCTACCAATACTTTACGACAAGGTATCGCATAAAATAAGAAGTCAATCAAGCACTCCTGAAACCTCTGCATTCCCAACTACTCACTGAGAAACAGTTTTTACAGTGACACATTAGTTAGTAAATTTCCCATTGTCATTTCAGACAACCGTACCTACCATTTCCAAGCTGAGGATGAGAACGAGCAGCGGGCGTGGTCATCGGTTCTAGTCAACTGCAAGGACGGAGCCCTGATGAGGGCGTTCCACCAACAGGCGGGCGAGGGCAACGACTCTGGCCATTCGCTGTTAGACCTGCAACGGTCCATCATACGTGCTGTGCGCGCTATGCCGGGGAACCAAGTGTGTGCGGATTGTGGATCTACTAACGGTAATGACTCGTATATGACTGAAATTACTTGGAGACGTAGTTGGTGTGTTCAAGCCTGGAGTAGGCACGGTTGCTGCGCATGACGACCTCGCAGTCACTTTCTATCAGAACGAGTAGTACGAGCGCCGGTTTCTCGTTTGTTACCTACCCAATGCGTCTATTTCTGATAAGTCTGCCAGAAAAGTAGACAATGGTGAGCCCGCCAGTTAGATTAGAAGTCAAATAGATACTTAAATCGTTTTAATACATATGTTCTTGATGTATGACCGAGTGGTGTTAAAGATTTGCGAAAGGTAATACAACAACGTCTTTGGTTTCGTTAAGTCAAATTACTATTTTTCAATATTATATAAAAATATATTTGATCATTTGATTGTAAAAAAATATTTGATTGTAATTTAACTGTGCTTGATATTTTTGAAAATGAATCAGGTTTTTCCTATAGGTATACTCTAATGCGCAATTAACTCGAATGCAATAATTATCTACGAATTATATAATACATTATAATATAATTGAAAAAACAATAGAACCTGTTATGTTAATTATCTAGTTTTGTGTAGTAATAATTGAAAATCGTTTAAATCTAGTTATCGCAGCTAAGTACATATTTAAAAATGTTATTAACCTGTCATCATTTTTAGAACGTTTTAAGTATAGTTTCAAGTAAAATAATGACAGCTTATTTACATATTAATGATTATGATTCCTCACTGTACTCACTATGCCTTACGTAAGACAACAACAACATACCAACATTACCCATTTCATACACAACCGTAAATAAAGCCACCACAAGGTTTGACTGAACCGTCCGCAATACAGTAGTTATTTTGTTACACTCCAAGTGATTCAATTTCACACGCTCTTAGAGACCATGACCGATAGTTAAACGCCGTGTTATGAAACAATGCGGAGATGCGAACCGGCCTTGACCACCAATCAGCGGCAGGAAAGGGAACTCTGTTTCCGACTCGTAAATAAATAATTATGGAATCGTTATCGAATCCGTTGTGGGATTGATCATTACTGCGTTCTCAGTGCGTTTCTATATTATTTGCGGTCGCTGTCTACTGGTATAATGCTAAATATAAACTACCCATCTCTTTGATGTGGAGAGTACCATTAAGGACATGTCTTTAATTAATATCGTTATACTCATCATTGTAGTAAATACGGACTTTTTATGTTCATAAGCTTCTTTATTGAATATACTTTCCTTATTAATTACGAATAAATGTTCTATTTTACGGCGTTACATCCAGTTTAGATATTTTTGTGCACCTTCTATCTGAACCTTCCCGATATTTCGTTTTCAGATCCTACATGGCTATCAACGAATTTCGGCGTGATAGTGTGTATAGAATGTTCTGGGAGCCATCGGGAGCTGGGCGTGCACATATCCCGAATACAGTCGCTTACCCTCGACAGGCTGAGTACATCGCAATTGTTGATCGCGCGGCATATGGGCAACCAAATGTTTAACGAAGTCATGGAAAATATGCTGGATGAGAGGGACAAATTGACACCTGAGAGTTCCATGTAAGTAGAATATTATTTACACGGCCACTGAAATTAGCTGCAACCTTCATGGTGTACATAACATAGCGCATCAAAACGAATTCTGGCCAAGTTCGTAAAAATTCCTTCGAGACTTCATACATATTTTTGCAAGAGCCCAAAACAAATGAATACAAAGACCGTTACAAAACGACCAAGTCGAGCAAAAAGTACTAGTAATTTAGGTACTCACTTTGTTAGATGGAAACTCAAACTATCCTAGTGAATGTATCAACAACGCCGTACCTCTACTTGCGTCATGTGGATAATGCCAGTGGTTACTCACAATCTTTCGGAAGATTGGTTTTCCCCTGGCATTCCAAACTAACAATAATAATGGTGCTTTATAGTACAGATTTTGCGACTGTTTTCAGGGAGGAAAGATTAAGGTTTATTCGAGAGAAGTACGTATACCGAGCGTGGGCTGCGCAAACCTGTAGAGACGCAGTAGAGAGGTTATCTGAAGTAGAGCACGCAGTCAACAATGGGCACTTGCAGAATCTACTGCAGGCGTACGCCGAAGGAGCGGACTTGGCCGCGACACTACCTTGCTCAGTAAGTACGTGGGGCAGTAATTGAATTATCGACTCATTGTTGTTTTGTTCATATAAATGTAAATGGAATTGATACCATAACGGATTCGTCACTTTCATGACTGTGATTGCGAATGTTACAAGAATGTTATGCTGACTGCTATAAGTGAATCAAGTAAGAACATTATTGTCGTGAAATTCCAAAGCCAAAATAGTGTTAAAATGTAATTGGAAAAAAGTGAATAGGAAACTGACTCAAGATTTGAAGATAGAAAAATACCAAAACAAAGTGATTGCGTATTTTGAACTGAGAACTTTGATATTGATTTTGAACAAGTAGTAACAAAATTAAACAGTATATTTATTTCTAATCCATCTTGTAATACTTCCAGGACTGCGGTGAATCAGCGTTACACTTAGCGATCTCCCGCGAACTCGGCGACGGTTCCTTCCTACACATAGTCGATTTTCTAGTCCAAAACGGCGGCACCCAGCTCTTAGATAAGACCACGACTTCGGGTATGACTGCCCTACATCTTTGCGCGGCGACTGATAGAACGGAACCTATGAAGTTATTGCTCAAGGCAGGCGCTGACGTGACAATTAAAGACAACAACGGGCGAACGCCTCTGTTAATTGCTAGGACATTGGGACATCACGCGTGCCAAGAATTGGTAAGCAACGGATTTATGAATATTAAATATGTAATTGGCTGCGTATAGTATATTTCATAAATGTATAATGTTTTGTTTTCAGTTGGAGAATGTCGATAAAAGAGAGAAGAGTATGTTCGAAAACATTAATATAGACTGGAATTTGTCACATGACGACGGTTCAACTGATTTCTCTGATGACGATACGGTCATCGATGAAAGGGTAGGTTACTCTCAAATTCGATTGCGCGAATAACGATTTTACGGGAAACTGTGATATTATCACTAACAGTTTGTCGTGCTTTATTCCTTAACACATCCCAAATTCAGGGGACTTTGGGAGCTGGAAGTTCAAAACATAAAATTCCATTGATAACCTGGTTCTCCACTCTATTGAGTTCATATAATCGTCTTTCTTTTTAAAAATATAATATAGACTATCAGCCAACACTAAACTATCAGGAACATAACGGAGAGTGATGAAATGAAATAGGTCCTGGTATAACTATTTTTTTTTTGTAAAACTTGCACCAAATTCCGGTTAATTGGCCTTATTTTTAACTAAAATCATCAATACATACATATACATACATACATATCACGTCTTTATCCCTTACGGGGTAGACAGAGTCTAAGGTAACAAGACCTAAAGGCCACGTTTAGCATGATTGTAGGCATGATTGTAAATCATCAATATTATACATTATTAAGTACACTACATCTAAATATCAAAATCGTCATTAAATATCACGTTATTCTAGTAAACGATCATAGCATCTTGTTTTAACTGAATTTAAAAAATAGGAGGTTGTCAATTTGGGATCTTTTTTTAGCAAAACGGCAGCGTGACGCCCGAGAAGAAATGTCCGCGGTCCCGGCCTCCGTCGTACGCCGGCGCGGGCGAGCGCGGGGGCGGGGAGTCCCCCGTGCTGCGCTCGCGCTCCTCCACGTGCGACTCGCTGCACCACGCGCCGCCCACGCCCACGCCCGTTGCGCACATAAGAAAACCCCACGTCTGTAAGTCATCATTATCGTCACTCACTAAGTTGTGCAAGGCTTTCACATTTCTATCCATTTCTGTCGTTTTGACATTAGCACGGATTAGACGGTGAATATAATCGTGATACTGGTATGTCAATATAGGATCGTGGATTTGAAAACTACCGGATTCGCTGCGATACACGTCAATATTTCGTATTATGGATTGCCATATGCGTGGATTACGCGATAATATGGACCGTCTACCCATTGTCTGCATTTATTTTTAAGTAGGCATGTAATTAGGTAAATCCTAAAGATTTTAACTCACTGGGATGCTATGGGACGTCGCCCGTTACGTGTCCTATACAAAAGTGACGTTGCCAAAACGTCAAGTGTGTTAGCTGTCGTACATGCCGTAATGATTGGAAGCCTCGCCTTGGCGTCTTAGCGGATTAGGGATCTAAGACAATCCATGAAGATGAATAAGAGTAAATAAAATCACTGCATAGTGTTGCCTATAGTATGAGGTTCTTGGGTTAACAATTTTAAACTGACACAACAAAATTTTTAGTCTGCAACAATCAACATCCGTGCACTTATAAAGCGACTGCTAGTTTTAAATATTAGTTCAACTCCTACCCTCGTCCGAAACTCGTGGTGAGGACATCTGATCCCAAAATCCTATCGCTCGTAGGTTTGGATTGTCCAATTATTTGTTCTAAAAGTAATGTTCTTCTAGATAACATCGGGAGCCTGAAGAAGCGCGCGGCGCCGCTGCCGCCGGCGGTCGCGCTGGCGCACCCCCCGCCTCACCCGCGCTCCACGCCTTCGCCTTCCGCAGACAGCACGAGATCGTTGCATGGTTAGTATGGAGAAACAGTTCCTACTTAAAAATAACTTTTTTAATTTTTTGATGTAGTCTGCTAAATTCTTTTCATTTTTTAATGTCACAATACAATTATCTGGTAGTTAAATTTTTCTGTTTTCTATACCTACCCACTTATTTTTGTTTAAAACTTTCTCTTTTATACTTGGCTTTTGCCATAGTGCCATGTATTTGAAGAATAAAGTCTATATCTATCTATCCATTAAGAGAGATTAAACCTTAACATATCTATGAACAAAAAATATTTACCTTGCTACTCCGCTACTGATTGATTTTTGTTAATTGAAATGGACCTCCGCAAAGTAACGCCTGAGCCTGATTCAATAAAATGCTTTTAACTACATCCATGTCATAACTTCCCTATTATATATTCAGGAACGATTAGCAAATGTCCTACATTAAGAAACCTGTATCTGTGGTTGTATCATTATGTTCACTTAAGCTTTAGTTTAGCGTATCAATATCGATACTCTAATGTGTGACTGTATTATAATGTTTACATTAGAGTATCAATACCGATACTCTAACAACATCCAAACTCTTATGTTTATTGTCTTGGAATTTAAGAAAAAAATATAAATGTTAGTTGTTTTATCTGTTCTTTCGAAGAATTTAAAATAGTGTTACCTACGTATTTTGATGTGAAAACGTTTATTGTAGAAAACTTATGATATGAATGTACATAAAGTTATATATGCGACTGTACATAATTAGGCATTATGCACCAGCCATATAAATAACTAATCATAACTTGCAGTGTCGAGCACATCAACCGTGGTGAAGCACCGGCCGCAGCAGCCGCCGCCCACGCCGCCGCCCGTCGTCACTCTGCACAACGGCGCACACAGAGACGAACCTACACCACCACCGAGAAAAGTATGTCTTTCAAACTATTTGCTATTCTTAAGAACTGAGGCCATGTCGTAACGGGCACGCGCTGGCAATCGCAACCGTATACCGTTCGATAGAAAGGAATTGTGATTCCCAGGGTGATAGACAATATGGCTTTTGAGTTTTTGGAGGAACTGCAATGACCCCTTGACTTAAGCCCAGAATATATCTAAGACAAAAGAGTTAAAAGTTAAAGCAGCATGTCAGCTCATGGTAGCTATTTTTTGTTCAAAGCATATATTTACGAAAGATTAGACGTATACCTACTAAGCCATAACGTTGGCCTCATTTTTGGGTACTGTTTAGTTTCTCTACCGTGCCTTTTTAATAAACAAATAGTTACGTCAATTTCATATGAAAGTGCAACGTCAATTTCTTTTTGGTGGTGGTACTAATACATCTCAGCTCCAGAATCCAGCCACAGTATTTTGAGTTAAACACGATTTTTCGAATGTAAATATGCTTAGTTAGATTAAGGAGTGTATAATTGTAATTGTAAATAGTAATAAAAATGAATTTTAAATACAATAACAAAATTTGAGCTGAGTCAGAGGATTGACCGTACGCAACTAACAAGTACAAAGTGATGTTTGTTTTTGCTTCAGAAGAAAAATAGATTGCACCTGGAAAAGGCTGTGAAAGCGAAACTGAGAAGGGTAACGAACTGAGAGAGCTTTAGTGTATACTTACTCGCTTACCCTTGTTTGATTTATGTCCTTACATTAAATTTTTGTTTCATGTGACAGACCGTAGTCTTGTCAAGAGAATACAAAATTACCTCTCTGGTTCTCTTGAATGTTTAAATTATACTTATTGGCACAAACTCTCTTGACAATTGGTTTCCAAAATACCACATCGTAACTTATGCCATAAGCAATGAATTTCTTTGCGTAGTTTATGGATATATTTAATGAAACGCGTTTAAAAGCAAAACAAGAGAATGTAGTTCTTATTCATTTGAGTTTTTATCTTTTTTACAAAGTCTAGAGATTGAAATTGGAATGAATTCGAATTTGGAGTTCTCTTTGTTTTTAGACGTGCAATTTGCATGAACAATAAATAACAGCTTATAGCTTAATCGTAACATTTCTTGTTTGTTTCAACTTCCTATTTTCGCTTAAATTCTCGCGTTTTTCTCTGTTTCAAATAGAGCATTAGATCTTTGTAGTTAAATAATAAAATAACAATGTTTACGTTACCTCTTCACTACCTGAATGTTCAACGTTTACTTGATTATTTAACAACAGTATATGTAACCTTAAATTTACCTTTTTCGTGAACTTTTCGTTTTTTTAATGGGTTTGATTATACACGAGTATTTTAACAGCACACAGATTATGTTACGGTTCGACTAAATCAATAATAGTCTCACACACACATAATGAAACATTCGTGCATATTGAAAAATAACAAGTAACAAGATATTTTAGTGAGTGTTTCGTGTTTAACACATGATTTTGGGTGAAAAATTAATGATGTTGGAATATCTATCTAGCATGATTTTAATGTAGGTATCGTATTAAATGACAACACGGGTAAAATATTAAAAAATCTTCGATTTATTTTTATTTTATAATCATCACAGTTTTTTAAATGCAAATAATTTTGCAGGTACTGTCAGTATATTTTTGTTATTAGACATTTTGCTTTGATTTTTTTATATCACGAAAAAAACAGACTGACTTCTAAATTATATCAATCTATTCAAAAACCAGCACAATTTGCATAATTTGATGCAATTTCTCCCTTTTATTAGATTACCAATTATGACCGCTGTAAAGTCGCTGGATAATGAACTGGCAGGGGTCTCTTTAATTACGCTTTGTACAACGGTCTAAATTTTGTCCTTTAACTTTTTACCTTTTGTTTGAAACATTATACAAACAAACATAAAATTGCGACAAGCGAAAGTTGCGTCAAGTTGTGTTCCAGGATTGAAAAATAACAATAGACGATCGAATATGATTCGGCTAGCTCTAGGATAAATAAAGTTGTGGACTTGCTGATTCGCATAGCTACAGCCTTATTCTGGGCGAACCACATCGCATCGCATCGTCTGTTTCATCTGGGCGATTACTTAAACTTTACCCATTATTCCAGGAATGTTCTAGTCAAGACTCGTCCCTTGAGTTATGCGACATGTCAGACCCGTGTTTGGACGACAGTCGGCTGACCTCGGCGCTGTCGTGCGACAGTTCGCGGTCCAGGGAACGAACGCGGCGGAGTGACAGTCGGTCACTGGACGTATCTGATACTTCTAGCGTCCACTCGCGATCTCCGTCGGCATCTATTACCATGGTAAGTAGTGGATATTACCTGCCAACTACCTATTACATACATAGGTACGAATCCCTGTCGCAGCGACTGGTCCAGTGTTGGCATTTACCATCTTCCCTAAAAATAATTTGATATGGCTAACTAAGTCGTCTAGTATTTTGTCATAAATTATTGTAGCAGACTGACTTTGCAATAGACAAAAGCTTCTTTTTTTTCGCTTTTATAAGCTTCAATCCTCTTGATCAAAAGTTTTGGCATTGAAAACATGCAAAGACAAGACTAAGTGAAGTCTTGTAGCCGTGTATTGTTTGAAGTGGTTTGAAGCTACCTCACACCCAAATCAAATTATTATGACACGCTGTTTCACCACAGCATCGCAACTATTACCAATCGAGCTTACTCTCTTGCTTCAGGAGAAAAGCCTAAGCAAATTGAATCAAATTGGAAATATTCCACGTGGAACTTTCCAGACTTAGGAGTCTGCTACTGTATGCTATTAGTAAATTCCTTCCGATGTCACATTACAGATGGGTGTCGGTACGCGGCGATGCCGAGCGCTCTACGACTGCTCCGCCGACAACGAAGATGAACTATCTTTCCGCGAGGGCGAAGTCATTGTCGTTATCAACGAACGCACTGAAGACGACAACTGGATGGAGGGCCAAGTCGAGGGCACGTGCCGCCGCGGCATGTTCCCCGTCTCCTTCGTACACATGCTCCCCGACTAGCGAACGAGTGAGACTGCGATTGGTACAAACGATGGAATATAGCTCAGTAGATAGGTCCCTTTTAACGCGTCCAGTGAATTAAAAACGCATGCGAGCTCTGCACATTTGACCATTTAACACCTTTAAATATTAGAGTTGTAAGAATTTTGATGAATTGTTTTCAATCGCTGAACGTGTTAATCGTGGATGCCTTTTAGTTCCTTTATATTTTGGTGACGAAGAGTGTTTAACAAAGAGGAAGTATTATGATTATAAATCTAAATCTTGTCTGCTGAATGTCTTAACGTGGTTGATTGTAGCGCGTATTCTGTGTTCAATAATAAAATTGATCCACACTATAAGGTGGTAGTTTTTAAAAGTGTTCACGGGAGTTTTGGGAAAATGGATGTTGTTATAAAAGTAAGAAAATATAATAAAGTCTAATGAATCATTAAGTTCGTTACAAAAGGAGCGCAGCATAAAACAGCTTTACGCGTAATATTTAACGAACCTAAGGTCCGCATTGTTGGCCTAACGCTATAATTATTTTAAATACTATGAGCTTATTTTGTGTCTAGCATTTTTGTAAAATACGATCGTATTCGATTTACGTACTGTTAGAAATAATTTCAATGATCACAGCCACACAAACTATAATAACAGTGGCCAGGAATCGCGCTCCGGGCTCAGATTAAATATCTCTGCACCAATTTACAATAAAATTATCAATGTGATATGACCACTCAATACCAATATATAGTAGTTATTGTTTTTATACAGGAATTTTAATACTCATGAATTTGAACCATTCCAATCTTTCATAAATATATTAACTTTTAAAAGTTACACGAAATTAGTATGTTTAAGTTTGGATATTGCCTAAGCTTAAAGTCGCAAACTCGTTACGATTGTAGCTTTAATATCGCTCCGAATGACGACACCAATACTGTAAGTTTTGCCAGTAGCTCCGTCCCTTCGCGGCTTTCTGTTCACTTTCGAACGTTGTTTATAAATATTAGCTCAACTTATATATGTATGTTTCAATTCGCGTCTAAATTAATTAAAATAAAAAAAGATTAGGTATTAATTTACTTTGATCTGAAATTTTAGCTCGTTCTATCCCTATCTCCGGAGATAAAATAAAAAGTAGTTTGTTTTTAATACTTAGAAATAAATTTGAAAATTTAACACAGTTAATGAAAAGAGATTCTTGAATCAATAGCGCCTGGGGCGGTTAGGACTCCATCGGAAACACGAAAGGCAATAAAATTTTAACAGCATGATAGATCGTTACACATTAATGTTTTTTTTTAATAGGAATCGTGCAGGATAATGTAAATTTTATGTCTATGGCTCAAGTTGTTTCAATGAAGAGTCAATTTTGCTAATAATTCTCTTTGATTTTTAATGGGAATTGAGAAAAAATCTGTTAGTTGACTCTAAGATTAAAAACTCCAACTAATACCGATATTTAGTATTGATACTTCAAATGATAGAGATTTGCCAAAAATGATGTGATCAGTAGTCGAAAATAATGTCAATGACAACTTCGTGACGAAAATAATGTCAATGACAACTTCGGACCAGTGACTGTTTGTTAACTAGTTTGTTCTTGTAGATATTAACGTGTCTTAGATTGTTGGTGCATGGCGTCTATAGTATCTTATGTATGATGTGTGAGATCAAGGGTGACCTCATGCAACTCCTTTATGTCATAGACACGACCATTCTCCATTCAGAGTAGCAGTATAATTATAGTAGTGCATCCGTGAACCCTGTGATCTCTCTCAGAATATGTAACAGATCTTGTTGTTACGTGTTAAATTTTAATGATTCCCACATTTTCAAATAGATGTTTAATAAAACATATGTATTCAATATTCTTAGCAATAGCTCTAGAATGTAACTGTTGATAATGGATGAACAAATACCTGTTACACAATAAAGTAATTAATACACTTTGTATCGACACATTCCCGATCCTGTAATTAGTTGTTCTGTATATTGGGTTCATTTACTCACGTAGGTGTTAAGACATTTCAGATTGTTTATAGAGTTACCCACATTACCGCATGCGATGCCATACATTAGTATTACTCGATTTTGAGTTTATATTTTAGTTAGCTGATAGCTGCTATTAATTATTTGTTCGCGGGTGTTTTCGCGTAAGCGTTGTCGCGGACGCCTCGTGTTAACACGACCTGCGACCTCAATATGATTCACGTACGCGTTACGCGTAACGCGTCCTGATAACAATTGCACAATAAGTTGCCAGATTTTTCGTATTATCTAATTAGTTTCGCCCGAGAAAATAAGAGTATCTAATATATGATTAATATAATAGGCGTCACTGAAGTTAAAACGCAATAGGTACATTTGTATATAGTTAATAGCATAGTGTACGAACTTAGACATCTGTAGATTTAATTCATAATTTATTGTAACTACTTGAAGATGTTAGGAAAGTGCTTAACTTCGAGTTATGTACTTTTCTATAGTTCTTATGATATAAATAAATGATATTTATTTATGTATTGTGAAAATCTAATTGTGATGAAATATTTTAATGCCATTTTTAGCCTGTCAGTATGTTACTTATTGAAAAGTTATTTAACCAAATGATGCTAGTAGCGTAAGATGTTTTATTCTTTATTGTAGTATATTAACGGAGTTGTAGCTGAATAGTTTTTTCTATTGTGTATTACGTGAATGACAATCTGTATGGATTTATTAATACATCACTTCGATGTCTATTTCGTATTTTATTTTTGAGCAAAATCCGTACCTACCAATCTTAGCCACAGCAAAAGAATGATAAACACCTGTCCAAATTAATAATAAAAACAATCCACCCTGGTATCCTGTGCGACGATGATGGCACTGATGACGGTAAGTTTCATTACTTACCAAATTTAAGCCAACGTAGTTGGTACAAAGTTGTGTTGCACAGTACAGTTGACTTAGTGATAATCAATTTTTAAATTTAGTGCTAAAAATGATTGTTTTTAAGTTTCAAATGACAAGGTTCTAAGTAGGTGTGCTGTATGTTTTCATGGGCCGACTGTACGTCACTTCACTATCAGTGGCTCCCACTATGAGTGGTGGTGTGGCCGGAGGCAGAACGTGATACGAACTTCAGTGTAATTATAAGGCCTGGAGTGATACAAACATAAAATTGGCTTGGCGAGCTGTATAGTATAGGTGCACTAATAAGAGATTTTTCGAAAGTCCCACGTGTTAGTCAACATCCATGTTTTCTTCATTCGTGGGGACAGTCGTGAGCATAAGTTACACACAACAGTAAACTGGTCTAAACTAAACGCTACGCTAGTTTAAACTGTCAAATAAATCTTAAAAGTAGCCCGCGAAAAGTTCAGCCAGTCAAACGTCACTGTCACTGTCAAAGGGGCGATAATACAATACAGCAATAAGTATTTTTTTACCATCGTATTTTAGCGTAGTTAAACAGTAACTTACTACCGTCTTACCAACGATAAACAAAAGCAGATTGTTATTATTTAATTGTTACGACACAGTTACAGCTGTTATGCAATGTAAACGACAAGATAATGGACCAATCATCTGTTCGTTCTGTCCTCTAGCTATCATTTGTTTTAGGTAATATGTCAATAAAGATTTAATTTGTTAATTAATTACTTAACATTTGACTGGAACCTCTTTCTGCATGTATTTTTAGTAAACTGGTGCAAAAGATAATCTTTAATGAAATAAAATGCTTAAGCACACAGACATAATAAAGAATAAGACCAAATTATATTTTCTGTATATTATGTCATACACATAAACACTATCATGTTTGTTATCTATGTTGATAACATATAGACCAAGAGAAACATGCAGTGCGTTATTAAACTCTGAAAGTTTGCCGAAGACAGTTGCCAACAAGAGCTAGTATGGCAGGCCGTAAAAGAGTGTTTGACCTGTTAAGGACCATTGATGTGGCTTCGTAAGTATTTATTCTCTTTTAGTACCAATTCTCTGGTACTTAACTGTTTTATTGACTTTTATCACCTTATTTATAGACTTATTTATGTTTCAATTTATTTTTTGTTCAGTAGGTAAGTAAATATTTATTACTTTGTATTTGTAAGCATATAGCTTGAGCTTGAAGTTAGAAATATTAATATCTGTTCAGAACAATAATAGGTATCTCTATCTATATCTATACTTCTATACTAATATTATAAAGAGGAAAAATTTGATTGTTTGTTTGTTTGTATTGAATAGGCTCCGAAACTACTGGACCGATTTCAAAAAATCTTTTGCCGTTAGAAAGCTACATTATCACTGAGTGACATAGGCTACTTTTTACCACGGGAAAATACCTTTCCCTGTGGGAAAATACCTTTCCCTGTGGGAAAATTAATTTATCGCAGGCGAAGCTGCGGATGGAAGGCTAGTGTCTAATAAAATTCTGCTTATTAAATACTTTGATTTGTCTGAGCATATTGCTCTTAAAATTATACTTTCAAACTAATATTAATATTAATGTTATGTAATGTTAATGTTGTAAATAATTTTACATTTTTTTTCCAGATGTAAATGCCCAGCCCATAGCCATAGGGGTAACATTCAAGTGTCAAATGCAACTCCGCTAAAAGACTATGCTTTTGAGGTTTGCAGTTTTCTTTACTTTAACATAAGTCAGGTAGCTATAAAGACAAGTATGATTTAAATTTAAAACACTACCTAGGTAACTTTTCCTGACATTGACTTTGAGAGTAGGTACCTAAGTATGGTTTGAGATCAACTCAGAAATCAGGATATTTATATGCCAGGTCAAATGCAGCTAAATTATGTAAGACATTATTCTGTATTAATTAACTCACACAAAAGCACGAAGTTAGTCTGTTTTTATAGTGACAGAGTTCAAATTAAATTTCACCTTGAGAGGTGATTTGAGAGAACACGCTAGTTTATACATTGAATTCAAAATAAGAGTGAAAAAGATTGAATGATACACTAGATTTGCATATATGCTCTCTAAACGCGAGAACCCTCCTTATATGCCTGCAGGATTCTTATCAACTGACAGCTAATCAACCATCATAAGCATAAAAAAGGGGAAATGCCCGTAAAAGTAAGCAAGTGGTATTAAGTAGTTGAACTACCTTTCATACACAAGTTAATTCTATTTATAGTATTTAAAATGTAAATTAAGTACCTAGTTAATTGTAAATTATGTAGTATCTACTAGTAGGTACATAACATAACAATTCAGCCTATACTATACAGGGTGTCCCAGAAAGTAGAGTCAAGCGAAAGTCCTGACGTAGAACAACTCAAGGGGCATCCGAATCACCCCCATGTATGTTCCGCGATTTTTCGTAGTTTAGGAGATATGACCTTTTTTCACATTTTCTATTAATCTACGACCACGGAGACAGTTTTGCTCACTCTGACTGCAATAATTGAGATAATTGGCCGTTTGTTTTTTTAACGAGTAGCTGAATAGTACGTGCATGTATTTTATTTAAAAACAAAACAACATCGTTGACCGTTTGGGTAAAAATTTAAGATGATAAAATTATCTTGTCAACTAGTCGAACATTTGATTTAGGCCGTACTTATCAAGTTTTCAAGCAATAGTTCCGTGAAATCATGATTTTTTGCCAGTGGTAAAATTGTTCGTAGAGACTTCTAATTATCAATTACCTTAACAATTTATTAAAATTACCTTAACTACAGCGTCGGCTTCATCTATCTACACTTTCCATCAGATTTGATAGGAGTCCATCACTAGTCAGTACTACATAAAAAGACTATACTTAAAAATAATTACTTTATTCTCAGATAAAATGCTCAACAGTCCGTTATGGGCTTGGAGTGACAAGGGAAGTGGGTCTGGACATGGTAAACTTCGAATCAAAGAACGTGTGTGTAATGACGGACCCTAACGTCGCCAATCTGAGCCCAATGAAGGCTGTTCTCGACTCCCTAACCAAGACAGGAATCAACTATAAGGTGTACGATAAAGTCGCAGTGGAACCAACAGACAAAAGGTGAAACAATTCAATCATCTCGGTATTCCAGCTTTATGGAGCCAAGTTTGCTGTGTGTTGAGGCCTTGAGTAATACCGGGCTAATTTTGTCATACAAATAACGCGAAAAAAATTTCCTACCTGGTCCTGGTATCATCCCGGGTCAGGATGGAATCGAACAAATCCTATACAAAGCTATCAATTTGGATCACTGTTAGCCAGTCCAGTGTGACATAATATGTTGATAACATAAAAAATAGACTTATAAATACAGCGTAGTTAACCACTCGTCTAAACAACTTAATCTTCCTCTCAAATAGTTTACTGTGTTATTGTCGTTCGTAAGTAATAATCATAACGTCTTGCTTAACTTTATCTTTTCAGATTACAGTTGCTATCATCAATTTTAAACTACGTACATTTTGAAATTATTTTTTTTCAGCTTCAAAGATGCGATAAAATTTGCGCAAGAAAATGACTTCGATAGTTTCCTAGCGGTCGGCGGGGGGTCTACCATGGACACTTGCAAGGTGGCCAATCTCTTTGCGTGCCATCCAGAAAACGAATTACTTGACTTCGTGAACCCCCCTGTTGGAAAGGGCTTGCCCATCAAAAAAGCCTTAAAGCCTATGATTGCCAGTTAGTATTTGTGATAATAGTTTGTACGCTCCAGTATTGTGGCCTACGTCACACCTTATAAACACGCGATATCTTATCCAATGGACTCTGACCTACAATTTACCTATAAACCCTGCTAAATATAATATTGAATAGAAACAGATAGATGAAAGAAATACCACAAAGTTACCTAAATTTACATAACTAAATTTTATATGTAGGTACCTAATATCTAGAAAAGACTTGCTTAAAGCAAATCCTTTGGGCCATTTTTGATCGATTTGAATACAAAACTAAACTACAATTATTCTTAAGTTGTAAGTTGCACAAATGGATAATTTCCAGTACCAACAACCAGTGGAACGGGAAGTGAAACAACTGGCGTCAGCGTATTCGATTACGAAGAAATCCACGCAAAGACCGGCATCTCTGGGGCTGCTCTCCGTCCCATTCTCGCTATCATAGACCCTCTCCACACCCTGACGGTGCCAGAGAAAGTTGCTAACTACGCTGGGTTTGATATCTTCTGTCATGCTCTGGAGAGTTTCACAGCGATTCCTTATACGGAGCGCGGGGCGGCTCCTTCAAACCCGTCGCTACGGCCGGCGTATCAAGGAAGCAACCCCATTTCTGATGTCTGGGCAAGATTTTGCTTGCAGGTTTGTACGCAATGCAAATGGCGCTTTTTTTGAGTATGCTAACACTATCGGATAACTCAATACAAACCTTGTACTCGATAGACGATCCAAAAGTACTTCGCGCGCTCTGTATACAACGCTGACGACTTGGATGCACGCTCCAGCATGCACCTCGCAGCCACCATGGCTGGCGTTGGCATCGGCAACGCTGGCGTGCATCTCTGCCACGGCCTGGCTTACCCCATTGCTGGCCATTGCAAGACTTTTGTCCCCAAAGACTATGGGTAAGTGCGAAACAGTAAAGATAACTTCATTTCTATCAATGGAAAGAGATAACCGGACAGTTACTTAGAAACGGTCCTATGAAGTCTTAATTTAGGGTGAGCACTATTTGGGTTAACATCATTCTTTCCACACGGCCACAAATGGTTAAGAAATAGAGAGGGGAACGGCACGGTTACTTATCTATTACATTTAGTGGCAGATCATTGCATTGCTGTTTTTAATGCCTTTTCTCGTATACAATTGTATACTCGCCTACTAATACCGTTTCATCGATTTCGCCACTAGATACAAAGCCTACCTAAGTGTCTTAATCTATTCTCTATCCATTTGAATTACTGATGACACATTATGCCGCATTCAAATAGCATTGCAGGCGTAGTCATGCCGAACTTCGGTCGCGTACCTTCGGCATAGTTACTAGAAATAGTAGTAGACACTAAACCAAATCTCATTAACAGAAACGTAACAAGCGTTTCCGTTTAAGACGGTAAGTAGTTAAATGATTCACTCGCCACTCATGACAATTTTAATGCAGATTTTATGATTTTCAATAATTATCTTGAAGCTTATAAGTAGGTAAGACGGTATTTGATCAAAACTTTAAATCGAAGTTAAAATCACTTATCTTATTAACTAGCAACTTAGGGTTGACCTTTTTTTCCTTTTTAGCAAAAACCCAATGATTCCTCACGGCCTGTCAGTCGTGGTGACCGCACCAGCTGTGTTTAGGTTCACCGCGGCCAGTGATCCAGACAAGCATTTGGAAGCCGCGAGTCTTCTCGGGGCAGATATAACAGGAGTCAAACAAGCTGACGCTGGTAGACTGCTGGCTGATACAATACTCAAATACATGGATATCATGAAGATTGAGAACGGATTGAGCGGCCTGGGCTATTCTAGTGAAGATATACCGAACTTAGTCAAAGGGGCTTTGCCGCAGGTGAGATACTATATTTTTATTAGTTCATTAACGATAGTAGCACCTACGGAACAGAAATCCCTAAGATTTAACTTTAGTGTGTCGGACATCTTAGACACATCATCGAAGAACAGCAGTAACTTCTAAAACATAGGTAAACGCCATAATATGGCTCTATCAAGTATTGTCCAAAATCCTAGTCCTTTTCTGATCTTGATCCTTTTTTCACTTATCCAGGAACGGCTACTGAAGATAGCTCCTCTGCCACAAACGGAAGAAGACCTTTCGAAAATATTGGAAGACTCATTGACCAACTATTAATAAAAATTACGTGATCGTACAGGGTATGAATTATTTGGTTTACACGGTGCAATTATCTTTGGGTGTTTGTAGTGTAATAAATACTATTGTTACAATTTATTAGTTTCATTTAATTAGACACATGACTTCGTTCCAGAACTAATCACGTTAATAAAACTACAATGTTTTAGTACCTAGTTTATTTTTAATAATTTTAAGTACATAAAATAAACCTATGAACTAATTTGTATTATATATAATATGTATACCTTAAATTAATTTGTTGTAAAAATTTGACTCATCCTTTGATACTTTCTTCTTTAATTAAAACAAGTGAAGCGCTAGACTGAATGGTCCCGTGATCGAGAATGATTGCGTGTAGGCTACTGTATTATGAAATGCTCGTTTTGTTAGTAATGTGTTCGTCTATGACTAGCGCTTACAACTACATCACTTACTGCTTATGTAAAAGTTACCGCAGCTATTAAAACTTGCATGTTCTTATTATAAACGGTTGTGCCGCTTGGCTCCGTTCAGACCGCTTCTGGCACGATGTTGTTGTGGTGGAATGGACTGCTCTCGTACATGTTAGAAGCCTTAACGGAGACGCTGTGAAGGGGAGCATAGCGGGCTAGCTTGGGAGTCGCTGGGCCCGTCAGGTCCTCTGATAGCTGTTGGTATACCAAACCACAATCTTTCTTTGTGCGGCCCTGTTGACTCATGGCAGCAATTATGGCACTATTATATCTCACTTGCTTATCTCTTCTACTGCACGCCACCATGACAACTTTAGCGATAATGAGTAACAATAACAGAGCTCCCAAAACGGCGATCAGTATCGGCCACAGATATTCATAGTGACCGTGCTCATCCTCTCTGACCATCGATGCTTCTTTCAAATAAGGATAGAAGTCTGGCTCGGAGTCTTCAAACACACCATTGTCGTTATCCATTAGCTTTACTTCGATTTCCACTTTGTTTTCCGGGAAATCTGCTGGGGTCGGAACTGATTTAGCGGTAGTGCTCTGCTCTTTTTGTGGAAGCTGAGTCTTTGATTGTAAAGGCTTTTCATTGAGTTTGACATCTAGGTCTATGTCGTCACTTTCCTCTTCTTCACTGGAGTCATCCTCTTCCTCTTCGTCGTCTTCGTCCTCATCTTCGTCGTCCACGTCATCCGCGTCATCGCCACCATCGCTAGGGTAATAAGTATCCTTCGAATTTTCATCAATTTTACCATCGTCTAGTGTGTCTTTAAGATCAAAGTTACCCACGTCATCCTTGTCGATTCTCTCCCAAATTTCTTCATCCGACACAGGCAGAGGTTCAACTGGGTGAACAATAGCTGAAGAACCGCAAGTTTTCTTTGTCAAGAACTCCCAGCTGTAATTCGTATCATCCTCCTTGCCGTCTCTTGCGAGGTTCGCAATGCTAGCAGAGTCCGCGTTAGGTGAAACTTTATGCTTGCTGAGCCACGACATGAGATTCTCAAATTCACGGCCGCAAGCCAGGGGGTTGTTACTAATGTCTAAAGTGCGCAACTTGTTCAGATTGTCCACTTCAGTTTGTTTGATCTCTGAAATACGGTTATGTGAAACGTTTAAGAAGCTCAAGTTATTGAGAAGCGTCTTGGGTTGATTTTTGTCTACCTTCCATAGAGAAGTCAACTCAGCGTTACTCATATCTAACCATGTTAGCATGGGTGTGTGGACGAAGACTTCAGCAGAGAAGATCTTAATTGGGTTGCCTTGTAAATTCAGCCTGGCTAGATCAATGTTCTTTTCAAATATTTTATTGTCAAGAGTAGTCAACATGTTGTAAGCTAAATTAACGTCCACCATCTTAGGACACCGTGAAAATACCTGGTTGCTTATAGTTTTGATGTTATTGTGGGACAAATTGATTTGGGATAGAGCGGTGAAAGTTTTCAGAGAATTATCAGAAATGTCCTCAAGACCACAGTTGGAAGCGTCAAACAAGTAAATGTTGAATTGATCCGCAGAACAATTGAAACCATCTTCGGGTAACTTTCTTAGTCTGGGATTGTTCGAGATTTTGAAGATGTCTAATTCAATATTTTCTTTAATAAGGATGCTGGAGATGAAGTCCAAGTCATTATATGACAGGTCTAAGTAGTTCAACTCTACAAGTTTGTGGAATGCTTGGTTGTGTATTTTTTCAATACTGTTCCCGCTGAGGTTAAGATTGGCAATGTAAGTCATGCCATTGAACATAGATGGTCCTACAAACTTAATATGTGTTTGTCCAGCATTTAATGTAAGTAAGTCAGAGACTTGTAGGCCATAAACCGTATCAATCGGATTTCTTTGAATGTGGAGCGTGGCAAGCTCGGTATTTTCTGAGAATATGTCATCAGGTAGAGACTGGATGTTATTATCACTCAAGTCTAGCTCTTCCAAGTCCAGCAGCTTCTTGAATGTATCAGGATCCATATCTGATAAATTATTGCCAGCAACATTCAAGTACATAACTCCGGATAAATTTTTGAATGTATTGGCAGTGATATACTGCATGTTACAATAGGACACATCCAATTCCTGTACTGATGAAGCATTTAAGAAATAGTCCTGGGAATTAGGTGCGGGGAATTTAAGCGGATTGTTAGCTAGAGTCAGCAGCAACAATTTTTTGTTGTTCGCGAATGTTTCAGGGTGAAGACTCTTTAACTTGTTGTTTGATAGATTGACAGCGTAGAGGTCCTGCAGTCCGTGGAATGCGTTAGGGCCGACATAGCCGATCGTGCTGTTCACAATTTTTACGGTTGCAATCTGGTGAAGGCCAAGCTTTTTGAATATGAAATCGTCTAAGTTAATGGGGAACGCTGGGTCAGCGTTCTCTATTACGAGGTCCGTGATATCATCTCCGAACTTCTGTGTGCCGATTTCGAGACGGTTGCACTTGGCTATTCTGTATCCCTGGGATGCTGTGCATATGCAGTCTCTAGGACAGGGTTTGTCTTCGCTGAAGAGAACCTTCCTGTCGTCGGCGGTGTCGTAGTCTTCGTATTGGTAGAGGAAGCCGTCTGCGTCCTTGTCGGCGCGGGCGCTCTTCTTGGCGGGCTCGCCGAGCACCAGCGTGCACGCCGCCAGGAGCACTAGCAACTCCCGGAGCCTCGTTCCCATCTCGTAGCGAACTCTGAAAAATAGGAAGCCCCATATCAATCGACAGAATAACTGAGCGATTACATCAATTATGAAATTTTCTGGAAACACGAGGTCGGTCACGTTACTAATAACAGTGCAAAACAATGGACTTTCTTACGATTCTTTTTTGCAACTTTACGTTATTCGAGCGCACAATGGGTTTAATATGTTGTGTTGTAAAGGAAAATTCAAAACAAGTATGAATAATAATTCTTTTGTTGAACGAGACCGTAAACAAACAGCATTAACACCATATGTAGGTAGATGGGGACAATGATAAGGAAATTTTTGTTATGAGGTGGGCGCAGACTGTTATACCTGATCACGCTATAAAATCACTGACGACGTTTAAACATAAAGTAAGAAGTTAAGTAATAATTAGAATCGACATTTCTAAGTTGCACACAGGCGCAATTTCATCAAACATGAATAAATTTGTACATGTATGTTGTGATATAAACCAGATGGTCCTGGCATTGTTCTAATGAAATCTTATCTGTGCTATGTCCATCTGTCGCTCTATCGCGGGTGCGAGACATGTGATGCTCGTGAACAGAGCACCTACCTACAGCTACTTCACTCAGCACTCAGGGCGTTGTATGTTATACATTCGTAGATTTTATACTTCGCAATTGAAGTTGGCAACGAGTGTCAACTTACTACATATTGTTCAGATCAATCAGACACCAGATCATCAATCCCCATTTCCTTTTGTCAATTAGTTTAAGATAGGAGCTGAAATAGAAGGAGAAGGCGACCACGAGCGCCATTAAATTTTGCCTCAGGACGCTGGTTATCTTCTATAATAACGACTTATGTGGTGCAATGCAGTTCCTTATTTTAATTACCAATATAATTTCACATCAAGGTTAAAAATATCTGTAAAAATATTTATGACAATTACCCACTTGAAATCCAGTTCAACCGAACTACCCATTCTGATTTTAAACTAGACTAACGGAGATGACGGACTGTGGACGTTTTGTGGTGACTTGTCATAAACTTTTCTATTTAGTTATGGCCATCCATCCTCCACATTTCAATATCCATTCTCAAGGCTTTTTAAAATTGTACGACTGGTCGTTGCACGTCGTTTAGCCGTGGCATTAAACTTGTGTAAAGCTAGTCCTTCGAATTATCGATCCTATGATATGCAGAACTTTATTTCAAGTCCGGGCTGAGCTAAATACTCTTCTATTCACGCGTAGTTGTTACTAGTGGTTGACCTTAAACTAACAAGACATTTTTCCTGCTGACGGGAATTTCGTCAGTTGTCGCACCATCTTCATTAGCATGATAATTGTCAGCGTAAATACCGTAGATAAGGTATGCCCAAACTAACTACTCTCGGTTTCTTAGGTAAGCAGAAGATGGAAAAACTCATTCCTTATCCTATTTATCATTGGCCATTAAACATATAAACCTACCTATAATTTAATATTAGTTTGATTATTAAGGAAACCTATGTGAATAAAGGGAGATGGTAACATTGTCTGCCTACCTAGTAAATATTGCAAACACATAATGAAAGGTATTCCGTTTTTACCTACTCCTTGCTACTAGGATCAAAACTCATTCTAGAATCTGGTTTAGTAAATAATACGTGAAACAAATTGTTAAATTCTGTATAATTCCTTATACAAACAATGACTGTGTGCGAGTAATGTGTCATTAGCGTATGACCGAAAATATTTTATCTAGAAAAATTCCAATAACATACCTTATGGTAACGTTTCGTCACTAAAAAAGCATGAGAAAGGCACTAAACTAATTTAAATACACTAGTTAAATGTGATGAACTGTTTTGTTAAAATCTTTCGGTATATTTGCGCGAGGTGTGGGCTATCACTGCGTCTATGACATCGACTAAACCACTTCGGAGGAATCCAGATAAGAAAGATAAGATAGTGCCCCGGGCGCCGCTCTACCCACCTTGTAGTTACTAACATTCATGTACTTGGGCTATAATTGTGTACCGAAGTATACCATGCAACATGAGACTGTAAATCAAAAGGAACGATGTAAACTGTTGCCGAAACAGTCATAAAACGCAGTTGTTTGAAACAGTTTAATATCAAAGGTGTTGAGAAGAAAATTTTATCGAAATAAGGTAGTAATTAAAAGGTTGTTGATCTAATTTTTTTCATGCAAAGCTGTGTTGTTAGATTGCGATTAGGTACAAGGAGCTCTAACATAATTAGAATTGCCGTTTAAAATCTTCGATCGTTAGTCATTCGGTAGGTACCCTTGGGATTTAGTCTTATAGTATAACGTTCGCTACTATGTATATCGTCCTGAGTACGCTCAAATTTTCAAGTTTAATAAGCATTAAATACCTAATGAACTTACCAGGCATCAAACGAAATGATGAAAGTATGATGAATTACTAAAGATCAAAATTCGAGTACAAGACCGTCTAAGATCCAATCCAAGAGAGTCTACAACAAAGCGAAAGATTCGACAGAGCACTTCAAACCCTACTTGATTTATATTTGTGATATGTATATATTTTGTTTATCTACATTTATTAGTAAGTAAGAAGTCCCAAAGTCAACTGTAATTAGCTTACGTGACAAATTATAAGTGGAAATATATTCTTCAAATGACATCATGAAAATTAGGTTACAAGATTGATTAGCTGAGCTGTATAAAATACCGTCGAACCATACGTTTAGTTTAGTACCGAAAGCCAACATGACGGCACCGTCTTGCATATTAAACACTAGCTGTTAGATAAATGATTTACTTTGCATACAATTGAAACTGGGGGTCTACATAGAGGCGCGTGCAAAAATGCAAATCGTTTTTAAGCGAACGCGTTCAACAGGGACGGATAGTTCGTGAATCATTTTTATTAATCCCTGGCCTAAATCGACTGGTGATGACGCAAGTTTTATTTCATTTCTTCAATGAAAGTTTATTGTACCAGATGCATTTGGTAAAAGTAGGTTTATCAACCGCATTACCGCGACTATTTGATTTAATACAGGTGTCACGTGCTAGCTTGGAATGACTGAGAATAAAACATCTGCATATCTAGAATAACTTCTTGTATTCAGTTTACATACGCGTTAAGATTTTATTTATTGCATTTTTTATATGTACGACAAGGAAGGCAAACGAGCTAGTGTGTCACCTAAGTGACTACCACGACCCATGGACACCTGTTGAACTAGAGGATTGCAGATACGTAGCCAGCTCGAGGATTAAGTAGAATACCTCATGTGCCAGGAACTTCACCGGCTGTCTTACTCTCCACACCGGAACACAGCAGCGCAAGCTCTGTAGCTTGGTGGCAAGATTAGCAAGTAAGATGGTGGTAGAGATCTGTGCGGACCTAGCACGATGTCTTACCATTACCACCCGTATTACTGCATACTTATAACAAAAATATTACGCACCTTTGACCTTGTTCAGCCAAGCAGTAACTTCTTTATTGCAACCTGCAACAACAAAACCAGTTATAAATCATGTGCCTTATGCGGCAACAATCTTAATCGTAAGAACATTTGTGGTGTGAGACGCGATTAGGTATCGATGTTAAGTTAAAAAGTTCCATCAAAACAGATGGCTCGGGTCACTGGCCTAATGATGAATGTTCCTTGTTCACGTTCCAATCGCTGCATCGATTTTGCATTCAAATAAAATATGTATCGATGAAGTACACTTCCACATTCGATAGAGTGAATCGCACAACCTTAGGACAGGCGTGGCCAGGCAACTTGTGCAAGTACTAATACTGGTTCTTGCCTCGCCGGGCCACGAGGCATCATGTCGCAAGTAGGAAGAGATATATAAAGGATATTTTATTATATCTGTAGGACGCATAGTCTTCTTTCAAAATCAATTAAAAAAACGCGATTGTTTCCTTGAACTTTCAAATTTAAATAAAGCAAATGTTTTAGTCAAAACGCGGCCCTAACAGAAACAGTGTCGTCTATGCTGTTCACAAATAAAATCAATTTGTATTTAAATCAGTTAATAGGTTGTTCCGCAGTTGTAGAGTCGGAAGTTTGTGGTTAAAGAGGAAGTAGAGATTAGTTTACCCCTGTGGTGACTGCCGGTCTGCCACTTCCCATAGCATACTTTTCAAACCATGTTACACCGATGACTGTTTAAATTTAAATACGTAAGTACTTTTAGTTAATAAGGCGACCAATGTCACAATCAATTGATCACAATCGCGACTTCTTAACTCCACTCGAGCACGTCATTCCTTATTGTTTAGACCCTGACGTCATCTCAACGTAGCAGATTATATTGTTAACCTTCTGGAGATTTATGTGAACATGTGTGTCTGATCACTGGTAAGCTTTGGCGTCTGATTATAAGGCAAGTATTTTACATAGATAATGTATAAAGTAAAGAGGGGTAATGCGACTAACGTTTCGGGTTCCGAGCCTGTTGATGGAGATCATGGCGACGTTTTCAATTTAAAGGTTTAGGTTTAATTTTACTTCATTTTAAATTTCCTAGAAGTTAAATAGTACCTGGGTTCTGATAGTTTATTTATCAATTCAAAACAGGTTAGCGCCTCCTAACGATATTAGTTTAAATCTAGGATCGCCTTGAATGTTGATAAGGTCGTAAAATGTTGGCGCGGCGACCAGTAATGCAAGACCACCGGCTGACTGACGCAACGGTATATAATAACTGCCAGTAAAATCGCCAGAGCACCGCACCACAGTTTGTTTTATCAAATGTGCGTCTTCTATTTGATTTCTAATCCTCGCAAAACACTTGGTCCTTGTATTCGCTGTGCCAATTGAAATAAATAGGTCGTTTCATCAGAATTTTCCATGTTCTCTCTATTATTATACAATGTTATTGTTCGTATCGTGCTTGATATGGATAACTTTATTTATCTTATCATTCATTGTGCCAATGATATCGTAGGTGAAGTTCTCCTATAATCATTGAAACCCAGCATTCGTAATGTCTACAAACAGGCAAGGCAGCGTTAGACTCGTCTTTAAGATGACCTGACTACTGATCCCAAAGTTATTGAAACCAAAGCGCGTGGGTTTGAATGGCCTCACTATTATCCAATTTGTGGTTTTAGTACACGATTCGAATAATAACCCAATACCGTGGCCAATAATAAAAGCAATACAATTGCTCTTTCCTTTTATACCCCTAGGGAACAAGGAGGAACGATACAAAATCTTATACAAAGATCAAGTGTATTGTAACTTGTAACTTGGGCGTCAGATCTCCAGCTTCAAAAATCATCAAAAAGACAGGATTTTACAAACAATTAAGTGAGTCCAGAAAAACAACGCTTTACGCACACACATGCAAACGTATTTTTAAGCAACCGGGTGTAAACTTGGTACAAGTGAGTCCGACCAACAGTGTATATACAAAGGCGTGCCGAGTTTTACCAGCGTCACTTTGTAGTACCTACGCAGTTCCGACTTAACTTTTTATTTGGTCTGAGCCCGGGGTTATAACTTAGGAGGCACCTACGAAGGGGCTAGCCATTACAACAGCTACAAAAACCGTGGGCGATGCCCAATGACTAATATATTCTAAGTTTAAGACCGTCACTGACGCACGTAATTCTCTAATTTACGGTCTCATTGTCTAAAACGTCTAGTAGATCAAAGCGAGGTTTTTTGTGCAGATTTCTATTAATTATTTACGCTTGTATTGGTACAAGCTATAAATTGTTATCAACTTCTACGTACTTAGTTAAAATCATTAGTGTTCGCTACGCACGTGTTAGAACATAGAAGAGCGAAATAAAAATTTAAAGAGTGACTGCAGACCCTAGTTTTATTGGTCAAGCAGGTATTTTTGGGAAACAAGTTCCCACTTTTTGTTTCACTTAGGCTAGGTACGACATGTATAAATTATATTAAGTATGCATTTCTTATGAATCTTTAGACATTAAACGGATCAAGTGGAGCTCTTAGAAACAGTTTAATAAGTTTGTTTTTGCAAAAGGACGCCCAAGCGCGCGTATGTTAGTTTTTCGGCATTATCAAATTACAGCCGGCGACCACCTGGCTGCTTCATATTATGTTCCATTCCAAGTAATATATGTTAATTTATGTTTGGCCGGTATCGTTTGGGGTCTCCGGTCGGCGTCTCGTACTATGCAGTACATTCTGCATGTAATCAGGCAGACGAACCCCCTTTTCAACGTGCTGCCCGTGTATACCAACAATGCATCTTTTGTGACATTATGAATCAAGTATTAAGGTATCACGGTGACCTTTCGCTTTCAAAATGAAGGACTCGGGCATTTGCATTTGAATCGTCGATTTAACATTAGCTAGTGGACTATAATGAAGGTATGAGTATAAAGTAGCGCCGTCAGTGCATTTTTTAATCTCCTGGCAGTGAAATACGCAGGCTGTTCAGAGGCTCCGCTTTATCTTTGTAGCGCTTCTTTACATTTTTAAGATAACAATGAGTGTAACGACCCAAATGAAAAGTCCTTGTACCTAATTTCTTTTATGTGGAGGTTCATAAAAATATGTGTAAGGCATGGCGAGGCATGGCAGGTGGCTAGCAGACGGCCCAGACAGTACAAAAGTAGGTAGTTGATAAACCAGTTCTGTCACAGCATCGGCACACGCCACACGAGTTTTGTCTGTTTGTCTCTCACTAATGAGAACAACTCATTATGTTGGTCAGTCTCCATTTCGAATTGTTTGTGGGACAAAAAGTACCTACTGTACGGTTCTAAAATGTAATGTTTCATTAGTATATCTATCGGCCGTAAGATGCCGCTGTACCGGGCCGTCCCATTCCTACATCGCGGTAACGAAATGTTCTCCAGGAATGTATAAAAGGGGTTTTAAGATTAATAAAGTTGTCATTCATCCAAAGACCGTTGTATCATTTGTATCGACGGTCAACATGGTCCTTCAGAGCTCGGATCTCCAGTAAACTGGAGTGACGAAGGGTGAAGCCAATTTTTCGGAGCCATCAAGCGGCAGTTCGAGCCAAGGCAGTCGGACTTGCAGACGGAGCCACGGGACACGGCGACGTAGGGGCCCGAGGAAGCGGCTGCTATTACCTTCCGCGGCGAGGAAGGAGGAAGAGGGAGACGGAGCAGGAGCGGGAGAGTGCGCGCGCAGAGGATAAGAGTTGTGAGGTATAGCGCGGGAAGGAAAGTTGTAAGTGTCAACTAACTTTATACCTCAGTATTGTGGATAGAAGAGTCGGAATTCAGTGTAGAAGTAAACTCAAGCAAAATTGAACCTTATTTCAAATAGCAGAAAGACTTAGAAAATTAGTAAGAAAAATAGACTTGTAAATATTTAGCAGCAAAAGTGGTTTCAACGGGGAATCCACGCCCGTTTTACGTCAGTCTAAAAAGTCAAACACTTGTAAAATTTTGAGAATAATTTTGGGACTTGGGAAATTTTCGACTTATTGAAATTTAACTTGAGGTTTGGTTACAAGATGTCTATTAAAATGGAAGTACTAATTAAGATGCAAATAGAAGTATGCGATCGAATTACCAAGGATTTTAAAAACTATAAAAAGTCACCGAAAGAACGAATCACCAAACCTTACATTGAGATCAGACTTCAACGTTTGGAAGAACTGTGGAAGAAGTTCTGTGCAGGTCATGATCGTCTTATAGAGCTGCATTCTGAGGAGTATGATTCGAGCATTTACGCGGAAAAGGAGGTTTTTGATGTGACAAGTGAAATTTATATGGACTACAAAGAAAAACTATTGACGGCTGTAGAGATGTTTAGTGGTGTGTTTATGACCAAGGATTCAAAAGACGAATGTTTTAATTCTAGACATGTGGGTGTTAAACTGCCAAAGATTGTTATTCCAAATTTTTCGGGGAACTATTCGGAATGGGTTACATTTAAAGACTTGTTTGAATCGTTGGTACATAATAATGGTTCAATTACAGATGTGGAAAAGCTACATTATTTAAAAGGGTATCTGACTGGCGAAGCGGAACTATTACTTCGTCAGATACCAATTTCGAATGTAAATTACAATAAATGTTGGGAGCTTCTAAAGCAGCGTTATGACAATAAGAGATTTATATGTAATACGATTTTAAAACGGCTTTTAAGTCAGAAAAGTGCGGCTGTGGAGTCTTCATCATGTTTAAAGCAACTCATTGATACAAGCTCTGATTGTTTAAGCGCTCTAGGTAATATAGGCATAGATGTGAGCACATGGGATACTATCATAGTACATTTACTTACTCTCAAATTAGACCAGGAAACTCGAAAGCAATGGGAGTTGAGTGCAATTGGAGACATAGATAACAATAAATTTCCCACTTTTCAAGAGTTTAAAGATTTTATAACCAAAAGATTCAGAGCCTTAGAGTTCGTGGAGACTAAGAAACCAGCAGCAACCAATCAGAACCCTCGGGTATTGCACGTCATCCACGGCACTCAATGTCCTTGTTGCTCAGAGATGCATAAAATTGTATATTGTAAGGAATTTGCCAATTTCAATGTAAGCGCTCGCCGAACTTTCGTTCAGGAGAAAGGGTTATGTTTTAACTGTTTAGGTGGCAATCATTCGGCCAGGTTCTGTCAGAACTCAACTACATGCAGGATTTGCAGGCGCCGCCACCATACCTTATTACACCCTAAGGATAATAAGCAGGTAGCTAGAACAGGCAATGTTAGGATGAGCGATTCGGATACAGTTCAGGCAAAAGAAACTGAAACTGTTAATAACGGTTTTGCGATGGGAACGGGACAAGTCTTACTTCCGACTGCGCTGGTTAAGGTAAAGGCTAAAAATGGAAATTCTGTGACGATTCGATCCTTGTTAGACCAAGGGTCGCAGACATCCTTTATAACGGAGGCTGTCACGCAACGTTTAGGGTTAAAAAAGAAACCACTCAATGGGAACATTTCTGGTCTTGGTGGAAATAATAATCTTATATCAAAGGCTATGGTTGAACTAAACCTGCAGTCTTTGGTATATCCAGAGACCAACATCTCTGTGAAGGCTTATGTGTTGGAAACGATCACGGCATCACTTCCAACGACGAGAGTTGAGGATTTAAATGGTCTAGAGACAAATAATTTAATGTTGGCAGATCCGAACTATCATACACCCGATAAAGTTGATGTTTTGTTAGGTGCTGAGGTGTTTGGTCAGGTAGTTCTGGATGGTGTCAAAAAGGATACACAGGGGAAACTTGTGGCTCAATCTACAAAATTGGGATGGGTAATTTCAGGACTTGTTTGTACAAATAAAGATAGGTTAAGTAATGCGGTATCATTACACTCACAAGTTAAGTTAAGCAGGAATAATAAATCTCAAGAAAAGTCTGATAGCTTAATACAAAATTGGCGTAATGACAATGACCACTATTTTAGCCGTAATCGGGTTTGGTTTCGACATTCTTGTGTTCCTGTATGATATTTTATCTGGATCCTGATTGTGTAAATGGAACAAAGTGACATTAAAACTGTATTGTACTCATGTATGAACCAAGGTTTTCTCATGGTGGGCGGTACTACTAATTATGGACATAGCTGTCCATGGTGGGCGGTATGTACGGTTCTAAAATGTAATGTTTCATTAGTATATCTATCGGCCGTAAGATGCCGCTGTACCGGGCCGTCCCATTCCTACATCGCGGTAACGAAATGTTCTCCAGGAATGTATAAAAGGGGTTTTAAGATTAATAAAGTTGTCATTCATCCAAAGACCGTTGTATCATTTGTATCGACGGTCAACACCTACCGTGCACTCACTCAGCGCTGCGGTGATCCAGCCAGATGTATTAGAACATCTGCATTGAGTATCAATATGCCCAATTCACATTCAATACCAATATTTGCAAATATGTACTTGATACCACCTTCCAGACCAGACAGAAACAATGTTGCATGTTTATTGATTTTTTATTGTATTTCTTTCGCTTTAAGTTGAGTTGTGACTGATAAAAACTTTTATTATTTATTTTTTATTTATTAGCCTATTATTGTCCACTCGTCCCTGTCAAGAGCATGCTTCTGTCACCCTTTTCTATCCTATCTATGCATCCAAGTCGTCCCGCCATCTCCTTCTTGGTCTGCTTCTGCTTCGATGGCCATCCCGCAGGATCCAATGGTTGGTAATTTGGGCTCATCGTTGTGGGTGCATTCGGCAGTGACCAGCCCAGTTCCATTTAAGCTTGGCGGTCTTGGCACCCACATCAATAAGGCGAGTTTTGGAGCGCAGCTCCGTGTTTCGGATTCGATCCCTTCTTCGAACACCTAAAATACTGCGCTCCATTGTCCGCATTACATTGGCGCTGGCATTGATCAAGCTGGGTTGGTGGAGTTTTGAGCTTCAGTTAATGGCCAAATTTGAGCAATGTAGGTTAAGATGGGAAGAATAGACATGTCAACGAGTTTACGCTTTAGTAACAGAGGAAGGTTGCGCTTCATTAGCGTCTTCATGGACCAGAAGTTCTTCCTTCTGATAAATAAACAAAATGTGTTCAAAACTTGCACATTTTTGAAACTCGAAAAGTGTTGCCAAGTTTATTTAAATTTCTGTATAACATGCACCAATAAATAAGTGTTAATTTGTCCACGGCTATAATTGAATCAATAATTGGTATGTAGAGCGCGAATATGAGCATGAGTCATTTCTTGTTCGACGAGGTTCGTAGGTCTTTCGATTCGAGCTCAGGGCACGGGCGCGATTCGTTGCACGTTAGTTATGCCAGTTTTGCAAGCCTTGGTAGTAAATTATGAGTAATAATCGACGTTTAGCGATGGTAGAGACGCATATTTACTTTGAGATACGTGTATTTGAGTGGTATTTGGCACATTGAGGGAAGAAAAGACTAATCTTACTGTTGTAGGTAATTCAAAAAGGGTAGCTATTAGCTATCGTTCAATACTTTTTCTAAAATTAAGTTACCATACTTCAGTAGCTACTTTATAGGTACTAGCCGGTTCGAACAGTTTAAAAAAAGCGTAGCGTATGCCCGTTACTGAGAGGTAGTTGGTATAGGTATAAGATACCAAATTTTGCTGCGAAGACGATCTCTGCAAGCACTATGGTATAATATAATGTAATGTAACTAAAACAACTTCTATTAATTTCTTGTTGTGAATGCAGGTTTCTCATTCGCAGTTCGCTTGCTGATGGTGTTTTGATTCCTAAGCGGTTTCTCGAGAAACCTAAAATAACTATGCAACAAGGAATAATGTTTAGCGAGTACTAGTGCAAGTCATTTGTAGACCGAGGCCGCAGCTATACAATCAGCTTTATGATTTCCATTCTGTAATGGAGACGGATCAAATTTACATCCATTACTTTGACTTGAAGTTAGGAAAGGAATTTTGGAGTAATAATGTTTTTTGTATATATAATAATTTATAGCGGAAGTGCGTGACTATCATCGATTATTATATGGCTAATCTAAGTACAACATTGTCTACAATTGTATTGTTAATTTGGACATTATTGAAACATTGTTTCGCATCGGTTCTTTGCCATGTCAATTAATGCGTGGGGGTTATTAATAAAATATGTTTTTGACATTATATATAGCGTAACTACTTAAAAAGACGCCGTTCATATTGTACTGTGATGATATTGACGTCATGACGTGTGTATGCTTGTGTGTGTATGCAGCCTCAAAATAATACATTCTATTTTTAACTTATAGTGGTTATGTGAAAATGACATAGTTGATTGGTAATGGCGCTGTTTAGTTGATGAACCTTAGGCATGGCACGCATGGAAATATTAACATGTAGGAAATGGTACAATATAATTGATATTATATGTATAGATAACGGTAACCAAGAATCAGGAAAAAATCATCGAGGTAATTTCCGTTACCACCTTTTCTACTAGCTTGAGGATCGTTTTCCTGTACCTATAGCTAGCTAGCTAGCTAGAAGTAGAAATTTGGACCTAATGTTAAACAAGAGACAGCAAATAAGGTAACAGAAATATTTCTCATTTCAATTTAGTGTATTAACAGCATAATTTATGAATTACAATTTTGCTATCGGAGATCCAAGTCTATTTGCGTAGAATATTAAAAATTAAAATCATAACTATGCTTTAATAAAAATATGTCTATTGATTACCCTGTTAAAATAATTTGTAAACTCACTTTATAGGTACTTTTGTGGTGTCAATAAAGAGTATAGTATTGTGCTGATTTAGCGTAAAATACTGGCTCAACCATTAAAAAGAGTTAGGAAGTACTATTTGATATCGTTTCGAAAGATCTGTAGGCTGTGATATGATGACGTCACTCTTGGGAAAGTCCTGCTATGTTAGTACCTACACGAAACTGGTTGTCACGCTGCTTTCTTTGACTTGGCTCTGCGAGCTGTAGAGATTTTGATTTGTAACGATCAAGTGCTTCAAAGTTTAAATATGTTCTAACACATTATACCTATTTAACGCTCTTTGAGTCTATCGAAAACAAAAGTCTGTTTGCTTATCGACCTTTAGAAACATTTTTGGAAGAGCGACCACTTCTTTAGCCTAGAATAATACTATTATTTAGATTTTGAAGAGTCCAGCACCCTCTACCCGTAAACACATTAGCACTGTATTTATTGTGTCACTTAAACAAATTTCACGAAATAGTCTTCAAACATACGGCACCTACTCCGCTCGCCGTCCAGTCACCCTAACAACCTATATCTACCCCTACATAGTAATAGTACCTTCATTACATTGTATTCCCATCAAATAGGTTATTTAGGTGCACGGTATTGTGTCTATAAATGCCATGGCACCATAAATCTAGGGCCTTGAACCGATTTTGTGCCGTGGGCCGTGGCGCATAAAATCGCTTGTGTACCATAGATCCAAGCCTAACAGGATATTGACCTAATTCCAATGGGTCAAATGCTGCGGGCAACCAAATTAGTTTTACATGACCATGTTTGTATGACGTGAACTTTCGACCGTGAAAACGTGATGTAAATTGGTGCTATTTGGAAAACAAATAAAATAGTGTTTGGGCCAAATGGGCTCTTCTACGTGCCAATATAAAGTGCCCAATTATTAATCGCTTACGACATTAATGAAAACGTGCTGTTAAGAAACGCAGAAAGAAAAGGAAGTATATTTGTCTATTTCTTGAGCTTGTAAACAATTAAATGTATTTAAATAAGTTTAATTATCATCACGTGTTCATGCTTGTCATATCATTCCTTTCAAGCGAGTCTGGGAGCAAAGATGAAAAAATGGAATGTACCAGTTGCTTCTCTTCCCGCGCAGATGGTCAAAGCCCATCGAGGGAATGGGCGTAAATGTTAGGAATCATGTTATAGACGATGCGGCTGGCAACCTATCACTATTTTGATTCCACTTTCCACGTATACGCCCACAACTACGCTAAAAGTGGCCTTTAGGTCTTGTTATCTTAGGCTCTGTCTATCCCGTAAGGGATAAAGACCTGATTTATGTATGTAGGTACGTCTTTAGTCTTCATAATTGTTTTGTCATTTAAACATAATTTTTAACAATAAATAGAAGTAATCAAATAGATTTTTAGGATTAGTGTTTGCATATTTTAATTAGTTGTGCGTGTCTTAAATAAAAGGACGTACTTAACCGCAACTACGTCCTCATGACGAAAAAAAAAACCAAATGGTTTAATTTAAACGATGACAGTTAAATATAAAACCACAAGTTTGTAGTTATAAATAGGTACTTGTGCTTTATCCTTTTTGTAATTTTAATTGAAAAAATCTAGCAGAGTGGTTGTCAGTTTAAGCCTTTCTAATTTTTTATCTGTGAAGTGGGAAATCGAAAGCATGCTGTACCGGCCTATCGGATGGTAATTGGTATTACATATAAAAATAATGATGCAGTCTCGGACACTATGTGGGTCATAGCATGGCGTTAACGATGGCTGCTATAAAACAGCGTCGTGTTTTCGCTCGCTTTATTGCGTCCGAGCTAGTTCGTAGGAGAAAAGTTGTTGTTTTCAAACGCATGACTTCTACAGAAATGATATAGAAATATAGTCGTAAAATAAAAGGAAGGCCCGTTTCAATTCACGAAAAGATCCCAGAAAAATCTAAAGTACTTCTGCAATAAAAATGAGCTCTAGTCTTAAACGTAAAAATAAACAGTGAAGAAGAATCCGATGATTATTTAAAAGTATTAAAGAATACCCTTTTAACGAGACAAAATATCTACTTAATGGTTAATTAGGATTTTATCACTGCAACAAATAGTTATGTTCACTAATTATGTTGTGACAAGGACCTTTCCTTAAATGTTACTCGTCGGCGTGTATAGTTGACATTCTCGCTAGGTTGCTCGGTTTGTTTTGATTATTTTTCTAAGCTTTAGGGCTTTTCTTAGCATGAAAACACCAAGGAAAGTATTTGCTACCATTTCAAGTAAAAACCGTGCAAGTGCGTGTAGGGCCGCGCAGTGTACTCAGGGTTTTGTAGTTGCTGCAACATCAGGGGTGTTTCATAAGTTGGTCGACTATTACTGGTTAATTTGTAAAGTCTAGTTAGCTGCCATAGTTTTCCTTGTATAAGTAATAATAATACTGCTATGATTTTTAATTATTTCAAAGTAGTAAGACACACATTTTAATAAATTTCAGTAATATTATTTTTAACGGTAAAAAAGACATTCTCACCGGCCTTAGACCCTCTGCGTTAAGTCGTGGAAAAAAAACAAAACTATAAGGGTATCCTTGTGAACTGGGGCGCTGTAAAAACGGGGAAGTACCTACTGTATGCTAATAACAGTCTGTGGGTCGGAAAATGAAAAATACCTAATTATACTTCAACGTAACATATTTGCTATTAATACGGGCCTGACGTACGTTAATGGATTGTGTCTTGACAATAGTAATAATTATAGCATACATACATAGGCATGACGCAGACGAAAAACAAATGCGAACTATTTTGTAGAAGTTTGCTTCTTCAAATATGTGTACATAGGCATTTTAAGGGCCTGTTACATCACTCCTGTTAAGTTTCTAATATCCAAAATGTCGTATTGGAGTCTAAAAAAATATAAATGTCAGTCGTTTCATCTGTTTCGAACTTTCGAAAAACAGAAAATAATGTTACCTACGTATTTAGATGTGAAAACGTTTATTGTCGATAACTTATGATTTGAATGTAGATAAAGTTATATATGGGACTGTATATATTAGGCATTAAAACACTCATGCAATCTTTATGAAACTCTACTTCGCTTCGTTTCATAGAACCTTACTCCTGTTTTAATGCCTCCCATTATGCACCAGCCATATAAATAACTAATTGGTGCTCAAGCACTTTAATTTCCACTTTTCTTGTGATCCTTAGATACTCCAATATTTCATCTAGACTTAAGAGTCGATTTCGATTCTAAAATCGATTGTAATAATCGAAATTCGAAAAAAAATATGGAACAAGAATTTCATGTCGAATGAAATTACAAATCGATTAATTCGATAATTACAACCGATATGATTTTTTTATTTAACATGTTCGAAGTTTGAATGTAATTAGTCTAATGTTAACATTATAATACAACCACAGATACAGGTTTCCTAATGTTGTATGTTCCTGAACAGGTATACTATACTGTATAGGGAACTGAAGTTAAGTTATATGGAAATAGATTTAGGCGCAAGATTCCGCCTTCTTAAAATAAAAGTTACAATTACTCACGATTGTGTGACAAATTCGTTCAGCAATTGCTATTTTTAACTTCTGAGGAAGTTCAAAGCCGCTGCCTCGGCTTGCTGTTATTTTTCTAATTAAAAACCTAATTAAATGTTATTTTATTTATTTTAATAACACGTGGTCGCCTGTTTACTAGTTCTGTGCGATCTAAATTTGATTTTGTTTTAAGACATATTTTCTTTATACGGGTAAGTGCTCTTGCTTACACTTACAGAGTTATGACATTTTGAGCTTAGCGATTTAGATTTAAACCGGTATAAACGTTGTTAACCAGATGAAGTTATTCTGTTCAATTTTACCTTACGGGCACGATTTAATTTTCTTATACAGGGTGTCCCAGAAACCGACGATAACCCGTTAAGGGCTGATAGACCTACTAATTACCTACCAAAATATCACATTTTAGGTTTAGTAAAAATCTTTTAGTTTTTGAGATATTGTCATTTTTGCAAAACTCAACTGAGGGAGAAAAATCGAGATTTTTGCAAAAATGACAATATCTCGAAAACTAAAAGATTTTTACTAAACCTAAAATATGATATTCTGGTAGGTAATTAGTAGGTCTATCAGCCTTTAACGGGTTATCGTCGGTTTCTGGGACACCCTGTAGACAACAAAGCCTTATTTGATTACATTTCAGCGATTCAGTTTTATTTCCCGCCCCTTTGTCGCCGGGACAATGTTTCGAGACCTTGGGCTCACCTTTTTGTTGTAGAAACGTAAGCAATGAAAGGTAGGCGGAAAAGTATCGACGTACTTATGTATCAGCAAAGTGTATCAGTAGATTGTCTTAAAGTCCAGTACGTACACTTCTGTATATTTAGTTCTTATAGCGTTAAACCTAATAAAAAACTAAGAGGAATAACATGAAACTTTTTCAGTAGAAATAAATCAATATTTCAGTCGTTAGTCGTCCTACACTATTAAAACAGCAGTATTTTACATTTACACAGATTTTGAAATCTTGCAATCGGCTCTAAAGATTTCGATTACTAAATATAGGGGTTTTGGGAGCGAAGAATCGATATTGGTCTCAGGGTAACATGACGTCTTAATGCGATTCAATTCCAATGCAGTTTAAGTTCGCTCGCTGTGAGATCCATACTAAAAATGACAGCTTAAACCTGAAATGAGTCGGAATTGAATCGCAATAAGACGTAATGGTAAAGCCACTGGTTTAAAAACTTTAATTCAACGTTTTGATCCAATAAATTTATTAACGTATGAAAGTGTATTAACGTGTCAGCATCCAAAATTGAGGATCACGAGAGCGTAAACAAAACGGTTAAACATTCTAACGACTTGTCCGACAGACATGAAAGTCAAAACACGAATAGGCACATGCTGAATGTGTTGCTGAATTAAAAATAATTCCAGTCAAGGTCGGGCGAATTTGGAAGATATACTCGTAGGGTTGTCCATCTGAGTTCATATAGCAGCTAATCATAGTGTCTGAAATTCATTACAAATGAACGAGCTTAATCCTTACTATCCTTACTAATATTATAAATGCGAAAGTAACTATGTCTGTCTGTCTGTCTGTCCGTCTGTTACCTTTTCACGCTTAAACCGCTGGGCCGATTTAGTTGAAATTTGGTATACAGATAGTTCGAGTCCCGGGAAAGGACATAGGATAGTTTTTATCCCGGAAAATTGCATAGTTCCCGCGGGATAGCACAGCCCAAACCACTGGAATTTTTCAAATTTAAGGCGGAACAAAGTTCGCCGGGTCAGGTCGAATAACTTTAAATAATAGGTATGAGCACTACCTATGCCTACCTTCAATACTTGATTTCCGGTCCACATACTTTAAACTAAACGATTGTTCAATAATGCAAAAGCAATGGAAAAGTCATGCCGTAAAATGCACCCCGGAAGTCGACAGCTCCTTACTCTAACTTAGTAACTTAGTGTCCGTGACGCGGCGGCTGAGGCTAACGCTCCTAGAAGAAGGTCTTCGGAATAGTCCGAAACAAGTCGAGTAATTCTCAATCGTAATTACATGAGTTATTCGTATATATGTAATGTATGTAAATTAAGTAACTTATTTCTGCTCTATTTACAATGCCTTTCCATAACATTTGCAATATGTGAATTCATAAAAAGAAGTTTTGCTACTATAAAAGGTAATTCAATATTTGGTCTGTCACATGGCCATACACCGAAGTTAGAAATTCGAGGTTCTTGTTGTGCCGTTTCACTCAGACTAATAGTCGATGAAATTGAGTGAGAGAGACGGAATGAAACGAATTTCGGAGTAGCACCCATGGTCAAGTTCGGCGCCGTGGTCTATCAAAAATGCGCCAATAGTCTGCTAATGTGACGGAGGGTATAAATCTCTAGCCAACGCGAGCCGAATGCTAACATGAAGCTAAACAAGGACTACTAATTAGCACGCGAGGCTGTACACACCCGTTACCAACGAAATATGTATGAAGAATTACTTTCAGATACATTGTAGATTTTGTTAGACTTTAGTTGAAAAGGACACTCACTGTAAAAAAAGTGTTAACTGTGTGGGCCCGTTACAGAACATAACTAAATTAAATTAAATACCATCGGTAGAAATCGACGAGTGTTTTGTTCATGGTACCTATTAATTTATCGAATTTTAAAAGCAAAATAATTCTCTTTGTTTTAATTAATTATGTACCTAATCAAATCATTTAAACCACTAACACACTACACCTAATTAATAGCTTTATGTAGATTGGCTAAACATAAATTTTACCAATATTAACATTTGATACATGTTAAGCATTGTAATAATGTGGAATGGGTGCCATTGAATTATTTTAAGCGGTGACTGATACTCGGACTCGGCCACATGTGAAATACAACATTAAATTCGTCATGTCGAACTACAAACTCATTAAGATGTCTGTGGTCTGATTGACTTGAGAAAAAAACAATTTAACTGTCATATAAACAAATGAATATAACTGCTTAGCCAGCGCTACGGTATGAGAGTAGAATATAGGATTGTGACATTTATTCGGGTCATATTTCAACCGATTTACAAATAACTTCGACATATTATATACCTAAACCTTTCTCATGGATCACTGTCTATTGGTGAAAACCCCATGAAAATCCGTTTAGTACTTTTTGAGTTTATCGCGAACAGATGAGGCGGAGGACTTCGTTTAAAATATGTAGTGATTTTGCCGTTTAATAGGTCACAGCTACAATTTGAATTAGTTGACACTTTAATTAACACTAGTTAACTTAGTGACAAGGTTACGTCGTTATAAACTCATCCAGAGGTAAACAATATCATTGTGTACGATCTTACATACTCCTTTTAAGTACATCACTGTGACAATTTAAAGCAGTATATTTCAAACTGTGGATCGCAACCCCTAGCCATAGAGTCACGAATCCTTACTCAAGGGGTTGCTGGTGAAAAAAAAATCCAAGCGTTTTTAAGGTTGTGTACTAAATTAAATAAAACATTGTCATGGTGTACCTACCCCCAGTAGCTATAATTTTCTACTTGTAAAGGAGCCGCGTATTATTGTCGCAGACAGCAAATAAAATGAACATTGGTGCAATTTACGTTGGCGAGTTGGAGGTCGAATGGTTAATTGGTCGAATTGTAGCAACCAAATAAAACAAGTACGACCTAGGAAATTCATTAATTTTTCCTCGTCAGGTTTCATCAGTCAATGCACAATGCACTGGCTTAAAAAAATACGAATTGTAATATTTAAATAACTTTGATAATTTAAAATATTCGTGTTGGCTCTACCTACAGGATGTAACAAACAACCCGTGCAATAAATAAATGGGACATATATAGACATAGCTAGAGTAACTAAAAAAATGTTTTTTTTCCTGCCTTATTCAAAAGTTTTTCTAAAGGTTGTGCGCCTTTGAATTTTCTTGCGGCGTTGGTGCTAAATACGACCCGTATTTAGTTCCTACTTATTGCCAATAACCTAGTCCTAACGTAATTAATTAATAACCTTATTTATTAAAGTTCATAGTTGACTTACGTATAATTTTGACCATAGATATTTGAGAATTTATGAATTACAGTGAGGGAAATGTATTCACGTACTTACCACCGTAGAATCCTGTTGCAATCGACAGGCCGCCGTCACTTAAACTCGAGTGATATGTCACCTTATTGCGATAGGGTTCTACGGTGGCACGTGAATACATTTCCCTTACTTATATTGTTTTTTAGCTTCTATAGTATGGTTATTTTGTTTATACATATGTATATACTCCCGCGATTATTGCATGGCATGTTTTTTACAACCTGTATACAAAGTAGTTTCTTTGTTTATTTCCTTGTTTCCATTTTTTATTTAACTTGCACTATTTGTACCAATCTATTGTATGTAAATTGTCTCCTACAAAATTTGGTAATCATTTTTCGAGCACTTTCAGAGGTCGCATTCATTTGAAATTTGGTGTAAACAATAAAGATTGGATTATAATGCAAGTACCGTTACCAGAAAAAGTTTGTACCTGAGTATTAAACATGTTTTTTTAAATTGAAACTTGTTTTTCTATTTTTTCGATATTCAATTGCGTAGCTTTCGTCGGTAATGACGTCATCAACTGCAGTTTTGCGTTTACTTGATAAAAAACATTTGCATATCTTTTTCTATTTTGTAAACATACGTTAAACTCTGCCGCGTCGGTTTGTATGTCACTCTCTCACTAACTATCTCCATGTATGTGACTAAGAAGTTGGTATGCCCATTCTTTTTGTCAGTTTAGTCAGTCGTTTATTTCAATTTGACGCTCCTTGGTATTAAAAACTATAGGAATACGACGAGAAGTAACAAACTAGTCCAAAGGCCTATAACTTTATCTATTCAATTCGTAAGTAGGAAGAGGAAAAGAAAACAACAAAATTACCGTTGAACGGTTGGTCGATAAAGTTCGAGGGTCCATGGGAAGGTTTCTAACTTCCCGTTACCTACTTGGCTCTTATCTATAGGTAAGTGTCGGGTACTTAAAACTAACTGTCATCGGTATCGAATTGCTAAGTTGTTTGGATACGAAAATAAACAACGAGCAATTAAAAAGACACAATGTTCATTTACAAGTAGCATTCAATTACAGGGCTGGTTTCGAAGATAAGCAAACATTTTTTAAATTATACAGTTCACGTTATCTAAAACATCGATGTTTCAAGCCCTTTAGCGAAGGTAGAGATTTATTATTTGTTAGCTTTATATTTACGAGTTTGTCTATTATATAAGTCAAATTTGAAACCAGTTTTTAGAAATCGATTCACTTCCAAACAGTTCAAATCTTTCATAACATCTTTTGTACGAAATCAAACTACATTCATTATTATACGATAGAGAATATCGACTAAAACGAGTCGAGCGGCCTCCACAACTTGCTTAATGTTTACCTTATTACTTATTGCCACCGACGCGTACAGAAATAAAAACACACGCCCACAGAGTAATGCCGCCACGTTAGACGGCCCCGGTTATCAATGAGATGTAAAAGTATGAAGGGCCACCTCTAAATGGTCGTAGAACAAATGCAGCGAGAGAAGCGGGCCACAGTCAAACACCCATGAATGTGATTGTACCCGTAGCTTCACGCTCTTCCTCATTAAATAGAACGGCCGTACAACAAAGATTTCAAAAACTTATAGTTCTGGGTAAAACGAGGTTTTATGAGTAGTATCCGGGGTCGTGGCGTTCAATATTCATCTAAAACGGCATTAATTGTCTAGTTAGCACTGTTTACGAATAAATTGTGGTGTACTCAAATAATGATGCACTTTTAACGTATAATTTGAGCTAACGGTGGGTGGATGAACTGCGATGAACCTGACTGTTTCCTTTGTTTGCATCGTTTTGTGTGTTGTGAACTGTATGGCCATTGACCATTGGGGCTTAGGGCCGAGTTTAGAAATCATTGACGATCAAAGGAAACCACCTAATTGTATTCAATACACGGTTGTAAATTCAAAAATACATCGTCAAAGGTTTTATCACCTAAACTCTAAGCCTAAGGGTTAGCAATAATTCTAAATTTAGCACCCGTTTTACAGTGGTACCTATTGATTCCAAGGTAGTAATTTCCTTTTCTTTATGGCTACAAATAGAGGCGATATATCTATCAAAATAATTAACATGGCGTCGTCAGTGCTTGGTTAACGACTTATGTTTACTGGTAAATGTTTCAGAAACATTTCGCAATCGTTGAAACGGTTAATTGTCATCGAATCTGTTGAGCATGACCGCGCTATTGTGGCGATTCCTCGAAGCCTCTCAGCGATTCAGTGTCAAGTTATATAATCAAGGAACTGGCGGCAGCCAATTCAAGTTAAATCGGAAGTACTTAACCCCCCTATTCACTGTCATATAGTCCAATTCTCACGTGGTCACTTCCTTCTGACGTAGAATGCTAAACGATGATGACGTTAAAGAGGTCGTATCGAATCATTTAAAATTGAGAAACGACACAGCGGATCTTTAACAGGATATCAGAAAAAAGTCTACATAGGTTCAGAATTAACTGCCACGTGAGCGTTTAACTTGAAAAAGGTGGTTGTAATTATCGAGACCTTAGGTACTTCTATTGTTAAACTATTCCCTCGATTAGGTGGGTATTCTAAGGTAGAGGTTATTCTTAGTATTAATCATGCCCTAATGTACATTACAAGCAAATACGATTTTAGACGTCTTTAAATGACAAGTACAAAGTGAGTGAGACAAAACAAACTGCTTTAGATTGATTTGTGTACCAAGCAAAAAATTTGTACGATAAAGTATTTAGTCATTGTTATTTAGCGGAGTAAAAGTTACTTAATTAAGTACTACTTAGTTAATAGTTTTAGTGATTGATTCTCAGTAAGCAATATTGTTTTATTTTAATGAATTATTTAATAGACGATATTTGGGAAGAACTCAGTTAACATTGGACACGAAGTACAAAATATCATCAAATTAGAAAACTGACGCTGAGAGTAACCCGAATCTTATCTAAACTTCTAAGCCTCTCGCTAAAGGGGATCAAAACATCTTGTTTTTATAGTGTTTCATTGTTTGAACTAGACATTCTTTTGCTTAGCGATAAGTAACTCGGTGTGGTTGAAATTATTGAACAGTGTAGTCATGCCTAAGAATTTGCTCTACATTTTGAAAGCGTACGACTTTCCTGCCACTAGGGTTATTCAAAGGACACTGTAGCACAAGCACACTTGCACAAATCTTGAAAGATTTATGCGTCTCTTTCCTACTATACTGATATAAAAGAGACAAACTGAGCGAATAATGAAAAAGTGAAGTCGGAGTAGCTGTCTTGCGGTTTCTTAGTCAGATTTGATTGATCGTCTGCATTATATTTAGAACACTTTTGATTTCGACTTGTTTAGTTTTTATCACGGGCATGGTAAACAACCCTGAGGTTAGTGCCATGTTGACATTCTACTTTTATCAAGATAAAGCGGCTGATTGAGGTTATCGGAAAAACGGATGGATAACGAATGCAAAACGCACAGGTAAATAAACCTCTGCTCTGGGAATACCGATAACGACGTCAGATTTAACGGAATTGTATACAGTCGCGCCGTAATTGGACGCAGAGAATTCTTATCCTGTTTTAAACCTGACGACTTGAATCGATGGAACAAAACTTGCGAGGCTATCAGGAAATGTGCGAAATTCCGCTTCTATCCCAGGAAGAGACATTTTCATTCCATTATTAAAAATCATTATATTCTTGTTTGCTGCATTCAGATAAGTATAAGTATGACTGTTACTGACGTTTTAGAACAGATCTGAAAATCTATTTGCAGGTCTAACTTTTTAGATAGACATTTCGAAAGTTGATTTTGCTTTAAACTTGTAAGGAAGTTTTTAAATTCTTAATGAACGATTAGTTAATCGAATTTTAGTAATTAAAGAAGTCAACACTTACCAATTAATTGCGGATGATATGGTGTTTTGCTCTTGTACTTTGCTTTAGTTAAAAGCGGCTCGAGATGTGGTTGTGAAACAGCTGAATCACCGTGCAATATCCGTGAACGGCGGCGATATCAATTCGCAGGCATTGGGAATACCTTGATTTTTTTCTTATTCATCTTGCGTGTTTCATTGAAAGACTGTTCTTTAACGGCTGAACTTTGAGCGGAACTCTATTATAAAACCAGGATGCACTAATAATAACGTTATTTTACTAATGCAAGATGTAGATTTCTTTGTACTAATACTAACATCAGGATAGTGGGTGATTTGTGTAATATTTGCAAGTCTGGGCTCATTTAGCTTATTCCATAATTTACAACCACTAACTACTTCGTCTGCATCCCTTACGAACTTTGCATTTTCCCGGAATGAAGAATAGCCTTTGTTAATCTTGGATAGCATAGTTTTACATTAGTGAAAGATATTTTGGATCGGCTTTGTAGTGCCAAAGAGTTCCCTAAACTTACCAGAGATGGCTAAATCCAATGCAAATACGAAATAAAGTTGCACATATAAATATTTACATAAGATAAAGCGTAAAACATATATTTAATTAAAGTTGGCCATTTATTGATACCGCTGCGAGTTTCACAGATATTGCATGGCTTGTATTTATTAGATCATAAGCACATAAACCGATGCTTGTTTCGTTTTCGAGATGGCAGCTTTTGTTTTCAGTATTGCGAGAGACAGCTATTGTAGATTGAACTTACATACCTACATGCAAATGGGGGTATATAACGCAACTTTGGAACCCTTTAATGCGTCCGGGACACGCACTTGATTTCGTTTATTCCTATGTGCCGTCGAAAATATTACAACAAAAGGTAGCATCATAACTCTATTGGAGGAAATTACTTATAAAATTATTAGTTGTCATGGAGGTAAGTACATTGGCAGAGAATGAAGTCACCTTTGAATTGTCTTTAATGTCACCATCCATTTAGCGGAAATCCCCCAAGTAATATGTAATGTACGTTTTTTTGACAAACATGCACAATATTTTGATCTAAAGATTCAAATGAGGAAGGTTTACTAAGAAATGTATTTCATTTTCCTGCACTGAATTTGTCGGATGAGTCTAGGAAATACGATTTTAACTCGGGGATGGGGGCTTTTCTGTTTCGTTTATACAGTCTGGCGATGAAAAGGAAATTGTCAAGGAAAATGCGCGCGACCGTTCAGATACAGATATAATTTAAATCGATAGCTATAAACGTAGTAGCATAGTCAGATTCAATTAGTACATGTGGAGAGACTCATACATAGCTGCGTGTCATAGTATCGTATTGCCTGACTATCCACAATCTTATCTTACTTAAGCTTAACTTGGTAATACTTCGGTGGAGCAAGGTATATACTAAATTCTTTTTATCGTGTTAATTCAATACATACATACATGCATAAATGACGTCTTTATCCCTTACGAAGTAGATAGAGCCTAAGGTAGCAAGACCTAAAGGCCACGTTAATTCAATCGATAATTTAAATGAATCCATGATTTAAATAATAGTTTGTAGTATGTATGTATGTATAATTCTTTATAAATCTCTTTACTCTTTTTAAGTATATAGTATAATGTTTTGTTGTTAAGTATTAAGCTGTCGTTTTGTGTTTCTTATTTATGTATATACATATTTATGCTTAGGCTAGACGTCTCTATCGTTTTGTTAAAGGAGTTAGGATTATTACTTATAGCATTATCCTGGTCATGGTTAATTAACCTTAATAGTATCGACGTCTATGCTAGCTACATACATAAGTAGCTACCTATGTATTTACATTTACTGTGCGTTATGATTTTCAAGGTCTGTGTTAATGATGTACCGATCATGAGACTAAATTGTGTTATGTAATTACTTGAGAAGTACAATGTTTTAAACAATCGCGATCTTTTGTTAACTGTTTCCAATACAGTTCGATTATTTAGCGAGATCGAGTCACGGGACTAGAAGAAGAGACACATTAAATTCCTAGGAAGCTTCGAAAGAAACTGGTACAATGATGCAGATCATTCTTATGCAGGATGGATGCAGTAAATCAGCAATATTTAGCTTGCACGTGAGCGCAAACTACTCATAAGTATCTTACGAGAACTGTGAGGTTTTATTTAGTGCTTACGTAATGTTTGAAAGACGACCTACGCCTCTGTTTACTAAGTGGCTACTCACATTGTATCGCATCTTCGAGTTAGAACTTCATATATGTAATCAATAGTGCCTGCAGCATATAAGAAGATAATCGTCATACTTATTTAATAATGCAAATTAATGCAATCGAGTATCAATTCAAAGTTCAACGTGCAGAACCCGCTCTACGACTCCACTGTAGTTGTCTGATATTAAATTGTTATAAACAGTATTGTAGACACACGTGAATGTAAGACATTCACCGCTATTATCTCCCAAATGATTCCAAAGCAAACATGAGTGCGTCGGCGCAAGCGCTTAATAAAGGTTTGCCGACCTGCAGAATGTCTGGAATGCTCCATGCGGTTCTCAGAATGATGCCCGTTCATTTCTGCCTCTAGGAGCAACATTTTGCACTATTAGCCTGGCTTGATTTGATATTTTAGTCCAGCCGTTTCCGTTGTATTGCCGTTTAACACACCTGCTTTTAATACTGTTGCCAACACGTTCTTATAATCGAGTGCAGTGTTGTACTTGACCAAAGGCGGCAATTTCCATGGTAATTTGCAAAGAATGTCACTGGTTCGCTTCTGATTTGATACGATTACTGGCGGTAATTTGTGCTTTAATGGTAACTCGAAATTACTGGTACATTAACAGCATTTCAACCTATATTGACCATCCTTTTGCACAAAAACTGTGGAGCGAGAAGACCTCAGGGAAAAGTGCCTGTGTATGTCTGATCGTAGATTTCTGACTTACTTTACTGCATTAATTTAGTAAGTTTGCCCTTTTTATCGGCTACGGTTGCTTGGCCGCCGCAAATGACGGTCTGGCTCTTTTTGCGCAGCATAATTTAGCGTTCGAGTATATCGACTGTTTTTGCGGCTTAGCAACCGCTGCGGACATAATTGTGCCGATTGATTGTGTCTTGTGATCCATCAGCAAATTACTCGAGTAGTCTGATGAAAATGATGTAACGACCCCCTCGGCAGCGCGACCACAATGTCAAATAGACTAATTAGGCCAATCGTTTACATGTGATCTTACAAAAAAACCTTAACGTCTATCTATATAAAGCGTCTAAAATACATTTGCATATTTAAGTCAGTTTTATCAGTAAGCTGGGAAACTAATCTTTCGCTCACGAAATTTTCCCTAAAAAGGTAATCTTTTTCAAGTTGGGGATTAGCAAAGAGAGAATTAAAATGGATCAGATTTAAGTATTGACAAGACTTAAGACGTAGCCTATAAGACAGGCATTTGTGTCTAATATTATCAAGGGAGTTCTATCGCCAGATGTGAATCAAGTCCTCAGATGTTAAATGCAAACAGGAATGCTTTAACGGAACGGGAAGCAATGGAATAGCTACGATTAAAGCCAGAGCGAGACGGCGTAGTGAATGGAATCAATTCAGTACAGGAACAAAGTATGATTTACGATTAGTTATTGAGGCTATGCTAGGTTGCAGACGTTTATAAATAAACGAGTAGGCGGTTTCAAACATGATGTGAGGCGTTTTACGTTAAACACGCCTTGCAAAAGCAACCAAGGGTCTTCAAATAGTAATACTGTTAAAAACTTCAGTTTAGGAACAATACCAGCCCTACATCTTCTAAATATTTCACAACAATTCTTTGACAAGTAAAGACAGAGAGTCATTTGAGTTGATTTATGGACACATTTTAAGCGAGAACAATGACCAATTTTCATGTAAGAGCCTTAAAGGAACTGCACTGCAGGGTATCAGAGCGGTAAATTGTAATTCTAAATAACGTTGAGGTTTCATAATTTATTGTATTTCCGACTACACTAGTTGACAGGGTCCAAATTCCGTAGGCTCTGAGTGACAACGAAATTTAAATGGGATCTTTGGAGGAAGCATTGCTCCATCAATCATCAATTAAGGCTTTGAGAATGGTCAGTGAGGTGTAGACGGCGGCGGGCCTTGACAGCCCACCGTCACGTCGGAGTCTTCCCTCGAAGGTCGCAACTTACTCACGCTGACACGCGACATTTACCTCTATACCGCCAGTATAAAGTTTGAACCAATACTCTGGGACGTACTATTTTAAACCGTATCGACTTCGTCACAGACATTTGAGAAGCTTTTAAGACCGCTTGAATTTCGCTCGGGAAGATACATTTTGTGGGTTAAGGTTCTTAAATTACAGCCGAAAACAGTTATCGAAATGGTTTTTTTTTTAATTTAACAGCTTCGCATCATGCGACTGTTCGAAAATACATTCAGAGATAACCGGATGGAACCTGCATTTCCTTTATGTTACGCAATAATACAAGCGTATGTAAATTACTTTGTTCATAGTTTGTCACAGTCTGAATATACATAGTGAGTGCACAAGTACCTATGTACTTCTCTTTTATGATTCAGCCTGTAATTTTGCACGATAAAGGTGTTTTTGAAATATCACCTAATTGAATAACGCATGTTTTCCATGAAATTTCAATAAATATCATATAGGTATAAATTAATTTGTAATGAATATTACTAATGAATTCTAAGGATAACATGCAAATAGATACCATTTATCATTTATGTTTTACTGTTTTCAATTTTCCTAGTGAAAGGTGTACAAGTTTGTGAATTAAACTCTACACGAGAAAGAAAAGTATACGAATCGTGATTCATGTTGTATTACGAACTACAGAGGTTACTAAGCATAAATGAAAAGACGTGACCAGCGATTAAGGCTTATATGATGCAAGCCATTGACAAATATTGCTTTCGACAGAGATAAGGCACCTCAGAAATTTTACTCAAAGGATAAAGGCAACATTGTAACACAAAGGCACGGCACCGAAACTAACACTGCGCGACACAAACAAAGAGCACAAAGTCACAAATAGGTACACTTCTCACAATCATTCCTTATTTACCAAAAATGTCACTTTAGATATACGTATAATGTATATAGTGTTAGTATGAGAGTGCGCAGGCGGCGGCGAAGGCAGCGCCGCGTTGCGTCGCCTTCGAACCTCCGACTTACCTACATGCACACACCGCCCTCGGTAAATTCTTTGCATAAATATACGTGAAAGCTTCTCCGCACCACAAATGCCAGTTTTCCGTTATCGCACTCCTCGATTAATGTACACTGTTCATAACAAATTTTGAGTAACTTCCTTACCTTACACTGCGCAGTAATGATGTTTTAGCACGATCGATGAAGGCACAACAAGCGAAAAGTAGACACAGTCACGTTCGTGGATACGTCGAGAGTAATGGCGCCGGTTCGGTTCGACTCGTCGAATGCTACTCGCAGACTCGGAAGGCTAAAGCCTTGTTTGCTCGGTGAATGACGCGAGCCCCGACATTGCTGTCTCTGTCTACTTCGTGTACAGCACCCACACGCGACGTGAGATAGTTGTACTTTCCGCGACCCCGCCGCTTACCTGAACTGTAGCTCCGCAACCTACATCACCGGTGCCTCAAACAAAGTCTTGCTGTTTGTTCGTCTTAGCTGCAAAATATTGTCATCTCCGTAAACTATAATGAGTATTTTAGTGCAGTGAGTATATTTTTTAGCAAAGACTGATTTCGTATTGGCTCATTAATTCCCCGTCCCTGGTAAATAACTAAATTAACACAATTAAGTAATAATTATCAAATGAAAACTACAAGGTTGAAGATGCCTTTTTAAAGGAAATACAAGAATAAAACAAGAAAAAAGTTTACAGAAGTTATTATGAGCTACAAGAATATAAGAAAAACTTTATAACTTCGTGCCTGCCTAATTGATCAATAAATTTAGCATACTTACCAACATATTTAGCAACTTTGAAGTATTCGTCACTTAAATTCCCACTTTAGTTACTATTAAAAGAAAAATGAATTATTCCAAGCGAAGTTTATAAAAACAACAGCGATTTGATAAAATTCTACAAAATACTTGTAAGGGCCAATCTAACGCTGTTTTTGAGTCATACCACAGATGGCGCTGTATTACTGCCATCTATCGGTGAATATTAAAGTTTCAACTCTTATTAGTACGCTACATCGAATTGTAGAGTTGGCGTAGAGTCGATGTTACGAAGCGGTAAAAGTCTGTATTCGTTCAACGAATCGTGGATAGATGGCAGATGATGTATAGTAGTGTGAAGATTAAAAAAAGTAATTAGGTACTTAAATAAAAAAAAAACATTAACCTCGAAGTACAAACAAAGAACTGTGACTGAATACTGAGAAAAATAAAAAGTCTATATTTATCTACCTGATTCAACTTCAATATTGCATAAGTTCAAATGGAGTTATATTATGTACCAACATTCGTCATACAGTCCGACTCTACTATGTAAATATGAACATTCATGTAAGAATGAGTAGGTACCTACTTCATGATTTCAGAATATGGAAAAATATTATGTAAGTACATTTTATTTCGTTAACGTAATTTAAACCCTTTTCGGACGTAGGGCCTGTATTACATGAAATTAATGACATCTATGTCTTGATTAGCATTTTCTTTGGCTGTGACGATGCCGTAATCATGTTTTACTGACTCAAATCTAACCTCGCCAGTGCTGATGTTTCTCAAATTGTACATCTGGCTCAGATGAAGAACCTGTTCTAGCACGTCTTCGTATTGATCGATTTGTCTTTCGCTAAGGAATGGATTGGAGAAATTAACGGCTTTTGCGTTAAATATAGTTGCAATTTTAAGCTCGTAGTCCTCCCTCGCAGTTTTTCGAAAACGATTTAGATGTGTCATTATTGCGTTCGTCTTATTTAAACTAGACACACCACCAAATCAATTCACCAAAGTATAATTTTGCCTATAAAACCGTGTGTTACGAGTGTCCTACAATTTTCTTATTTTTTATTTACTACTTATATAATTATTCAAAACATTATCTTGTTGGTTGGAAACTGATATTACCCTCTTATTCTATAGCTGCTACTGCCCAAAGACCAAAGACCAGGCAAGGCAATGACGCCTAATTCATCCTTAACTCTCTTATATTAAAAAGTATATTTTTATTGTTGTACCACATTGATTTTGAGCTACTGCACACTATTTGCAGTAGGCAACTCGCTCGAGATTTTTACTAAGTGAGGTAGAGACTTCGTTATCATTTTCAGCAAGTTGTTGATGGTAAACGGAAAATTTTATTCCCAATAGCGCCATTTTGGTTATCTGGCTGACCGATTAGTGTGAGGACGAAGAGTTTTTCTTTAAGTAGGACATCATGCATCGACACACTATGGATGGCTAGTTTTAAAAGAGGAACCGTAAACTGAATTGAAGTGGCGGCCAATTTTGACAATTCGTGTGAATTTTGTGTTACTTATGATATATATGACATGTATGGCTGTATTTTTGATCGGAACCGAAAACGAAATAATTAAAGAAAAAAAATCTCTAATTCCAAAATGAAATAAATTTCATTTGTTACCCTATCTATATGATTTGGGTCAGTCTTTGTCGTCTACTTCATTATTTCTAACACAATAATATTAAGTAACAACAAGGAAAAGAAACACATTTATGGAAATTTAACATAACGTTTTAACTGATTTTGGATGCGATTTTTTTGAGGTATCATTGGTGTTTTTTCATCTAAATCGATACACACAACTAAAAAATATTACTTAAAAATCTAACCGAGAAAAGCTTCGAACTTCTATCTTTATCCTCCTTTTTCCATCTGTCATCGTCTCCTTCAAGTCCTTTAACCCATTTTCTTGATCTTGAATCAATTACGATTTTCTACAGCTTTTACGTTTGGTAAAGAGGCCCATACTCAGACTCACACAGCGTGTGATAAAATTATACCTTTTGACGTCGCGTGTATCCAAAATAACGTTACTTAAAGAAGTTGAAATTCCAACTAGTGTTAAAAACTACGTGCAATATTTTCGGTTATTTAAAATGGATAATAAATGAGATTATGTGGAAATGAGCATCCAGATAATAGTAAATGTTATAAATATTAAAGTAAAAACATAAAAATAGGCCCCGACGTGTTTACGCACGTCAGTCTCTCAATCAAGAGACAATATTATTGTTGTCATGTCTAAGCACAACATTCGGTGTTGCTTAGACAACCGTTTAAACTCTAACGTACACGGCAATATAATCAGGTAAGCACCTACGCACGCTCGCGCCGTGTCTATCCTGCTTACCGAATAGCTTTGCTGTGACATGTAAATAGATTACATTTACAGCCAGTATATAATCAGGCGCTATACAGCCTCTAATAATAATATTCTTGCATACGTCAAAGATTAACACCAAAAACATGGACCAAATTTTACTAATCTATTCTAACCCTTAAAATATTTTAATAGAAAATAAAGGTTAAAAATACTAAGGGTATTTGTTTTTCTGCCGACCACAGATTGCCATTAAATTTGAGCGTTGACACCAATGCTTATTTTATGTAATTATACTATTAAATACCAGTTGAACAAGACAGTGCTTCAGTGTTTTATCTATCCAACAATACTTTACTACTCGATCTAAAAGTACATAATAACAGTGAAAAAATCCTGTCTGGCTAAAGTTCATCGTTAATAGCGCTCCATTGTGCCTGCAATATTGGTATCGCAACATGATTAAACCATAGACGGTTATATATGTACAGAGTGTACATAAAGGTTCTACCTCTGCTCGCCAGCACTGCCATCATAGGCTAGCTTACCTACATGTAGAGTGCTTTATTGGCTTTCTGATACAATAAGCTCGATATCCGTGTCGATCCAGCATCTGTTTTATAACCATGATGAAGGACAGTTTTAATATCAGAAGTTTATCGTGAACCTACAAGCAGAGCTGTTCTGAATTTATAGCACGATGGCAATCTGCGAGTGTGTTTATGGCGGTTCTGGCTCAACGACGGCAGGTGACGACTTTGGCGCGGATGACGTAACAGAGATAGCTTGCTCAGCTACGCTACTTACGACTTTTGAACGCCAATTTCGGCAGTATCCGAATGAAACTAGCTTTACTATTTAGCTGGGCTTGGCGTTCAAAAGGTAGGCGATGTCATTCACCAATGACCTTGAATAGCGCCACTCTTCACACATACGGTCTGCGCGCCTGTTAGTGAAAGAGATGAAACTATTCCGGCAGCTTGGCTCACGTCTAAATTCTTAAATATAAAACAAAAAAGTGTAGATTATTTATGTAATTTAACTCGTTATCGGTAATATAGGTACAACATTTGGTAAATTCCTTACAAAATTCTTATAATTAGAAATAAAGAGGAAATGTGAAAAAAAAACATTTATTTTTAAATGCATATTTTATTCGATAAGTATAAAAATCTTATAACAAATAGCGTTAACATTACAATACCCTGATCAAAAACGTATGTCGAACATCACAGAAAGACTTTTTATCTTATTTTTCAAGTGTCCATTACACTTTGATTTTATATATTAAAGTCACTCAGTCAACACTTAACTTTGTTACTTGCTCATTCCATATCGATAACTGTGTGCGGGGGCCTGTCGATCAAAAAAGTGTCGCATGACAATGTTTCTATTTTAAAGTATTCATCAAACAATCGGCCAACGTAGGTAGCTATCTGCGAGGGCCTGTCGCTTAAGTGGTACTCTGTGAACGCCTCGGCATGGAAATCATCGATGTTATCGAAGCTATAATTGCTGATGTGCCTATTCTGCTTGATAAGCTGATCCTTTTGCTCCTTGTATAACTTCCACAATACACGGACCTTTCCCCAGTATTCTACGGACAGAGCCTCGTTCGTATTCCGCAACGATGCTGTTAGAACGTGGGCAAATTCGTGGGTTACAATAATTTTGTTCATATCTTTCGTCCTCAGCCTTCTCGAGAAGTTGTTAGATGAAAACGCTTCTTGAGGTCTGTCCCCAAAATTGATGATTGTTATATTCTGATTATGATTTTTATAAAAATCAACTAATCCGTAAGTTATATAATGATAACCATTTTTCTCAACATTTATTAACGACCTGAATGTTACTTTGCTGGTTTTGATATTTCTTAAGTTGTACATTTGGCTCAGACGAAGTATTTGTTCAAATACGTCCATGTATTGATCGACTTGCTCTTCACTAAGGAACAGTTCGGAGAAATCTACCATGTCTGCGTTAAATATGGTTGCTACCACTTGTTGAAATTCTTCCACCGATGTTTGCCGGTACCTTTTTGGATTTGTTGCAATAGCCTTCTTAAACAATATTGCTACCCAATATACTATTGCAATTATTGTTTTTCTCATTTTTTTTTATAAACCTGTTTTAATATTTTTTAAAAGGATTTCTTCAATATATTTTTTTTTAATTAGTCTATCACCCGCGGAGTTCTGGAGACTTCTGAAGTATGCTTTCAAAATTGTCTCCTTATATTTATTTGTTTTTCTAATTTTTCACGTTTGCTTCAATTTGACATTGAATTTAAACCTTACATATAATTGTTGTGGCTTCTCCAGAGCATTTGATCGAAGAAGAATTGACCTTATCTTGCTACAGCGGCGAGTTAACGTCGCGAGCAATAGGGCCGCCGTGTGCTACGAGTCTCCTACATTTTTTTATATTTTTTATTTACTACTTATATAAACATTTAAAAGATTCTCTTGTTGGTTGGAAACTGATATTACCCTCTTATTCTATAGCTGTCACAGCCCAAAGAGCAGGCAAGGTAGAGACTTCGTTGTCATTTTCAGCAGTTTTTTGTTGGTAAACGGCAAATTCTATTTCCAATAGCGCCATTTTGGCTATAGAAAAAATAAATAACGGGTCGCTTTCCATACAAGGGTGTATGAAAAGTGACCCGTTATTTTTGCTCGTCAGTGTTGTTTAAAACTGTTCTGCACCGTTCGTCTAGCCAAAAATATAACAAGTCCGATTGTCAGTTTAATTCAGAATTGTAATCGTTTGCTAATTGTGGTCTTCATATTTAGATCAATTAAGAAATAAGAAATAAGAAACGTTTTTATTGTATAAACCGTGTACAATTGTGATAACATGATTTTTTATAAGTTTCAACAGTTTATCCATTTCGGACGTACAATATTTAGATTTATTATTATAAATTATTAGGTAATATCTTTATTTTAATAATGTGTACATTGAAAGTAAAAAATCCATTAGTTTATTTTTAAATTTATTACCATCTAAAGATTTTATATATTCGGGCAAATGATTATATAATATAATTGATGTCAATAACGTCATTTTTGAAATATTTATCAATCAATTGGCCCGCTTGGACAGCCTCAGGTGTGGGTATGTCGCTCAAACGGTATTCCACAAATGCCTCGGCATGAAACTCGTCAATGTTGCACAAGCTATACACGCTAATATGGCGATTGTCCTGATAGAGCCGAGGCCCCTGCTCTTCGTATGGCTTCCATATTTTATCAAGCTCTCTCCAGTAAGCTGCCGAGACAGGTTCGGCTTTATTTCGGACTGAATCAGTCAGAACATGTGCAAATTCATGTGTCGCAATGATTTGGTTCACTGCGCTCTCCCTCACCCTGTGTGAGAAATTGCCACATTTAAACGCTTTGTGCGGTTTGTCACCGAAATTAATGACATCTATGTCTTGATTAGCATTTTCTTTGGCTGTGACGATGCCGTAATCATGTTTTACTGACTCAAATCTAACCTCGCCAGTGCTGATGTTTCTCAAATTGTACATCTGGCTCAGATGAAGAACCTGTTCTAGCACGTCTTCGTATTGATCGATTTGTCTTTCGCTAAGGAATGGATTGGAGAAATTAACGGCTTTTGCGTTAAATATAGTTGCAATTTTAAGCTCGTAGTCCTCCCTCGCAGTTTTTCGAAAACGATTTAGATGTGTCATTATTGCGTTCGTCTTATTTAAACTAGACACACCACCAAATCAATTCACCAAAGTATAATTTTGCCTATAAAACCGTGTGTTACGAGTGTCCTACAATTTTCTTATTTTTTATTTACTACTTATATAATTATTCAAAAGATTATCTTGTTGGTTGGAAACTGATATTACCCTCTTATTCTATAGCTGCTACTGCCCAAAGACCAAAGACCAGGCAAGGCAATGACGCCTAATTCATCCTTCTATCTATCTATCTACAGCCATTGTCCGTCCACTGCTGGACGTAGGCCTCCTTCATATCGCGCCACGCCAGCTTTCGCGATCCTGGGCTTCCCTCATCCAGCCACTGCCAGCTGTCCTCCTAAGGTCATCCGTCCAACGCGTCGCAGGGCGTCCCACACTACGCTTTCCCAAACGTGGTCTCCACTCTAGGATACTTTTGCTCCAACGGTTGTCAGGTCTACGGCAAACGTGACCAGCCCATTGCCATTTCAACGTACTAATCCTTCGGGCTATGTCGACAACTTTCGTCTTTTGTGTGATATGCTCGTTGCGGACCCTATCTCTCAACGAGATACCGAGCATAGCCCTCTCCATAGCACGCTGGGCGACTTTGAACTTATGGACTAGTCCTCCTGTGAGTGTCCATGTCTCTGCTGCGTAAGTCATTACTGGTAGAACGCACTGGTTGAACACCTTAGTTTTAAGGCATTGTGGCAGGGATGACGTCAAGATATGACGAAGCTTCCCAAACGCTGCCCAGCCCAATCGAATCCTCCTATCGGCTTCTTTCTCGAAGTTATTTCTACCAAGCTGAATGATTTGTCCTAGGTAGACATACTCCTGAACAACTTCAAGGGCCGAATTTCCAACGAACAGGGGCTCTGGAATGACGTGATCGTTGAACATGACCTTTGTCTTGTCCAAGGTCATTCCCAGCCCCACTCGTCGCGAAGCATCATTAAGACTGTTCAGCATTTCCGCCAAATCCTGCAATGATTCCGCCATTATGACTATGTCATCGGCAAACCTGAGGTGAGAGATGTACTCGCCGTTTACATTTATGCCACGTCTTTTCCAGTCCAGGGTCTTAAAGACATCCTCCAGTGCGTTAGTAAACAGCTTAGGGGATATAACATCCCCCTGCCTCACTCCTCCTCATTTTCAAATTCATCCTTAACTCTCTTATATTAAAAAGTATATTTTTATTGTTGTACCACATTGATTTTGAGCTACTGCACACTATTTGCAGTAGGCAACTCGCTCGAGATTTTTACTAAGTGAGGTAGAGACTTCGTTATCATTTTCAGCAAGTTGTTGATGGTAAACGGAAAATTTTATTCCCAATAGCGCCATTTTGGTTATCTGGCTGACCGATTAGTGTGAGGACGAAGAGTTTTTCTTTAAGTAGGACATCATGCATCGACACACTATGGATGGCTAGTTTTAAAAGAGGAACCGTAAACTGAATTGAAGTGGCGGCCAATTTTGACAATTCGTGTGAATTTTGTGTTACTTATGATATATATGACATGTATGGCTGTATTTTTGATCGGAACCGAAAACGAAATAATTAAAGAAAAAAAATCTCTAATTCCAAAATGAAATAAATTTCATTTGTTACCCTATCTATATGATTTGGGTCAGTCTTTGTCGTCTACTTCATTATTTCTAACACAATAATATTAAGTAACAACAAGGAAAAGAAACACATTTATGGAAATTTAACATAACGTTTTAACTGATTTTGGATGCGATTTTTTTGAGGTATCATTGGTGTTTTTTCATCTAAATCGATACACACAACTAAAAAATATTACTTAAAAATCTAACCGAGAAAAGCTTCGAACTTCTATCTTTATCCTCCTTTTTCCATCTGTCATCGTCTCCTTCAAGTCCTTTAACCCATTTTCTTGATCTTGAATCAATTACGATTTTCTACAGCTTTTACGTTTGGTAAAGAGGCCCATACTCAGACTCACACAGCGTGTGATAAAATTATACCTTTTGACGTCGCGTGTATCCAAAATAACGTTACGGTACTGTTATTAAATTTAGTTCATCCCCGAAGGACTGTGCAAACTTCATTATTACATTATCTCGCATAAAACTGTTACGTAACAATAATTGTAGGCCATATATTTCAGAATATTTCGGCGTCACTTAGCTTAACTCGAAGAATGGCCGTCACTCAAATGAATTTTAAAATAATCATTTTCGTAAACGACTTTAGCTATTTAATTGATAATGTAACAGAGCCTGAAGGTAAGCAATAAAATGAGGTGCGAGGTTTGTATCTACAATTTATATTATTAGATAGATTGGACGCTCATTTCAGTATGAATGGCATTATAGCCTGTGGTACGGACATATGTTTTAGTCAAACCATATAGATCAGGGCAAATTAATAACCTAACCTAAAAATTTCATTTAAGATAAAAGCTTTTTTGCTGACTGTTTGCCAGTATACTTGCATTGTCATCTGTCCTACTTATGTGAACCAAATTTCGAGTCAATCGGACCAACCGTTGAAGAGTTCCCTCCTGTGGAGACGGTCCTGGCTGGGCCACCAGAATTTAACAACCAGATTATTGTATTGCCATCTGACATACACAAGCATGCAAACTTTCAGCTCAATCGGATGAAGATGCTTTGATAATGTATGTTTTTTTTTGTGTATTGGTAAATAAAATAGTACATTACTGCAGAGGCCGTGAAGTAAGGGATTGCTGGACGAGTTTGGGGTAGGTGGCCGAGTCGAAGACGAGGCCAGATAGAACGAGTCCTGCAATCCCTGTTCCGGCCAAAGCTTGTATAGTGCTTTTCTCAAACAATATGAGGAAATATTAAAATTAAAATAACTACTAGACAATCAAGTAAATCATAGTTTAGTTTTTTCCGGTAGCATATTTTGCATAGCTAAATTTGCCTCCTCTTTTAAATGAGGCGGAGTACAGTTCATAAGTTCCCCGTCACTTTCATCACTAGAAGTCATTTTTATTTCTGTTAAATTATAATAACAATCACTACGAAATACGCATAAGCAGAAAAAAAGATTTTCGATTTGCCACCTTTTTTATTTTTTAAATGTACTAATTTGATCCAGCTATTTGAGCACCATGTTTAACCGCACATAAATATAGTACCATAGATTTTTTTTTATGTCGCAATTATGCTTAGGTACAGATTGTGGTGGTGGTCTGTAATTGGATTTATTAAAACAGCAAAAGAAAACAATAAAGAACAGTCAAAACTTAAAAATAACTTAAACCTACCTAAAACTATTATTAAAGATAAAAAATTTCTCCCAAATCGCCGCCAATGGGGAGGGTGCCCAGAAGGCTGGCAGCATTGCCACGTTGTATGGCAATGCTTATTCGCTGAGCGAAATATTGGCCAGCCCTCTGGTCACGGGAGGCCTCTATAAGGCGCGCCGAGATATCTTTATAGACACGGCGCGCGCTTGGCCCCCATGGCCCCAGAGTTTCGACTCCAAACGCCTCGAAAATATAGCTGCCTCCAAGCGAGCTATACTTTCGGCGTTTGAAGTCCTCCGCTGAGGCCGCAGCAGAGCCAGCAACATTTTGGGTCCTTGAAAGATGGGTCGGAGCAAGAGTATCAACGCACGTTGCATCCCAAACTAAGGGCCGACCCATCCGTGGTGGTTGGCTGTATGTAATTTTTTCTTTTGCCAATTTAATTTTAGTATAGAAATTTAAAAAATTAGAGCAGCGGACAAAAATGGATTTTCATACTAACTTTTGTGGCCTAAGCCAAGAAGTAATGTAGGGAGCCATAAACGAGAAACTTCATGTCCTCATATCGGGACATTAACGCATAGGTACATTTCCGAGCATGTTTGAGAAAATCTTTATTATTTATTTATTTTATTTATTTATATTTATTCCACCAATATTGCACAATATTGCACAATATTAAAGAAAGTTGAAATTCCAACTAGTGTTAAAAACTACGTGCAATATTTTCGGTTATTTAAAATGGATAATAAATGAGATTATGTGGAAATGAGCAGCCAGATAATAGTAAATGTTATATATTAAAGTAAAAACATAAAAATAGGCCCCGACGTGTTTACGCACGTCAGTCTCTCAATCAAGAGACAATATTATTGGTGTCCTGCCTTTTGACCAAAAGTCATTTGGCAAAACTACACTTCACAAACAACGTTTAGCAAAAAAATGTTTCGCCAATGGATCATTTCACAAATAGTCATTTTACAAATGACTTACTTTTTCAAATGATCAACTGTTAAATTTACATTTCACAAATGCACATTTAACAAAATTAACATTTAGCAACTGAGTTATCAGGCAAAACAACTATTGGTCAAAAAACGTTTGGTAAAATGTATTATTTGATAAGTTATTTGTTTATTAAAAAATCTAATAATAGATAATAATAATTATGGTATGGGTCAAATTAATACACATTAATTGCAAAATAATGTTTTATTTAGATATTAACTATGTTAGGTAGTGTTACCTAGGTTTATGACATGTGTAATAAGTACTTATAATTTTAAATTAACAGCAATTGATTTTAATAATTTCGCTTCTGAATAATCGTCTTTTAACATTAATATTCTGTTAATGCGTTCATCCTTGGAGACGTATTTCTTTTTCTTTTTTTCTGGAGGAGCACCGGTCATTTTTTGTTCAATTGTACTCTCGTTGCTTATGCTTTCTTTAATTAGTTCTTTAATTAACAAATATAGCCCCGGATGATGTTTGTCAATTATTTGATTTATTTTATGATGCCACGCTTCAGCAGAGTTTGAAGTTCTAGGTATTTTCATCATGTTTGTTTCATGACAACTCCAAAATCCTGGACTGTATTTGGGTGGTCCATTACCAGTCCCACTCACATAGTTTTCTTTAAACCAATACGCAACTTTTTTGCTATCTTCGTCAGTTAGGGATTCTAAATATTTTTCAAAATATTGCCCAATGTCTGTCTCCTTCAGATAACTAAGCGCCAGTAAACATTTGACGTCCTTGTTGAAATCTCCATTTTGTGCATACTTTTTTGCGAAGCCACTACTCTGGACTTTCCTGAAAGAAAAATAATATAAGTATTCGTTGATACAGCTAGATATACTGGAGAAATCCTAGGTATACTATGTGTTACGTAAAATTACGGTTGTATATTTATACACAAATAATATGACAATTACATTAATCATGGAAAAAACCTAAGTCGTTGGTTATGTTAGGTTTGTATTTTAAAAAGTAGGTTGGGTTAGGTTAGAATTGCGACCACAACAACGCGCGAGCCGAGCGAGCGTAGCGAGCGTGCCGCGGCAGCGGCCGGCGAGTTCTAGAAACGACTAAATTTTATAAACAAGTTTAACAACAAAAAAAATTGTACATACCTGTAAATTATCTGCCCCAAATGAAAATTGCAACCGTGCATAATTATTTCTTCAAAGTTTGATCGCAAACTTGAGAGGGCGGCTTTCTCAAAATCTAAGATGCATACTTTTGGCTTGATGACAAGGTTGTTTTCTGCCCCATATTCCACCAGCATTTCAAACATCATGTCATATGTTCTTTTGTCTTTGTGAGAACAAAGACAAAATACTAAAGGAAATGTTTTATCGTCGTCTGTAAATATATTTCCATGTATTGTGTATAACTGGGTAAAAATACAGGGCACAACTTTGAAAGTGCCATCCAGAATCCAATAGTCTGATTTACTTAGAATGGTCACGTGATTCAATGTTGACATCATTATTATTCTCTTGTTATCAAATTGTCGATCTTTAATTACAAAATTTTGACCTTTGATTTGTGTCACTGATTCATCAATATTAAAATTTAAATCAGTTGGCTCTACCAATGCTCCTTGCAGTTTGCGTTTTGCACGATACATACTCTGTTTTAAAGCAGCCGTGGATGGTAAAGAGTCTATAATTTCAGAATCAGTTTCGCTTTTGGAGTCGTTCAATATTTTACAAAATTTACTTTTAGCGGCATCATCTTTCAATTTGTTGCGAAAATCTGCAATTTTTTTACGCAACGGATCAGCTTCGTGACAATGATTTTGAGACTGTTTTAATAAAATATGTTCGTCCTTCTCATTTAAAGTTGTTCTTAACATCCCTTTGCACTGATATATTTCATCACTTTTTAATTCACACGCCCAATAATAATTACTTTTGTTTGTTGATACTTTGTTATATGTATAACCGTTTAAGTATAGTTTAATTCCATTTCTGGTAGATTTAAACACTTCGCACACAACCTCATCACTCATTTTGCAGTGAATACAACACTCCGTAACTACTACTACTATAGCACTTCGCCGTGTTCCTGGACATCAAATGACGCACAATAATGCATCTATACCCACATGTCAGTACAACAAATTCATTCTCCCGGCGCCAAGAGGGATGCGGAATAAACTACCCGACAATAAAATAAATCTTTCAAAAAAGTACTTTTTATGAAATGTTTCTTTTATTAAAAAACAATTGGTTATATGGCTATCATATTATTTGGTCAAATAAAAAAAGGTCAATTGTCATTTTATTATATAACACATTTACGAAGAGTAGTGTTTGTTAATTGATCATTTGCTAAGTGAGTTTTTGTAAGATGATACTTTTGTCAAATGTCTTGTTTGCCAAATGATCATTTGCTAAATGAGTTTTTGTAAGATGATACTTTTGTCAAATGTCTCGGTTGCCAAATGATCATTTGGTGAAACGTTGTTTGTCAAATGATCACTTGTCAAACGTTTTTTGGTCAAACATTAGTGAACCAATATTATTGTTGTCATGTCTAAGCACAACATTCGGTGTTGCTTAGACAACCGTTTAATTAAACTCTAACGTACACGGCAATATAATCAGGTAAGCACCTACGCACGCTCGCGCCGTGTCTATCCTGCTTACCGAATAGCTTTGCTGTGTCATGTAAATAGATTACATTTACAGCCAGTAAATCGATGGTAGCAAAGTAGATACGGATATCTGCATTTTTTGCAAAAATGCTTTTTTTGCAAAAACGAGTTCATTTTAGTCCTACCTACAAGTATGTATTTAAAAAAAAGCGAATTTCAAAATAATGACGAAATTTTGACACGTAAATGAAGTCATCTATACGCAATTTAAATAAAACATCGCAGTAGAAACGGACATTTGAATCTACCCGCTTTTACTTCGGGGCTTTGACGGATGATTGAAACGTCAACAAAGTCATCAGTCACTTGCCACGTTATAGTGAGTACCGGTTAAGTTGTCGTGCTTTTTATTGAATTTACATCGCTTAAGAAGTTAGGAACCTTAAATTAATAGTTATACCTACAAAATGAGTACCTCAAGGAATAAATTACTTTTAAATATGGCCCAAAAGGGTGTACAGAAAGAAATAAATGAGATTTAACAAATTTGAAGAAAACAATGGAAAATACTTGCGAAGGTGAGTACCTGTAACAGAGTTATGTTATATGAAAAGGTTTATCGTTGAACGTGTTGAAACATTAGTAGTAGTAATGAGATTTTAACAGTTAAAAATATTTTATTTTGAGGTTACGACCCGAAGTAAACAAGGACATCATATTGCATAAGTTCAAATGGAGTTATATTATGTACCAACATTCGTCATACAGTCCGACTCTACTATGTAAATATGAACATTCATGTAAGAATGAGTAGGTACCTACTTCATGATTTCAGAATATGGAAAAATATTATGTAAGTTCATTTTATTTCGTTAACGTAATTTAAACCCTTTTCGGACGTAGGGCCTGTATTACATGTCCAATTCATTTCAAAACTATAAGAACAGATCTACCGTGGCACCTTTAGTAATTGACTGTGGTAATGATCAATTATTGTAATTTCAATCAACTACTCCAATATGCCCGTTATCTTGTGAAAGACTGTCATGTCAGCCACTTTTAAAGGCAATGTAGAGCCATAATTAAGTTTCCAGTTGGTTGGATTAACTTTCATATTTACAAGATTAAGCATTCATTGTGAAAATAATTCATACAGGGATTCTGACTGATTTAATAGCATTAAGAATTACCTACCATATTACATTATTTTGCAAAAATTTTGCGTCAGAAATTATTACATTTGGTTGATTTATAAAATCATCTGTAAAAATGGCATGCGATAGTGGTACTTAAGTAAGTAATTTTGCTTAATTTGCAATCCGAATTTTGCCGGCTAGTCTAATTTATAATTCAAAAGGTAATTTCGAAGCAATACGTAGATTTTACCACTTACAAGTGACTAAGTAAATTCGCAAACCTAACAGTGCCCCGAAAAATGAGTTTTATGAACGTAATGGCGCTCCTCCACTGTCAGTTTCATTCAAGTGTCAAAAAATCAGCCCCACCTACCTCACCTCCTCCCTCACCTCCCAAACGTCATTTTTGACACTTGAAACTTGAAGTAGTGCGGCAGGAAACAGAAAAGGTTCCATATAGCGGTATATTCAGTTTCATACCAATTCGCAATTACGATGCCGGGTGACAGACGTATAATTACAGCTCTGCCGCTTTCGAGCAGCAGCCATTTCTCATTTGCGACAGATAACTGATAAAGCACCAGATAACTTCGGTGCTTATGGTCCTCAACACTCCCGCGCTAATACATTCGTCACATCTGCCTTTTTTTGATGACAATCACTTCATTACATATGAAACAACTAGCTTCTGCCTGCGAGTTCGTCCGCGTAGAATTAGCGATTGACATGTTTATCGCTATCCCGCGGGAACTATGCAATTTTCCGGGGTAAAAGGTAGCCAATAACCTGGCCGGTGATTTTCACAACAGATTAGTAAAGTTTTAATTTATTTTTTTCGAATTTCAAAAAATTCTTTATTAGTGCTCCTCTGGTCTAGGTACTCAAGGTATACGTCTGCCAAATTTCAAGTTCCTAGGTCCAGTGGTTTAGGCTGTGCGTTATCTGTCAGTCAGTCAGTCACGGTACTGTTTTATAGGTATAGAAGATGTCTGTCTGTGTGTTCATGATAAACTCGAAAACTAACGGATTTCACGGTTTTGTTACCCTAGGCTTTGTCTACCCCGTAAGGGATAAAGTCGTGATTTATGTTTGTATGTATGTATGACGAGGTCAGATTGACATGACACAATTGTTGCGGTTAGCAGGACGGCCTGCAAGGTCTGTTCAGATTGCTATTACCATCTTACTCTGTGATCCTGCCGCCAAACAGCAATGATTGGCGCTGCTATGTTGCGGCGTGGAGAGTAAGATAGCCAGTGAAAATTCTGGCATATAATGTATTCCATCTTAGTCACCTAAGTTGCAATCCTGTAGTGTTGCCTGTCCTTGGATGGTGACGCTCCATTACCATCAGGCGACCCAACTGCTCTGCCTTTTTTGTCGTAAAAAACCAAGATTTTTTGCCAGAGTTTGGAGGGACCATTCCCCGATTTCCTTTGTTCATGCCGCTACATGTTTATACATTAAAGCTATTGTGAAGTACTTTAATGAATTGCATAAGCATTTTACGATTGGCTAATTGCAGTTATAAAAGACTTGTATGAATTGTTAAGTTATACAATATGGAACGATTGGAGCGTTCGTTTTACCTAGGCACTGCTGAATAACTTTTAGCTAACGCCTGTATGAAGTGACTAGGTTCTGCCCGCTACTTAGTCCACTACTTAGTCTTAAGAACTGATGGTAGATACCTTACTCGTATTCTGCAATAATTATTTACGTTGCGACTCTAGGCAGTTACGACTCAGATCAGAGTTTAGCTGTAATTTTTAGCAGATAATGGATCTGACAGCGAGCGAACCTGCCAATTATTCCGTAGCAAGTATGACGTTTACGTGATGGCGTTTGAGACATTTTGTTGCAGCTGAAAACCTACACCAAACACTCAGATGATTAAGAACCGTGGGTTCGTATTAGGTGCGGGAATAGAGCGAAGGTGGCAGCCGACTAACTTGTTTTACGTGACCTTTCAGCACCTTTCTAAACTCTTTTGTTTTACTCTAATACAATTTTCATTTTGCTTAAAATAAGTCTTCGCTTGACCGCAATCACATCTAATGGTAAACTAAAAATGTGATAAAGCATTCGCGCCTCGTAAAAGCCCATTTACCCTAGATTTGTAGAATTTGCAGTCGGCTTAACAATCGTACGAGACGCATTCTCTGATTAAAAAAACTAACAAAATATTTGATCAATTTTCTATGGGATACAGACCGCGATTATCTTTGGTGAGCTCCCGATATTTCCACTCAGTTGCATAAACGTGATCGTGGTCTGTATTCCGTACAAATATAATGCAATTAACAGTGATTTATTTTAAACTGTCAATCAAATCAATTATAAAAGCCGTAACATATCAGTGGATCATTGACAGTAAATCATTAAATATTCCTCACATATTTTATGTGCGGTTATCAACATAAGTCTTAATACTTAAACAAGCATCTTAAATTTCTAACTGCTTTTACAAGCGTCCCCTTAGCAATATTTCTTACGTCAAGCAAATCGTTTAAAGTCTCCACACAAAGCGACGAGCTTTCTACTCCGAAGCTCATTCATTGCGCGCGCGCAGCCTGCGCCCGAGCCGCGCCATTGTCACACTATTCATTTACTTACTGTACTAGAATAAACCTTAACAATATACGCATGATCGTAAACAAACGTGTAAAGGTAAACAGTTGGATGGAAATCGAACCGGTTATGTTTTCGTCACTTTGTAATAATTTTCCTCGTTGAAGAAGAACTTTTGATCATCATAAGGCGTCTTTTCGAAATGATCAAAATTATGATATGCTTTAGTCGTTTTTCGTTATGATGGGCAGTGTTAATAACGTGTGAACGATCTGTCAGATGTTTTTGATTACAAAAAAATGGGGTTAGGTATTTAATTCGTAGTGATATTTTTGCTACATTTCTGTGAAATATTACTGCAACTCTGCTTGCAGACAAGTTGCCTGGAATCCGAACAATCAGATTCTAAGCGTCTTAAAAATCACAATATGTTTTTCAATAATTTACTACACATTTGTTTACCCTACAACGTCACTTGTCTTTGCCAAATTAACATCACATAGGTAATTTTATTAGTTGGTACTCTGAAAAACAAGTTAAAACACGCACATTATTCTGATGTATACAACATAACTACACCGTTATATAGTAAATATGTTCTCGTTTATATACGTGGGCAACTTTAATCAGCTTGTTATTAAAACGGTTCGACATATTAATCACCCTAGGGCTAAATATGTCAATCCTATGTCGGCACTAACAGTTTCGCGAAGAAAGTCGATCACCTAACAACCGAGACGAGACGTTCTAGACAATATTAAAATTTACTTTCTCAACCTCGTATTTATTGAAAACATGTAGTTTAAATCAACACTGCAACATATAACTTAAGGTTCTTTATGGAACTGCACAGTTCTACGGAATACGAGGTTGTAATAGGAAGCAGTCGATTTTGGGACCCAATTTTGTGTTATTACTGGTCGTTAATAGCGACCAACGATTAGCCTCGATGTACTCTGTGTTTATCAATCATATACAGGGTTCGATAGAACGAAGCCTTCAATTTATCTATATTTACATTCATGAGTGTTTAATTATGTACCGTTACGTGTGTGCGAAAGTTTTGGTTCAATTGTAAGTCAATATCTGCGGCATAGATAAAGCGTACTTATTTGCATTGAAGCTGTTTTCTACGCAGCGATAAATGGCAAAATGTTTAACGATTTCGGAATGTAAAATGCTAGCGCCGAGACTTTTTCTCGATCTAATTGTGCAGAGTTCTTCCGTCTAATTTTACTAATAAACCGCTGTTTAGAGAACTATAATTATCCATTTATATAAGAAGAGCAACTCACAGCTTTTTGCAGTTTCTAATATACTCGTAACCTTAGATTGGATGATGCGTGTTTAAAATTTGCTTGTCTCCACTTTCTGGAGAAGGATCAAGACGTGCATTAAACCGATTTTCAGTCTTAATTCCTGTAAATATGGCACATTAAAAGTTTTTCTTAGAACACAGGCATTTATTTGTTGAATCTAAATGCAAAGTACAAAGACAGGATCATTACTATCGTATTGGTTTACAACTTCATAGCCTTGTCCGATTGAGAATCTTCCCCTTTTTTCGAAGTCAGTTAATTTAAAGTTACTTAAAAGGCCTGCTAGTGTCGTCATCCGAAGTCACTTAGATACTAACAAAATTAGTCACATTTGCGTCAAGGCAAAATAACGCGAAGGTAAACGAAGGTGTGTCGCCGCCTTAAAAAATCCACATACGTCACATTAAGTCTGAGAAGAGTTTTGCAATTTCGTTCACTGACGTGCGCGCACGCACACATATCCTGCATTGTTTATTAAACTGTAAACACTGGAGATCCGTGACCCCTTGAGACTAGAGAAACGTGTTCATGACGCAAAAGTTGTGCTAATTGCTAATTTGTTGATGTGTTGAATGCGAGTTTTCGCCGGATAAATAACAAATAATATAACCCAAATTAGAAGCATGATGACGATTAAAATTTGAGCAGTATTTAAACGATTTGCTGGAGGCATTTTTGTTTAAAACTTCAATCTTGCCTTAAGCTGGTGCACTGTACATAAAGTTTTATCTACTAATATGTACAAAAATAAAGAATCAACCACAATCGACAAAAAAAGATAAGATATTATGTAGAAAGGCGAAGTTATCCTGACAAGGGATCTCTACCAGTTTACCTTTGAGTATATGAGAGGAGCATTAAACTAGGGACCAAAAAAGTGCGAGTTTTAGATAAGTGTAAAGTCCTATGGGAGCATAAAAGTATCTATATACATTTATACAAAAAAACAACACCACTCATAAAATCCATTCAAACGCTTTGCCTGTCTATTCAGGGTCACAAAAATTAAGAAGCGCTGCAGTAACGAAGTTTTTTCAGACTTATTCTTTAAGGTATAAATCGTAGCCCCGCGAGAGATACGGACGACTAGGTACGAAAACAGAACTGAACTGGAAACTGAACTGAACAAATTTATGTGACTATAGTGGATCTATCTCACGATAAATCGGCGACCAAATCAGTACGGCTGACTTCCCATGGTAAAACGTGAAGGAACGAAATAACTATTAAGTTCCTAATCTGTAGCTGAAGCTTCGTAACAAGCCTGCGTATATCAATGTACCTAACGATTATTGGTTGTCACTTTACGAGGGAGCATATTTATTACTAGAGTAATACTTTATCATCATTCACTCAGGCCATTAGTCACTATTAGTTGCAAATTCAAACACGTTTTTGCGTGCGAAATAGCCGGGCTCACTTTCTTTCTCTTGTTTGCGCGTTTCTTTTCGCTGGTGCGAATTTCGCAGCTAGTTGTAATCAATTTTTGAATACTTGTTAATGATCGTGGATACCGTAGAGTCATAGATAAAGGATGTAGCTAGAAGTATCGTTATAACATGCATTTATTCACCAGTGTTGAGAATAGCCACATATTTGAATTTGATAATTTATGCCTACACAGAGAATATGATATGACTAAAGTGTATGAAATAGGCTCGTTTTTTTTAATATCAAATATCATCGTTTTTCTATGTGTTTAATAAATAGAGTACCTAAGTTAAGTCTACTACAATGATCATGTCATGCTTCGGAGAAAATCGCGGGAGCAGAAAACATCATGCAGTTGTAATGATTTTGTGAACATTATTATAACTTATTTAATAATTCATTAAACCATAATTTAATTAACAAGTATAAAGCTACTCTATCAATACCTAGGTCAGTATGTAATTATTTGTCTGATATTAAAAGGTAATCGATTCTTAAGTTCTAAGTATTTAAGGTAAGGACCCATTTTTAATGTCACTCTCATACTCTCATATTTTAGAGCACATTCAGCGTTTTCCGTTCTTTGGATATCCTTGGTCGATCGTTATAATTGACTGGCTTCCAGGTCAGGGGGCTATCCGCTATGTTCTCAAACTGCAACGAACACATTCGTTTTTGCCACCAATTGGCGCCTAATCATCAACAACATGATTTATTGAGAACGAAACAGAGCCAGTTTTTAACTAAATTATTTTTGCGCCTTTGCTAATTAAGTTTTATAGGTGTTTTTATTAAGTTTATCTGCTTCGTAGTCAGAGTGTAGAAAATAGAACTATGGATTTTAATAATTGCGTCTTTTTTGTAAAGAAGTAATGCGGTTGAATGAAACTCTGACAATGAATGAAAAGTACGATGTATTTTTTAGTTCAATTGTACGAATAATAGCGTTTTTTGGAAGGGCTACAAGTTTCAAAATAACCACTGCAAAGCACATAGAAAAAGGATTACAAGTCAACTGAAATAAAACGACTAGTTGATTTAACTTAATAAATTTTAGTCATCTCTAAAGCTGTGCCTGGGCATATTTAAGCCGGCACTAAAATATCAACTTCAGGTAAGTGCTAACTATTAACATTACATAAGTAAAGTACCCAGACGAGCAATAAATATTACCGTTACCATGTGGAAAGTTAAATTAATATTTTAACAGCCATTGAAGAGATTAATACTGGTCAAGTGCCAGTCACGCTCGGCATCGAGTGTTCCGTATGTAACAATAACTTTCCTTCAGTTCACAAGCTATTAAAGCACCAAACATTGCTCTTATGTACCTAAAGTTAAGTTGAACTGAAGGACAAATTTACGAGTACCTTTCAAGTTGAAAATTTCAAAATCATACACATCGATATGTCTTGGTCGATTCTCAAACTTCTATTGTATGTAAATAGTATCTAACAGCAAAAAAAATTAGTTATAATAATAACTACAAATGAAGAATTTACAGATGATCCTTTACTTGTTGAAATCTGGCTTCATTTTAAGTTACGGTCTCTAAGAATTAACTGACTCTGTCCTTAATCTGATGATTTTGGATTATAAAAAGTAATACGCTGTCATATTTAACAGGCAGACCACCCGTGTGTCGAGACGAGAACTCATAGTTAACATCCATAATTTTACTTTATTAGGTTTTGGTACAATGTTTTTGACAACCTTCTACATATTTTATTGAATCAGGCGTTACATCAGCAGGCGTCAGGCGTTGCAGGCGTTTTTTGTTCATTACCTTGTACATCTAAAAAGTTTTTTCAATTCCTTGTTTTTATGTTAATTGAGCAGCTACATAATAAAATCCTTACCAGCATGTTTCTCATAAATTAAAAATATTAGCGGTAACATTGCTTTTAGTGTTCGCATAATTCAGTTTTGGTACCGTTAGCCCTTCTGAAAATGTCATATATACGTAAATATAAAACATACGTGCTATAAAGTGAATACTTGCCCTAAATTTGCCAGTGGCGTTGTGAGGATGTAGCAATACCACCCTCTAATTAGATAACTTCAGTCGTAACAAACTCCAAAGAAGTAGGTACATAACATAACTGGAAGTCAACATAGCAAAAGATCTTGCGAAGTGGAAACTGGAGAAAAAGGGCCTAAAGCGTAATTGGGGTAAGGCGTAGTCTAGATGATAATGATGATGATGATGATGATGATGAAGATAATGATGTTCATGAATAGTTGATGGTAGGTATGACCAATAGTCTTTTACTAACCAAGATCGAAATGAAACAGCATAAAACGAATGAGGAAATAAATTTCAATTTCACACAATATTGTAATTTAATGAATTTTTTTTTAACGTCCACGCAAAAAGAGGGATGTTATAAATTATAAATTAGACGTCGATGTCTCTCTCTCTCTATTTCTCTCTCTGTGTGTGTGTAGTATCTGTCCGTGGCATCGTAGCTCTCAAAGGAATGGACCGATTTGGATGCGGACTTTTTCATTCGAAAGCCAGTTTCCTTGTGTTCTTAGCCGTCTTTAAAATTGGTTAAAATCGGCCCAGCAATTTGAAGATCTTGAGTAATAATTTGAAATTTGTATCAGCTCTTTTCCAAAACGATGTAACGCATTTTTGGCATTAAATTGTTTTTTTTTATTAATGCGTGGGGGGTAATTACATTTTTTAATTTATCATTATGTTAATTGTTTCTTTAAAATTGCATGTGAAACAGAGCGCTTGATATCTGAACCAATAATGATGATGATTATGATTACATTGGAAACCAATGCACAAGGTTCGTATTCACAATCGGATTCCGCGATTTTTCGTATCGATATGGCGCTGAATCGAATTGCTTTGAAGAAATCGTTACGTCAGTTCATAGAATACGGTATACGGCGGGAATGCGTCGGCTCATCGGCCGGCATCGGTCTCGATTCACGTTTCACAGGAAACTGAATGGTCCGGTTACAGCAGACAATGTGTGAACTATACGGCTACAGTGCTTCCATCAATAAAGTAGAGGCAGATTTACGCGACTCAGCCTGCCTCAGCTTTAATATTACTTAAGTCTGTCTAAATAGTTGTCTGGGAGTAAAGTAGAGTAGATTATCTATCCCGCTTTTTGTGTTTTTAACCCTCGACGCAAATGAGGGGTGTTATAAGTTTGACGTCGATGTCTGCGTGTGTGAGCTCTCAAGCGGATAGACTGATTTGGATGTGGTTTTTTTCAGTCGAAAGCCTGTTTTCTTGCGGTGATTCTTAACAAGTTTTGGTAAAAATCGGTTTAGCAGTTTCTGCGTAGGGGGGGAGAGGGGTTTAAATTTTAAATACTTATTTACATGCGTTGTATTTGTATCGTATTGAGTGGTATTGATATTTTTTTAAGTGTAAGTCGATAGTGTGTTGAGTTCAGTTTTTTACTCTCTCCGTGCACTGTCTGTACCAGTGGGGTGCATACTGATTGTTGATGATATGACTGTACTAACACAACAAATCAGAGAACGAGGTTTTTTGTGTATCGCGGAAGTTGGGGATGTTTTATAACGGTTTTTATGTTTCCAGTCACGATCGCCTCACAACACTAACGATACCTAGACCGATGGAGGGTATCCGCGCATGTTTCACGCTTTGATTCTGGACACATTTGTCACAGGCCATGGATATTGTTACGCAGCCTCTGGTTTATACTATGTTCTAAGCTAAGGTCTTGTCTAATGCAGCAATCTGAGCAAAGATGATGTCACCTTATCTCATTTCCCATCATGTAGCTAACAATATGCTTACGACTTTGCCTCTATTTTTTATAATTTTCCTCGAAAACATTCCCGGTTGAGAAGTAGCAAAAAGCCGCACTAGTCCTTTATCAAGCGTTGTCACGGAGCTTTTATGAATAAAAAACGCAATTCGGGAAAGTCATGATAATGTTATCTCATTTTTATTGTGAGTAATTTCCGTTGCGCCTGCTCGGATAGAAGTTCGTTGTTCTCTCAGTGAGCACTTTAAATATTGCCTCATTTTGCGCCCGTGACTTTATTCTTATTCAAGTGATGTTAAAAGTTTTTCTATCACTCTCTAAATTTACACAGAATAATTATGTAACTGCAGAGAAATTGCAAAATTGAATGGCAGAGAGAAGTCTTTAAACTAGGATGACCAAATATTTTTATTTATAATAAACGAAAAAAACCTAAAAATGTAGCTTAATTTAGTAGGATGGGATCATTCAGCAGCGTCAAAGGGATACTAAGGTCTACAACCTTATCGCAACTCTGCGGAGTGCCCTCTATAGATATATACAGGGTGTCTCATTGAAATCGGTCAGAATGGGAAAGTCTGAAACTATAAGACATACTAAGATCTGTTCTTAGGAACCATGTCACCGATTTTAATAGCAAGAAAAACTGCATTCATACATTTAAAAAGAACCTGTACTCAGCTACCCTACCACATGGTTTCACAGCTTAATTAAGCTGTGAAACCTGACTTACGGTGGTACGTTTAAATGTATAAATAATTATTTCATCTATTTTAATTGCCCAACAGACTACTTAAACTACTAACGCTCGTAAAGAACTTCCTACCGTGCCATAAATTGGTTGCCCACCGACCCTTTACCAGAAAGAAGTAGCCCACATGCGGGTGCTCGCACCCCAATTTTGTGAATTGTCGCAGAATCACAAGCGGTTGTATTTATTGCGATAAATTATTTTTATTTGAAACTTTCATAATTCGAATTTCTTTCAAGTTTTCATGACACCCGATCTGACGGCTGATTTTGAAATCAAAACCAATGTTCTTTGGCGGACGTCCTCGAGCTGATATGTATGACGAAGACTATGAATACATTATGTATTTATGTATATACACATTCAGTTGACCTGAAGGTCGATGCAGATTTGTACAGGATGGTTTGTCCTTTAGATAATTTTTAAGCAAACTTGTTAAATGCAAGCAAATGTTCATTCCATTAACACCGACAGTCTGGTGATTTAATCGCAATAATCAACTAAGTTCCATAGTATCCGTGTTCCGATATTACTTGCTACTGTTTTAATGTCTGGCAACCAGGTCAATGATCTCATAACGTGCGATGCAGTGCAATATACACCTATAACCTATATGTTCAAATAGAAGTAATGTATGTATAGTAACCCCATTGTCCCGTTGTCATATGAAATAATGAGCCTGTGTCATGCTAACATTGTATTTCATATTACATAATCCACTCGTTCCTTTTTGTTTTTTCATAGTCTGTGTGACCCAAATAAACGGTTTTTTTTAACCCGCTCAATACATCTCACTTATTTTACTGAATGATTAGTATTTTTCAATTAAACTTTTATTTTCCGATTTATTTTTTCTTTTATTGGTTGTCTGGTAGAGAGCTATTAAGCGATAAGACCGCCAATTGTCTACCTTGTTTTTTGTTTCTGTATTGTTTTGTACCGAGTTGTGGTGTTCAATAAAGAGTATTTGTATTGTATTGTATCGTATTTTTTATTCATAAAAACTTACTCAACATGACAGTTTACACCAAAACACTGAGTAACGCAAAAACAAACAAGAGAGGTTAACTTTACTTATTTTATTCGCCCTGCAAAAGCAAAAGTTTCAAAGTCACGCGCCTACTTATTTTTAATAAATGCCTTTAGTTTTTCAAGACAATATATAATGACCGTTGTTTTCAACATCCTCTTGCGGCAAATTAGCTTGTGCTTAACTATTAAGTCATTACTAATATAAATATAAGTGTTTATTGTTACTGTGACAAACCCGATATGGATAATAATCTGAAATTAAGTTATTTTTATTATTAACTAACCAAATAACCAAGTCGATTTATAATTATCAAATGCCGTCAGCACAAAGAGTGTTTTAAAAACAAGAAAAAAAGCTTAAAAATGTGCAGTCCTTACTAGTTATAGTATAGTTATAGTAATTACATGTATATGATATACAATAACCTTAGCTGGGTAGTTATTTACCTGCTTTGTGTGTATGAATGTAGATGTATTATTTAGCGAGGTCGAGCTACAAAGCCCACAAAATGTGCTCGTTTGGTGGGTGTTAACTTATTTTACGAGTTGAAATAATGGTTTTGCAGTTATAGTGTTGCTGGCTGGACAGGTTATGCATATCTTCGTCAAATATTTATATTAAATTGGTTCAAAATTCTTACATTCTGTTCTTAATCAAATAAATCCGAGCACCGTAGAGTCACATTAGCTATGGAGGGTAACTTTATCCTCAAGCTTCTAAAATGCAACGTATAAATTTTCATTTTAAACTAGCTGTTGCCCGCGGCTTCGCCCCCGTTCCTTCAATTTTAAATGATTTCTCTGGACTTCCACAAATGTTTTAAGACCAAAATTATTAAAATCGGCACAGCCAATCTCGAGTTTTAGCGAGACTGTTGTATGTAACTGGCTAACCAAAACTTTTAAACTTATTATTCTTTTCTATACGTTGTATTCTATCTGATGTACTTGTGTCACTTCAATAAACTAAGTCTAATACAACATTCGTTATCAGCACGAAACTCTATTTTTAACTGAGTAATACTTATAAAACTACATATTCTTTATTAAAAAGTGAATCTACTAGTTTTTTCCAGTATGTGCATGTATGAATTACGAAAATCTGTGAAAAATTAATATAATTCACGAAGATATTTTCATAATATTTTTGTTGTGACATCGAACAGCTGTGCGTATAAATATGTCAAATATTTCGATTACTGGTATAAAACCACTCATAAACAGAGACGGTTATTCCATATGGAAATTTAAAATGCGTATGTATCTTATGCATGAAGATTTATGGGAGACGATCATCGGATATTCTGAAGGTAGTAAAGTTCCTACAGAGATAAAATCACGAAACGATCAAAAGGCGTTATCGAAAATATGTCTCACTTTAGATGGTATGGCGATAACTCATGTGAGGTCATGCAAAACAGCAAAGGAAGCTTGGGATGCTCTTTCGTCCACTTACGAGGACAGAGGTTTAGGGCGACGTATAAGCCTCGAGCGGAAACTATACAGGTACTGTCTTGATGATTTTGATTCCGACATAGAGACATACATAAATGCTATCATGTCAACTGTGCAAGATTTAGCCGACATTGGCAAAATTATAGAAGATGCTTCAATAGCTGCGATTCTTCTTGGAGGTTTAAGTCCTCAATACGCACCTTTAGTAATGGCTTTGGAAAATTCCAATATAGACATTACAGTGGATTTAATTAAGACCAAATTATTGAATGAACTGAATAAACCAGCTATAGATAACCCAGATACTGCTTTTCGTACACGTATGAACCAGAACAAACCTTCTACATCCAAATCGAAGAAACCTATTGTGTGTTACGACTGCATGGAGCCAGGACATAAGCGTCCAGATTGTCCCCATAAAAAGGACAAGAAGAAGAGACCCGTAAATCACAAAAATTCCCTATGTGCACTGAATGTCAATGACGGATTAGAGCGTGATAAATGGTTTATTGATTCTGGAGCTTCAGCACACATGACGTCACGAGCTGATTGGATGAATAATGTGAGAAGTTCGTCTACTGGGACTGTAACTATTGCAAATGGAGATGTACTGCCCAGTAAAGGCATTGGAGATATTTCTATCACCAGTTGCAGTCAGAATACTGATATAAAGAAGATTACTGATGTAGTTCATGTACCGAACTTGAACTCTAATCTTATTTCAGTGAAGAAGGCAGTAGATAAAGGTTTTAGCGTAGTTTTTGATAGAACTGGTTGTAATTTTTATGATTCTGATGTTTTTTCTTGTTCAGGCGATGTAATTTTACATGGTTCTATATGTGGTGGACTGTATTCTCTAGATTGTACGGTCAATCCAACGACTCAATTATCAGCTTTTGAGACGCACTCTGATGTTTCTAGCTTCAAGCTTTGGCATAGAAGACTAGGTCATTTATGTCGCATCGGAATGGATCAACTGAGGAAGGGACACGCAGTGGGCGTGGACTACTCAGAAGTCGATAAGGAACCATGTATCCCCTGCATTGAAGGTAAACAGCGTAGGAAACCTTTCAAGAAAATTTCTCATAAAAGATCAACTTCTGTTCTGGAACTTATTCATTCAGATATTTGTGGACCCTTGCCAGAAACTTCTTTTCAAGGCAATAAGTATATTTTATTTTTTATAGATGATTTTTCTCGTATGACTTTTGTATTCTTTATTCCTTCAAAAGCGGAAGTAAAGAACAAATTTCGTATTTTCCAGTCCAGAGTAGAGCGGGAAACAGGAGCAAATATTAAGATATTGAAGAGCGATAATGGAAAAGAATATGTTGATGCTGAATTTTCGAGGTATTTACAAAATGAAGGAATTCAACATCAAACAACAGTTCCCTACAGTCCTCAGCAAAATTCCATTGCAGAAAGAACAAATCGTTCAATTATGGAGAAAGTAAGATCAATGCTTTCTGACAGTTCTCTTTCTCCGGCTTATTGGCAAGATGCTGCAGAGATGGCTGTATATCTCAAAAATAGGTCTCCTCACCGTGCTCTCGAAGGCAAGACGGCGTACGAGAAATGGTATGCTAAAATACCAAATCTTTCTCATCTGCGTGTTTTCGGATGTAGAGCATTTATTCATGTTCCTGACTGTAATCGAAAGAAACTGGATATGAAAGCATCCGAACATATTTTCGTAGGATATTCAGAAGATCCCAGAAGTTATTATTTCAGAGATATTAGATATCCCAGAAGACTTGTGAAAAGCAGAGATGTTACTTTCTTTGAATGTGATTTTCAAGATTTGAAAGTAAAGACAACTTGTAAGTCTGATAATGATTTAACTGAATCAGCAGTTGTACCTCTATTGCTAAATTCGCAAATAAACTCTTTGAATAGTTCAGATAGTCGAACACCTGTCACAAGCGCTGCCATCGAAGATGAACAGATTCAACCTGATATTGTAAATTTATCAGAAGATCTTCAGCCTGATATTAATATCGTAGAGCAATGGCATAACGCTGTTGAACCTGTTATTGCGTCTTCACCAGAATCTCATACTGATTTTGTAGAACCAAGGTACAATTTGAGACCCAGAAAACCTAATTCTGCTGCTAATTGTGTATGCATGCAAACTTCATCCCCTCAGCTGATGGATGAACCAACAACTTACACACAAGCTGTAAATGCAGAAGATAGAGATAAATGGTATCAAGCTATGCAAGATGAATATCAGTCACTGCTTGAAAAACAAACTTGGGTTCTCGTTGACAGACCTGATAAGAAAGTTATACCATGCAAATGGATCTACAAGCTGAAGAAAAATGCGCATGGTGACGTAATTAAATATAAAGCTAGACTTGTCGCGAAGGGATTTAACCAAGTTTATGGTATTGACTACTTGGAAACTTTCTCGCCAGTCGTCCGAAACTCTTCTTTACGCATGTTGTTCGCGTTGGCTGCGGAAGAGGGAATGAAAATGCACCATTTAGACGTTGATACGGCATTTTTAAATGGATTTTTAGAGGAAGAAGTATATATGAGTCAGCCGGAAGGATTTTTAAAACCTGGTCAAGAAGATAAAGTATGTTTACTGAAACGTTCGCTTTATGGGCTCAAACAGGCTTCGCGAGCATGGTATAAAAAGTTGACCGAAATTTCACAATGCATAGGTTTTAACCAAACTCCTTCGGAAGCATGTATTTATACTAAAAAGTTTGGTAACGAGTTAATAATACTCGCTTTCCATGTCGATGACATTGTCATCTTGTACAAAGATAATAAAACGCTAAATACTGTCATATCTGACTTACGGAATTATTTTGGTCTGAAAGTGATTGGCGAATTGAGTTATTATTTAGGTTTAAATATACATTGCAAACCTAATGAGATTAAAATATCTCAAGAAAGTTACATTCGTGATTTACTGCAAAAATATCACATGATGGACTGTAAGAGCGTGCCTACACCGTTGGAAAATAATAAGTTTCTGCCGAGTGAGAAGAGTAATGTAAGTGAATCCTATCCGTATCAGCAATTGATAGGCTCACTCAATTTTCTGGCCGTTAATACTCGCCCAGACATTGCTTATGCCATATCATATTTAAGTCAATTTAATACTAAATATGATGAAAGTCATTGGAAGGCGGCAAAACGTGTATTACAATATCTGAAAGGCACTATGGATTTGGGCATTACTTACAGGAAAGACGGTGGATGCCTAATTGGCTACGCGGATGCAGATTGGGCCAATTGTCCTATGGATCGTCGTTCATACACCGGATTCTACTTTTCTATGGCCGGGGGAGCCATTTCATGGGAAAGTAAGAAGCAAACCACCATTGCTTTGTCGTCCAGCGAAGCAGAATACATGAGTTTATCCAGTGCGGGTAGAGAGGCTGTATTTCTGAGACGATTGATGTGTGAACTTACTGGTAAGTCAACTGTCATTACTATTTATAATGATTCACAGTCAGCCCAGAAGTTAGCACTGAATACGGTTCACCACAATAGGACCAAGCATATCGACACGAGATTTCATTTTATACGAGATTTATTATGTAAAAATGTTATCAATGTCGAATATATTAATACTTTAGAGATGTGGGCTGATGTACTAACTAAGCCATTGGCTCGTATCAAGCATCAGAATTGTATAAAAGGAATAGGTTTATGTTTATAATCTTGTTTTGATTACGGGGGAGTATGTTGTATGTAACTGGCTAACCAAAACTTTTAAACTTATTATTCTTTTCTATACGTTGTATTCTATCTGATGTACTTGTGTCACTTCAATAAACAAAGTCTAATACAACAGAGACAAACCAACGGCAATTCAGTTTTAAGAATCATTTTTATTTAGAAGATTATTTCGGTTCTTACGCTAAAACTAGTTTCTTTAGCGTATACAGTATAACGTCTTAATGCGATTCAATTCCGACTCAGTTCAGGTTTTAGCTGTCATTTTTAGTGTGGATCTGACAGCGAGCGAACCTGCACTGAATCGGAATTGAATCGCATTAAGACATCATGGTAAGGCCCCTGACCATTATTGTGTAAAACGATAGCCGTGACCATTGCCAACGTCATAAGTGACGCCATAGCGTAATATGCCTAGCTTATTAAATACTATCGACCCGCCCCGGCTTCGCACGGTATATTATGCATGTATTATACATATAAACCTTCCTCTTGAATCACTCTATCTATTAAAAAAAAACGCATGAAAATCCGTTGTGTGGTTTTGAAGATATAAGCATACATAGGGACATAGGGGCATAGGGGCACAGGGACAGAGAAAGCGACTTTATTTTATACTATGTAGTGAAGTTAATAGATGTATGAAGAGATTGATGACTGTGGATGAAGCGAAAGAAACATGTCAGGATCGTAGCAAGTGGAAAAAAGTAGTCTCTGCCTACCCCTGTGGGAAAGAGGCGTGACGGTATGTATGTATGTATGTATTAAATAAGTTTCTGATACCGTGGAAGTTCATTCATCAGACAACCGATTGATCCAGCGTAGAAGCGTGGCACTTCATCATGGGTATCGATGGGTAATGGGGCTACTGGTCGGCACGATTTGTTTTATATGTAGCCGCTAATTGTTGGAGCGATGGGCAAGACTCCCACGATGCCGAGCGCTCGGTGCAAGGCAGAGGAGACAAGCGGGTAAAAATATCATCTGTCCTGGGCAGAATGAAAGTTTTAACTCAATTTTGTCCACTTTGGGACAAGTATGACATGACATGTGTGGTTCTTGAAAATAAATAAATAAAATAAAATATTTTTTTATTTACCAATACACAAAAGCATTAGGCACATACAAGTATTAGGTAAATAGGACAGGAGAGGAGACTCAGCAGGCATGCTGGTTTTCAGTCTCCGACCTGATTAAAAACTAACATAAAATCGAACTAAGCAAAGGTAGGTAAGGAAGGTTCGCTGCCAACGACCAACCCCACAAAGTACTCAGCGGCAAAAACTGTGACTGTGACCCTCATTTTTATGCAATGTAGGGTAAACTCGGATAATTATGTGATTCACTTAATTCCGTGATACATCGCTTTTTTCTACGCGTGATACCATGTTTGAAGCTTTTCGTGTCAATGAGATTTTTCGAACTAAAGTGTGCTGTGTTCCGGTGTGGAGAGTAAGTGACAGCCGGGGAAATTACGGGCACAAGAGGCATTGCATCTTAGTCCTCTAGGTTGGCAACGCATCTGCAATCCCTCCGGGGTTGCGGGTGTTTATGGGCAGTGGTGATCACTTACCATCAGGTGACCCACTTGCTCGTTTTCCTTCCTATTCATATAAAAAAAAAAAAGTCTTATTTTCTGCGTCATGAGGTAGCACTTAAATAAATGATATCTGCACATGTAACGCTACGGAAAGCTTCCAACATGGTATCACGGAATTAGTAATTACCCGAGTTTACCCTGGGTAATTTTTACGGAGACTGGGCGAAATTTTGTCTCGCTGACTATACTATATGTAAAACGTGGTAAGTTTCTAACTTGTACATCAGTGTTCACGTTTGTGGAAGCCTCAATGACTTCTAATCGTTACTCACGCGGACCAGACACAACATGTGGTTGTGTGGCTCTAGCATTACAGGATCACTGTTACAGCTAATTGCTTTAATAATTACATTCGAGTGCCATTATAATTAGAGAATGTAGGATGGGGTCGTTTGAATAGCGAAACATCCTTTCTCTATTAACTTTATCGTCAAAGGAGCAAGTGGGTCACCTGATGGTAAGTGATCACCACTGCCCATAGACACCCGCAACCCCGGAGGGATTGCAGATGATTTTATACATTAATTAAAATAGAGCGAAGATAATGCTTAATTTTTTTAGAGTTCCTTACACAAATAGTGTGATGTTATCGGGGCCTTATTACAAGGGTTGTATCTATCTGTAATAGGCCGACAAAAGCCGTGGTAACCTAGTGGGTTGACCTAGGCTAGTCAAGTAGAGAGTCGTGGGTGCGAATCCTGGGCTCGCACGTCTGAGTTTTTCGGAATTTTCACACTTGAAACTTTCAGTGTGTATTACTAGCTATGACCTATTTGTTCATATTGTACGGTAGCAGAACCTTTCATGTGCCACTCCGACTCGTAAAAGGTATGTTTTAATTGGGTCTAACGCATTTTAAACCAGTAAATGTATGCATTAACATTAAATAAAAATAAAATAACCCCCCACGCATTAATCGAGTAATAAATATCTTGCTAAACGTATAGCCTGTAGGTCTTGTCACCTTAGGCTCTGTCTACCTCATAAGGGATAAAGTTGCGATGTAAAATCATAAAAACTTTATAATACGGCAAGCTTCTTCTCACGTGTTTAATCGTCAATACGCTGACAACAACATAGTACATATTACTTTTCAGATTTCTAGTACAGAGCAAAAACTCGTCAGTAGACTCTCGCTTTTTATTCATTAATTGTATATCTTTAATACGTAACGAGGCTTCAACCGAGTCATTTGTCAAAGTAATTATCAATAATAGTTTCTTAGTAGCTATATGTTTTGACATGAAACATAAATAAGATCTTTCAATTACGCCGATCTCCAGGACTACGATCATAAATCACACGAAGTAGAAAGCGGTAAAATAGTGCAAGTAGATAGTCGAATTTGTCATGGTTAGTAAAGCGATACATAATAAACCCATAAATTACGTCTCATTTCTAGTATTAAAATGTCGATGCCGACGTATCAACAGGGCTACCAGAGAATCAATCAACTAAACTAGACACGTATAGAGATATTTGTATTTCTATTAGCATGCTCTTCGTTGCTACGTGATATGTCTAGATGAAATGATAACAAGATCATCGTAATTATGCTACGACAATGCTGGCGTACTCGTAGTCATGTTGCTTAGTTTTCGAAAATATTTTATTAAAATAAATGCAAAAGCTTGTGAGGAAGTATTAGGTACTTTGTCAGACAAAAAAGAATGGAAAGAAAGAAAGAAGACATTTATTCCTTTTTACAAGACACACAAGTATAAAAGAATATACACAATTTTATAGCGAAAAAAAACAAGAAAAAAACACAGACATTAAAAATAGACGAATTTTGTTGAAATTTGAGAGACAGATTGTTTATACTTCATCTCGAAAAACTGCACAGTTCATGTGGTAACGACAGGTGTTTTCTTTGTAGATGAAGTTGCGGGATATACTCATAGCCAGTCACAAATACTTATAGACCTATTTCTAAAAGGAATCAATAGTATCCCAAACTTCACATTAGTACTAATAAAGTGAATCTGCCTAACATCCTAAAATTAACATACTCTTTAAAAGTAGTTAGAGTACAACGCAGTTCCTGTATGAAAAATTGCTGAAAGTACCTCTACGTAGTTGATGTAACAGTGTCCATTCTCAAGAGACAACCCTATTCCTCTAAGGTAAAACATATTAAGGCGGTGATAAACGCAGATACCATTAACATTCCATGGACCCAGAGGACGGCTATCTGTCTTTTTTTACAGGATCAGAGTATTAGGGCACAATAACTAATAAGGAATAGTGATTTAGTAATAAAAAACGTATCTGACGTGAGGTAGTTACTAATCCCCTATATCTATTAATATATATGCCATAAGATTTATTTGTTCAATTACTGGTTTATTTGTCCTTTCGGTTGTTAAGATAACACTAACAATTAATTTTAATGTTTGTGTTGGTTTTACATAAGTGGTATTTTCTCTTTTGGTTTTAAAATAAGAAATCGAATTCGAGCTATCTCACGTATGTTGTGTGTAATTAGTCGATTGAGTTAATATTTCCATAGAAATGATCGTCTCGTCAAAATAACGTAGAGATATAACGGTAACAAAATTAAATCTAATCACTACGAAAACATAAATTAGTTCACAGCATGATTATGTTAAATTTAAATAACCGAAATTACGTCCGCACTTTGATTTACAAATGTATACCAATAACTAAAACTAGACATATTTGAATGCTAATGCATTACATTAATTTCTACTAGAATTTGGCCATCAGTTTATTTAAGAACTAACAAAAACAAAAATTATGTAATTCCTGTCCTAAATCGCTGCCATTCTACTGGCAACGCTGATTCGCTGTGCTAATGTGCCAATGTAGCTAAGTAAGACTTAGGCTACATAGATATTTGTTTTCCCGTTAGGCTTTCAACGGCTTAAAAGCTCAAAAAGACAAACAGTAATTAAGTATGCCGTCAGCTTTCGTTTATGGCCGTGTGCATGTTTTTTCATTTTACGATTACTTTTACACAACCTTTGTAATTACCATTTTCGCATCCAAACAAATAAGCCAGCTCTCTAAAACAGGTTCTAAGTAATATACAAGAGTTTTATGAGCGGCTATAATGAGTTTATGAAAGCCTTCACGCACCATGCGATCTTGTCTTCGCTAAAGCGATTCATTTTTGATTTTATTAGAGCCGCAGGCGACAGCGGAAGTTTTTAGCACTTCGGCGGAATTTGCGACTTCCTGACTGATTAAAAAGCCTGTTTAATATTTTTCCAAATTTTTGCAGTGTAAGAAGTAATAAGCTGTGCCTTGAGATAAGTGTTCATTCCATTTTGAATCTTGTCTTGTTTGGCAAAGTGTGAAATGCGAAAATGAATAAATTACGAATTCATTAATTTTACTTTTAAACCAGCTTAAATTATTCTCGAACTGGTTTTAAATATTAATTGGACTTTTCTTAATTATTGCACCCAATACGTAAGAATGCCTATATTCACACCTCATTAAAAAATAACAGTAATTTTATACAGTGCCGTTTAGCTCGCTCCCCACGTAAAGTAGTAAAGAAAAACGGCAAAGATTCACTAAAAACAACGCCCAAGCAACTAGCAAGTGCTTTAAGCACTAACGGAGACTTCATGTCATTTAATTGCACAGGGTGCGGCAGAAACCGAGCCACTATGATTAGTCGTGATTGTGTAAACGAAAGTAGCATTAAACCGACTGACAGCTTTTTCATAATCATTGATTGATGTGATGCGACGCCGTTGGCCATCCGTACTGGTCTGCGGAGAAAGGTGGAAAGTGTTAGCTTCAGTGTTGTACCGACTTTATAAACAGGTAACTAGATATTGTACTGAGGGTACTCTTCGATTAAGGCGGACACATGCAGAATTCGACCAATGCCATTCATTGAACTTTGCTCCTTTCAATGGAAATGCAGATTAAGGTTTAGAGCGAGCACACATTCAAAATATCTATGGAGATCAATCTGTGCCGAACAAGTTAATTAAGAAGCTTTAGATATTTCTAGGATTTGGGATGCCTTCATCATCCAGCGTTCAGAATAAAATAGACGAAGCAGTACTTAACGTAAAATCTGGTATTTTTTAAGACTCTTGGTATTGTTTGTAACTCACAAAAAATTGTTAAAATATTTTTAGGTGAGTAAAGTAAATTTCTAAACGACACTGAAAATTAGAACACATAGAAAAATCCGAAAAGTATGGCCAGGAATCAAACCCGGATCTTCATCATTCCGAGATGCGTGCTGTACCTACCGCTACACCACCCACAGCAGGTTAATGAAGTACCTAATTGCTATAGTCATTCCGATTAACTAAACTAGGAGAAAAATGGAAGTTACAAAAATAGTCACGAGCCCCTCACCATTTATGCTAATTCCGAATTGTGCAAGCGCAAAAAATGATTTTCCTTCGACTGGTTCAGTTCGTTGACAAGATTGATAAGCAAAAGTATTGCCCCTTGTGACAGCTCTACCCGTTAACCGCTTCTGACAAATCATCGAGCAACGAATGACAGTAAACTCTCTCATATCAATATCACTTCTCATATGCATACGAAACTCTTCGAAAGCTGACGTGACAAACCAAATGTATTGCCGCGACCGACTTGACACCCCATTAGCTAGATACAGATCAGACGAGGAATGTTAACCATTCAATTAAGAAGTTGTTACCCTGCATTTCTATTGAATTTGGGCTACCGTTCACTGGTTTAGTTTTAGTTCGCATTGTACTGACAAAACTGTAACGTGTCAAATGCTCAGATGAAAAAGTACACGGAAACGACGAAGTGAGGCCGGGTTAGACCAAGCCTCGCTGTGCGACTGCAAATTTCACCAAGTAAACTGGTAGTAGATCTCAGAACTGCGTCTTTACTTTTAATGGGATGACTGATGTGATGATAAACCGATTGTTTGCAAGGGTCTTCCAACAGTAAGTTCGAACTATTCTTGTGCTTTGATGAAACTTTAATGGAATGTTTATTTTTCCAAGAACTTATCTATCCAATCATTCAATCATCCGTATGCACACGCACATTTATTAAACAACAATGACCGCAAATTCTCGAAAGCTAGCCTCTCGGACCTGTACCGAGAGATTTTCATCTTGATTCTTTTGCAACATTTGTAATTTAACTGGTTATGATCTTAACGACTGGTCATTCGTTTCATAACGCAGACATCCACGCGCGCAACACAAACATAAACTAGTAGCTTGTAAACGTGTTGCACACATGTTTGTGATTGCATATGTCTACGCTCTGCCCTTACCCAGTGAACAATGCGTTGCCATTGTCGCTTTTTATACTCGTTTCTTTTAATTTTAGGACATGTGAGAGCAATAAATAGGTCGGTCCTTTAAAAATAAATATGGCTACAGTTTCCTTTAGTAACAAAGACAACTATTATTTTACTCGGATGTATGTACACATCATAGGGACACCACTATTCTTTCTGCGAGACTGGCAGTTAGTCAGACAGTCAGAATCTATTCTTAGCTATAAGCAAAGTATTTCCTGGCACTTTGATGTGATGCACATTATATTACTTTGTTCTTGACATTGATCTACAAAGGCTACGGATACCTTTCGCTACTTCGCAGTCGGCTCGGCAACAAGAACTGTCCTTTACTTAATAAATAGCCCACTTTAAATACAACCATTATTCACCGCATATCTAGGTCATTTCAAGCACATGTTAGTCTTACAAGTACAAGGGCTTTTGTAGTTTAATGTGTGTTTATTGTGACCTCTAGAGACTAAGCTCGCCTACTTAATAAAACCCGCAATTGACATCAAAACATTATTGCCGCAATAACAAACTCATAACACGACATGAAAAACAGTGCTGTCCTATTTTCAGCTGTGTTCATACCTTCGTAAAGCTCAACAAAGCAATGGGCAATTTTATTGCTAAATGATAAGCAGTAATTATTCCTATCAATTCCGTGCACGTTGGCGTGACACATCTCTACTGATAGAAGTGTGGGTTAAGTACTTTACTGCGTAAGGAATTGCTTCACATTAATGTTCTTAATTTCAAGTCAATCGGACCAACCGTTGAAGAGTTCCCTCCTGCGGATAAGGTCCTGGCTAGACCACTAGAATTCTACACCAGGAGCCTTACCATGACGTCTTAATGCGATTCAATTCCGACTCAGTTCAGGTTTTAGCTGTAATTTTAACTATGGATCTGACAGCGAGCGAACCGGAATCGGAATTGAATTGCATTAAGACGTTATGACCCCTGATTATTGTATTGTCAACTGATTTACACAACTTAAATGTAAAGTCAAAATTTCAACTCAATCAGACGAAGATATCTGCTTCAAAATTGAGTTGAAAGATTCCACCCGGACAAACATACATACATACGTTGCAAGTTAGTAAAAAGCTTGTGAAAAATACGAGCAACTGATATCTTTGTTCATTGGTTCATTCAAGCTAGATGCAATGTTCCTGTAAACGTGTTTTAATTATCGTTCATAACCCCTACCGAATCACGTGGGGACTGAACCGAAACAACCGATTTTTCCAAAAAGATCTATTTATTAGTCTCACCAGTTTTTGTCACAACCGAAAAAACAGTAGGTTCATTCTGAAATGTAGCTGACTTTGTCTATACACGCCGCGGTTTTTGCTGTGAACGTTCTCAAGCGAACCGCACCCCACTAATTACCCCCATAAATGAACTATGACAATTTGTTAATTAACTCCGCTGTTTTCTGCAGTAAATCTCAGGGTAGCATGTTGCCTTTACCTCTACTAAATTGCTGGGCGTGCTTTCCCAATAAACAAGCGTGTAAACATAAATGCCTTAAACCTACTTCGAACCGAAGCTATCAATGCAGTTTCTATCTGTACCCAAAGAAGGGAGATTAAAGCAGCGACTTACTATGCAAGTGCGTAACCAGGACACAGTTCCGTTCACACCGGCCTAGGTCTAAGACTAGACGAAGGCAGGCGCCGAACCATATCGACACTCGATACGGTTGCCGATCGGGTCATCATGTTACAACTGACGCCAACATTCTACTACAAGCCTTTAAATAAAATATGGAGAAACACCAACCTTTTGTAACCGCCGTAAGAACGATAGATGGTAAATTCAATGGCAAATGATAACTGGTTCAAGTGTAAGATCATGTTGGCGTCGCGCCAGCACTATTTTCCTCGATAATCCACCGAATGACCAATAACTGACACTAAAAAAAGACTCATTGCGGTAAAACTATTATGAAACTTACTTTTGATATATATCGGATACGTTATTAATGGCTAGGCTGCTAGTTAAAGAGTGGACGGTCTAGTTTGGCTTTCTTATTTCTTACACGTTTTATGTTGGGTCAAGGATGAATCTATAGAATTCAGCGAAAGTATATTGCGGGATCAAGCTATCAGTTCAAATGAAAGTATTGTAATAGCTCCTGGAAATTACTTTTATGCGAATCAATGGATCTTAATTAGATATTACCGAACATTATCTCGTGCATAACTTAAACTAAGAGCATATTATGCGGTTGGTATTACTGGGAGAGTAAAGCAGTAAATACCATGTACGGCATAATTAATCAAGCTAAGTACGCTTTAATAATGAGATTTGGTCTCTACATGGTGGTTTCCGATCATGAGAACATTACCGCGTACCCGCTGGTAAAGCAGCTGACATTCTAAGGGAGACGTTATTCTTGGAAGTAAGGAGAAAGGTTAATAATAGTCGGGGACCCTGTGGCTTTTAGCGCATAATGTACAAATCGTTGTAGTCACGATCTAGAAAAGATGTAGTTTACATGCGCAGCTTCTATAAAGTGAAATTGTTGTGATGAATAGGTACCTACACATCGTGAGCAATCAGCCCACCCGCGTCGCTGGAGACAGAGTCATTTGTCACCTGAAGATATAACTAATTTAATATGTCCCACACGTAAATTTAATAAAACAAAACACGCCTTTAATCCGTTGACATTGAAGTTGAAATCGGGAATGCTTCTAGTTTGTTAGAATGAAGATTAACTTTGTTCAGTGCAAGATTCTCGTAAGACATTGAGCTTGGATTAGAAATCGAGATGTTTAAATTGGAGGAGCCCCTTCAAAAGCATTTGAATTTTAATGAGCAAAAACCGTTTACTTGCTTACAGGACAAATACGATTGTGCGTCTTATATAACTTTACAGTTAGTTTTACCTAACTAATACATGTATACATATGAATCTCGTCTTTATCTCTTATTTATTTATTTACTAGCTGACCCGGCGAACTTTGTTCCGCCTTAAATTTGAAAAATTCCAGTGGTTTGGGCTGTGCTATCCCGCGGGAACAATGCAATTTTCCGGGATAAAAACTATCCTATGTCCTTTCCCGGGACTCTAACTATCTGTATACCAAATTTCAACTAAATCGGTCCAGCGGTTTAAGCGTGAAAAGGTAACAGACAGACAGACAGACAGACAGACAGACAGACAGAGTTACTTTCGCATTTATAATATTAGTAAGGATAGTAAGGATTCATCAAACAATTTACCCAGCATTACAGTATAGACCAAAGCACTGGAAAACTTAATTTTAACGAGTAAAGGCACATGAAAACATACCAACCACCAAAGACAGTCATCAAATAATTTTATACCAAAAATAATTTCTTATGGAGTAGACAGAGCCTAAGGTAACAAGACCTAAATTGAGGGCGTTTAGGTGGAAAGGGGAATCAAAATAAGTAGTAATGGGTTGTTAACCGGCTCGCCTATAGATGATTTCTAAGATTTTGCCCATTCTCTCGATGGGCTTTCACGATCTACATGGGAAAATATACATTCTATACATTCTATGTCTTCTCTTTGCTTTCATCGGCATGGAAGGCATTTAGCCACAGTATGATTACAATGTATAAACACGTATAGAGTTTCACGTGTTGCGTGGTGTGTGTAAGAGTTGGCTCTGTGATAGGTAAGACGTATACTGAGGATGGCGGGTCACTGACAAAGCTCTCTTACACCTGTGGTTGTGGACGGAGTATGTAACAGAAATATGGCTGTCCACAAATTAACGCCTGATTCAACTAAACTCACACCTATTTTCGACAATGTAAGGCAACACTGATTTTAGATTATGAAAGCATACGGATCAATTACAAACTAAGAAAATTTGCAAACACTGCGCCGCGCCACTTTGACTGTTCATGCAATTAAGTAAAACTAATGCTAACAAAAACTGAGACCAGGAAACAAGACACGTAAGAATCAGCGGTCATGGAAGTGTCTACTGAACGGCTAATTAAGCGTGAAAGTAATCTCTAAATCGATTTTAAATGGTAGACCCGCCTGCCTGTCGAATTCTAACACCATTTATAACTACCCGGCCATTCTATCTTGACACTCGGACCGGGAAATAAGAAGACTAGTTTGAATAAATTGTATCGTTTCGCGGAGGTTAAAGGTCTCTAATTGCACTGGTGGCTGCGTATAATCAATCCGCGATGTTTATATGTTTGTTAATTAATTATTCGTTCGTAACGGCGAAACATATTGCGAGTATTACTGCACATGAGTACGAGTGATTGATTATCACAGCGGTACTTAGCTATGGTGAATGAGTTGAGAGGACTTTCTCTATTTTTTATGGTAGCAAGTGTTTCTAATCCATTTAATGAATGTAAAGTATGTAATAGGATTAGTTTAAGCTTTGATCATTCGTAAACTTTCTTCTTAGGTGGCGCTTACCTAATAAATGGGAGTGAGCTGCGATTAAATAAATATTCTGCACCGTTTAATGAATATCTTTTAGGAGAAAATAACAAGGTAATAAAATGAATATTATGATTAATTAACTAGATCTTAATCTCTGAATGTTATAGCGTAATTAATGGACATTCATTTAACATCGAGAAATATTTCTGTTATTTTTTGCAATTTCCTTTATTAGCTACTGGTTCGAGCAGGATGCAGATTGAGAGAGAAGTATTTACTTACAAACATTGAGCAACTTTTAGCAGCATTAGTGCAACTCGGACCTTGAAGGTGCACTTCCGTGCGCCAAGGTATTTCTAATCGCATTAGCAAAGGAGAGGTAACAGGGCCAGCTAAAGTAAAAATCATTAAAAAAAACAGTAGGTAGCCATTTATGCACAAAGTACAGTTGCGGAACACGAAGATTTTCGTACAATTACCTCTCATTATTTATCCCTCGCACTCGCATAGACCCGGAGACAACAAATAATCACACGCTAGCGACAGAGGGTCAGAGTCAAATAGTGATAGGTCATTGTGCGAAATTTTTCGTGCGCCGCGACCAAACTTTAGCAATATCATTATCCACTAACATAATATTATATTTACATGGTGGAGTTACGAGGAGAAAAGTTGAAGTTTGTCCAGAAATCAGCGTGTTCCTCTAAATCAGATCATAAAACAAATTAAATATGCCATACCTGTCAGTTGAGGCGGAAATTAGCTTTCCTAATTTATAGAATTAATTAACTGCCTCGATTTAGCTTGCATGTTTTTTTAAACTCCGGTTTTTGCAATGCATGTGTATAAGTATCTACTTATGATATAGTAGCGCCACCGATAATCAACGCATTGAAGCTAAAACTTGAAATTTGGCAGCCATAACCTTGAGTACCTGTATATCCTTCAGGTTCACTAAAACAAATAGGAAACTAGTCTATTTTCAGTTTTGCCCCGGGCATAGGCTAATTCGTAGATAAAATTACAACAAAACTAATACATTTACTAAGACATCAAATCTTGCTTTATCCTGAGTATAAAATTTCTAAACGACACTGAAAATTAAAACACAATAGAAAAATCCAAAAAGCAAAGCTATTGCCGGAAATCGAACCCGGATCCTCGTCATTCCGTGACGCGTGCTATACCCCTACACCACCCATAGCAGGTGGGTAAGCCTTCAAATTCTTCTATCTGTTACTAGCTGTCACGTGACCTTATTACTATGCGTCATATATATATTAGTCATATTTATTATGCCCTGTAAGGGATAAAGACGTGACTTATGTACGTAAATAATTTTTTCACACCTCTCATACAGAAAAGTAAGCTTTGGCTGTCGAGAGGGATCAAAATGCAACTTTTCTGTTCAAGGCTTTTTGAAGTGTTTTTTTGCAAATGCAATTTTTCGAAGTTTATAATTGTAAAACCACGCCATTTTCTATGCTGGTTTAATTATTTTTAGAATTCCTTTTTCAAGTTTTTTAATGTTCGGTGTGAAAACTTAGTATGAGCCACTCGGGAGCAAAATTATTTTCATCTTGGGCGTTAACACTTGAATCCCTCATTACGCTCTGGATTCAATGTAGATCCCTCGCCGTAAATAAATCATTATGCTCCCTTGTGATACAAATTACTATTTCGTCCCAGATTGTAGCCTGCAAACTTTTTATGCACGTCTAGATACGGAATCGATTCGATAGTCAAAGTAGTTGTCTACTGGGCCATGACTCTCATATTGTAGCAAGAAGTCAATTACAGACTTGTCTTTCATAAGGCGTGTAATGCTGCACTTGGTTTCCTCAGTGATGTAACGTTTCGCCGCTGGTGGATTCAATTATTTATTAACTTTATATCAGCTAGTTTTTATCTTCATTGTGAAGTCAATTATGCGCCATAAGAAAATTATATTGACATAACAATACATTATTGACTCAGGTATTTATAATTTTAATTTACAATAAAACTATCGCGATTGTTTGCAAATGGAATATTTAGTCATGTTATAGGTTAGTGTGATAACTTGGAATTTCTGGTTACAAAAATTCGAGCCTTATCTAATAATATATATTATTGTTATAAGTTTCCTTCCTTGTGTAGATAAACTATGGTTACCAAGGTAGGTAATTCAAAGTACGTAATTAAATAAATGAATTTTCCAGGGTTTTTGAAATAACCTTCGATGGACAAATAGTGACTGTTATACCAAGGCCGTGATTCAGCTGTCCCTTGTGCAGTATTAGGTCTAACAATCAATTTCAGAGCCACAAACCTTGAGGAAGCCGGCTTCGACCAACGCTGTGTAGAGTTCGTCCGTAGAGTCTTTTAGCCACTGCCGCCGCTTAATAAACGATTAAATTAATACACGATTACGCCAAACATTACACACATTAATTAATATTTACAATAGTTTAAACTTAAATCCACATAAAAGACCGACCGTGCACTGACAATTTAGAAAACAACAGATAGCCGCCTTATTGTTTTTTTTATTCAGTGGCAATGGACTAGCGCCAGCCAG